>VDFB02271358.1:646760157-646983125 GCA_007258455.2 Sequoia sempervirens
GTTGGGGATTATAGTATAAACCTTATTGTTGTTGTTGTTGGGTGTATTGTTAGGTGAGCAATGCTTGTTGTTGTTCATGTTGTTGTCGTTGTGCGACCAAGGCTTGTTGTTGGGATTGTTGTTGTTGTTGTTGTTATTGTGCAACTAAGGATTGTTGTTGGGCTTGTTGTTGTTGCAAGGCTTGTGCTTGGGCTTGTTGTTGTTACAATGCTTGAGCTTGAGCTTGAGCTTGTTGCACTTGCAACACTTGTTGGTAAGCCTGTTGTGCTTGTTGTAATGCTAAAGCGTGAGATTTCTACGCTTGCAATGTGGAAGCATTTTGATGTTGGGATGGATTTTGGGTGATCATGGGTTGTGGATTGATTTGAGGTGGTTGCAGGTTGTTTTAGCTTAACATTTCTTGTAAGATAGTTGTTTGGGATGGAGAAATGTAAGGTTGGGGCCCCATTTGATTTTGCATGTTTTGGGGGACCCATGGTAAAGATGATGATGGTGCCATTTGGTATTGTGATGTCAATGGCACATTTTTTCATTGGATCAATAGATTAGAAGGGCTCCCTTGAACAATGTGTTGAGGGTTCCCTTGTTGTGCTTGATGTGGGACCAAGGTATTACCTTGGTTGATGGGGTTTTTGATCAATGTGTTGTTTTGGTTTGGATTGATGATAGATCGGGTTGATGTGGATGGTGGGTTAACCTTAGTAGTTTGGGTAAGAACTTGTATTGATGTGTCAATGGGATTGTTGGAGCCACTTTTCAAAGGTTTCCCTTGTGTAAGGGTGTAAATCAGCCCTTGTTGTCCTACTTGAGGCACTTGGTTCATATCACCTTGTGTAACATTGGGCACACTTTGGGTATTTGTGATGATGGATGAAGATGGTTGCACTCAAAATGTTGAGGTCGTGGTGGTATCATGGAATATAAGTGGTTTGTGTGGATGTAAAGGGTGTTCTGGAATGGTGGTGGAAGATGGAGGTGGGGCACCAAATGTTGGTGTCCAAGTGGTGTTTTGGGGAAGATTCATGTTTTGGGTACCCAAAAGTGTGTTGCCTTTTAAGGGGAGAGTATGACCAAGATCGGTGGAAATCCTAGTTGCAAGACTAGTAGTTAATGTTTGACTTGGCACAAAGGATGGAGTTGGTTGATTCATAGATTGGGTTAATCCTTGTGTCAAGTTTTGTGGGAGAAAATTTGGAGCCACATTTTCTAAGGTTTGATGCTCTTGTTTATACTCAAGTTATTCCTTATTAAGCTCAAGTGGATTGTTTGTGGCATCTTCTACCTCATACCTTAAAGGATTTTGTGGTTGTTGTGAGGGGGTAGAATGGCTCCTTGGATCAAATTCTTGGTGGTTTGGATCACTTGTGGTGGATGTGTTTTTGGTTTGTTCCATGATTCTCTTATGTTGTGATTGTTGTAACCATAAATTGTGGGTCACCTATGGGAGAGGTATGTTGAGATTTATAGTGTTGAAACTCTTCAGTTGACTCAAATTTTGAAAAAAAGGGACCCTCTAAGTTGTTTTAGACCAATGGTGGAAGTGGATGATGAAAAGGGGGAATGATAAGGGGGGTGAACTTTATACACTTTCAGACAACACTTTTAGACAAAGAGGTTTGATGTTTTGATGAAAGGTGTTAATGAACTTGTAAATCTTTAAGGTAGACTTGTGACAGTTAAGATAAACTAGCTCAAAAATGTGATGACTGACTCAACCAAGTGTATGTAAAAAGGATCCATTTCACACACAAAGTAGCTAAGTTAGGGGATTGGTTTGATAAATGTCTAAGTCGAAAGAGTGTTGATGTATCCAAAAAAATTCCAAAGTTGTTGGTGAAGTGGGATGTCAAATGTGATGATGATGGATGAAATGTTTTGACCCAAAATTTTAACCTAGAATGAACCTTTGTTTTGCAAGACCAAAGTATTGAGAAACATGATATATCTCTAAAGTGATAAAACCCTAAGAACTCAATGACTTTGGTAAAATAGAACTTGGACTTAATTTTTTGCAATACTTTCCTTGTCTCAATGTTGCTTGTGTTTGGGGAGTCAATGATTTGAACATACATCAATGCGGGGTGCTCATTTGATTTAATCTTTGCTTAAGTGAGATTGTTTCATTAGCACATCAAGAAAGTTTTAACTAATGTTAAAAATAAAATTTATATGTAAAAGCAACCTTCATTTCACAAATTCCATTATGTGAAAATCATGTATCTAAGGCCATAGTTCCCTATGTTAACTTTGGAAAGTGTGAATGAAGATATGGGTCCAAATATTTAGAAGCCTCTAAAGATAGAATCCTTAGGGACAAGCAGTAATAGAGGACTCCTCAAAAGGTATTCACACTTTTCAAAGGGTTTGAAATTTGATGAACATGTTGATGTGTGTTTAATATTTTTTTGGAACCAAGCAATGTGTTAAACTAACTCACAAGCAATACAACATTCCTAGCTCAAGTGGGTACGTTCTTCTTGGCAGGCTTGCCTCATGCCCTTCATAGTAGAAGAGATGATTTTACATGCAATTGAGGAAAGAGTGTAGAGGTATATTAAGAATGAATTCTTAACCTCTACACTTCAATCAAAGTCATACATGGCAAGTAACTTCTTGGAATCTAAGTTCCAATGCACCACTTTAAAGAACTCTTTGGATGGAAAAAGTTGGCCACTACTTTAAACAAGGTTCTTAATGAAAATAAATTGAGAACACTCATTGTTTCACTACCATATATTGGCCACTTAAGTCTCTTCAACCATTCCCTTCCAATTAAGGAGATGGATTAGATGTAGCACATTAATGCCTCGGACTTGAAGTTACTTTCTCACAATTTCACAACCTTTCATATAGCCCGCCGGTAAATGTGCTTCAAGGACTTTCCTATGAGTTTTCCATTACGGGATGTATCCCATAGTAATCCCTCTCTTAAGGGTGACTCAAAGCATGAAAGTGCACTTCAGTATTTCTCTTCACCCAAGATCACACGAAGTGCAAGGGGAGTGGATATGTACTACAAGTGCACACAAAAAACAAAAGTACACTTGAGTGTTTCTCTTCACCCAAGATTGTACGAAGCGCAAGTGGAGTGGATGTGCACTAAAAATGTACACAAGCAAAGAAATAACTCATTCATTTTAATCCAACATAGCAAAATGATTTTGTTTTAAGCACTAATGGATGTGTTTGATTGTTTTGTTCAATTTTTAAACCGATATTGAAAAATGAGGATATGTGGGTCCAATTTTAACCAACTTTAAAAGTAATTTTTAAGCCTAATGGAAGTTTAGTTGTTCCTAAAACATAAATCAAAGAAACATATAATGGGTTATAATTGTCCCATAAGTGTAATAACATTTTTTACAATGTATGGATGAACAATTGCATAATCCTTCACTTTAAATGTGTTCAAATCTACAAAACTAGTTAGCCTCAAAAAAAAAAAACTAGATGTTAGTGACATGTTAAAGAGTACATGAAATCAAAAAAATTAAAGCACATGTCAAAATTAGCTCTTTGTTTTATTTACCAATAAAAAGTGTCACTATCCACAATGGCATTGTTGTAATTACAAAGGCATCACTTTGGTGAGAAATAGTGTCACTCTACACAAAAATCGTGAGCACAATAGCATCAATATAATCAAAGGCGTCATTATAATTAAAACCAGAGAATCAATTTAAAATAGAGAAAAGAATTGCTATAATTAAAATATAGAATGGTATCGTTGTCCATAATGGTGTCGCTGTAATTGTCAAAAGTGTCGCTATATGGCGACACCTGATAATGGCATTGTTGTAGCCTTCAATAGCGTCATTGTATCTGTAAAAATAAGAACACAAGAATCTAAAGAGGAATTTATCATATTTGATTAGTAAGGCCCTCCTTCTAGCATCAAAATGTGACCATAGCCATAGTATAGGATAAATACACCATATCCATACAGATTTGAGGCATATTTAATCCACTAAGCCATAATCCCAATGCGATATTCAAAATCAACAAGAAACTAAATAACCATTAAACTGACATGAAATCAACACAAAATATTGACAAAAATCTATTCTAAGACCTTGAATCTTATCCCATTGGGGGAGTGGTGTCGCATTGATGTGGAATGGAAACCCTTTCCCAATCCCTTGGATAATATAAGCTTGTTCCAATCGGTTTTATTTATGAAAACTGATGAAACTGATGAGATAAACTATTTTAATCATGACAGAGATGAGTTCTAAATGATAAAATGTTTGATGGTTATGGATGCAAATTATGCTAAATGGAGATGAAGTTCGAAGATACAAGCCATAAATGCAAACTATGCTAAAAATAGATGCAAGGTAATCTAAAATGGAAGCTATTAATGGATGCTTAAGATAAATATGGATGAATATTAAACTAAAATGCTAAAAGTGCTCAATATGGATGCAAGTGAGTATAAATTTCAACAGCATAACTTTGCTATCAAAATATGGATCCATTTCTCTCCAAATAGTGATGTATTTATAGGAAAGCAAATGAAAAAATTCAAGGGATCAAATCGATTTGATCTATCAATGGTCAATAATGAATGAAGGGGGAAATATAGATCAAGGATTCTCATCAATGGATGAGAATCAAAGATCACATGGATCAAGGAAAGATCAAGGGATAAGAATGATTCAAACAAACACACTTCGTAACAACTTTCAAAGTTTGTTACAAAGTTTGTTTAAA
Source organism: Sequoia sempervirens (assembly GCA_007258455.2). Classification (NCBI taxonomy): domain Eukaryota; kingdom Viridiplantae; phylum Streptophyta; class Pinopsida; order Cupressales; family Cupressaceae; genus Sequoia; species Sequoia sempervirens. The sequence goes on from VDFB02271358.1 coordinate 646,764,871, forward strand.
AGAAATCATTCCTTTTTGGAGCCAAATAGGAGAATATTCCTTTGGAATATTCCCTATGCAAGTGGATTGGAGGGGAAATTAGCAATTTAGTATTTAAAACTAAATTTGAATGTGCAAGATGGAGAATAATATGATATCCATTAAATAATCAACTTATTTAATGAAACGGGAGTTCAAAATGACATTTAATTAAATAATAAAGATTATTTAATGAAATGAGAGGAAACAAGGTTTAAATTAAATAATTTTATTTATTCAATTAAATATGGTGAAATGTTAGTGTGAGAGGGGGTAAATTAACCCAATTAAGTCAATTAGATTAATACGCGAAAATGAGGCATTTGATTAAATAACTAGGTTAATTTAATCAAACAAGAGAAAAGAAGATGGGTTTCAAGACAAAATGATGTTAATATATCGGATTCAAATGTGTAATATCATTCAGGACATTTTTAAGTGTCTACAATCATATACACTTATGGTGGCACACCTACAATTATGAGGTTGTGAGTTCTCCAAATAAATCATGGTTAGGAATATAATAGTATTAAAACTATAAAATTCTCAATTCTAAACCAAAAAATATAAAACTCACTGCAAGTTTATATGGTTGGTCACAAGTTCTTACTAGTCTACCAAATAATTATCAAGAACAAAGTCTACGTTCTTTCACTAGAAACCTTAACAAGAACTCTCTATAGTTGAATACATCAAAGTTACAATATTATCCAACTTCATACTAACTATAAAATAAATTATATTATCCCAAGAAGTTAACCTCATGTGTGATACTGGGATAAACCCATATTATCCCTACACCATAAAAAAAACTTACCACTATTTATACTTTTTTATCAAGAATTGGTAGTATTTACCTAAGTGTCAATTTTATTTATCTAAACCTTCCTTACTTCAATAATATCTCTAATAAAATTATATTGAGTATATATATGTGTGCTTATTCTAAGCATGATGAACAAGATTATTTTCCAAACAAATTACACTATATGATTCATTATTAAATATGGTATGATTCTTAAAAATGATATCGTTACCTACTATTTGTAAAAATAATGTTCTTTTCGAGAACATGTTTCCACCATGTACATTTATTTAGTAGTAGACAACACATCTATCTTCTACATATTTCTCATATAACCTACTATTGCTCTAATAAGAGTAAATATGTATCCACTAGTTTATCTCTAGTTATCCAAACCTCTAGCCTAATTAGAATGGACAAGCCCCTATATATTTAACACCTCTCCCATATCATTAGTACCATGATAACAAAAATAGTATTCTAAATTTATTTTCAAGTACCTAAATGCTTTCTTAACTTGTGTCCAATATTTTCCATGATTGACATGAACTTGCTTAGAACTCCTACAGTTTGGGTAATGTTTGGCCTTATATAGACTATAGCATATATAAGTCTTCACATAAAAACTAGATGTTATGATATTGCTATCAGGATTCAAGAGTGTAGTTTTTCAAGTCAAACTGTGAGGCCCAACCCCATCTATAACTTGTGTGAATCTTTGAAATTATGCTAGTTTAGTGAATAATTTGATGACTTGACCAACATTTCTTAAGTATGACATAGCATCAAATCATCTGTGGATAGTATGGGTTAATCCTTACTTATTACTCTCTTAGAACATCATGTTGAAAATGTGTGTGTATTGAGAAAAATATATATATTCAGGTTTTAAAGGTATAGGATACTATTAATGATTGTACCCAAAGTTCTAATTATTCTATGGCCTAGTTTAAATGATTATTATGGTAAATGTAATTTATTAAATGTGAATCAACAAACCAATTGGGAATGTATGTGAGTACGCAAGATTGAGATTCCATACAAGTATCATATGATGAATAAATTTAAATTGATATGAGCTAAGAAATGATGTGTACCTAACTTTAGTCCAAATGATTTACTAATGTGTTTTATGTTGTTTAGAGATGGATACTATCGGGAAATGGATCAAGATCTTCAAAGATTGTAAATAAGTTCAAAAAGGACTAAGGGTAAATCAAGACAACAATAACTAATAATGGGTATATCTAAGGTGGTCGAATGGGTAGTAGAGTTGGCTTGGGCAGTGGGTTTTCTCCCCATTGGTCTCGGGTTCGACTCCGCTCTTGGGTTTAAGAGGTGGGACTTCTTGCGGGCAATGAATCTCACCCGTAGGGGACTAGTCTCGCCCTAGCTCACCTCAGGTACCCAAGGTAAGTTGGGCCGCTGGGCTAGGTCGCGGGGATGCCCCTATTGTAACAAAAAAAAAATGGGTATACCTAAGGTGAATTAAAAAAGTAAATTATATGCTTTAGATATCAAGTTGCATAGAAAAAATTATTAGATAAAAGATTATTCAAAATTCAATTAAATGGTGTAGTTAAATAATTAAGCTCATGTTAGGATTTCATTATTATTGAAGGAAATTTTGAATTCCTAACCTACATAGAGAAAGGTAATAAGTATATATGTAATTTAATCCACTAACTATTTAATTTGATCTTATTGAGATTGCGAGAAGTGCTTACTATAATTCCAAACCAAACATGTATTTGGAAAAATACATATGAAATAAGTGCCAATAGGTGAAAAGAGAGAACCATCTAGACCCTAATTAAATACTTCATTATGAAGTATTAATTTCAAAACCTATGACCTAAAATTAAATAAGGTACTATTTTAATATGCAATTATGTTTATGGGGCTAATAATTGAGAGTTATGTATAAGTGTGTTTTGTGTGGTGTTTAAGTGTGAAGCCATGTGATTAAGTGCCTAAGTGGAATTAGGGTTTGGGAACCCTTAATTATCTTCAATTTCGAATTTTTATTTGAATGTGTCTTTAAAGAGTGTTGTTGGGTTAATTTTATTGATCTTGGTGCAAAAATAGACCCCTAGGGTCTATACCTATGGGAAGGGGACTCCTTGGACATGTGACATTGTCCTTAGGGCATGATATGACCCTTCAAAAGTCCACATGAATGAATGTGGCGAATTTGAGACATTGGAAGTTGGGAAAAGTGACTTGTCACTCTCCCACCCCACTCCCCAAAGTTTATTAATGAACTTGGAAAGAGCATCAAGGCTTCCACATATGTGAAGCCACTTTGTAAGAGATGTTGGGTGGAGTGTACAAGTACACTCCACACCTCTCAAAGCCTCACACATGTGTGAGCACTTGTGGGAGAGTGTGTAGTGAGAAAGGAATGGAAAGGTGGCAAGTGTCATCTCCCCATTCAAGGGACTTTAGTGTTGAACTCCTTTATATTTCTCATGTGATGAAGAGTCTGAGGATTCTTCCCTTCATTATTTTCATTTTGGTTTTGAGTTTTGAGAAAAGAATTATGTAGAGAAATAGGAGAGTTTGCATTTTAGAGAGGGTGCTCATGGCATGGATTTGGAATGAAGATAAGACTCGTCCCTACAATATCATGTAGAGAGATAAGTCTTTCATCCACCCTATTCCTCATGTGTTAGTTTAAATCTTGTTTATTATGTTTAATATGTTGAAAGAGTACATTTATATATTTGGGTATGTTGAAGGTAACATGGGTTGTGAGAATGCATTAGCGTATTTAGTTTCAAAATTGGTTGATTTGGATAAGGGGAAATGTTGTATTCATACTAAAATATTGGGTCTATTATAGTTTCTCATTACTCAAAGGAATAGATAGAGCCATAAGAGACTTTATGATGCCATTTATGGGAGGGTGGAGAGAAAGTTCCTATCCTTGACATATTAAGTACTCCATGCTTAGATTTGTTTTTGAAATAAATTTTGGAGCTATTGGTTACATAAGTTCTTTGTGAGAAAAACATTTCTTGAAACCTTATAAGGTAGAAAAATATGTTGTAATTTTCCCATGTTTGGAATAAAGAGAGATTCTATATTTGGTATTTGAAGAAAATATTGTGTGAATTTACATTGTATCTATAAAAAAGCATTCATTTAGATTACAATGAAGGAAAAAAGTTTTAATTTTTTGGGATAAAAATATATGTAGGGTGGAAAAGTACAAGTTAAATCTTTGGGATGAACAATTGCAAATAATGTATTTCAACTAATTAATTATTAAATAACCTAAGCTCTTGTAGTAGATCATTGTCCTTAAACACTTGAGTTGTTCTTATGAAGGCATTAAATTGTGTAGCTACCAATAAGGATAATAGCAAAGTAGTTACAACTCTTTTAATAGATCAAATCTATAATTGTTTATTGAAAGGTACATAAATTTACAAGCTAAATAATATTTACCTTACATTCAATTAAATAAATTTAGTTGTATATCATCAAATGAATCTAGTTCATTATTTTTAGAATAAGATAATGTAACCACTTATTTAATGAACTTTTCTTCATTTAAATGCCCATAAACTCTCACGTTGAACTCAAATAACAAATTTTATAAAATGTGGCTATTTGAAAACAACTAAGATAGATTTTTAATAACTAGGCCATAATCTATTTTAATAGCACCTATATTCAAAAGTATTGTATTTTATATAAAATATATACACATTATATATATATGTGTGTGTGTGTGTGTGTGTAGTGTAGAAAATTATATACCTTAACAATTTTACATTATATTTTGTCTCCCTAATTTATTGGACTTAATTAATCTTCTAATTTTCCAAATTATACATTCTAAATCTTAATTTTTACTATTTTTTGAAGGAGGACAAGTATTAAACAAATGCATTCAATCATTAAATTACCCCCAACTTTGAGTTTCCGCGAAATTTGGGCCAAGAACCATTCACTCGTGGGCAACTGGGTCCCCCTTCTTAGTCAAGACCCAAATTTAAATATGTTGTTGGTGGTATTTTAACATCCAAATTCAAATATGAATTGTTGGCTTTTGGAATCTATTTTTTGGGAAATCAGATAAGCACCTATAAATACCCAGTTATTTTATCATTTGAAATCTAACAAGAAATAACATGCATTCAAGAGAAAAAATGATTGTCAAGAGCATTATAGATCAGCAATTCAAGAGCAACATTTATTACAACAATTCAAGATCCAACATCATGTCAAGTTATATGTGTGTTCATGTCCATGTTTTGTGAAGGCTAACATTGTTGTAGGTCTCTAAAGCATCCAAGAATTCAAGCATTCAAGAAATCTATCAAGCAAGATACAAATCCTTGAAGAGATGTGTATGACTTCAGTCCTTCAAGGAAGCCATTGAAGGGTGGTGAGTTGCAACGTTGTGTTCATTCATTATTTCCTTCCTTTCCATTATTGGTTTATCATTGACATTACCATTGTGGAAGTGGAAACACTTACATAAGATTTGACTAAGGCAAGCCCCTGTATGGCACAACATCTTCACTCTTTATGAATGTGCAGGTTATAGGTCTAAAGAAGATTTAAGAGAATTTGAAGATCCATTTTTCATTATTTCATTTGTTGTCATCAAATTTTTCAAGCCATGGAAACTCAATTACAGAATTTACTGATGACATTCTAACAAGTTTACAACTAGGAATCAGAAGCTCAAATCCAACACCAAAAGATTGCAGAAACAATTTTAGGACCCCTCATCAAGGACCCATTTGCCCAAGGGTGACCGAGTCCTGCTACAACACTCAAACTCAACTTTTGGTGAGAGGTACACATCATTCTGCACTTTTTCAGATCCACTTACAAATCATAGTTTCAGTCTATTTACTTTTAGGAAATTATATTCATCATATTAGGTCATTTAGTCTAATTAGATCAACCATTCCAAATCATTTCTAATTCATTCCTAAGACTCAAAAGGATTAGATCCAGGTATGATTGACTCACCTAGGAGGTTGAAATTCAATCTATGCACCTTTTTGATTTACATACTAATGAAATCCTAGAAATGGTGGCCCATTGACCTTAAGTTTCAAATATTAAATTTAAGGTCACCACATTTTGTATGTTTCATTTTGGTGAACCCGACATTCTTTGTTGAAAGAATGAAGAAGGAACCCTTTTTAATGTATTGTCATTGATGCCAACATTGATTGTTGACAGTTTTCTCAAATCTAGTGAACAAAATGGAGACATCTTAATCTAGTAATTTGGTTTGGAATTGCTCGTGTAATAAGATCAGCTTATGAGGTTACAGTATGTTATTCCTAGCTATTATATGCATCTATGATCAATATTTCAGCTATTTTGGATGCACAAGTTGAAAGTTACAAGTGACAAAAGTTTGGTATACAGTTTTTGCTTTATACAGTATAAATGGGTTAGTGTAATCTAGTCTGCGTTCCTCTAGTATTTTGAATCCAACTCTATAATTTTGAGAGATTTTTTACAGGTGTCTATACATTACATATTCAAGATGGTGAATCTTTATGTGATTAGATGGATCATTAGTGTGTGATCAGTTGGCTTATTTTGTGATTAGGTCTAATTCTTGGCCAACCTAATACTTGATATGTGTTGAGAAGATTAAATATGTATTGTAGATGTTAATGAGATCTATTTTAGGTCCATGTCAACCTAAACTAAGTGTTGCATGATTTATTTGGGCTGTAAAGATGTTTTTAATTCAAGTATGGAGTCGACAAGGTAATTTTGAATTAAAATAGGGCTACATCTAATTAGGCTAACCTAATTGATGTATGCGGATGTAATTGGGTATTTATGTGAAAAAATTTTGAATTGTAGGATGTGATGAAAAGTATTAAGATATGCAAAATATATGATATTGTGCGAACATGTGAATCTGTATGTGTGAGATCCAAATAAGTGTAAAATCGTTGTGAATGTTGAGTGACTTCCAAGCAAAGAAAATTTTTATATTCAAAGCTTCAAAGGAACTAAATCCAACACAAGGAAGGTGCATTTTGTATCAGTTCACATTTTGGCTATGTAGTCATATCTGTTTTGTATCTATTTCTAGTTGTGAGCCTTATTAGATAGTGTGTCCTAGTAGTGAGCCTTTGTAATATCTTATAATTAGTTATAATATATTGTGAGCTAATCCTCATCGTGGTTTTTTCATTTTTGGGTTTTCCATGTAAAAATCCTAGTGTTCATGTGTTATGTGATCTTGTGATTCCTTTCATGCTTTCATTCATAGTTTTAGTTAGATATGTTCTAATTTTTAGATGGGTTATGATTAAATGGTTAAATAGAATACTAATTCACCCCCCCTCTTAATATTTTGGGTATTCAAAAATTGGTATCAGAGCTTGGTTCCTTCTGAGAAGCCTAACAACTTGAGGAAGATCTTAGAGATTGAACACATGGCTAATAAAAAGTGTGATATTCCTCCAGAAGAATTTTTTGCAATTGAATACATAAAAGATGACTGCATGTTTGAAAAATAACTTAAAGTTTCTTTTGAAGATCTTGACAAAGTTGAAGGTGAAAACAAAAGTCTAAAGGAAAACCTAGAGGAAGCAAATGAATATATCAAAAAGTTGAGAGAACAAATCAAGAAATTCAGAGAGAGACATAGGGAAGTCAATGAGCAATTGAAGAAAGCAAATGAAGAAATCACCAGACTAAAAGTACAAGTGGAAGAAAAGAAAAGAAAAGAATTGAGGATTTCCCAAATGCAAAGGTACAAAGCAAGACTGATGAATGTACAAGACTTGAACAAGAAATAGTAACTCTGAGACTAGATCTAGAAAAATAAGGAGCTCATGAGGATAAATTCAAAACAAGTACTACAATGACTTGATGAACTAATTGTTGGACAAAAACCATCTAAATACAAGGGTGGTTTGGGACTTGAAGAAGGAGAAATCTCAAAGGCTAATCAGACACCTAACAGGGTTGACAATCAAAATAAGACTCAAGGCAATGGAAAATAATTCAGAAATCAAAGAAGCAATGCTGGAAGACCCCCCATCAGACAACCAAATGCTCAAAGGTACCCATATTTTAATGGTATTTTCTTTTCATGCAATGAATTTGGACATAAGGCTATAGAATGCAGAAGTAGAATGAATCAAAATGTTGGATCCTTCTATGGACAATGTTTTGCATGCAAGAAATTTGACCATAGAGCTATTGAGTGCAGAAGTCAGATGATGAATAGATATAATGTTGGTAGAATGATTCAATCTTTCAATGGTTAATGTTATACATGCAATGTATTTGGACATAAGGCTAACTAGTACAGATCAAGATTGAATGGAAGTTAGTTTGGTCAAAAAAATCGTATGCTACAATTTCAACAAACTTGGACACAGTTCAAGAGTTTGTAGAAGTAAGAATGGAAGGAAGACTAATCCGAGAAAGAGGAATGAACCTATGAAGAAAATTGATCCTAATGAAGTAAAGAAAGAAATAGAGAAGATTTGGAGAAAGAAAGAGGAACTTGAGAACAAAGATGAATCAAATGCATCTGTACCTCCCTTTGCTGCAGATAATTCTCTTGGAAACTAAACTTAGGCATGGGCTTAGGGGGAGAAACAATAAAAAAAAATCTAACAAGCCCCTCGAAATATGAGGTTTCAAGGAGTAACATGAAGATATATGGTGTAAAATGAAAAGCTTAAGTTTCTGGAAAAGAAACTGGTAGAAAATATGCAAATCTGAAGAATTGCAGAGCATTTTAGGGTTTATAGTGTATTAGTGAAGTTTTTACCAGCTTTTTGGAATTTGGATCAATTAATGTGAAATTAGGGAAAATTGAAAAGGAATAAAATGAGTTTCTAAGTCGATTGCAATCGCATTTGTGCATTTGAAGAGAGTAGAGCAGGGTAAAAGTACAAAGTTGTGTCACACTTTCAACCAACTTATCAACACAACTGAATTTAAGTATTTCTAACTAAAAATATATTTTGGTCAAACATATGATCTTGTAAGATTCATTCTAGCTAAGTTAGATATATCCACAACTTTTTCAACTAAAATTGTTAGCTAAATACATATGTAGCACCACTTTGAGGCCAATTTAACAAAAAAATAGATTTACTTGAAAAAATTGACATTTTGACAATTTCTACTCATGTAAAAAAAAAAAATTAAAATATAAAAATAACCTTTTGTAGATCCATGAGTCTAGTTTTCAAAAATATATATATATTAATAATTAAATTATTATTTATATTTTTCCTTTTATTTTTACTAAAAGTAGGTTATCAACACAAAATATTAGGTTGATTACCATGACAAGGAAAAATAGTAAAACTTATTAAAAAAATTTGAAAAAAATATGATGTACTAGATAAAAGAATTTATATCAAGAGGGTATATTTTTTTACCATTTTAGATAAATAGATAATATGAAAGTTGACGTCAAATGGAAATAGCTATGTTTTAATACACACACATTTTAATATTTATTTAAAAATATATATTTATCAAAATTGGGAAAAAAAATCCATGCACTAAAGTTTCGAGTTATAAATACACACAAAAAAAATGAAGGAGAAAAAATAAAAATTACTCTATAAAGGTTGATGTCTCATGTGACTTCATTTTTCAACATTTTTTCAGCAACTAAACTATAGTGTCAATTTATTAAAAAAATATATTCAAATAATTTTTAATTTTTTTTTAAAATACATGCATAAAATATACTGAAAAATAAATATTTCGTTAGTTTACATCATTTCAAATTCAAAACATATATGTCACTTTTTAGTGATTCAAGTTTAAAAGTTGGATTAGTGTTGGTCATTTCCTTTAAAAAGTGTGACATAGCTTTGTGCTTTTACCCAGCAAATTGAAGGAGATTAGAAGATGAATTTGGTGTAGAACAACAAACCCTAGATCTTGTTGAGCGCATAAAAGGTATTTACAACCATTTGTGCTTTGTGGGTTTGAGATAGAAGTGATTTTACAAGAATTTGAGATTGAATTAAGGTTATAATGGCTACATCGACCATAGTTAACATCACTCAAAGACCTAGACCTAAATTTAAGAGATATTCATGGAAAGTCTTTGATAACGACCCCAATTGTGTTTTTTCAAAGCTTCCTCATAGGGTTTTACCCATTGAAGACACTAGAGTTTACATACATGGAAAATTGGATGAATATAATCACTAGAAGATCAAAGATCTATGATCTAATGAGCTAACTAGAGATGACTTCTTAGTGAAACCAGAATATGTTAACCTAGTGTGAAAGAAACTGGATATTTGGAATTGGTTTCCCAATTATAGCAGTGATCTAGATGCAAAGTATGTGAGGCTTACATTGAGCATAATGCATGAAAAATTTATGTGGACAAATATGCCCAGTCTAATTTCTAAGGAAGTGATTAAGGCTGTGACTGGATTGTGTGATATCGGACCTGTATCGGTACTAAAATTTGTAAAGAATGAAGTGGTTATGGAGCTCACTAGTGCAATCTTTGATAGAAGAGAATTGACAATAAAACCTATCACAAATCTTGTTGTGAAGTATGCTTCAATAATGATAGGTCATAAAATTTATTTCACAAATAGGGATAACTCAGTTTCTACAATTGCAATCTATGTTGCATATGATATGGTGGTGAATGGGAAGGATTATGACTTATGTGAGTTGCTTCAGCAACAACTTCTAGAAAACCTGAAACAAACTAAAGAGAAGTACACATTTAAATTTGGAACTTTGATTATGTGCTTATTGTTTTACTTTTTGAGAGAGCTTCTTGGAAAGGACATTGTATAGGATAGGACGAGACCCATGGGACATCAAATTTTTGATTATATGCACAATATAGGTGGCTACAAGGCTTGGGATAATGCATTGGTTGCATTCTTTGGAGTATTTCAAAACAATATGCATGGTAGAGAAAGGATTCCTCGAAATCTGGTGGAGAAGTATGCTAAGGATATCACTTTCCTTGTATCTATTGATGAATGCATAATTGAGGCAATTGAACCCAGGATAGTATAGATTGAGCCTCTTAGATATGAGGTTTCTAAGAATGAAGTTGAGGGATATATTGAATTATTGTTGAAAAGTCTTAAGGATCCCTCTCTGCCAAGACATGGCACATATGAGGAAAAATAATCTAAAATGCACTTGGAAACATCAGCACCTGCAAGGAATAAAAGAGTAACAAAGCAAGTAAATCAATACTTTATGCAACATGGACTTTCAAAAGAAGTACAAAGATTAAGGGAAATTGTTGTAGAAAGAGAAGCCAAAGTAGCTGGTGAGTCCTCTGGACCACGAAGATTGGGAAGAATAGCTTCCACCCCTACCTCTACATTGCAAAAACCCTCTAGTACAATTATTGTTAAAGGAAAGAAGGTTGAGCCCAATGCTCTGATAACAAAAGAAGTAATTGCACCCTCTAGACCCAGCACCCAAACTACCAAAAGAAAGAATGTACCTTTGGTATTATCCCCTGCTACCTCTAGAAGGAGGAAGAAGCAAAAAGCATCTAGAAAGAAAAATTTGAGTGTTGTTGTGGAAGAATAAATCAAGCTCGTATTGGAGGAAGAACAACAGCTTACCAAGAAAAGGAGAACTAGTGCCACCAGTAGTGGTGAAGGTGCTTCACGGGAAGCAAGCACCGAAAAAAAGAAACCTAAGGTTAACATCATGGACACTTCTAAGGAAAAGGAGATAGAATTGGAAAAGGAGGCTTTCATAGTGCACATCCACAAGAAGCCTGAGAAGAAGAAGGAAAAGAAATCAGAGGAAGGCTCTTTGGAGCAAAAGAAGAAGAAGAAAACAAAAATTCCTCTGGTAAGATCTTGTTCCCCAATAAAGCTACATGTTTTGGTCAGTAATATGTTAGAGCATGATGATTTATTATAAGGAACTACAAAATTATATGATGAAGTGGATGAGGAAGACAAGAAAATAATAGTAGAGGCCATCATATAGTATGTCATTATTTTAGATGCGAATATGAATAACATTAGGAAGAAGGTGCCTAGTGTTGTATGGGAAGCCTTGGTAGAAAGAAGGCATTAAGCAATTGAAGTCGATGACAAGATGGAATCTTATGCTCTAGAGGAAATTGGATCCTTTCTATCTAAGAATGATAAAGCTATACCGATTGAGGTGTATACAAAATAATTCAAAGTGAAACAAAGGGTCACAATACTTATGGGTAGAGAAAAGGATAGAGCAAACAAGCTAAAGCAAGAAACAATGAATACTGTGAGAGACATAGTAGAGAAATTTGGGATGATTGCTTTATCATCTAGAACCACTCAAGAAAAGGAGCTCGATAAAGATAAGGTCACTGGTACAGAGGAAAATATTCCTTTGATTACTAATTTACCTATTTTCAAAGAAGTTTTAGAAGAAGTGAATGTTCAAAAGAAACTCATTCATTTGATGTTTTAGGGAATGCAATGTTCTCACCACCACTGGTTGATGATACAAATGCTTCCCCAGAGTTCTCTACTCTGAAAGATATTGAAAATACCACCGATGTCAATAATGCAAATCAGAATGCAGAACAAGGAAAAAGAAAAGAATGAAAATGATGATACTAGAAAACAGAATGAAGATACAGGAAATGAAAATGAAAACAATAAAAATGGAGAAGGAAAAGGAGAAAGGGAAGAGAATAATGAGAAAGATGATGAGGAGAAAAAGGAGGATGAAGACAGAGAAAAGCATAAGGAAAACCCCTCTGACAAAGAAGAAAAAGAAGAAGAAAAGAAAGAAGAGAATAAAGAAGAAACAAAGGTTGAAAGGAATGAATAAGGGCCTCAAAATACTACGGAGCTACCAAATCCATCTAGAGAATCCTTCGGTAATACTCTCAAGGGTCTTTTGACTAGGAAAATGAGGTTCCAACTAGCTATTCCTCCCCAGTTGATACAACTCTCATTGCACCAAGACAGTGTAGATCTAAATAAGATCTCACCAATTTAAAATTTGGAGCTCAGAGACGTCTTTCATGCCTTCAAAAGAAAAGAGATTATAGAAACTCATCAAAAGGGGACAGAACTAATTAATGATGCAATTAGGTCTCTGTAGGATGCTACTCTTGGAGCCATAATTGACAATTCATTAACACCTATTGAAAATTTGAAGTTTTTGGTAGATTCACTCAAGGAGTATGCCTTTGATCTAAAGGAGCAGACTGAAAAGGAAGTTGAGTCAAGATTTGCAGAGAATAGGTTGATTGAGTTGCAGGATAGATGTGCATCTACACATGGGAAAGTCAAAGAATGTCAAAAAGAAGTGCAGGAATGTGAAGATGAAGCCAAACCTTGTATTTGTATTGCATGAGGTGATCGGATCCCACTCAAGGAATTAAGGACTTAATGGACTCAATAGAGTCCCAAATATCTAATTCCTCTGATACTTTTGACACTGCACAAGATAGAGATTACACTTCTTGGACTGCCATTACAGATCTGTAAAGTAATTTCTTTACTCTATAGCGGTAGAAAGAAGACATAATAAGGAGATTTGGACAGCTTGGGGACTTGGTGAAGACCAAGCACATACTGGTATCTAGTGCCCTTGCTGATGTAGAAAGGCTTGCAAAGATAAATCCGAATCTAAGTACTCTAGAAGAAGGAGAGGAGAGCTTAGTAGAATTGGAATCAATGTATAAGTCACTTGCTGCAATTAAGAAGATTTGGAATAAAGGAAAACCTACTTGGCAAGCAATCCTCAAGGAGCTAGAAGGTGCCTCCTCCTCGAGATGAACATTTTTCCTTGTATATTATTTCATTGTTTTAGTTATTTTCAATTTTTATGTGTACATATCATCGGATCAAATTTTTGGGATAAATCCCTAAGGGGTAGTCAACACATTTTAGTTGTTTTTCTATACATATAAATCAAGTTTTAGAGTTCACATGTGTATTATCAGAACACCCTTTTTCCTTGATGTCAAAGGGGGAGAAGATTTTAGGACAAGTTTTGGTGTTGGATAAGTTTGATGTCTAAAAATTGGAGAAGTCGGATAAAGGGGGAGATAGTTGATGTTGGAAGTTTTGGAGATGGTGTACATTTTGAGTTTTAGAGATTCATTTTTTGCACATGTTTCCATTAATGAAAAAGGGGAGATTGTTGAAAGAATGAAGAAGGAACCCTTTTTTAATGTATTGTCATTGATGCCAACATTGATTGTTGATAGTTTTCTCAAATCCGGTGAACATGGAGACATCTCAGTTTGGTAATTTGGTATGTAATTGCTCATTTAATAAGATTAACTTATGAGGTTACAATATGTTATTCATGGCTATTATATGTATCTATGATCAATATTTCAATGATTTTGGATGAATAGGCTAAAAGTTATAAGTGACAAAAGTTTGGCATACAGTTTTTACTTTATACAGTATAAATGGGTTAGTGTAATTTGGTCAGCATTCCTTCAATATTTGGAATCCGACTCTACAATTTTGAGAGATTGTTTATAGGTGTCTATACATTACATATTCCATATGTTGATTGTTTATATGATCAGATGGATCATTGGTGTGTGATCAATTGCCTTGTTTTGTGATTAGGTCTAATTGATGGTCGACCTAATACTATGTGTTGAGAAGATTAAATATGTATTGTAGATGTTAATGAGATCTATTTTAGGTCCATGTTGACCTAAACTAAGTGTTCCATGGTTGATTTGGGCGCAAAGATGTTTTTGATTCAAGTATGGAGCCAACAAGGTAATTTTGAATTAAAATAGGGCTACATCTAATTAGGCTGACCTAATTGATGTATGCGGATGTAATTGGGTATTATGTGAAACATTTTTGAATTTGTAGGATGTGATGACAAGTAGTAAGATATGCAAAAGATATGATATTGTGCGAACATGTGAATCTATATGTGTGAGATCCAAATAAGTGTAGAATTGTTGTGAATGTTGAGCAATTGCCAAGAAAAGCAGAGTTTTGTATGCAGAGCTTCAAAGGAACTGAATCCAACACAAGGAAGGTACATTTTTTATCAGTTCACATTTTAGTTGTGTAGCCATTTTTGTTTTGTATCTATTTCTGGCTATGAGATTTATTGGATAGTGTGTCCTAGCAGTGAGCCTTTGTAATATCTTATAACCAGTTATAATATATTGTGAGCTAATCCTCATCATGGTTTTTCCCTTTTTGGTTTTTCCATGTAAAAATCCTGGTGTTCATGTGTTATGTGATCTTGTGATTCCTTTCATGCTTTCATTCATAGTTACAGTTAGATACGTTCTAATTTTTGGATGGGTTATGATTAAATGGTTTAATAGAATACGGATTCATCCCCCCCTCTCAGTATTCTTGGTGTTCAACAATTCTTACATTATAGCTTTCTAATTTGGTAGTATTTCAAACCCTAGATCTAGGTTTTATAGCATTGTGTTTTGCATTTCTCATCTAGGTTTTGCATCATTGTCTTTCTCATTTAGGGTTGCATATTGCATTATAAAATATCATAAAAATAAAAAAATATTGCATACATACTTCATCATAGCTTGCATTAAAGCGCGTTCAATCCTTTAGATCATATTTTCATTTCAAAATTGCATATAAAAAATGTCATATTATTCCAAAATTGTCATACATTTGCATTTCCTTTACAGTGAAAAATTATAGAAAAATAGTTACAGTCAAACCTATTTGTAGATAGGAATAGTAACCTTAAACATCAATCTCAATATTCAGATTTTGAAATTTCAAAACCCTAAACAAAGACTTAGTCACCCTTGGGTAACCCTATCCTTGTATAGGTACCTAAACAAGCTTTCTCACACTTTTTTGTCTGTTTGTTCAATTTCACTGTACTTGCATATCTTTGTTTTGGAATCAATAACTACATTTTATAAGTTATTTTGCATTTATTTTATTTAGTGAAAGAAATTACATCATTTGAGGTCAAAATTTGCATTTAAAATCATCATTTTTCAAGTCTGCATATTTCAATCCATCAATTATTAAATTTTAGATCTAAAAATTGTATTAAAATTTATTCAAAAATCTTCAAAATCATTGCATACTTGCATTTTTCATCAAATTAGAATACATTAAGCAAATTCTGGAAAATTATTTACTGTTTCAACTATTTGCAAGTAGAATCAGCATTGTTAAACAAAGTAGTCTACAGTTAAACTTCAAACTTTCAGAACCTCTGACCAGGGCTTAGACACCCTTGGGCAATGTTGTCCTGTTATCTGGGCATCAGTCAACTTGTTGTGATAGGTTATTCTCAAGAAACTTTGTCTAGGGTTGCTATCTAAGTTCCCTTCACCTGTTGTTTAACAATTTGAACCTTATTGCAAAAGTTTCATCATGGATATGTGTTTTGGTTAAATTTGGATGTCCTTGAAATCCTTGGTTGATGTTTCAAGCTATATTTTTGGTGATGATAATGCTTCTGATAATGACATTAATGATAAACCTTCTCTTATTACAAGTCATCTTGATGTCATAAGTCAAGACAAAGAGAGAATGCATGAATTCATACAACAATCCTTGCATAACCTTGAAAATAATGTAGCATTTTATCGCTTAATGCAACAACTTACCACTTCGTACCAACAACATCCTACCATGCCACCACTTGAAGCATTCAATTTGTTACATCCAAAAACTGAACCACAAGGCATGCCTCAAACAACATGCATAGAGAAACCTATGCATAACAGTAATAAGGGAAGCACATCAACCAATCCTCCATCATATGATTATAAGGTTACAAACACACCCATTGACTTGGAACAAACTTATGGACAAGGCTTTAGGATCTTGAAAAAGAAAGGACGTGACATCAACAATGAACATGAAGTCCATTCCCTTTTGGAGAAAGCACCATCAGAAGACAATAAAGGATTAGGTTATCAAAATCCTCCATTTTCACATCAAACAGTTGGCTAATCAAGTAAGAAACACAAGCCTTATAACTTAAAAAGCTACCATTTTTGCATACTATAACCAAAATTGAACGAACCTTACAAACATTTCTCAACCTAGGGCTTATCACATTACCACCTATTCGTGAACAAGAAGATAAGAAAGGAAAGAGTACAAACATGTCTTATTGTGCATACCATATAACACTTGGGAATCTTATCGATGAATGTCATGCTTTAAAGAATAAATTAAGAGAATTTGATCTTTATGGGGATCAAATTGAACATGTGATAGATTAGCATTCATTTTTTTTACTCCTTGACATGTGATAGTTGTAGCATCAAACTACGCTCACTACCACATGCATTAGATTTTATGAAAATCATCTTTCTTGTAAGGATTTAGGTAGCATATCATCATTTATTTTGGGCTCCTCTTTGTCCCTACGCTTGGGGGGAAAAGGATTAGGTAGACTTCCCATAGGTGTATTCCTTCTTGGGATCCCTATCTATCTCCTTAAAACGTTAGTATAGCAAGTAAATTGACATTTTAAGGGGAGGCATATAGTCCCTTGTGCATTATTTGCATAAAGAATGGTCCCTTCTTAGTGATGATGGCATACATCTCCTAGGAAGTGTGACCTTGTCAACCAAAGTGTGGCCTCCTTAATTCATATGATGTGTCTACTTTGTGGTGACATTGAACTTGACATCCCACAAGAATGTGACCTTTCTTGGCATGTGACTTTCTCCTTAGTAGTAATACTATGGTTGGTGTGCCCTAGTGTGATATTTTTTATTCCTTGACTAACCCTCTCTTAGTGGTGATATCATGTGTTATGTTACCTAAGGAGTGACCTTCCATGCATTGAGAAACACCACATTGATGTTGATAGAGTTTCCTTTTGAGGTGGTGTTATTATGACACCCCTTGAGGTTTTGGCCTTGTCTTATTATTATTTATTGCACCCCATGAGGTGAGTTTTGTTGCACCCCATAAGGTGAGTTTTATTGCACCCCTTAAGGTGATTTTTATTGCACCCCTTGAGGTGAGTTTTATTGCACCCCTTGAGGTGAGTTTTATTGCACCCCTTGAGGTGAGTTTTATTGCACCCCTTGAGGTGAGTTTTGTTGTAACCCCTGAGGTGAGTTTTTTTGCACCCCCCGAGGTGAGTTTTGTTGTACCCCCTAAGGTGATTTTTGTTGCACCCCCTAAGGTGAGTTTTTTTGCACCCCCTGAGGTGAGTTTTTGCAAGATAGTTCATGGATTCAACATAATGCACCTTGTTGGGTCATGATTTCTTGAGCATCCTTTTTAACATGACCACCTAGAATAATACACTTTGCTTTCCAATGGAGCCATGTGTTCCATGAGTGATGTGCATGACTTCAGTGGACTCATAGAGGATTTTCTTTATTCGATGGATGGCATTTGGTATTTGAGACAATTTAAGATTAGGGTCTCTTTGCCTTACTGACTCAAATCTTTTAGTACTAAACTTGTGTTTTATTTATTGTTATGTGTCTCCATTGTGTGTACATCATGCTTGTTTTCATTCCATCATGTGTCATGTGTTTTCATTGTGTATGCTTTGTGTTTTTCGACATGTATGTTTTTGTATCTTATTTTGCTACATATCATACATGCGTGTTCCTTTGAGCTTATGTTGGTTTACCATGGGATCTTGATCCTGGGGGCTTGCACAACCCCCTTGATCCTTAGTCATCCTATCTCTTCAACATTTGTGCATTTAAACCCCTTTTGACACATAATTCTCTATATTAGTGTGAGTCTGAGCATAAGTTTACACTCTCACTAAAATGGGGGCTAAATGTAGTGTAGAAAATTTTATACCTTAACAATTTTACATTATGTTTTCCCCCTAATTTATTGGACTTAATTAAGCTTCTAATTTTCCAAATTATGCATTCAAAAGCTTAATTTTTACCATTTTTCGAAGGAGGAAAAGTAATAAACAAATGTATTTAATCATTAAATTGTCCCTAACTTTGAGTGCCCTGGAAATTTAGGCAAGGACCCATTTTCCCATGGGCAACTGGGCCACCCTTCTTAGCCAGGACCCAAATTTAAATATGTGGTTGGTGGTATTTTAACATACAAAATTCAAATATGAAGTGTTGGAATTTATAATCTAATTTTTGGGAAATTGGATAAACACCTATAAATACCTAGTTATTTTATCATTTGTAATCTAACAAGAAATAGCACACATTCAAGAGAAAAAAATATTGTCAATAGCATTATAGAGCAAGTCAAGAGCAACATTTATTACAACAAATCAAGATCCAACATCATGTCAAATTATATGTGTGTTCATGTTCATGTTTTGTGAAGTCTAATATTGTTGTAGGTCTCCAAAGCATCCAAGCATTCAAGCAAATCTATCAAGCAAGACCCAAATCCTTGAAGAGATGTGTATGACTTCAATCCTTCAATGAATCCATTGAAGGGTGGTGAGTTGTAGCATTGTGTTCATTCATCATTTCCTCCCTTTCCATTATCAGTTTATCATTGGCATTGCCATTATGGAAGTGGAAAAACTTACATGGGGTTTAACTGAGGCAAGCCCCTATATGACACAATATCTTCCCTCTTTGTGAATGTGCAAGTTATAGGTCTAAAGAAGATTGAAGAGAGTTTGAAGATCCATTTTGCATTATTGCATTTGTTGTCATCAAAGTTGTCAAGCCATGAAAACTCAATTATAGAATTTACTAATGACATTTTGACAAGTTTACAACTAGGAATCATAAGCTTGGATCTAGCACTAGATGACTGCAAAAATAATTTTAGGACCCCTCATCAAGGACCCATTCACCCAAGGGTGACCCAATCCTGCTACAACACTCAGACTCAACTTTTGGTGATATACACATCAGCATGCACTTTCCAAATCTACTTGCAAATCACTATTTCTGTCTATTTACTTTTGGGAAATTGCATTCATCATATTAGGTCATTTCATCTAATTAGGTGAACCATTCCAAATCATTTCCAATTCATTATGAAGACTCAAAATGATTAGATCCAGGTCTGATTGACTCACCTAGGAGGTTGAAATTCAATTTATGCACCTTGTTGATTTGCATCCTAATGAAATCTGAGAAATGATGGCCTATTGACCTTAAGTTTCAAACATTAAATTTAAGGTCACCACATTTTTATGCTTCAATATAGTAAATATATGTTTATAAAAATGGTTTCATTTTATATATTATATATTTTTGTAATATATTTTATATATAAAATATAATATTTTAAATCATCAAATAATATATTTTATATACTATATTATATGATAAATATATTATTTTTATTTAAAAAATTATAAAAAATATTTAAAACTTAAATCAAAGGAAAGGGGTGGGAATGGTACAACCCCCACCCCATAGTTGTAGTTGTGGGTGGGAATTCACGCCATCCACATAGGGGTGTGACCCCTGTGTGGGGCGTGACCCCCTGTGCAGTTACGATTTACCCCTTGTAGGGGCACAACCTCCACAAGGGTAGTCAACCCCTGTAACATGCATATTTTTTTTATCTTTTTCTCAGTCAAATAAACAAATTAATAATATATATATATACATATATATATACATATACATATATATATACATATATATATACATATATATATATATATATGTATATGTATATGCATATATTTATACATATACATATACATATATATATACACATACATATACATATATATACATACATATACATATATACATACATATATACATACATATACATATACATATATACATATATATACATATATACATACGTATACATATACATATATATATATGTATATGTATGTATGTATATATGTATATGTATGTGTATATATATGTATATGTATGTATGTATATATGTATATATATGTGTGTATGTGTATGTATGTATGTATATATATATATATCAGTGTATATTCATTGTTAAAATTTGAGCAAAGACCGGGAGGTAGGGTGGGCCCCCTCCCTCTCACCATGTTCCATCTCTCATCCACGAGATCGATGGAAAAGCAGAGGCAAGTCATAAAAGGATAAGAGGAGAGGGTATGGAGCGTCGGATGGCGAGCGTAAGCTGGCAGCATAGTGGCAAGGCCACATCACCGCACATGCCAACACAAGCAGCTAAAGGAACGTGGAAGGCAAGCTTCCAAAAGACGACAGTCCGACAAAATGAGGAGATCTCAAAGGCATCAGATATCTTAATGACACATTAATCCAAGAATAAACAAAGCAACACGTGGAGTATGATCGTCAGGGAAGTGCATGCAAAGCGGTCGGGTGGCAAATGTCGATCCTCACAAGGTGCTAGTTGAATCAAGGCCGAGGGTGGTAGGACAAAATTTTATTGCAAGGATGGATTGCCTCGCGTAAACATCATTTCAGGATTGTGTTCAGTGGCTCGGCCTTGCTGGATACGAGATTTTTAAATGTGGACGGATAATGGCATTTTCATTGTATGGTTTTGTTGTGTTGGTTGTCTTTGTGCAGGGAACTCCCGACTGGAGGGCTGGAAATGGCGAAGATGGGTAAATCAAAATTTATCATCTCTATCTCAGTGGAGGGGCTGGAAAGCTTCGGGGTCGACACTCCTGTCTCTTTGGAGGCGACAGAGAGACAAATTGCTTTCAGGGAAATCACCGATCAAAGATTGAAGAGAATCCTACTTGAGGATGATCCCTTAATCATGGTAGCGGTCAAAATGATATTAGGGAAGGGCCACTTGGAGAGAAGGGAATTCGCGAGGGACAACGCACATGTTTATTCTTGATTCTTGGCTGTCATGTTCGACCTGGAAGTGTCGAAGGCAGAAGGAAAGGAAATAATGGAGTATCTATTTTGAGGCGACCTGTTAGGAGGGTTAGAGAAGACACTGAAAGCAGCCTTCATTGGTAAAGGAATCCTGCGTCCATCAGACCTGAAACTCCTTTGGGAGACGAAAGAGGCAATAAAGGTTTATCCCTTCCTTCTGGACCTAAAAGGACCAGAGCTCATGAGACACATAATGGTCTCGGCTATGGCGGTCGAATTCTTGAAGAGGAAGCTGGGGTTGGTGTCGGAGGAGGGCATGGATTGGGTGGAAGAATTCACCCTATTTGCAAAGTTGAATGGTTTTCTGTGAGGCTCGGCCTCAATGTATGAATCTTTTGTTTAAACATTTAATCGGTATTGGATTTTTTTGAAATTATGCAGTGGTACTGCATTTTGTTTTGTGTCGGTCATAGGTAGTTTCTGGGTTGATAGGTTTAGTTTTCATGATAGACTGGTGGTCTCTCCTGCTACACAGATGAATTGTATATTTTCTTAAAACTAATACAAAATCATAACCTTACGAATCAAAAAAAATAAAATTGAGCAAATACCATAATAAAAAGAAATGATGACCCTTTAGGTTGCAATTTGCAAAAGGGTAAATCATAGCCCCCTGTCCATATCCCCCTCTATAATTTCTAATGATAGATCATTTCCTGAGATAAATATCCACTGTTGCTCTGGCTGCGACTACTCCATGGAAGGGTAAGCCTTCATTAATAGAAAATTTTAATTGTGCACTTATGTCCACCTCTATGACAGACACCTTGGATGGTTAAAATAAATAAATAAATTGAGGGTATTCGGTAATGATGGTCATTGCTATGTTTGGGCTTTGCTAATATCTAAATTTAAATAAATAACAATATACTTATTCTTCCCGAGCAACTCCTTCAAAATCCTTGTGCTCCGGAACCTTCTCCATGTCTTTATATAAAATGAAATTTGTAGCAAGGAGGAAGATGAGTTGAGGGAGATACCTCTTAAAGGAGAAAATTTGAAGTTTTAGGGTTTCTACAAGAACCCTAGAATCCAACAGTTTCTATTCAATCTCATCCTATGGATGAGATTGAATGCATAACTTGTTGAATATGTTTTTTTTATTTAAAAATATATATATATGTGCCAATCAAAATATTAAATTAGTAATGTTGAGGGAAACAAATTATTGTTATAATAGGAGGAAAGGGGCATAATTAAAAATAAAGAATAAAGAATAAATAAATAATTATGTATATATATGAAAGGTTAACTTTAATTGGGGTGGGGGGCCTAGCTCGATTGGCTAAAGCATCTTGTTGCAAGCAAGAGGTCACGAGGTCTAGTCTCCGCTCAAACTCGTGGTACTGGAGGGTGTGCTGTGCTAGCACCATTGGTCACATGAAAAAAGTTTACCAAGCACACTGCAGTTTATAGGTGACAAATATCTGACCGATTCCTACAGTCTAAAAAAAAAACTTTAATTATCTTTTAATATTTGTGATGTAGTTTAGTACAAGGTAAATTATTCTCTAATTTAACAAGATGAGGAGGACTTTAACTGTCTAGTTGGATTAAATTATTTGAGCAAAGTAGCTCACTATGTTTCTATCCTAAGGAGTCAACATTGTAATAATAACTGGTATGGGATAAAACTCCAAGGATCAATGTATGTAAAATTAATTCCAATTATCTTTGTTTGTCATTTCAATACAAATTTAAATATTTCAATTTTTGTCTTAGTTTTACTCTAGTAAAGATAAATCATTATAAAGTTATGACAAAAACTAAAAGATAGCATTTATATATTACACAATACCTATCTAATTTAATCATGTGTGCTCAAGAAATGCTAAACATTTTAGTATATATAAATAAGTTGCATCCTGAGATTGGAAAATTTAAGGTTATAAATGAAATTGGTAAGTCTATGTCCACATGTCCAAATAGGGGCATGACCTATGATGCTTACTTGTAAGCCCCCTATTTGTGTCTCCCCTAAGTCTCCTTTCCACACTTAAAGATTTAAAATCACTAAGTGAGTGGTTGTGCAAAACCTCATCAAGTGGTTTATGTTAATCCTTGTATATTTAACTATTGTAAGCATTAAGGTGCTTAATTAATGTGATCATAAAGAAAATAGTTGGGTTTTCTTAGCAAAAATTTTGGACATGACACACACTCATTGACCCATGGACTCATAATTTGACACATTGTGGAAAATACCTCCTACTTATCAAACTAGATGTTATTTTCCCTTACCTTGAATTATTTTAGTTTAACCATATATATTTCCTCCTCTAATCTCTATGCAAGAATTTTTTCTTAACATTCATATGTGTCACTTCAAAACCAAAAGGCGTAGATATAGGTAACAACATCCTAATAGAATTAATTTATCTATAAAAGATAAAATATCACTTAACTATGATCCCTCTACCTATGGATACCATTTTTCCACTAATCATGCCTACATCCATCCAATTTACCATCTACTCTAAAATTATTCTTAAACACTCACTTGAAACTAATAGTTTTCCTACCTTTAGGTAGATCAACCAAGTCTCAAGTCTTATTGGGATGGAATTTCATTATATCCTCTTTCACAATATTAATCCAAGATTTTTTCTCTTTTAAAAGAGAGAGATTCTCCTATAGATATTGGTTCATTATCAATACAAGTAAGAGTAAAAACATAATTGAAGTATGGTTGACTATACCTTCAAGTAACTTTTTCTATAACTTAGACCTCATAACTATTACTAGTATAGAACTTCTTGTCACATCTACCCCTATCATTCTTTAAATATTAAGCTAGATGTCCTTTCTCTCCCTCCATACAAACTATTATGTCCGCTTGAATGTTCTTCACTAAATACATCTTGTTTCTTAGTTTTGTGTTCATAACGAATCCTACCACTCTCCTTTTATTTAATATGTTTTCCTAATCTCTAGAAAAATATCTAAGTTCCCTGAATATAGCATATCTTTAGTAGAGAAACTTTGAGGTTATTGGATACTAATCCTTATAGCCTTTAACATTCTCATCATGTCCAATATAAATACACTTTTTAACCTTGAATTATTTTTCTTTAGGAAAACATATAAATGCATATACCCAAATATTCTCAAATGTGTGGTCAAAATATTTTTACTTATCCACATATCATATGGTTTATTCTCCTTAAATATAGAATTAGTATTAGAACTATTTTCAAAATAATAATAATTGTTAATTTCCTTGACCCATAACTCATTTCATAGACTAATATTGCTTGACAAGCATTTGGATTGATACAATATGGTTCTATTCAAAATCTTAGCTATCTCATTCTATTGCAATGTGTAGGGTATTTTCCTTTGTCTAATCATCCAAGTGTACTTTGAATATGCCTCAAATTTCTTAGAGAATAAATTCCCATCATTATCTATCCTAAGAACCTTGATTTTATTACTAGTCTAATTGTCGACAAGATTTTGGAACTCCTTAATCTTAAGAAATGCACAAAAAAATTGTAAGAAAATATACCCAAGCATGTCTAGGATAATCAATGAAATAGTTATAATACTAGTACTTACCAATTTATTACACATCCATAGCACCAAAGACATCACTATGACTCAATTCCAATACATCCCCTACTCTAGTACTCCCTAAAACAAACTATGCTCTATTTTTATTTCCAAAAACATAAGGTTTGACAAAACTCAAAACCCCAACATAATAATTTTAAATAACTTCCACCATATTCTTAATCATCAATTTTGTATTCCTTGTTCTCTAATATGAACTAATCAATGATGCTATAATAAACCTAATTTAGGTTTAATTCCTAAAAATGGTATCATGCCTCTCACGTTTAGCTAGCACTAAATTTCCACTTGATAATCTACACCCTTTTCATCAAAAGTGACAAGAACACCTAAGTCAATAATGTTGGAAACATAAATCAAATTTCTAGCCAAACTTGGTATATGTCGTACATAAAAGAGTTTCCTCACTCTCCCATCCATGAAATACAATTTCACCTTTCCTTAGTTAATAATTGGTAGATATTTGTTATCATCAAGGAAAAAATTCCCCCATCACACTCCTTGTAATTAGAGTACCACTCCCTATGAGGGGTCATCTATTATGAAGTACCTAAATAAATCAACTAGGAACCATCACTAACAATGTTAGTAGATATAAACATATTGTTAGCATAATCATTAATGTCAAAGGAACTATTTGGAGAATCATAATTCTTATTTTTATTTTTATTTTTATTATTCTTTGTGTGACCTCTCTTGCTATAATTCTAACACTTAACCTTAGGCTTAGAAGGAAGCTTAGAAATATCCTTCTTCTTGGAATTCTTATCTCCACCACCTTTTTTCTTACCACATATGGTATTGGACCTTCCCCTTACAATTAGGCCATCATTAGAGGAACCACTGTGAAATTTATCATTATATCTTCACTTAACAAGATGCTAATGATCTCTTCTAGTTTACATGAAGAAGAAATACTATTGATTGTCATAATAAATTATACCATGAACTACATAAGGAACACAGAAAAATAAGGACCCTATCTTCTTCTACAAAATGTGTAGAAGGATCTTCTAAATTCATTTACACATAATTGAGAAAACATAAATGAATCATACTTCTATCTTTCTTATCCAATTTACTCCATTCCTCATCAAATATACTTGTAATTTTACCAAAGAAGATACCATATCCCATTTATCTATCTACTAGGAGGTCTTCAACCTTCAACTTGTGTTGCATTTCCACGTGATCCTATTAAGGCTCCCATTGAAACTAGCTATATATTTATTGCACTAAACCTACATTCCATTATTTTATAATTATCAAGGGTTACTCCAATGACATTTAACTCTAACAATAAATAATGGGAATAAATCTCCAATATAGATTATCGATAAACTAGGATATTGGAACACCTTAAGATTATATGATAAAAACAATTGCATTTGTTATATGATTCAATTAAGAAAATTTAAAGCAATAAAATGAAGCAATAGAAATTTTATAGATATACATGATACATGAATTAATAAGGGAAACCATTATAGGACAAAACCACCAATAAAAGGGTATTCATAATTTTATTATTCAAGAAATTACATTCAATACAATAGGTCTCTTGCACTTACAATATCACAATCTATACACTAACAATATATAATCTCCAAATAGGACTTCACACCTTCAATATTCAACCACATTCAAAAACATCCAATCTTACCCAACCTTGACACATCCATATGAATACACAAATATAGCCATAAAACCATCCAAGGAATTTTAATTATTTAACTGTCTAACTACCACATAGAATACCAACAATTACACAACCATTTAGACTATATCATGATGTTAACATGCCATAAATTATATGTATCATATCTTCTCCATATGTATGACACTATAGGTAATAATAGTGTGAGGTCTACTCCTTTTTCTCTTCTTCTTGTCTTATTTTAATGGACTTGTTTGTGTACAACATACAAAGAGAGCACACCAAAGTCTAGGAATTAGAGAGCCTTAACGCCAAGTCTTCAAAGAGAATGAGAAACCGGTCAAGAAGCACGTACGTTTCAAAAGGGAGGCACTTCCTAAACCATGGGATCAAGTTTGTTTATCTCTCATGAAGTATGTTACTCTTGAGGGAAGATTTAAGGTCTTTTACTTCTATCATTTTTGGTTACTCAATCACCTTAGGCACAAAATGCTCTTAAGTTTTCCTTTTTTTCTACTAACTTCCCTGGAAATCTCGGTAAAAGAAACCCTTGAAACTGCTACCCAAAACCCAGATAAGTTGCCTCTGTTGCCTTTACACCAGGGCCTTATTCTTCCGCTCTACCATTTCCATTTGGCCGTCTATCCTCCCAAACCCATTTCTATTGTTTGTGTTGAAGAGCTAGAACCACCCAACCACTCCCCTGAAAAACCATCCCCTACTACTTCTATTGGACCCAAGAGGAAAACCCCCCTGTGGAATGCCAACCCAAAAATGCTCCTAAACCAAAACCCCCTGCAAAAAAGAAGGGTGGAGCGGCTTTAACCCAATCTAAGGTAGCTGTCGGGCTGTGTGAGTTAAAAAATTCCCCTTCCAATAAGGATAGCAAATTGATGGAAAATACTAAAGGTAAGAAGGAGACTTTGTGCTAGGTAGAGATGTTGACTTTAGACAGTGAGTGAAAGAGCATTGAGGACCGTGATTCTAAAGGGGATACCATTGTGGCAACTACTGTGGACATGGGGATGAAGAAAACCAGTGTCAGGAGGTCCCATAGGCTAGAAAAAAACAAGAAGGAGGTGTCAGTGGATGAGACATCCAGCAACTCAAAGGAGACTAGCGGTAAAGAGGGACAGACTAGTGGCAAATAGGAGTACAATAAGGACATTGTCAAGGAGAGGGAGGAATTTGTTGAAGGGCCTAGCCACTCCTCAGATATGAACAAAATGATCAATGCAGATTCCACCACCCAGTCTTTAGACCCGATGGCTATTGAGGATGAGACTATTAAGAGGAAAGATGACATGTTGAAAGATTTCAACAAGCTGCAGGCGCAGTGGAAAAACTAGAACAAAAGTTTACTCGACTGACACAATTCACCATTAAGATCATTCACAGGTTTTTTGTCACACTCTTGGAGGTTCTCAAGGAAGAGGTGGAGAAGAAAAAATAGGGAGAGGGACCTAATTGGGTGGGTGATGATGTCCTAAATCTTCTCTTTGAGAAGTGGGTCTGTGTTTTGGGTTGTTGGGTCTTTCTCTGTTGTCAGTCTATTGTGCCTGTTTCTTTTGTTTTCTATTGTTACTAGTCTTTTGATGTAACTATGGACTTCGTCTCTTTTGGCCCCTTGGGCTCATTGTGTAAAGGGTACTACGCCCTATAAATGTAGCTTACTTTATCAAAAACACTCATTGATTTATAATTTTTTGTTATTTTGATCATAAACAATGTAGATATGAATATTATGTTTAAAATAATAGTTGATTACTAGTTACGAACATGGATTGGTTGATTAATTATGGATTTTTTCATATATATTAGATTAGAGTTAAAAATTATTAGTAGTTGTCTCCATGGATTGATTTTAGAATGAACATAATTGTGTATAATAAATCTAAATTAGATTTGATCAAATGTTATTTGTTTATGTGATTTTATATTATTATGAGAAGTAAAATTGTTATTTGTTTTCATTTAATTATGATAATATTATTAATTATAAAATATTTGTGATGCATATATTTATTTAATTGTGAATGTTGCTTCGACTATTATGTTAGATATATTAATACATGTGTACAAGTCTGTTTGTGAAATTCCATGACCAATACAAAAATCATGTCAGTTCTCCAAGAAATCATTGTTGTGTTTCCCCAATATACCTAGACCTTATCCTAAGACAGGATTAAGCTATTCTTATGTAAAATTGTTGTGAGTGTGATTGTGTTATTTTTATTTTTCAATGTTGTGTGTGGTTGAATTCCCTTAAATGTCAAATTTTGGATTTAAACTTAAGAGAGAGATTTTGGAATCATAAAGTATTGTTTTCTTTTCTATTTTTATAAAATTAAACCCCTCTTGTGATAACCTATGAATGGAGCCCATATTTGAATATTTAAAAAACATCTTGGAAGTATCTAGAGGCTTGAAAAGTGCTTTGGAAGATTGGTGACAATTTTTTTTGGAGGAAAAAACCTAATTTTAAAAATGCAAGTCAAAACCTAACCCTAGTTCTATTATTTTTTATGCATTCTCCTTTAGAAGCTTGTTTTGGGTTGGATTTTCTATTGTTCGAATTTTTTGTTTTGAGAAACAAAGGTTTTAGAAGAGGGAAGATTAGAGGAAGATTTTGAGAGATTGAAGAAGAAGAATAAAGTGAAAATAATTTGGATCAAGGCTTCACCTAAATTGGTTGAAGCATAGAATTAAGCTTTTGAGACATTTTTAGATTGTGATAGTGTTGTTTGTGTCTATTATGAAAAAAAATGATTGTTGATTTTTCTATGAATCCCCTTATTTTTGTGTGTTGAAAACCTTTTTGTGTGTTGCTACGTTGTGTATTGATCATTTTTTATATGGGGTTATCCTAGACGTGGATATTCTCATTTGGGTTAAGAGCCACCCATGTGTTAGGGTTGGGAGAGGTGTGGACCCTCTCTTTATAAAATGTGTTATTGAAATAAGTTTTGGCACAAGTGTCTTTGTGTATTGTGATTAGGTTATAGAGAGAAAATAAAAATATTGTGAGTTATTTGTGTTGTTGGGTTTGTGTGATTATGAGTAGATTTGGCATGAGTGTCTTTTGTGAATGCTAAATGGGTTGTAGAGAGAAAATAAATATATTTTGAGACTTTTATGTTTTTGGGGTTATGTGAATTAGATGATGGAGTATTGTGTGGTTTATAGAGTTGTGGAATTATTTATTTATGAGGAAACAAATTTTTTGTTCTATTTTGATTATTTATGTGAGATGTTAGTGAGTCTCTTTGACTCCTCCTTGATTATGGATCTTGTGAAGATCCATTTGTATGTGTTGTTCATTTGGTTAGTTGTAGATTTGTGATGTTCATATATGCTTTGTGATGTGCAAACTAGTTTCTTAGGAGCCTCTTAGCTTAGGGTGGACTTGTTTGCAAGTCTTATAATTAGAAGGTGAGCTATCCTTGGTTATGAGAGACCTGTAGGAGTAAATGGTGACTCCCCAACACCCCCAAGATTAGTTGCGACCAAAACACTTCCACAAGAGAGAGAATGGCAAGAAAGCTTGCTTCACAATGCAAGATTGATTAATGGCTGAATTGCTATTGCTTGCTATAAGCTTGAATGCCAATGTACATGAGATGCCTTGCTTATGCAGGCAAGGTTGAAATGTATTAGTGAACATGATGTTGACAAATGTCATGATCTTATGACATGAGATAACCAACAACCTAATCACCTAGGAAATGATGCATTCTAGCTAGATAAGATAAGTTCTAGAAATGCCAACTAAGACTTCTAGAAAGAATCTTTTACCTAAGTAAACTTAACCATGTGAATATGTCCCCTAATTACCTAGTGAATGAATAAGCTAGGTACAAGACAATTATTCACACCAACACCCCCCCTTAAGTGCAACTTAGGGAGAAGATTATTATGCAAACTATGCATAGACTATGACTATGGGTCCCGGCTACTAGGCCATGTTAGGTACCCATTTACAATGCAAATGATGCAATCTCTCACAAGCGGAGAAAAGGAGAAAACCCATTGGGACAAAACTCCTCTCCAAAAGAGAGAAAACAAAACAAATAAACATGATGTATGGAGGACTCAATGATACCCCCCAAGGACAACATGCATCATGTATATACAATCAAATACCCCCCCATAAGAGGGAAGTAGAGAGATAAGACATCCCCCCCATGATGAAGAAGCTCCAATGCTGATGAAGAATGCCTGAAAACAAAAGATGACCCAATGTTTGTAAGCAACACATCTTCCCTTAGGAAGAAACAAATCCATAAGCTGATGAAGAAGCCACTCCATGTCCAACTAAAAGGAGAAAGCATGAATGCTTAACATGTATGCCTTTGAAAACTGATGAAGATCCTCCAAGCTTGAATGAGCCACAACATAATCATGGTCAAACTGAACCAAGAAACATGACAAATCAAATGATGGAGGAGACTCATGAGTGTCAATCTCCAAAGACAAAGTAGATGGGATAACAGCTGTACTGAAACTGTCATCAAAGAGGAGGGAAATCCCGTCGAGTGTGTCCTCCAAATCTACAGTATGAGAATCCATGAACAAGTTAGAAATGCCTGTCAAATATTCATCCCACAAAGCAAGATCTGAAAAACTATGATCATCCTGTTGAATAGAAGCATCAATGACTGAAGAAGCAAGAGGTGGAGGAGTAGGAAGCTCAACACTGGTTTCTAGAATACCAAAGTGTAGTTGACCAAACTTCTCCTCACTATCATGGTTCACACTCAATGGAGTGTGTGATGCAGTCAAAGGAACATTAACATCTTCTAAAGCAAAATGTGAAAAGGAATATACACGAGATGAGTGATCAGCCATCCCGATAGCAACAATATCCCTAGTCTCCAAGTCCCTTATCTACACCCTATTTGGAGTGAACTCAACTATTTTACCTTGACTCCCATGAGTAATTTGATAAATAGAAAGGAGATTAGTGGACAAGGAAGGAACACAAAGTACATCATTGAAAGTCCCTTCCCCCATATCAATAGAACCCTTCCCACTTACCTTCATATATGTATTGTTACCCATCAATATATGAGGTGAATTACAAGGCTCAAAAGAAGAGAACATGTCCATAGAAGATGCCATATGATGAGATGCCCCTGAATCAAGAAGCCATCTATGAGATGCAAGACTTGTAGAGGCCAAGAGTGCTTGTCCTTTCATCTTGTGTAGCCCAGAAGTAAATCTTGTGTCCTGTGACTGAGATGATGATGATGGAGCTGCCGATTGAGATGTTGAAGAAATACTAGACACTGATGAGGGCAGCTTAATGTTATTCTTTTGAAGAAGGTGTGTCAGTTCATCAATCTTCTTATTATAACATCTATGCTCATCATGTCCTAATCTTTTACAATATGCACATTTTGACTTCTTCTTTTTAGATGATTCCTCTTTAGAAGAGGATGTGGACTCAGGAGTGCTATGTGATGGAGAATCTTTACCTTGCTCATTAGACTTGGGTGCCTTGTTTTGCTTCTTACCTATGCCACTTGAATCCTTTGTCTCCTTT
This sequence comes from Sequoia sempervirens, assembly GCA_007258455.2. Classification (NCBI taxonomy): domain Eukaryota; kingdom Viridiplantae; phylum Streptophyta; class Pinopsida; order Cupressales; family Cupressaceae; genus Sequoia; species Sequoia sempervirens. The sequence goes on from VDFB02271358.1 coordinate 646,797,224, forward strand.
GCAACAAGAGCATGAGATCTAGAAGACTTCAATGTGCCCATGTGTACCAACTTTGCTTGTTCCCTTGTGAGTTGAGCTACAAATTCATCAAGAGAAGGCATTTTGTATGCATTGCCAAGAGCATCCATTATAGCATAGAAAGTAGAAACAAACACTGAATAATCAGGACCAAGCTTAGCAAGAATAGAAAGTATCAATTGTTCATCCTCTTTAGTGACCCCACAATTAGATAACTGCAATCTAAGAGAATTGAGCTTAGAGAAAAAGTCTTGGACATTGTCAAAATCTGAAGGATTAAGACCCATAGTTCATTCTCCAACTTAAATTTCCTCATCTTATCTGGCTTACCAAAGAGACTCTCTAAAGTATTCCAAGCTTCATTAGGATGAGTGCAAGATGCAACATGATATCTAAGATCTGGAGAAATGGACAACTTCAAAGTACCAAGAGCTTCATCCCTTCTATCAAGCCATTTTCTTTTCTCTTTTGCTCCTACAGGTTCTGGATCTTGACCAAATGTCATTCGTTGCAACTTTGATTTTAACAATAACAACTCCATTTGAGATTTTCACTCATGATAGTTATATGGAGTTAGAAGTACAACTTTTGTCAAATCCATGATACAATGAGATATTACAATAGAGGAACAACAATTTTCCCTCATAATACAAGAAATCAACCCCTTTGTCCCAACAAGATTACACTTTTTTTTGCAAATTTATGACAAGGAATCCCAAACTATCAAATCAGCTACAAACTGAAAATATGAAAATCTGGAAACAAATTTGCAAAAAGCGCATGAGTAGATCTGAAGTACTCCTGAATACCTTCCAAATGCTGCAAATTTGGAGAAAATCGGAGATCGGAGCACAAAGATATGAGCTCGGAGGTAGAAAACGTTGATCTGGCTTCAACCTGGAAAAAGAGGCACCAAATTGCAAAATATATGCAAAATATCTGCACCACTGGAAAATTCAGACATCCAGCTTTCCGTCGCTATCTCGTTTCTGAAAAATGGCCTCCGTTTGCAAAAGTTATGCCAAAATGAAAAAACGACTATTTTCGGGCACAAAAAAGGGCAAAAACAACACCTTAAAAGCTAATAAAGCTTAAATTTTCGGCTCATACATAATATGGTCGGCTTTTACAAAATACATGAGGGATTAAAAAATATGAAAAAGGCTTTGAAATGGTCGGCACTTTCACCTTTTAAGAAAAATTTGTACTAGTGTTTTAATGTCAAGACTATATCACCCGATAATACATGTGACGGGTTGGCATCAAAGTCTTTGTAGCTGATGATATTAAAACAAACTTTGAAATATAAACCTGTGAAATAATAGTACTAGCGTACCAAGTGATGGAAAGTGTACCGCCTAAAATTGATAGCCGAATATTCCCTTTGATAGCGGATGATGTACACACCCTGCGACCAATGTAATAATAGGTGCCGATGTGACAGGGTTCAGACCTCCGAGAATATGCCGATGACTTGATGGGTGGCCGGTGTGAATAATGGATCGGATGAAGACCCTTGATGGACGCCGATTTGCAGATGACTGGGTCAACAGATGCAATAAACCGGCGAGCATGAACAACATGGGTGTCAGCCGAATATGGATGTGACTGGCAATAGATGAGTACCAGATGACAATGACCAAAATCTCCACCCTTAGTACCACCCAAAAGGACAGATCCGATGCATATACCCTGCGACTGATGCGATCTAGAAATATTTCGCAAAAAATGTCGCCGGGAAATATTAAACCCTCAATAAAAAATTTGCCAAAAATTTAATAGCAACTATTGCCCGATGATAAATTATTTTGCCCCAAATTTATCAACAAAATACCACAGAAAAATATTTCATAAGTTTTTTTTTTTTTTTTTGAAATAAGAAAAATCGTACCACTTGGGAGGTTGTCCCAGCAAAAAAAAATTGTCTTAAAAACAACTTTTCCCAATATAGGCGAATTTACAGTCAAAATTCATCTGCGGAACCTTCTGATCTCAACCACAAGGTCCTTGAAACCCCAATCTGCACCCAGCAAAATCTTCAATCCAAAATATCACCCTCATATTTGGGAAGGAATCTGCAACACCTGGAGAGCTCTAATACCATGTAGGAGTAAATGGTGACTCCCCAACACCCCCAAGATTAGTTGCGACCAAAACACTTCCACAAGAGAGAATGGCAAGAAAGCTTGCTTCACAATGCAAGATTGATTAATGGTTGAATTGCTATTGCTTGCTATAAGCTTGAATGCCAATGTACATGAGATGCCTTGCTTATGTAGGCAAGGTTGAAATGTAGTAGTGAACATGATGTTGACAAATGTCATGATCTTATGACATGAGACAACCAACAACCTAATCACCTAGGAAATGATGCATCCTAGCTAGATAAGATAAGTTCTACAAATGCCAACTAAGACTTCTAGAAAGAATCTTTTACCTAAGTAAACTTAACCATGTGAATATGTCCCCTAATTACCTAGTGAATGAATAAGCTAGGTACAAGACAATTATTCAAACCAACAAGACCTAAAGTCTCTTTTATGTACACATATAAGTTCTAATTTTGAAGATAAAATTCATGGAGGGTTTCTATGTAGTATGTTTTATCTTTTAAACCTATTATGAATGGATTTGTAATATAAAAAAATTGAGTTGAGGTTTTAAATTTTTCTATAATGAAGGCATGTAAATGAGATTATTACCTCAAAAGCTATTATATAACATTGATTTGATAGTTGTACATTTTTGTATTTTTCTCATTTGAGCAACTGTTTTGAAGTAGATGATAATAATTTTTTAACCATAATTTTTAATTGGTCCAATGGGTTGGCCTAATTTTTGGACATGTAATTAAAAACTAAGTATTAGAAAAGTCACTTAAATGTTATCTCTTAATTCTATGTCTATAATTATTTATGATTGAATCTTCATGACTATTTAACAGTAGTTTACTATTTGAGATAGAAGACAACAATGTTTTTACCATAACTTTTAATTGGTAAAATGAGTTCTAGAATAATTTTTAGATATGTTATTTGAACTAATTATAGTGTAGGAAATTGTATACATTTAAAATTTCACACTATGTTTTGGCCCTCTAATTTATCGGACTTAATTAATCTTCTAATTTGCCAAATTATGCATTCCAAAGCCTAATATTTACCATTTTCTGAAAGGGGAACCAATATCAAACAAATGCATTCAATCATTAAATTGCCTTGGATCAAGTGTGTCCTAGAAGTTTGGGCTAGAACCCATTCTCCCAAGGCCGAATGAGTCTCCCTCCTTAGCCATGACCCAAATTTGAATCTATTCTTGGTGGTATTTTAATGTCCAAAATTCAAATATGAAATGTTGGATTTTAGAATCTAATTTCTAAGAAATTGGATAAACACCTATAAATACCTAGTCTTTTTATCATTTAAAAGAGAACAAGAAATATATTGGAAAACTTATGATCCAGAACACTATTGAACAATTCAAGAGCAACATATCAAAGCTTTATTGCAACAATTCAAGATCCAACATCATGTCAAATTTTATGTGTGTTCATGTTCATGCTATATGAAGGCTAACATTGTTGTAGGTCTCCAAGCATTCATTGTAGGTCTCCAAGCATTCAAGCAATCAAGAAAATCAAGCAAGCAAGATTCAAGATCCTTGAAGAGATGTGTATGTATTTTGTCCTTCAAGGAAGCCATTGAAGGGTAGTGAGTTGCAACATTGTGTTCATTCATCATTTCCTTCCTTTCCATTCAAGGTTTTTATCATTGACATTGCCATTATGGAAGTGGAAACACTAACACGAGGTTTGACTGAGGAAAGCCCCTATATGGCACAACATTTTCCCTCCTTGTGAATGTGTATTTTTCCAGTGTGAAGTGGATTGAAGAGATTTTGAAGATCCATTTTGCATTGTTTCATTTATTGTCATCAACCTTGTCAAGACACAAAAACTCACCTATAGGATTTATTTACAACATTTCGACTATGCGACATGCATAAAATAGAATCTCATATCCGACATTAGAGGACTTCAAAATTTGAGCAAGACACCCTTACAAGGACTCAATGGCCATTGGGCGACCTAGTCCTTGTAAGCACAACAAAACTAAATTTTTGGGCAGGTACACAATCATCTACACCTTCTAGATCTATTGGATCTTGACTATTTTTGTTTTTGTTTATCAATTGTTGGATAATTACATTTATTGCATTAGGTCATATAGTTTAATTAGGGCAATCAATCACAATCATTCCTATCCTCCAAAGGATATAGATTCAAGTCTGATTGGCTCACCATTGAGGTTATGTACCTTGTTGATATCTATCCTAATGAAACTATAGAAATGATGGAGTGTACTCTAGGTTTTGGATACTAAACTTAGGATCTTCTCCACATTTCTTATGTTTCACTAACTATTAGAAAAAACCCTTTAATTTTTTTCTTTAAATAATATTTATGTAATTCTTTATGAAATCTTGTAGACTATTTTGTAACATTTTTTTAAAAGACTATTATGTAGACCTTTAAACATTTTTTTCATAATATGTTATGAATTTTGTAAGAATTTTTTTTGTGTTTTATAGTAATTTAAGTATTACTTATATTCCAAATTATAACCTCATTTTCATGATGAGACTAACTCATTTACACCATTAGAAATATCTTGAAATTATTTGATATTGTTTGAGTTTTTTTAAGGTTCATAAAGTCATTTACAAAAAAAAAAAAATTGATATTTATTCCACTTTCATGGTATTTCACATTACCACTATCCTTGGATATGTATCATCTAAAATTTTTTATGCCTATTACACTTGAATTTCATTAAAAATGTTGGTCAAGAAATTACATGTCTTTGTTCTAGGTACACATTTCATGAGAGATTTTATCAAAAAAATCACTTACATTCACATTTCACATGAAATTTTACTTGGGCAGGAGTAATAATAGCCTTTATACCAAATCTATTTTTATATCTTTTTATGCATTTCATCATACCACATTTTAATCCCAAAAGTTATTGAGCTTCAGGTCCAACTATTGTAATTGATATGTCCCATTGTTGTGCATTCTCTTTTGCATTGTGCCTAGCATGTAAATGACATGCTATTATGAACAATGGTGTTAGAGTCACTGAAGAACTCAAGCTCCTAAGATCACTTGCAAAAACAAAAATAAATTTCTACAAGAGAGAAAAGACATAAATTTACAATAATGGATGCAAATATATTAGATCAAATGTGATCAATGATGTGCAATCTATACAATATATTAAATTCTATGTAATAAAAATATAATTATGAGACCTTAATTATATAGGAAAAATTGAGGGGTAGAAAAAACTAGGATGATGACAAGTGTCTTAATCCTATGTCATGTGACAACTAGGGGGTAAGATAGGATCACATGACAACTAAAAATTCTATAAATATTCCTAACCCACTAAGTAAAATTAACATGTCAACATGTGACATGAAAAGGTCCTAACTAAGAACTAGTTATATAATGTACCTTGTCCACACTACAAAGGGTAAATCAAATAGGAAAAATTCATGTTCACACCAACACACCCTTAAGTGCAATTGAAGGAGAAGTAAACACATGAAAATGATGCAAACATGGAAGTATGGGTCCCAACTACAAGTCATGTTAGGTATCCATGTACAAATGTAATCTCTCACAAAAAAGAAAAAAGAAAACCTAGTGGGACAAAAATCCTTCCCAAAAGAGAGAAAATACAAGAAAAAAGGCTCCCTAGAAGATGAGATGGACAAAAATCCATGTGAGTAAAAATTCTCCCCATAAGAGAGAAGAAGAGAGACCATGGAGCCCCCTTCAATGTATAATCAATACCAAAGGTAGATGCTCAAAAAAAAATGTAGAATATGATCCACAATCATCGAACAATGTTCCTCCCCTTACTTGAAGAAACAAAACCAAAGGTGTGTGAATGATGTCATCCAATTCTTAAAAGGAATATGTAGGGAGAAAACTCAAGATGTATGAAGTCTTTGAAAACCGCTCATGTGTCTCCATGTCAATGTTGAAAGCTGCCACTTCCAAGTCAAGTATTTCAGGCCACACTGATCAAGTTAAAAATCTAGAATCTAGTAGAAATGAATGAAAAACAAGATAAAAAAAACTCAAGTATCTCCCCTAAAGACAAAGATGCCTCCTCCAATTTTTTCTCAAAAGTATCCACACTCATGTCAAATTGTGATGAATGATCATGTGGAGAATGAACAAGAGGTTTTGAATGTTCCCTCACAACAACCAAAGAAGAATGAACTCCATCAAAGAGAATGTTTGTCAAGTCCTCATCCCAAGTAGCCATATTTGGAAGATAATGTATATCTAGCTGCACTAAATCATAAGTAGCCATGAATATAGAAACACAAGCATCATCAAATAAAATAGTATATGAAGGATATAGAATGCAAGGTGATGAGATCATAAAATGCCTCATTATATCTATGAAATAACATCTTTTTCCTTTGCATGTAAAAGTGGATCTAAGTGTAGTTTCCAAACTTATGGTTTATTTAGAATGAAATAAAAAAGTTATATTTGGTTATTTCTTTATAAATCATTGTTATCTTATTGTTAACTATTACCATTAAATCTTGGGAAAAGGTGTTAATGTGTATACATGTAGCTCCAAAAATCATGCTCCGAAGATGCTCCAGAAGTGCTCCGAAGATGCTCCGGAAGTGCTTCGAAGACTAGCACAGAATACTCCGAAGATGCCAATATTGCATCAAAGTACAGTTGGATCCTTTGGATTGAAGTAATCACTTCCTTGATATCTATAAATAGACCTTTTATATTTATATATCCTATTTTTTTGCATTACCATTTATGTTAATGGCACAAATTAATCCAACTATATTCATACTTCTAAATTTGTAAATCTGGATATGTATTTTTAGTCCATAGTTTGTTGAGGCAGTTCCAACATCTTCCTAGAAACGTGGATCCTATTGCCTATTTTTGAATAAGTAGATTTTGGCATTAGATTGCCTAGATTTTGTAATCTTTAATTAGGTTTCGAGATGTGTTTAAATACACATCTCCTTCTCATTTTATAGGAGCTTGAAGCAGTAAACCAATAAAATATATTTTGAAGTTCAAGAAAAAGCCTATGTTCTGAATAATCCTCTTCCAAGGAATGAGTTGGCCACTCATTCCAAGGAAGATGGATCAATGTATTTTATTTGTTTATTTATTTATTTGTTTATTTTGTAAATTATTATTCTCCTTCTTTTATGTTTGTAAAATTTTATCTGTATAGTTTGTTGTAAACCTGTAGGTGTTTTTTGTGTTTATTATTTTATTTCAATTCAACAATTTAATTTCTACCAAGTGTGCCCTTTAATTTCTGCAAGTGTGGTGTTCTCTTTCAATTCGTGCAAGTGTGCCATTTCAATTCTACAAGTGTGCTCTTTCAATTCCTACAAGTGTGCTATTTGATTTCAGCAAGTATGAAGTGTGGTAGAAGGGTTGTTAACCATAAATCTCTCTCCTATTCCATATTGTCTTTGGATGTCGTCCTTGGATTGACATTATTAAATGATGTGATTGATGACCTCATCATTTTTGGTGTTGTTGCCAGGGACTGGCGTTATTAGGAGATTTAGAATTTGCTAAAGAGCTTGTCTAGGTGAGATAGATAAACAAAATTCTTAGTTTTCACTGTCCTACCCAGTCGGGCAAGTCAAATGAGGGCACTATGGTGTCTTATGCCAGATGTCTAAGTATTGGATGTTGATCGTGTAAGTTGTTGAATGCCTCTTTACAAGTTTTGTGACAAGAGATGCATGGCTGACAATCTCTTTAGAATTTATTTTCCTGCAACATAGATTATAATTTATTTTCTACAATTAGGAATTTAGCTTGAAACAATGGAACCACCCCCACCAAAAACACAAAATACAAAAACAAATGAAAAACCCATTTCATGGTACTAGCAATTCATCAGAAAGCTTGTATAAAAGAAATACTTTTCCATAATCTACCATGTTGAGTCTATATTTGTTTTACAGTTATTTCTTTGCTAAGTAGAAGATACATATCAATATTTCTATTTGAATTCAGAATAGAAATATAGTATGCCATCAAGTAAAATCTATACCTAGTTTTATTTCTATATACACAACAATTACAACAATTGGTTACCCATGTATTTCGGTGTGATGGAATAATAGCAATAGGAACTTGATGATATTTTCTCTTGGTTATCCTTATGATTGAAAAAAATAGTGAAAGGTTACAGACCACAACATGGCTAATTTGGAAGAATTTACATAATCGATGACTATAATAAGTTGTTTGATTAGAACTATTATTTATGTGTAATGAGGGTTTCGAAGAATAATAAGTTGTTTGATTAGAACTATTATTTATGTGTAATGAGGGTTTCGAAGAATAATTACTTGTTTGCATTGATTTCCATTTCCATCTCCCCAATCCATTTCTGCATAATAAATCATTTTCATCTGTCCATTACTATTATCTTCACACTCACCCCATTTAAATATCGCAAGATCAATAAGATTCATGCATGCAAGAGAATTTTTTTTAAAAAAAATCTAGACTAATAGCACTATGTAGAAACTAATAGTTGTTAATATCATAAAGGAATATTTAGTTGTTGATGCAGGTTGGAGACAAAATTTTGGGAAGATCATGATCCTGAGTTGAAGCAATGTTGGGTATTCACTCTTCCGATTCTATTGGAGAGATTCATGCAAGTATTTGAAGGAACGCACCAATCCAACAACCTAAAAAATTGCATGCAAATCTATTGCCATGCATGGAGTTTGTTATTTTGGACAGATTCCATGGGTCAAACAAATTTGACAAATTCAAAAATTACATGCAAATAGATCGTGCCAAAAGAAGATCCTATTTTGGTTGGAACAAAAGCGTAATTGACTTGCATGATTATTGGAATGGGACATGCAACAGATTTGGTATCATTGCTCCATATTTTGCATGGAAATAACCACATGACAACATTAAAGGTAAATCTTATTGGAAATCACTACTTTTTAACATCTAATTATTTCAATTTATGTTTTCTCTTTGATGGATCGTTAAGTTTGTGCAGTATTTTTCAGAATTCTTTTCAAACTATAGCTATAACATCTGATAGAAAATTGGAATGTAGTAGGTTGCATGCAAAGCCTCAATATTTTCTAGGAATAGTTACAACCCAAGCAACTCATAAATTTTGTCGATTTGGTCTAAAAGCTAGCTGTTTATTTTGTTTTCTATGTTTATGATTGGTTTGCATGGATGTTAAGTCATGTTAAAAAAAAATGATGATAATTTAAAAATAATCAGACTTACATTCCATGCAAGACTGATACAAAACACAAAATACCAAATTTGCATATAGTCATTTGAGATCGAGTATTAATCATTTTTTAGTATTGTTGATGATGTTAAAATAGTAGGAATTGTAGGTTTCTGTGATTCTTCATAAAATAACATGAAAACATCAAAATGTCTTCAACGATAAGTAGATTTTTGGTCACAAAAGTGGTAAATTGGGCTTGGTTTTGAGGGGCTCCGCCCCTCGACCCCACTGCAGGCTACTGCCCCCAAACCCTCACTTTTGCTTTCCATTCAAAACAAACAAAGACAATAAAGAGTTGTGGAAACTTGTTCAGCATGATGACAATCCAGGCCAAATTATCCACGTATGTTTTTCAACTGCTAAATTCTAGTTTCATCTTCCCTATACAAATAACAGTTAATATTTTCTGCACAGTCCATAAATTAAAAAAAAAAAAAAACATTGATGACATTCCATTTCATCCATTTCCATTCATATTTAGGAATTAGTTGCAGCCATATCCACTTTCATAGAACTTATCTGAGGGAGTTCTTCTTTTCCACAATAAAGTTCCATTATAAATATTGTTAATTCCTGAACCATCTGTCATTGTTCAGTAAGTTGAAGTACATTCCAATGTTCATCTCCATAATCCTATTGTTGGCATTTATACTTGATTGATATTGTTGTTATTATGCTTGTATGGAAAGGATTTGTTTGTTTTGGGTTTTTACAGGATAATTCATAACATGAAGTCATTCTAGAGATTGTAATGGATAAGATATTCGTGGCTTCATTAAGTAGTTGGAACCTTATCCTGAGTCACCTTTGACAAACAAAGAGCAGGAGAATCAACAAGCATCTATCGCAAGCTATTTCATTATGAAGAAATGTCAACATCAAGAAAATTCAATGCTACATTTGGAAGTAGTAAAGACATGTAGATAGTCTACAACTAACATTTTCTATGTCATTAGTTTTTGAAAACTCAAAAAGTAGAAAGAAAAAAAAAAAAACCAAAAATGAAAACCCTCAGGCGTTGTTGGCAATCTTGGTTTGAAAACTAGCTTGTTGGCAGATCAAGTACTGGAGAAAGAGCCTTGGATGGAAAACCAACTTGCTGGCCATTCAAGGGAAAAAGTAAAAATAAATAAATAAATAAATTAAAATCTAGGAAAGTGCACACCAACAATGGCAATTTTCAGCAACATCTTTGCAATAAATTTTGTCCATTGTTGTCTTCGTTGTGGTTCATCTATCTTCAGTGTTGTTTATCCATCTTGGACACACGATGACGTTGGAGATTGACGTAGTCTTTGCTCGTACATCGTGGACCTACTTTACTAACTCACTTTCCTGGCGATATTCTGTGTTATTTGATGTGACTTCAATTGTGCTATAGGGGCTGCCAATTCATGTTCTTTCCACTCCATTTCTATTGGATTTGGTCTTCCATTTTTCTCATATTTTTATCATTATTTTCCACATGGTTGACATCAAGAGAGTCAAGAACAAATAAATTTTTGATTAGGTATTTACTTCTTTTATTTTATTTTTAAATTTTCTTGTAAGTTGTGTTATTACACAAAGATCCATTTTTATTCCTTGCCCACTTTTCTATCTAGTTTATACCCTCCCTAGTTCATGGCTATTTACTTTGGAAAGCATGAGGACATGCATGGGATTAGGTGTGGGAGAGAGGGAGCATTGCCCAAAGATAAAATAATCAAATTTATTCACTTTCTGGTCAAGAAAAATTTATGTAAGCATGTTTTGTAGTCAAATCAATATATGTAGGCACAGTAGGATATTCTCAAACAAGAAACCAAAAAAAATTTAAAAAATTGAAGGGTAGCATGAGAATTCCACACAAGAACCTGTGTCAAAGAGAAACCAAGGATAGTAGGAAATCCTCCACACAAGAACCTATCCCTGAAGAATGCATGCTTATGACCACTGTTATTGCAAAACTGTGATGAAGAATTGAAAATGAAGAGACTATTTTTAAAAAAAAGAGAGAAAAGTATACCTCCAAGAACAACATGATATAGATGGTGGCATGCATGAGGAAATGCATGAGATTAGGTGTGGGAGAGATGATGCAATCATAAAATTTCTCATTATATCTATGAAATAATATATTTTTCCTTTGCATATAAAAATGGATCTAAGTGTAGTTTCCAAACTTATGGTTTATTTAGAATAAAATAAAGAAGTTATATTTGATTATTTCTTTATAAATCATTGTTATCTTATTGTCAACTATTACCATTAAATCTTGGAAAAAGGTGTTAAAGTGTATACATGTAGCTCCAAAGATCATGCTCTGAAGATGCTCCAAAGGTGCTCCAAAGATACTTTGGAAGTGCTTTGAAGATGCTCTGGAAGTGCTCCGAAGACCAGCACAAAATACTCCGAAGATGCCAATATTGCACCGAAGTACAGTTGGATCCTTTGGATTGAAGTAATCACTTCCTTGATATCTATAAATAGACTTTCTATATTTAGATATCCTATTTTTATGCATTACCATTTATGGTAATGGCCTAAATTAATCCAACTATATTCATACTTCTAAATTTGTAAATCTGGATATATATTTTTAGTCCATAGTTTGTTGAGGCAGTTCCAACGTCTTCCTAGAAATGTGGATCTTGTTGCCTATTTTTGAATAAGTAGATTTTGGCATTAGATTGCCTAGATTTGGTAATCTTTTATTAGGTTTTGAGATGTGCTTAAATACACATCTCCTTCTCATTTTACAAGAGCTTGAAGCAGTAAATCAATAAAATATATTTTGAAGTTTGAGAAAAAGCCTGTGTTCTGAATAAAATCCTCTTCCAAGGAATGAATTGGCCACTCATTCCAGGGAAGATGGATCAATGTATTTTATTTTATTTTTATTTATTTCTTTATTTTGTAAATTGGTATTCTCCTTTTATGTTTTATAAACATTTATCTATATATTCTATTGTAAACCTGCAGGTGTTTTCTGTGTTTATTATTTTCTTTCAATTCAACAATTTACTTTCTGCCAAGTGTGCTCTTTAATTTCTAAAAGTGTGGTTTGCTCTTTCAATTCCTACAAGTGTGCTATTTGATTTCAACAAGTGTGAAGTGTGGTAGAAGGGTTGTTAACCATAAATCTCTCTCTCCTATTGCATATTGCCTTTGGATGTCGTCCTTGGATTAACATTATTAAATGATGTGATTGATGACCTCATCACAAGGCTCAATAATTAGATCACATGTGAGAATACCCAAGTTCAAGTAGCCAAAAATTTCCTCAAAATAATTGTCCACACTAGAAGTGTAATAAACCTTCAGAAGATCAGAGTCATCATCAAGAGAAAAATCTGCAAACATGTATAATTGAGATGCAAGATCAACCATCCCAGTAGCAATAATCTCTCTACTCTACGATTCTCTAATGATAACTGAATCGAGAGTGAATTCCATAGTCTTTCCTTCTCCCCCATGGGTAATCTGATAGATGGAAAGAAGATTATTTGAAAAATGAGGTACACATAAAGTATCATTGATAGTTCCCTCCCCAATATCGTTAGATACCTTCCTAATTAAATTCATGTATGTATTATTTCCTAGAAAAATAGGTGATATAGTGCAAGGTTCAAAAGAAGAGAATATAGAGTGTGAAGATGCCATATGATGAAATGCTCCTAAATATAGATGCCATCTCCCTGATCTAAGACCTGTATAAGCACAAAGAGCTATCCCTTTATTTTTACCTGATGTAGCATAAAAACTAATGTTAACACCTATAAAATTTAAATGAGTTTCTAATACTTTATATTGTCCCCTTGTGCTCCCCATCATTTTTGGCCAATCTGAGAAATTTTATTGTTATATCATGCTCAAGTCCCTCAAGTGGTTGCATTACCCTTTGTTAAGCTATGATAAAAAACCCACTTTGCAGAATGTTTAAGAGTTAGCTTTTTTCTCCTTTCTTTTCTTCTTCATGTCCTTTTGGGATTTAGGCCCCGAATGGACATTTGGACCAATTCCAAATGTCTTGTTCATCCTGACCTCCTCTTCTTTTTTTCACCTTTTGTTCAGTCAGGTATTTAGGTCCCAAATGGACACTTGGATTAAGGTCCATTTCTGCCCTTGATTCTCGCCCCCGCTCCCTTATTTCCTTCCTCTATCCCATCAAGACTTCATGTCATAATCAAACTTTCAGACCTAAGTATGAAAAGTCCAAGTCCTTTCTATATCCCACCTCTGCCTTTTCCTCTAATCCGTTTAGGACTTAGTCTTAATAGGATCATCGAACTCAAATTCCATGAGCCCAGAAACCTTCTCCTAAGTTTTTCTCTTTTACCCGTGGATGCACAAAAAACCTGCCATGTGACACATTTTTCGCAAGCTTGCATGCCTTTTTTGTCTTGCTTCGCCTTCTCCCATGGATCTGCTAGGCCTTTCAGCCTATTCCTTCTTCAACCTGTAGACATACAAAAATGATGCAACATGCATCCTTTCTACGAGCCTACTTGGTTTTTCTACAGATTCCTTTTAGCCTGTGGAAGCACAAAAATGATGCCATGTGGAATCCTTTCTATGGATCCGCCCCTTCTTTTATCAAACCTTTTTGTCTTCTTGTGGAGGCACGAAAATCATGCCATGTGGCATATTTTCCATGGTTCCACCAAGTTTTTTCGATGGGCTCCTTCTTGGTTCGTGAATACATGGAAATGATGCCACATGACATCATTTCTATGATTTTGTGATGTTCTTTCACCTAGCCTTGTTTCTTTCCACGAATGTGCGTAAATCCTACCATGTGGCATGTTTTCTACACGCACGTGAGAGAGAAAAAATTTGCCACGTGGCACATTTTTTTGTGATTCTGCTAACCTTTTTTTATGGGCCCCTCTTTGGTTCATGAAAGCATAAAATGCTACCACATGGCATGTTCATTTTTGGTCGAAAAATTATATCTTTTTCGGTTTTCCTTTTCATCTAATCAAGATTGCGGGTCCCGAAAGGACTTTTGGACCTAAGGTAAAAAAGAATCAAGTTCGATTGAGATTCTAGTTCCCAATCTACTATCTTCTTTCATCCCATCAAGACTGCAGGTCCCAATGGGACTTTTGGACCAAAGGTTCAAAAGGTCCACGTTTGATCAGGATTCCCAATCTCGATCATTCTTCCCTTTTCGATCCCATCGAGACTTTAGGTCCCGTTGAGACTTTCAAACCTAAGCTCTGAAAGGTTGAAATCCAATCAGAACTTTCGCTCCCAACTTCCTTTTGCTTCCTAGTAAGTTCCTATCGCGGTTTCAGGACCTGATTGGACTTTTGGAGCAAAGGTCCAAATGTTTGAATGTGTTTTGGTTTCTCAAATCAACTCTCTTCCTTGTTGGGACTTCATACCTTATTTGGAATTTTTGAATTTTTTTTATATCTTAGAGGTGGTAACCCCACAACTAGTTGGGATTCTCTTAAGTTTCTGATACTAGGAAAGACTAGTCCACCTCTAGCCCGTGCAATTTCCTAACGCCTACCCCATAATGTGCATGGCTGGGTGAGTTGAGGCTTGAGCCTGTGTTAATTGTTTGTGTCTTTCAATGGCTCTACCAACCAGTCTACACTCTGGGGGCTTCGACTTTTGGATTTTTGACCCGATAGTCCAAATCCAATTTTGTTTTTGCTCCCACCCTCCAGTTCATTCTACCTTAAGATCCTATCAAGGTTTCAAAATCTAATTAGACTTTTGGACATTTTGTGAAATTTGTGTATTTTCACCATTAATGCTGCAATAACTTTCTCAACTACCAGATTTAATTCTTGGGGCTATAGGGATGATTTTAAATGCATTTTTAAACAACTCCAATTGGGAAAAAATGGTGCCCATGCTTATTTAATATTCTCAAACCACTTTTTTTCCATATCCAATCTTGGGCATGATTTGTTGCTAATTTCGTGGGGGGTTTTGTTCCACTTTTGTTTGCTCATTAATATGGAGGTATGGCATGGGTGTTGGGACTTGGGTGGCATGGTTTCTTCTTGGATTTGGATGTACACATGTTTGCATGTGATTTGTTAGGGTTTCAGACGTTGTCCTTGGCCCTTCCTCCTTTACCACATGCAGAGGTATAAATTACACTTTTGGTGCTCATTGTAAGGGTTGGAGCTTTTTGTTCCAATTTTGTTTCAAAGAGAAGCAATTGTAGAGACACCAAAAGAAGGTATTCACAAAAAACCCTAGGTTTCAACTTCTAGTTCTGGGTATAGCTATTTTGTATTGTAATGACTTGGGTTTGAGCCCAAGCTTGTAATAACATTTGTAAATATTGAGGATTTTGTGATTAAAGGCATAATTAACCTTAGCCAAGTATCTCCTTATGTGGTATGCATCTCCAAATGTATAATTGATTAGTTTTTCAACCATAATTTTGTAAAATCTGTGCAAAGCCTTTGCATAGTATCTTTTTAATAGAATAAAGGAAATGTATGGGTATGCTTGAGGATTACTAAGTAGACTCTCTTAATATTCTACAACTATCTATTGTCTTTCTAAATGAATGTGTAGAGTCCATTTTGCCTATGCATTTTGAAAGGAATATTTTTTTGTGGTGACTTGATTAAGTCATTGCCTTGTTTTCAGTTATTGCATTTTTAGTTAAATTTAGAGAATTTGTTGCCCAATGGATAAAGCATTGGTCTATAATTGGTTTTTTCTCATATCATCCTCAGCACACTCACATCAATTCAAAAACCTTTAAAGTTTTAGTTTATGTGTGTTATACTGCCATGTTTGAATGAATACAACAATACAAGGGTGTATCATAAACTCATTCTCGGGCACTTATATGGTAGAATATCTATTAGAAAGATGCTCAACCTTACTTGTTCAAACTAGCAAACAGGTATATTATGACACCAATATCAAGAGATGCACTACGCAGTGGGTATAATTTGTTGCAAGGTATTGTTTAGTGTTTGAAATTATCGATTTTCCATCTTAGGGAAAAACCCCCTTGGTCTTGAAGAGCTTGAAGTGAAGGAGGTCTTACCCACCCCAATCATTGGTCCTTAGCTGCCCAACCTAAATATAGGTTTGTGGTAATTTCCAAGTTTGACACTCTTGACACTTGGAAGTTATCAAACCTTAGGGATTTGGGGCCAACAAATTTGATCACCAATATAAGGGATGATAAAAGTAAGAAACAAGACTTGAGGAAAATAGATATTAATGGGGGAAATCACTAATGTAACTTTTGATTTAGAATGTTTGAAGCTTGGAAATGACAAAAGAGGAAGCTTAGAGGCTTATGAAAATCTTGTACATTGTGAAATATTTTTTTGTTGTTGAAAAACCCCTTGGAATGAGTGCTCATACTTGCTATTATGTGTAGCGATTTGAGACTCAAATTTCTCAGAAGTAATAAAATAATTATGAAGAAACTTTTGGGGAGATACTAATAATATTGGATTCACAATAATGGTCCTCACTAAGAGTTTACCAAACCTGGATGTAATCAAGATTGGACTAATCTTAAGTTAGGGGCAAAAAATGGATCTAAAATGGTCAAATTTGGGAGTTTTCATGTGCTAAAAAAGGGCTCAATTATTGATCTTTCTAGTAATTAAATTGCTAAGGCAATTTGATAGAAAAGTGGCGATTTTACCACTTAAAGTAAAATTCTATTTTTTTTGCAAACAATAAAATACACAAGCAAGGTACATGACCAATAAAGATAAAATGAGAGCTAAAGAGGGTTATATGGACTTGCTAGACTTTTCCATCAAGGTTTAAAAGGGTGAGACAATTTTTCATACCATATGGGTCATGTGTTGCATTGTTTGATTGCTATTGCATTACCATGTATATGCCTATGAAATTTTAGGCACTTACAATTTTGTGACATGTTTTATTGTTTCTTCCAAGAAAATTGTGACTATCTATGAGATCTTATTCATTATAAAGATTAAAAACATGTACCTATGATGATTAATATAGAATATGCATTTTTTAAAATAATAAATATAATTTTTTAATCATGAATTATAATTTAACCTTTTTCTTATGATCCTATTAACTTAATTTAATTACTAATAAACAACACTATGCAAAAAAAAACACTATGCAAATTTAAAACAATTGCCACATAGTGGCTAGGGGAGAGGGGCCCAAAGTAGGGTGGGAGCCTATAGTGGGGACAAAATTAGTCCCACGTGGGCCCCAAAGTAGACCGCCTTAATATGCAAATGTAAAACAGTTTTCACCCACAAAGTCAACAAAAGTACACGTATCACTATACCGTCAAAATTGTATTATAATCGAAGAATATTTGTCCCATACACAAATAGATATTCACAGTCTTACATGTCAGAGAATATTCAAAGAAATCTGACACCCCAAACATACAAGCCATATTGCCACTTACGGGGCCATCTATTAATAACAAAATCCCAAAATATAAAATTAGTATAACCCAAGCTCCCCTATAATGTCACCACTTGCATTGCATCGCAACCACCTTTGTGGCACTTGGGATGCCATGAGTACACCAACCACCCAAGAATGTCCCATCACAAAATCCAATTTAGCTGAACCCCCATCCCACTTGCCCACCAACACAACACTCAGACATGTTGCAATCATTCATATGTGTCCCATCTGTCCAATCGAACCTCTCTACTAATGGTTCCTCCTCTAGTTTTTCCCACCTGCAACCACCAAAACAATGGTGTTAAAGCCACCAAAATCTCTTGTCAAGCAAACAAATGAATGCACGCCATTAATACATACAAACTCAGCAATTGAAGGCACCCGATGCAGCATTCAAATTTCAAATTAAAAGGACAGGAATTAAAGACTCCACACCAAACCAGCATTGAACATATAAGGAGAAATTCAAATTCAAAAATGCATTACTCAATCTCTTGCAATTTCCATTTAGCACATCCCACTTTCATTATCAAATATACAATTTGGTCCAAAAATATGAAAATAGTCCAGAGGAAGCAGCAATAGCATCCTGAGAAGCTACAGGTATTCTATTGCTAGAAATTCAGGCTACCTGTGAATGCAAAGATTTTGAATGGGATGTCATTTTTTGTGACATTGGCATGTAATTCAATATTTGGGGTTTCAACTTACACTTTATATGAATGTTAAGTCATTTCAATTCAAGTTCATGCTTTCACTGCTTTTCCTTTCCTCTACACTCGTCCATGCACGACGTTTAGCCTGCATTATGCATTTCAATATTTTGTGTTATTCAATGCATGATGTTTACTGTGCTTTTCATATTTGCTTTTACACGAAATATGAGATGGGTTTGACTGGTTTAAAATGGTTTTTCAATACTATTAGACTTGTTCAACGAAATATGGAAAGGGTTTGACTAGTTTTTAGCCATGCACTTGTTTTCATGTGTTGATCATTGCACAAACTTTAAATCTGTAATTTGCTTTTTACATTTGTTTGTTATTCCAAAATACGGAAATGGATACAATATATTTGCTTGTTACTAGGAAATATTCATATGGTTTTAATGTTTATCATTTCGAGGGTTTTTGTCATGCATTTGCATTCGTGTCTTCCTCAATGCACCGACTTTAACTTTGCAATTTGCTTATAATATTCTCATGTTACTCCGAAATATGAAAATGGTATGACTGGTTTTCATTTCCAAGATATTCTGGCATGTTTATGTATTATTTTGTTCTTCCATGCACAATATTTATGTCTGTGAAATGCTTTTTTCATTTCATTGTTACTACCAAACATGGAAAGGGTTTCACTAGTTCAAAATTATAGGGTTTTCTCTTTGAAAATGCACAGACTTTAACTCTGCAATTTGTCTTCAAGATTTCTTTGTTATTCTCAAATATACTTAATGGAGTCACTTGTTTTCATTCCCAAGTTATTCTGCCATGCAATTATATTATTTTGTTCTTATATATGTATTTGTCTTTCCATACATACATATACATATTATGCATGGAAGAATATAATAATACATAGACATATTTCCATACATATATATGGTATGACTGGTTTTCATTTCAAAGATATTCTACCATGCAATTGTATTATTTTGTTCTTCCTTTCACAATAGTTCTATCTGCGAAATGCACAATTTTTTTCATTGTTACTACCAAATATTTTTATGGTTTCACTGGTTTACAATTATAGGGTTTTCCACCATGCACTTGTATTCCTCTCTTTCACAATGCACAAACTAACTCTACAATTTTCCTTTACTATTTGTTTGTTATTCCCAAATATGAAAATGGATTCACTTGATTTCATTTCGAAGATATTTTGCCATGCAATTATATTGTTCTCTTCCAATATATGTATTTTTCTATATATATATATATATATTGTGCATGGAAGAACAAAATAATACATAGATATATTTCCATATATATACATATATATATATATATATATATATATATATATATATATATATATATATATATATATATATATATATATGTATGTAATTGTTTAAGTGATTGTTTGTAGGAAATATGTTTTACATATTTCTGTTTGGCTCTTCATGTTTCATTGTTCGGTTGTGCACTCAAGAAAGCTCCCTTTCTCTTTCAATTGAGGTTATCTACCTCATTACGCTTGTACCATTGTCTTTCCTTTTGACAATGTTTAACCAATGTTTCTTCATGTCTCACTAACAAGATCCGCTCCAAGCCTTTTCAATTCAAATAATAAAATTGAATATACTGAGATCATGCATATATTCAATAAAAACAAATTGTTCATGCTCATTAAAGACAATTGCATTAGAAAGTGTCATCAATTGCATTACAAACTATTCATAAAAACCAAGCAAAATACATAAAACAAAAAAAATACTGTTCATACACAATAGTGACAATTTCATTACAAAAGCTAGACAATTGCATTACAATCTGTTCATAAAAACCAGATCATTGAAATTCAAAATGTCAAGATGCATATTAAATAAATGAAAATTGTTCATGCATCACTTTGACTTCAACAATGTTCAATTTTTTGTTTTATTTAATTGCTCCATACATCTTTTTTAACATCTGCAGGTGCAGTCTAAGGTAAACAAAGGTCGAAAACTAAAACCAGGACTTCAAAGACGTCCTGTCATACGAGGAAAGACATTGTTATAGTCCCCAATGTGAAACAACCAGTTGCAGAAGTAAACACAAATCCAAAACCTGATGAGGTTGTCTAGGAGGTTGGTGCACCACTGACCTAGCAGGAAAGAGCATCAAAGGAAAGGGAATGGTCATTAGAGGACATGGACAGGGCACTGGAGGATGTTGAAACAAATGGGATGTTGACCAGAGTTGCTGTGAAGAAGTGGAAAATCTCAGCTACAACCCTAAGCAATTGGTTAGGCGACCTGACCTCTACTTCAAAGAAGGGTCCACCAACAATCCTGTTACACCAACAATCCTGTTAGAAGAGGAGGAGGCTCTGATTGTGAAGTGGTGCACAGATATGGAAAATATTGGCCACAAGCTTGAGATTATTAATCTCAAGCAAGAGGTTGCTCAAATATGCCAGACTAGACCCAACCCTTTCACTGAGGGGCTGCCTGGAAAATCATGGTGGATTGGATGCAAGAGGTACCATCCAGAATTGACCTTGCGCACAATTGAAGGTCTTGAAAAAGATAGGGCGGTAAACCTTAGACCCGATATAGTATCTAAATTTTATAAAACGCTCACAACAACATATGAAAGTACCCCATACGGTCCTGAAAAATTTGGAACTGTGATGAAACAGGAATTCAAGCTGGAGAAAATGGAACTATGAGGGTCTTGGCATGTCGAGGCAACAGTAATTTCTCCTACATCATTCCAAAATGCAGAGAATGGATAACAATTCTATACTGTGTTAATGCATTTGGCCAAACCATACCTGGTTTCTATTTGTTCAAGGGCAATACAAAGATTGAGAATTACATTGTGAACTATGAACCATGTGCAACTATGGCAACCCAAGCACATGCTTGGATGACGAAAGAGCTTTTCTATGAGTGGCTAGAACATTTATGTGTGTCAGTTCCTAGGGGTGTCTCACCTACTAATAGGCACTTGCTGATTTTTTACGGCCATGGAAGTCATGTTGCAGTGTCAACTATCCAAAGGGCAAGGTGGTTAGGCATTTACCTCCTTACACTGCCTGCTCATACTTCTCACACGCTACAACCTTTGGATGTTAGCGTGTTTGCACCATTCAAGCAATATTTCAAATCAGAATGAGCATATTTTCTCACTAAATTCCCCAATATTGATATTAGAAGGGAAAAATTAGTAGAGTTAGGAAGCAAGGCATTGAGAAGAGCTTTGACTCCATCCAACATAAAAGATGGCTTTAAAAGGACAGGTATATGGCCCCTCAATTCTGATGCTCTCGTAAATGACATGCATCCCAGCGGGACGTATGACATTGCTGACATCGACGATGCTTCTGCAGTGCAGAACATCATTAGTCTATTGGGACTTGATGTTTCAACAGATGAAATTTCACAAGCATTACACACTCCAATGAAAATTCAAGTGCATGAAGGTGCAGAGCAACAACTTGAGGACATAGACAGCTAGCCTACACAAGAAGACATGGGGGATTTCACATTCCCATCTCCAATACCCACACCTCCAGAACAAATAGTGCACTATTATGTAGATTACAGCAATGAAAGTTAGGCTACACTGGACCAGGTGGAGTTTACTGACTCCCAAGAGAATGAAACAATTGAAACAGATAATGGTTCTCAGATCAATAACTTCCTTAAGCTGCCAAGTCACATAGTGAATGGAAGAATGAGAAAGTTTGTTGGTGGTGCTCTTCGGGTGAGCCGACAATCTCAATTGTTGACTACTAACAATTACATGACTCTCATAATGGAGTAGGAACAAAGAAAGAGATAATTGGAAGACTTGAAAATAAAAAAGAGGCAACAAACAAAGGACAAAAAGGCAGCACAAATTCTATCCTTGGAGCAGAAGGAACAAAAGAAAATTGAAAAGGAAATTGAGCGCAAGGAAAGAGAGCAGCTGAAACAGTTGCAAAGAAAGGAAAAAGAGCAGAAGAAGGAGCAAAAGAGGATACAAAAAGAATAAGAGAAGAAGGAAAGAGAGATCGACACTGCCCATAGAGCATTGATGCGAGATAGACGCTTAAGCAGTCCTGCAAATCCCTTATCTTATAACCACAGTTACTTTCGAGATATAACCAATAATAACATCCCCCCGTTTTCTGCAGGCAATGTGTGTTTCAGTCCCAACTCATCTCAAGTTAGCTACTCTCAATTTCCACTTGCCCAAACTTCTTCACCACTAATGCCCTCAAATGTAAGTTTCACGCAACTGACAAATGCAAATGCAAATCAATTTATGGCAAGTCTAAATGTAGCAGGAGGAGATGAGAACACATCTCCAAATTCTTTCCTTGGAGCATTCGACTGAGTTTGGGTGCGACCAATTGAAATAGTGCCTTATATCTAGGTTTTTTTGGGTAGTAGATGTGGATGCCATTTTCATCGTGCTGCATCTGTTTATAAAGGTGAACTAAATCTGTTTATTATTTTGAACAAAACCTTGGTTGACTTTGCATATTAAGGCGGTCTACTGTCAGGCCCATCGACGACTATTTCAATACCTTTTTATGGTTGTCTTATAATATACATTTCAAAAATATATTGTATGCAAATATTTTGTTTCAATTTTGTTTACCAAAATTGCTATGTTTATAATATATATTATACATTTGTGATAAAAATATTCAATGTTGATAATTGAATATACTATGGGATAGATATGAGGGCCTTCATAACTTATATATCATATTAGCATATATATGATGCCATATCATGAAATATGATAATATGGGATAGACATGAGGGCTTGATTTAGATATAGACATGACAGCTTGTGGGATAAATATCAAGTTTAAACATATGTGTTTTGTATAAGGTTTGAAAGAGGGGGGGAATTCTTATAGAAAATTAGGTTACACAAGTGACAACACTTGCATGTGTTGAAGTTGAATTCATTCCTTTTCACACATATCTATCAGTGAGGTAACATGATTAATGAAGGTTGACATTTTTGTGTGATGTCAAGATTCTTCCTAGGACTCAATTCCATGTCATCTTAATGTAGAGATTTTAGTCATAGATAAAGTAATTCGAATAATATCAATAAGACTCTTATTGTTCAGATTTCCAATTACATCAATTGGTATGAATTGAAAGTTATGCATCTAAATTAAGAGGTCATTGTCATAGAGATACATAATTTTAGAACCTATTTTTTCTGTAATAGTCGCTCTATAAATTTTATATCCATCATAGCCTTTTTCCTACTACAATTTGCAATTTCATTCAACAAAGTAACATGACACTTTATATGTTCAATTTATATCATTTTAAAGCTAAACATTTGTTTTCTAAATTTTATTGATATATCAAGACTCTCATGTCTATCCCATATTATCCAATGAAAAATAATAAATATTCAATGTTGATAATCTTATATATCTTTTTCTATATGAGTAGCTCAGTTGAAATTTACTTTTAGGCTATACCTCTACGCATAATAACATGTATGTATGTCTTACCTCAATCTGATATTTGTTTCAGTAAATTATAGTTCAGTCTTGATTTGTGAATGGTAGAGATGGATGTGATTTTGAGGATATATGTAGAGCTTATATGTGCATACATATAAGCATATATATCTATGTGTATAAGGATGCACATATGTATGTTTGTGCATACGTATTTAGATGTGTGTCTATGTCAATATGTATGCACATATATATATATATATATACATATAAATATATCTACATATATATGCCATGTACATATATATATATATATATAGAGAGAGAGAGAGAGAGAGAGTGAGAGAGAGAGATATCTAGATATATGCATACATGGCTTGATATATAGATTGAAAGCTATAGTGTATGTATACATAGAAATTAAATGAAAAGATTTATCCTAATTGAAGTCACAGTGATGCATGAAGAGAACCATATTTTTCGTTGACAAATTGAGTGTGTTTATGAACACAAGTATTGGAAGTGTTCATAAACACCATACAAGCCATAAACATCATGGAGCATGTTGTCGATGCACTTAGAACATAAGAGAACCTTCAATCTAAGGACAATCAAATAAACACTTTAAAATTTTTGTTCAAAATCAACAACAAAATAAATAATAACATTCACCTTAATTAACACAACACACCCATAACAAAACAAATAACCGAAAAGAAGAAAGAAAAGGGAATGACAAAGACAATGGTGCAACTTTAGTGAGGTTTAAAACCTCACCTGTATGAATTGGAGATGGGAAATTCTTTGGTGAAATTCTCGAACTGAATCCTGCAAACATATATGAATATAGTCATAAATAAGAAAAGTGTAGTAACAAAAGTGTTTAAGTTACAATAAGAATGTATAGTATCGTTTTGTGTTTACCTTTGTCATGCAATTCACCATCACGAAGCCAATAATGGATTGAAATAGCACCCCATCAAAGAAGATTGAACAAGACATCAATTTATAACAAGTGTCAGTCGAATATACCAACATGTCTAAAATAATGAAACAAATAACTGCTAAGGAATGAACATGACATATATGACATTCAAATTGAACAATCAAAATGAACAATTGAATTGAACATTGAAAGTGAACAATTAAATTGAACATTCCAATCGAACAATGAAATTGAACATTCCAATTGATCAATCAAATATAACTATATATTTGAACAATCCAATAGAACAATGCAATAGAAAAATAGAACTATATATTTGAACAATCCAAAAGAACAATAACTTTTATCAATGCAATTGAACAATCAAATTGAACTATTCAATTGAACAATCAAATTGAACAACGCAATTGAACAATCAAATTGTGCAATGCAATTGAACAATCAAATGGAACCATCAAAATGAAGAAAGCAATTGCATAATCCAATTAAGCAATTAAATTGAACATATGTACATGAGTTATACATATATACCAACATGACATGGTGTAACAATCACAATGTATGGAACTGAAATGTATTGACATCCATAAACAATGCAAGTTGAAACCCCAAATATCGAGATAGAGGGTGGTGGGTGGCAAACATTGACAGTGCATAGAACTGATATATATTCCCTGGCATATGCCTTAAAAAGAAAACCATGAAATTGAACTGATATGTCTTCACATTCATTCACATTCATAAGTATTGTAAGTTGAAACCCCAAATATTGAGTTAAATGAAAAACCCAATGTGAACATACACACACACACATACATACATACATACATACATACACATTATATATGTATGTATGTATGTATGTATGTATGTATGTATGTATATATATATGTATGTGTCTGTACACACACACACACACACATATATATGAATACATACATACATACACACACACATATATATACACACACATACAAACATACATACATACATACATACATACACAATGTGTACGTATGTATGTATGTATGTATGTTTGTATGTGTGTGTATATATATAATATATGCATGTTAATTCTATTATATATAGGCAGTGGTAGAGGCCTAGTGAGGTAAAAAAGCTCACCTCAAAGAGAAAGGCAGCTTTCGAGAGTGCAAAGTCGAACAATGAAGCGTGCAGAGTTGAACAATGAGTTGTGGAGAGCCACACATGTATGGGTAAGTAACCAAACGAACAGTCGAGAATGTTTGCAAACAAAAGGAATGAGAGTGAGCAGGATATGTGAGAGTGTGGAGTATTGAATGAACCTTGATATCCGATTAACGTGCCCGACAGACCAAGTAAATGCGAAGCAACGCATAAGGAAAGTTTGTCAGTGGAGGAAACAAAGGAGGCGACGAGCGATTAATGGTCGAAACACATTCCCTTGTGTGCAATACACCAGATTCAATGAGTGGAACCCAAACAAAAAACATGAATAGAATCATATGCTTTACCCTGGAGGTAAAACCCAATCTAAATTCATGTTTTTTGTTAGGTTCATCTCATTCAAGCATTAGTTCTCTCCAACACTTGTCTCCAATTCTTGCAGGCAACACTACCCTGAAACAACAACCTTATTATATCGTGTTATTATAGGGTTTTTTGCCATGCAATGGTTAAACATGGAATGGGATTCACTGGTTGATAATTAGAGGGTATTATATATATACATATATACATATATATATATATACATATATATATATATATATATATATTGAAATATTCCGAGCCAAATTTTTTTCATTTTTTCAAATTACCAATTACAAACCAATGCGCCCGTTAAGGTTAGCAGCTAAACCAAAACATGCTGAAGCAACTCTAACCAGAATGTACACCAGGATCCTGATGTGGGCAAGGTGTGAGCATTGGTCAGAGGATCTTAATCAAATTGCTTATGCAGGAACTCTAACCAAGAATGGCGTCGATGATGGCGAGCATATGGTCAGAGGGTCTTCTACACTAAGTGCTGAAAGGGAACTTGACACCAAGTATGTGCTACCCAATCCAGTATGGAGTGAGGGGCGACCATATGGCAGAGTATTACAAATAACAATGCTTGAAAGAAATAACTGAAATGCTGAAAGTACTCAACACCCAGAATGTGCTTTCTAACCCAGAGAGGGAAAGTAGCTACCATAGGGCGGAGGTAAATTAATTGCAATATCAAATACTGAGCGAGAAGCTGAACATTACAATTATGATGAGCAAGAATATCTATATTGTCAGTACTACTGCCAATTTACAATATGAATGATAAGATCTTGCTAGAAATATGAATCAACTTATAAATCAAGCTACAACAATTCATAAGAGTTTCCTTTACTGAATGAATGAAGCTTAGATCTGAAAAGGCACTAAACAGACCAACCTCAAATGCTGGTTTATGACAGTCCAGATTTCCTTGTGCATGAACAGCAGCCCTGTACTTCACAATTTCACTCACAACTTGCTCAAAACTTCACCAAATCTCATGAGACGAAATGCCTAATGATCCTAGTATGATGGCGATTCAATTAGAACACTGAAAACTTATCAAAACCTGCTATTTAATTTATGCACGGAAAACAAGGCAAGTACAGATGGTACGACCCAGCAAGAGGGCGACTTTATATTTAAAAATTGGAGACTTCTCTAAAAAATCTATAACTTGGGACAAATGGACGCCTTGCCTAGACAGACAGGATGAGACAATGCCCAGAACAATCTTTTTGGTATTTTATGATTTATGAATTAAAACAGAATTCTGCTGTAACTAAAATGCAACATATGGAAACCTCTAATATGCATAAATCAGAAACTAATTAGACACAATGCTGATTACAATGCATGAATTCCAATGAAACTCACAAGACTAAACTAAATCACCACTAGTTGTTGTGTTGCAAGCAAGAAGCAATGCCCGAGCTAGGAGGCCTTCATTCCTCGAAGCAATTCCAGAGCCAAACCGGCAGCATAACGATACTATAGACCAAAGATAATGAATTGAGGATCCAAGTCTTCCTTTTATAATTTCCTGTTGACTTCTCAAAACCCTAAACTTCTCTTCAAAGTCAAAACCCTAATCCTTTTCAAAAGATGGCATCCCTTTTCTTCATAGCTTAATCTTGACATTTTTAAATAAATTCAACCCTTTAATAAATGCGTCCAACTTAAGGCTTGATTTGACTTTGATAAATTATAAAATAATCTTTAATGAAGGCGCCACCCTCAAAAGACCACTTTTCAAAACAACATGAAGTCAATAGGCTAGACCAAGGGGGTCAACGTTAAAATATAATATTAAAACGCAACTTTAATTAAATAGCTCGACTTATCTCTCCAATTGTGCCCCGAAGCCATAAATGAGCAAGCCAACTGACCAAACTGAAGTAGGAAGTCAACCATGCTGAACCCCACTGTAAAACTGCCAAAAATAGAATTTACTAAAAATAGTAAATTCCTGAAGATGCTCAGAATGCCGAGAAGAACATACCACTGCGAAGCTCTTTGAAAACCCAGAAATAATCCGCCATTGAATCCACCCACTCCGAGCAACAACCTCCTTCAAAATAGGAAACCCTAATTTTACCTTCCGACTAGCCTACGGGTCTCCGGAATAGGCCAACGGTCACTTAAAAGATCAGGCTTGAGACGGGGACATTACAGTCCGCCCTTCCCAAGATTGCTTGTACTCAAGCAATCGCAAACCAGGATGCTGCAGAATCTCATCATTCTCCCAAGTCACATCCTCCATAGGCAGGTTCTTCCACTTCACCAAATATTCTTTGATGGTTCTTTTCCTCAAAGAACGTTCTCTGAAATCAAGTATCTCCTCTGGAATTAGAACCAACTGTCCTTCTTCATCCAAAGGTGGCAACTGTGATGAAGCAACCACATTATGTCCCAGTGCCTTCTTGAGGCGAGACACGTGGAAGACATTGTGTACTCTACTGTCAGAAGGTAACTCCAACTCATAAGCTACTACCCCAACTTTTATAGATGACCCTGAATGGCCCATAGAAGCGAGGTTTGAGCTTCTCAGCTCCACTCTTCTTGAGAGTAGACTGTCTGTAAGGTTGTAATCGGAGACAAACCATATCCCCAACCTCAAAAGAATGCTCAACACGCCTCTGATCAGCATATAACTTCTGCTGATTCTGTGCAATCTACAAATTATTCTTCAATGATTTCATGATGTCTTGACTTTGTTGCAATAAGTCCTTGGCTTGACGTGCTTTACTATCACCAAACACCAAATCGGCAAAGCTAGGTGCTTCATATCCATAGAGAGCCAAGAAAGGAGACATCTTAATTGACATATGAAATGAAGAATTATAATAGTACTCGCCTATGTGCAGCCACTTAACCCATGCTCTTTGCTGCTCTGACACGTAGTTTCTCAAGTAGCCTTCCAACCACTTGTTCACTATTTCAGTTTGTCCATCTGTTTGGGGGTGATAACTAGTGCTTGGAGTGAGCACAGTACCACTCATTCTGAAAACCTCTTGCCAAAAAGTGCTTAGGAACTTGTTGTCCCTATCACTCACAATGTTCTTTGGCAAACCATGCAGCCTAAACACCTCGTGAAAAAATAGATCTACAACTTGGGCAGCAGTAAAAGAGCTGGTAATGGCGAAGAAGTGAGCAAATTTGGCTAGCCTATCCACTACCACATAGATACAATCCTTCCCTTGGGCTTTGGGCAACCCTGTGATGAAATCCATCGAGATGCTTTCCCATTTCTGATTGGGAATAGGGAGTGGTTGCAGCAAACCAGCTGGTAATGTATGCTCATTCTTGTTCATTTGACAAACAGGACACTCCTGAATGTAGCGCTGTACTTCTCCTTTCAACCCTTTCCAAGAAAATCTTTCTCGGATCTACCTATATGTCTTGAAAAATCCTTGGTGACCAGCAACCAGAATGTCATGAAATGTCAAAAGAATCTTCTTCTTAAGCTTAGAATCAGCCACCAGAAAGATTCTCCCCTTATAGTGTATCAACCCCTCAATCACCTTGTACCTTTCATCCTGAAAAGTACCCTCAATAATGCTAGTTGCAAACTGATTTTTGGCATAATCAGCAAGCAACATGTCCCTCCAATCTGCAGTAAGCTCACACAATGAGCTAAGATGGGGTCTCCTGGACAGAGCATCAGCCACGATATTATTTTTCCCTTTAACATATTCAATGTCAAAGTCGTAAGCTTGAAGCTTACTCACCCACTTTTGTTGCCTCTTGTTCAGGTCCTTCTGATGCATGAAGTGTTTGAGGCTATTGTGATCAGTCTTGACCACGAACTTGTTCCCCACCAAGTGCTGCCTGAACTTGGCTAATGCATGCATAATGGCAAACATTTCCTTGTCATAGATAGAGTATGTTCTTTCAACACCCCTCAGTTTTCTACTCTCAAACACAATAGGGTGTTTGTCTTGCATCAGGACAGCCCCAACTCCTTCACCGGATGCATCACATTGCAGCTCGAAAGGCTTGGAAAAATTCAGAATAGTCAGAACCGGGCAAGAGCTCATGATCCTCTTAAACTTATCAAAAACAGTTTAAGCCTTTTCTGACCAACAAAAGGCTCCCTTTTTGGTGAGATCAGTAAGAGGAGCAGCATTCTGTGAGTAGCCTTTTACAAATCTCTGATAAAAACCACAAAGACCTAGAAAACCTTTCAATTGAGTCAAGTTTTCAGGAGGTGGCCAATCAACTACTGCCTTGATCTTTTCTGGATCCACCTTCACTCCCTCAGCACTGATTATGTGGCCAAGGTACAATAACTCCTCCATTCCAAATTCACATTTGGATGCTTTTGCGAACAAACTCTCAAATTCCAGGATGCTAAGCACTTCCTCCAAGTGCTTGAGATGATCTTACCAAGTCTTGCTGTAAATCAAAATGTCATAAAAAAATATCAACACAAACCTCCTTAACTGATTCTGAAAAACTCGGTTCATGCAAGACTGGAAGGTAGCCAGAGCGTTAGTCAACCCAAATGGCATGACTAGAAAATCGAAATGGCCATAGTGACATCTGAAAGCTGTCTTCTCAACATCGGATCCTCTCATTCGGATTTGATGGTAACCCGATCTCAAATTGATCTTCGAGAAGAACTTGGCCCCATGTAGCTCGTCAATGAGCTAATCTATCCTTAGAATGGGGTATCGGTTTTTTATTGTGCTTTGATTCAAAGCACGATAGTCCACACACATGCGCATGGTACCATCCTTCTTCTTCACAAGAACCACTGCAGAAGCAAAGGGGCTCTTGCTTGGGCGAATGAAACCCATCTCCAAGAGTTCTTGAATGTTCTTCTCAATCTCATCCTTTTGCCTCATGGGGTACCGATATGGAGTGGTAATGACCGGTTTAGCTCCTTCCTTGAGCTCTATGATGTGTTCCGAACCCTGTTCAGGTGGAGGTCCAGGAGGCAAATCAGCAAAGACTTTGCTCTTCTTTGTGAGTAGAGACTGAACATCAGGAGGATAGTCTCTTTTAGTCTCAACCGGACTAGCAGGAAGGATCATGCACTCTGCAACCCACTCAGCTTGATCGTGATGGATCAGCCTTGACATTCTTTTGAATGACACAACCTGAGGGCCCCCATTGGACATTCCCCTTAGTACTATCCTCTTCCCATCGGATTGAAACTTGAGCTCCATAGTTTGCAGATTCAAGGAGATCTCCCCAAGAGAACGCAGCCATTGAATGCCTAGAACGGCATCAGTATCTCCAATGTGAACTACATAGAAGTCATCCTTGACTTCGTAGTTTCCCAATTGCATGGTCATGTTCAAAATTTTCTTGGTGCATGAAATGTGGAAACCATCAACAACCATGACCTTGAAGCCTTCAAACTCCTCTGTTTTCAGCCCCTTCTTTGCCACCACAACTTCATCAATGAAGTTATGTGTTGCTCCAGTGTCGATCAAAGCAACGATTCACTGCCCTTTGATCATCCCTCGAACCTTGAAGGATTCGTTTCTTTGGAAGCTCAAAAGTTGAGCCAAGACTCCTCCATTTTCCTTCTCATTTTCGGACTCTTCTGGAGCTCTTTCTACTTCACTTTCTTTAAAATCAAATTGCTGGTCGGAAAAATCAGAACTACTTTCACCAGCAGAATAGTACTCAATCTGATTAAATTTAACTCCCTTAGGGCAAACATGATCTTGAGACCATTTTTCCCTACACTGGAAACACAACCCCTTTCTTCTGAGTTCGTTCAGGGTCTCTGGATCCAATCTTGTGACATGGGGATTGCGATGTTTGAACTCCTTGTGCTGAGGTCTCAAAGGAGGTCTATGTTGAGGTCTTTTCCCTTTATCCCTTTTCTGAAAGGGGGAATTGGATTGAAACTTTGCCTTAGGAGCAACCCACTCCATGTTTCTTGCCTTCTTCATGGCCTCCTGTAGGGTTGGTGGATCAAAGGCTTTAATCCAACCTTTGAGTGGTTCTGTTAAACCTTCACTGAAAAGGATCACCAATCGCCTCTCCGTGATTCCAATGACCATGACTGAGAGTCTCTAGAATTCAGCTATGTAGGCATCAACTATGCCATACTGCCTCAACTGTGCAAGTTCTCTAAAATGTATTTCAGGGTCCTTTTTCTCAAACCTCTCGATGAGTCTAGTGGTGAACTCATCATAAGTTGTGATTGACCAATGACCCAAAGTAACTAGGCCATGGTACCACCACTCGTGCGCCACCCCATCAAGGTGTAGCGTAGCGAACTTGATCGCCTCTTCTTCTGCCATGGGTCTGAGAGCTAGATAGTTATCCAGCTTCTGTATCCAAGCTCGGGCTGAACTGGTATCACTCCCGTCAAAGTGTGGAAGTGTAACCTTGTCGACAACTTGATACAAGTCTCCTTGTACTGATGCTCTTCTTTGATCATAATGTCTCCCTTGTCCTTTATTTTTCCTCTTATGATCCATAAAGTCATTGTAGGACATATCCATCTTGATGTCGCCAAGGAGAGAGTCATACTCTGCACGGCCAAGTCTCAACTGCTCCACGAATGAAGCATTCTCTTCAGGATTTGGCTGAGTGTTAACAGGTGCCACGAAGGTGGGTTTGAAGGGCCTGGCTGAGACATAAGTGTTGTTTGATGTATGTTGAGCAGCATGTCCATCATGCTGGTTGGAAGCACTATCCTCCCCTCTATGCCCAGTGTTGTTATGTGGAATAGTGTTCTGGCCCACTTTCCCCATCATGAGTGAAACCATATCCATTAAGGCATCCATCTTCCTTTCAAATCTCTGTCCCGGACTGATGGATCTCTCTTTGCCCTTTCCGCTATCATCTCTGTTGCTGGTAACCCTCTCGTTACCCCCAACTGATCTCTCACCTTCTGCCATGTCCGTTTCCTGAGAAGACTCCCAATGAGCCCTCAAGACTTCTGAAGCTGTCTGAC
This sequence comes from Sequoia sempervirens, assembly GCA_007258455.2. Classification (NCBI taxonomy): domain Eukaryota; kingdom Viridiplantae; phylum Streptophyta; class Pinopsida; order Cupressales; family Cupressaceae; genus Sequoia; species Sequoia sempervirens. The sequence continues at coordinate 646,830,525 of VDFB02271358.1, forward strand.
CTTCTGGAGCCTGATAGGGTTGGAACTATTTTCCAACCTTGTTGTCTTCCCTTGCAATGTACCTCTTTTCTTTGTCACTCATAGATAGATTGTTCACAGGATGGCAAGATCTTGGCTCTGATACCACTGAAATATTCTGAGCCAATTTTTTTTCCTTTTTTCAAATTACCAATTACAAACCAATGCGCCCGTTAAGGTTAGCAGCTAAACCAAAACGTGCTGAAGCAACTCTAACCAGAATGTACACCAAGATCCCGATGTGGGCAAGGTGTGAGCATTGGTCAGAGGATCTTAATCAGATTGCTTATGCAGGAACTCTAACCAAGAATGGCGCCGATGATGGCGAGCATATGGTCAGAGGGTCTTCTACACTAAGTGCTGAAAAGGGAACTCGACACCAAGTATGTGCTACCCAATCCAGTATGGAGTGAGGGGTGACCATATGGCGGAGTATTACAAATAACAATGCTTGAAAGAAATAACTGAAATGCTGAAAGTACTCAACACCCAGAATGTGCTTTCTAACCTAGAGAGGGAAAGTAGCTACCATAGGGCGGAGGTAAATTAATTACAATAGAAAATATTGAGCGAGAAGTTGAACATTACAATTATGATGAGCAAGAATATCTATACTGTCAGTACTACTGCCAGTTTACAATATGAATGATAAGATCTTGCTAGAAATATGAATCAACTTATAAATCAAGTTGCAACAATTCATAAGAGTTACCTTTACTGAATGAATGAAGCTTAGATCTGAAAAGGCACTAAACAGACCAACCTCAAATGCTGGTTTATGACAGTCTAGATTTCCTTGTGCACGAACAGCAGCCCTGTACTTCACAATTTCACTCACAACTTGCTCAAAACTTCACCAAATCTCATGAGACGAAATGCCTAATGATCCTAGTATGATGGCGATTCAATTAGAACACTGAAAACTGATCAAAACCTGCTATTTAATTTATGCATGGAAAACAAGGCAAGTACAGATGGTACGGCCCAGCAAGAGGGCGACTTTGTATTTAAAAATTGAAGACTTCTCTAAAAAATCTGTAACTTGGGACAAATGGACGCCTTGCCTAGACAAACAGGATGAGACAATGCCTAGAACAATCTTTTTGGTATTTTATGATTTATGAATTAAAACACAATTCTGCTATAACTAAAATGCAACATATGAAAACCTCTAATATGCATAAATCAGAAACTAATTAGACACAATGCTGATTACAATGCACGAATTCCAATGAAACTCACGACTAAACTAAATCACCACTAGTTGCTGTGTTGCAAGAAAGAAGCAATGCCCGAGCTAGGAGGCCTTCATTCCTCGAAGCAATTCCAGAGCCAAACCGGCAGCATAACGATACTATAGACCAAAGATAATGAATTGAGGATCCAAGTCTTCCTTTTATAATTTCCTGTTGACTTCTCAAAACCCTAAACTTCTCTTCAAAGTCAAAACCCTAATCCTTTTCAAAAGATGGCGTCCCTTTTCTTCATAGCTTAATCTTGACATTTTTAAATAAATTCAACCCTTTAATAAATGCGTCCAACTTAAGGCTTGATTTGACTTTGATAAATTATAAAATAATCTTTAATGAAGGCGCCACCCTCAAAAGACCACTTTTCAAAACAACATGAAGTCAATAGGCTAGACCAAGGGGGTCAACGTTAAAATATAATATTAAAACGTGACTTTAATTAAATAGCTCGACTTATCTCTCCAATTGTGCCCCGAAGCCATAAATGAGCAAGCCAACTGACCAAACTGAAGTAGGAAGTCAACCATGCTGAACCCCACTGTAAAACTGCCAAAAATAGAATTTACTAAAAATAGTAAATTCCTGAAGATGCTCAGAATGCCGAGAAGAACATACCACTGCGAAGCTCTTTGAAAACCCAGAAAGAATCCACCATTGAATCCACCCACTCCGAGCAACAACCTCCTTCAAAATAGGAAACCCTAATTTTACCTTCCGACTAGCCTACGGGTCTCCGGAATAGGCCAACGGTCACTTAAAAGATCAGGCTTGAGACGGGGACATTACATATATACATGTATATATATACATGTATAGACATATATAAATATACAGTTTGCTTTTCTTTAATATGCAACTTCAAAGTTTGCAATTCAATGCTTGGTTTTTATGAATAGTTTGTAATGCAATTGATGACACTTTGTAATGCAATTGTCTTTAATGTGCATGAACAGTTTGTTTTTATTCAAATAATGCATGATCTCAGTTTATTAAATTTTATTATTTGAATTGAAATGGCTGCGAGCTGATCTTTTTAGTGAGAGATGAACAAACACTGGTTAAACATTATCAAAAGGAAATACAATGGCACAGGTGTATCTACCTCAACTGAAAGAGAAAGGGAGCTTTCTTGAGTGCAGAGCCAAATAATGAAACGTGAAGGGTCGAACATAAATATGTAAAACAAATTTCCTAGTAACAATCACTTAAACAATTAACCTAATTAGATCTATGCTTTGTTTGTTGTTCAATTAAAGTGACTATAAAAGCATATGACTCCTACTTATCTTATTAGATGTTTGGTTGGGAGTGAATGGAGGATTGGAAGTAGGTGGAGGATGAAGGTATGCATGCAAATACATGTGTATGTATTATTTGTTCTTCTATGTTATATATATATGTATATATGTATGTATATATATATATGTATGTATATATGTATGTATATATATACATGTACATACATATATGTATACATACATATATGTATGTATACATATATGTATGTATACATATATATATGTATGTATATATGTATGTATATATATATATATGTATATATATACATACATACATATATGTATACATACATATATGTATGTATATATATATGTATGTATATATATATACATATATGTACACACACACACACACATATATATATATATATATATATACATATATTTGTTTATGTATGCAAATATGTCTATGTATTATTCTGTTCTTCCATGCACAATATGTATATATAGAGGGAGAGAAGGAGAGATAAATATAAATGTAAGAGAAAAATAATATAATTGCATGGCAAAAAAGCTTCGAAATGAAAAAAAGTATATGTATGAAATTTTTTCTATGTATTATTCCGTTCTTCCATGCACAATAAGTTTATATGTATGGAAAGATAAATGTGCATGGAAGAACATAATAATAAATTTTCATGGCAGATTAACTTCATAATGAAAAACAAGCGAATCCATTTTCATATTTGGGAATAACAAACAAATATTAAAGGCAAATTGAAGAGTTAAAGTTTGTGCATTGTCAATGAGAGGAATACAAGTGCATGGCATAAAACCCTGTAGTTTTGAACAAGTGAAAGCCTTACCAATGTTTCGTAGTAACAATGAAATGGAAAAAGCATTTCACAGACATAACTATTGTGCATGGAAGAACAGTAAAATACATAAACATGGCAGAATATCTTGGAAATGAAAATCAGTCATAACATTTTCATATTTCAGAATAACATGAGAATATTATAAGCAAATTGCAGAGTTAAAGTCAGTGCATTGAGGAAGAGATGAAAGCAAGTGCATGGCAGAAACCCTCAAAATGATAAACATTAAAACCGTATGAATATTTCGTAGCAACAAGCGAATATATTGTATCCATTTAGATAATTGGGAATAAGAAACAAATCGTAAAGGGAAATCATAGAGTTAAAGTGTGTGCATTATGAAAGAGAAAACCCTTTAATTTTGAACCAATGAAACCCTTTCTATGTTTGGTAGTATGAATGAAATGAAAAAAGCATTTGCATACATAACTATTGTGCATGGAAGAACAAAATAATACATAAACATGCCAGAATATCTTGGAAATGGAAACTAGTCATACAATTTTCATATTTCAAAATAACATGAGAATATTATAAGCAAATTGCAGAGTTAAAGTCTGTGCATTGAGGAAGACACAAATGCAAGTGCATGGAAAAAACCCTTGAAATGATAAATATTAAAACTCTATGACCATCTCATAGTAACAAGCATATATATTGTATCCATTACCATATTTTGGAACAACAAACAAATGTAAAAAGCAAATTGCAGATTTAAAGTTTCTACAATGACGAACACACAAAGTCAAGTGCACGTCTGAAAACCAGTCAAACCCTTTCCATATTTTGTCGAACAAGTGTAATAGTAATGAAAAACCATTTTAAACCAGTGAAACCCATTTCATATTTCGTGTAAGTAAGCAAATATGAAAAGCACAATAAATGTTGTGCAATGAAAAACACAAAATATTGAAATGCACAATGTAGGCTAAATGTCGTGCATGGTCGAGTGTAGAGGAAAATAAAAGAATGTAAACCCTCCCCACATTTAAATGAAGGCAATCTTTCTCAAACACAAAAGTTGCAACGAAAATTTCTACAAAAAAAAAGTGCATGGCAAAATACCAATTCATTCAAAGACAGCGGTAGGGGTCGAGTGAGGTTAGAAAACTCACCTGAATACTAGTCGAATGCTATTGAGAGTGCAGAGCCAAACGAGGAAGTGTGAAGAGCCAAACGGTGAAGCATGGAGAGCCGAACCATTTTCGACAACAAACAAAACAAACAATAGAGAATGTTTGCAAAAGAAAGGAATGATAGTGAGCGGGAAATGCAAGAATGTAGAGTATTGAATGAACCTTGAGCTCTGATTAATGCGCCAGACAAACCAAGTAAATGCAAGGCAATGCGTAAGGCAAGTTGGTTAGTGGAGGAAACAGAGGAGGCGATGAGCGTTTAATGCACTGTTTTGTTGGTAGAGGGTGGCAAGGCTATCATGTACATGTGATCGTCTAATCTACTGTACGTAGATGTGCTCGCCGATTAAGGAGGCGGGCGAGCCCCACTTTCGGGCAGAGGGAAAAATCGTCCAGTTTTGGACACGTCGGCTTAAAATGTGCTTGACAGGTGGCAGAGTGATCTTTTTTTAAAAATATATGGGCCAATGCACAAGTGGCAGGGTGGCGTGGCTGGAATTTTTTTATTTTTTTGGGTCCACGTGGACTGTCATGTGGACCTGCCCTACTTTGGGCCCCTCTCCCTAGTACTTGCCTTTTTTATAATATTGTAATTATTGTCTAGATTTGAAAAAAAATAAATGTAAGTTTTACTAATGTGAATAAAAATAAACACAAGTTTTGTTAATTATAGTGTCTTAATATTGTTAATTAGTTCTTTGCATGACCTAACCCTAACCCTAACCCCAACTCATACTCTAACTCTAACCCTAATTCTAACAATAAATTCTAAACCATTATCCTAATCCTAAACCTATCTCTAATCTTAACTATGGTTTTAACACTATCCATAACTATGGTCGTAACTCTAACCCTAATAATAAATAATTATAGAGTGACATTGCCAAAAGAAATCTATGAATTAATATTGGGAATAAGATTTGAAATAAAGATATTAAATGAATAAAATTTTGAAACAATCATATTTTAGTGATTTTTATTAGTAATATTTTATTTCTAATTTATTTTAATTTTTGAATATTTCTAGCCATATTTTTTTACCTTATCCTTAATTCTAATCCTAATCCTCATTATAATATTTTTTGGATTATAATAATTAATAATAACAAGATTAAAATTATAATTTAATTAATAATTATTATGATTATAATTACTTTAATTTAATTTTTATTTGTATTTATGTATGTTTTTAAGTTAATAAAATTTAGAAAATAAAAAAATGGCAGTATGAGATAATTAGTACTTGATTGCAACAATTCTTCAACTCATTTTTTGTTTTATAAAATCATTTCATTAAATCGTTTTAAAATAAATAAATAATGTTATTTATTTTTTATTTTTTTTAGAATAATTTTTTTAATATATGTAATTGTTTTTTTTTATTAAAGAAAATATCACAAAAATCAATTAGTTATTTTATAAAGATTTGGATTCACACTATTAAAATAATAAAATTAAACTTAAATTAAACCACATCCATAAATTAGATCTTCCTAAAATTTGATTTTACATAATTAAAGTAAAAATTTGATTAAATCTTAAACTATTTCATATTGCCATTTTTTTATTTTCTAAATTTTATTAACTTAAAAACATATATAAATACAAATAAAAATTAAATTAAAGTAATAAAGACCTATATCATATGAAATGTTCCATATTGAGCTTTCCCACTCACCTGTAACACGCCAGACGATCGAGGCAAGATTATTTGGTGGTTCATAGAGCATACAGAAAGGATTTCCACTTCAACAAATCCGGGCTCTGCTATTCAAGAGTAAAACCAAGCGATTATTAATTTACTGTACGATGGATTTTGCTAGAGTTTATTGAGGGAATTTTAAGAAGCGAAAGGGAAATACAAAAGGACAACGATGGGCTGGGGATGGACCAAAAAGGATAGCGCAGAGCAATCACAACCGCCGGAAGACGATGATCAAATTCACAAGGATGTGCTCTCAGCTGGACGAGATGCTTGTTATAAGGTTATACCTACTATTTTCCATGCATTTTATATACTTTCTGAATTAGACCACTATTTGGATTTTGGGCTTTTTCGAATAAGCTTTTCCGAGAGTGGGCTTTATTCAGGGCACTTCACGTCCTCCGGAAAAAATGTAACGACATAACAGACTATTCATTCCGATTGTTTTATTCAACCATATATATTAAAAATAAATAAATCTTTCTTTCATGATAGATTGAATTTTTAGTCTGCATTTGTTTGATTGTGGTTGGGCCAGGCACGAGACATGTTCTACGCTTGTTTGGAGAAGAATGTGAAGAGTAAACCCACAGAAATTGCATCAGTAGGCCTCCTTTATCCTGCAGAATGTAAGCGCGCCAGAACTGAGTTTGAGAAACAATGCCGACCCACATGGGTAAGTTCTATACCTACAATTTAATTAGAAACAAGAAAAAGAAAAGTGGGTCGGTAACTAATTTGGTTATAGTTAGTATTGCAAACGAGTGCAAACATAGGCACAACAAATTGGATTTTTAATTTGTGAATAACCCACATGAACCCGCACGATTAAAACTTAAGAATATTTGGTAAGAGAAAAATAGTTGGAAGACAGATTTTGATAGTTCTGAGCCTGTATTTATTAGGGATTGTATGGAAAACGTTTGAAATTCTTGGAAATGGTATTGGGATAAAATTGAGTTCTATGCGAAATTTCTAGAAACTCCAAGAGACAGCTTGTAATAACCACACCTGATTTTTTTTTTTGAAAATACCGTCGCTGATTTGGAATGTTTTGCTGAGTTTTGTTTGTCTTGTTTCATGTGTTTGCATCATAAAGAGAGAGCATAGGAAATAATTGCATGAACAGAAAATACATTGAAATAGTTGCTTTTTTCAAATAGATACACAACAGTTCTTGATAGTAATGCATACTAATTCATTTTCAGACTTAAAGAAATAAATTACAGACTTGATACAAGAGTTGGCAGACCTGATAGGAGCCCAAACAGTCACATATATTCACCATACAATGCAATTTCTTTCACCAGAGAGTGAACAATAACCTATGTTCCACCGGCGTCGGGCACCGGGGGACGCCGGGACGGGGGGACAAAGGGGCCTCAATTTCGGGACAGTGGGGGATGGCCCGGCAGGGGGGACGGGAGGGGGGAGGGGGTGTATATACTATATACTATACATATGGTACTTAAAATGCTAGTTATGAAAAGATGTATAAGACTATTAAGAAGTAAAATAGCAAAATTGAAATACTAAATTACTAATTAGTAAATATTAAATACTTGAACATTGAACATTGAATATTGAAGTTTTCAATATCGAATTACTAATTAGAAATTAGAATAGTAATACTCAATACTACAATGCAACAATTGTTGAATCGGCAAATGGAAGATTTCTATTATATGATATCAAAAATATCTGATCATAAAGATGATTACAATGAGTAGCATGATATCAAAACAAGTACAAAATCAAAATGTCAAAATGACAAAATGTAGTGAAGGAGGCAGAGGCCTCTAATCATCCCTCAGGAGGTCGGCAAACTCCTCATCACTGGAACCACTGGACTCCTCAAGGTCAAGATCCGCCAAAGGAACACCAACCAGCCCTATATCTGAAGCATCCTCATCCTCATCAATCTGTGATGGCTCCTCTGGCTCTACATCCCATCGTGCTGCTGGGCTCTCCTTGTACACACGTGTCCTGCGGTCAGTGATACGCAAGGCACTATGTACAGCCACTAGCTTCTCTGCTCTCCTAGAGGTAAGTCTATTCCTCTTAAGAGAGTGGATGAAGCTATAAGTAGACCAGTTCCTCTCAGAAGTTGAAGAACTAGAAACCTGGGACAGCAAACGAATGGCTAGTGTGGTAGTCAGTGATTTCGGTCCATGACAAGTCCACCACAAAATTGGATCCTCCTGTGCCATAGTTCTTATGTCCGCCTTTGCTGCAGCCTTATAACCCCTAAGAGTAGCAAATTTCGTCCACTCAGTGCGAATGTTGTGCCAGCAGCTTCAGCATCATACATCCTATCAATGCACCTGAAGAACCCTTCCTTCACCTCATCATCCTGAATCGGTGTAACTCTCCCAGGCCTAGGCATGTACCACTTCGGATTCAATGCATAAGCAGCCATGTGCAAGGGAGTGTTTAGGCTGTCCCATCTACGCTGAATAATAGGCTGAATGTAAACATTGTAGAATGCTAAAGTGGGGTCCTTCTCTCGCACAACTGCCCTCATTTGACCAAGCATAGCATCGATGCACTCATACACCTCCCCAAGGTTAGGTGCATCCCCATCCCCATATCTGATGACCTGTACAACTGTTGTAATGATGGCGACAATATATTTTGCATCATGCCAAAATGCATCACTCTTCACTATCTCCTTCACCCTCTTCCCCTGCTCTGTCCTGGCCCCATCTCAACAATTCCATTCTTGTGTCATAACCATGAGTTGTAGTGGCTCTTGCAACTCAAACATTCTCTCCAAAAGAATGAAATAGGATGCATATCTGGTCTCAACTGGTTTCAAGAACTCCTTCTTTGCGAAGCTCCTGAAGATGGCATGTGAAGTGTGGTGGTTGCAAATATACATCTGCACATCTCTAGCATTGCTAACCACTCCTCTAATCCACTCAATCTTCCCCATGTCCTTGAGTGCATTTTTCATGGCATGCACACAACATGGAGTCCACCAAATGTATTTGTATGCTGCCTCAATAAGCCTCCTTGCAACTCTGCACACATGTGCTGCATCTGTCACTACTTGGACCACATTTTGTGGCCCAATCTCCTCAATAGCTGCCCGAAAGATCTCAAACTGAAAGTCAACATCTTTTCAATGCCCTGAACAATCAACCGCCCTGAGAAAGAATGGGCCCTCTGAGCATGTAACTATGACATTGATGAGTGGACGATGCCTAATGTCCGTCCACCCATCCATAACTATGCTACATCCAGACTCCTCCCAACATGCCCTCATCGTCTCCATCAATGAATTGATCTTGGCATAGTTCTTATTCAAGACCGTGGTCCTCAATTTGTGCTCACCTGGCGGCACATATGATGGTCCTCCCTTCGCCACCATCGAAATCATCTCCTTATAATAAGGAGATCGAGCTACATGGAATGGGATTCCATTGGCAAAAAGAACCTGCCAATGGAATCATCTATCTGATCCCTCAGGTGCACATTAAATAAATCAGCTATGGGGTTAGGCTGACTTTGCATCTTGCGTTTCCCCTTGCCCTGTTGTGATTCAGCCATAGTGCTATAAGTGGATGACGATCTTGAGGCTGACCCTGACAATGTTCCTGCTCTCTGATGCAATGTAGGAGTAGAAATATGTGGCTGCCTTTGCATTTGCTGCTCCTGAATCTGTTGAATAGTTTGAATATGTTGCCTACTAGACAAGGTAGTAGGCATTGGAATTGCCACGTCATCTGGGACACCCCAAAGCTTGTTGAACTAAATTCTATATTTCAAATTTTTAGCTTTCTTAAAAAAATCACATGCTCCCACACCTTTTCCTGGCCAAAAGAGGAAGTGTGCATTAACTTTGGTGATGCTCCCAAACCAATCATCACCACAAATGTTGCATTTCCATTTCCTCGTACCACCAGTTGATGACATTGGGGCGGTTATTCTTGTTGCAAACTGTTTGAGAGGAGATTTGGGATCATAAGGACCCCTAGCCCACTTTGCCAAAAGCTGGGAAGGGCAATCAGTAGAAATTGGTGCACTAGCTATGGAACTAGTTTGCCCTTCCGGATTTGATCCATGCTCACCCCCCTCATTGAGCTCATCCTCATGCTCAGGTTCATATTCTGATTGGCTTGCACTATGAGAATTAGTTTCCATCTCATCCTCACTCATTTCATGACTATGGGAAGTCATTTTGACACTGCATTTCACAAAATGAAAAAAAATTCAATAAACACATAGTTTCAGCCTATGCCCTACTTTAAAATTAAAAAAATAAAACTCTATATTTTAAATTTTTCAACAAATTTTAAATTGCAAAACAAAATCTAAGATTCTAAATTAATTTAGAAAATGGAACAACAAGAAATGAAATAAGAAAAATTAAAAAATGAAACAACAAGAAATGAAAAAACATTGAAAATCATAAAATAAAATAAAAAATCAGTTAAAAACCCTACCTTTTGCTTGAAAAATCTCTTCAACAAGGTGAAGAATCTTCCTCCTCTTCTTCTTCTTGCTCCTTCACACTCCTTTTTCACTTGCAATCACTCCTTTCACTCCTCCAATCACTCTTTCCTCTTCTTCTTGCTGTAGCAAACAAGTAGAAATGCGAATGTGAATAAAAATGAAGATTAGAGGGCCTTTTGAAGGCATGTAAGAGTTTACATGGGCCCCACATGCCCTTAGGGTTTGAATAGAACCAATATAATATAAAAAAAATGTTTTAAATCACTTTTTGGCTGTTCGCCGCGGGAGACGCCTGGGCATCCTTGAGAAGCTCGAGGACGCCCAGGCGTCTCCCTCGGCGTCTCGGAGACGTCGGGACGTTTCGGCATCTCCGGCGGCGAGCCAAAAAATGGTGGCGCCACCAGATACATGGGAATGCCGTCCCCACGTCTCCAGGACGTCCTCGTTCTAGAAACGCTAGGGCCCGGGGGGGACAAGTCCTCGAGGTTCACTGGCAATAACACACTTCCACTCAACCAAGACTTGGACACTGCGTAAAATAGCATAAATCAACCTCCCAAAGGCAAATTATGGACCACAATAGCAGCAGACTGAAGTTTCCTTCAAGCCCTGATTTGCATGATTCCCAAGTAGGGTGACGAGGCTCTAAAAATCACTGCTTCTTTAATAAATACAAATAGATACTTGAAATGGGGCACCCAAACAAGAGGAAACCAATGCGCCAATACCCAAAACAATAGGCCAAACGTGCAAGGAGCTACGGATAGTTTTCACTTTTAGACCCTGGCAAAAAGAGAATTTCCAGAATTTTGGAAAAAGCAATCAGACCTCTGAAAAAAGCTTCAAAACTACACCAATCACCACCGAAACGAAGCCATGAGCCAAACACACCAAAACTCCAAAACCCACATAAAAAAACCAAGAATATCTTCATCATTTCACCACAAAATTGCTGATAATCAAAACTTTGTTGAGCACAATGGTGATCCTTGAAGTAGAACCACTCCAATGAGCTAGGGTGGATCTCTCCGCCAAAACCAACGCTAGAAATGAGGGTTTTCGTCCTCAATCTGCAACATTCACAATCTAGAAACAATCTAGCAGAGTCTCCTTATGTTGTCAAATCCTCCATTTGCAAATGAGAGCCAAAAAACAGAATAACTAGAAGTGGAGGAAGAAATTAGGGCAACCTCCAATTTGAATAACTTTCCCTCCAAAAACCCAATGCCCATCCTAGCCTTTTTAATAATTTGCTTTTTTCATTTTAAAACATAATCAAAAGTTCCTCATGGGGGTCGTCCACTTTTTGGACATAATATTTTGCCTTAACTTTATGAAATAAACTTAAATAATTCGTGTCCACTAAAAGTACAATGCCCCCCCTTTTAAAACAACGTTGTCATCACTAGGCCAAGGGGTCCTTTTTATAACCCAAGCTTATAACCCCTTTTTATTAAAAAACAACTTTAATACTTTTAGTGATGAATTAACCAGTAATAAATCAGACCATGGAGAAAACTCACCCTTTGCCAAGAATGGTAACTCTGCATTGCACTGCCGCCAGGACCAGTTACCAAAAATAGACTTACTATAAATAGCAATTTCTAAAAATAGTAAGCACTCCCAAACAACATAGTAGCATAAAACATTAGAACTCAATTGACAACTGCCACACATTGCCCAAACAGGAAAGCCTGCACTGTATTGTTGCCAGGACCAATTACTAAATATAGTACTTACTAAAAATAGAGAGTCAAAACCAAACTAGCCCAAATAGTACTTACTGCCACACATTGCCCAAACAGGAAAGCTTGCACTGTATTGTTGCCAGGACCAGTTACTAAATATAGTACTTACTAAAAATAGTGAGTCAAAACATATAGTACTTATTGCCACACATTGCCCAAATAGGAAAGCCTGCACTGTATTGTTGCCAGGACCAGTTACTAAATATAGTACTTATTAAAAATAGCGAGTCAAAACCAAACTAGCCCAAATAAGGACATTGAAAATGGGGACATTACACAGCTCAAAGTTTTTGGAAAACGAAGATCTTTCTTGTAGTCTCGGCAAGGAAAATGTTTTGGAAATCCAGAAAGTGATTCTATGATCTAGATGATTTTGATAAAATGTAAGTTCAAAACTTAATGGAATTTAGTGCCTTTCAAACTCGAGTGGAGCCTTTGTAAACCCTAGTGCATAACTGCCATCATTGTTCTGAGATAAACATTGGAAAAAAAAAAAGAGAAGAAGAAAGTCTTTGATTAAAGGATAACGAAAATCTGTTGATATTTTATGACATTTGAACTCATGACAAATTTTTGTGAACATCAAAATGACAACTTCGAATTGCATGATGTGTACAGTGTAACTACTATCATTGTTTTGGAAAAGTTCTTTGATAATAAGGAATTAAAATCTAATGACATTTTATGACATCTGAACTTATGGCCAACTTTTCTAAACATCAAAATGACAACTTCAAATTGCATGATGTGGCTAAAATATGTTAAGTTCATATTAGAACTTCACCTTTCAAGTTGTGTAACTAGCAAGTAAATTTCATATTCTTAAAGAATGCTATCCAGCTGATTGGGATTTACTTTCTTAGCGCTTATGCACATGTGCAAATAATATTAACCATGAACTAAAAAGGGGAAAAATGATGAAGTGATAAAAAGTAGAGATTGTAGTATGCAATTTTTGTGGAAATTGGTAAAAACTAAAAACACCATATAAGAACTGAGCACTTCATGCTGTATTAACGCTTTAAAATTTTCTCACAAGTTGTAAAGGTTGCTTGATCAGCTGTTATGTAATGACAAATTAATCTATTGGTCATCCAAGAATCTATTGTTAAAAAAGAAATTTATAAGCATCATCAAACCTGGATCATACTTCATTCTAACATAGTTTTTTAGAGCTCTAAAGTGATAGATTAAAAGCCTATATTGATGAATCAGTCTGGTTTAAGCACCGTGATAACAAGTTTTTGTGTGTCACTCTCCTTATCTCCTATATCCAAACCATAAGTTCCCATGCTTTAACTTCAAACATCTAAATTTCATTAGGTTGTGGAAGGTCACAAACTGCATGAATAGGTGAATGTCTATGTGAAACCTTTCTTATTATCTGAAGAAGATACATGGTACCATAGTTGGAAAATTCGGACTCGGCAGCCCAAAAATATGACTTGGACTTGGGACTTGGCATGGACTCGGGAAAAAACTTGGCTAGGACTCGGCAAAAAAAGGACTGTAGTTTTACCAAAAAAAAAGAAAAAATTAATGCATTTAGAGAACATAAGAGCCTAATTTGATTATCAAACACTCATAATTCAAAGATTACACATGTCATATAATCATCAAACACTCAATAATTGAAATTTCATCATTCATAGTCATACAAATACTCATAGTTTCAATGTATAACAGCATCATAAGTTTATAAATGTTTACATATAATCATGTCAAAAAGAGGAAAACATTAACAACCACATATAATCTACATCTTCCTCTTTCTCCTCCCAATGGTACTCAATTTTGAAGGCCTAGAACTAGAAGGTGCCCGTGCTATAGTGTCCAAATGAGGACTAGGAGATTGAGTAGTGGTTTCTTGATCTTCAAATGTGTCTTCGTCCTCCTCCATGGCATCCAATCTTGCTTCTTCTTCTTCTTTTGCTGCTGCTCTCTCTAATTCAGCAAGATCCTCATCAGTAAGGAAGACATTAGCCTCATCATTTTGTTCATCAACAGTCTAGTCACCGTATGGATCAATGTCATCCAAGTTGATGGACTCATGTGAAACACCCTCCACCTTTCTAGTTCAAAGGTGAAGGTTGTATTGAACAAAACTAAATCATTTAGGCGCTGCTGGGTCAACCTGTTTCTCTTCTTTGTATGAATGTTCTCAAATAAACTCCAATTACGTTCACACCTAGAAGCACTACATGGCTGCGACAAGACACATATGGCTAGCTTTTGAAGATTTGGCTTGCTAGCACCATAGTTCTCCCACCATAGATCTACAAAAACATGTTTAAAAAATACAAGTATTAAGAAATAAGAATAAAATAAAAAATGTATATGTATGAATCAAGTTTCTAATTTCATTTTTTACTTGGTTGTTGTTTTCCTCTCCTTTCAATTGCTTGTTGGGAGGATAAGAGTCTCCTCTTTGCACCCTTGTAGACCTTGAAGAGATAAAAGAAAAAGTATATCAAATATAGAAAATTCATAGATAGTCAAGACTCAACATTGCAAATTCATAAGTAAGATGTAACAAATCTCACCTCCAACTCATCAAACACCTTATCTCTCAGCTCACGATCAGGCACCATCCTATCAATGCATGTGACAAAACCTGCCATGACCTCCTCATCTGCCTTAAATGTGTTTGAGAAGTAGAACTTCGGATTCAAGAATTAGGCAAAGACATGAATCGGCTAGTGGAGTTGGTTTGTCCATCTCCGATCAATGATGTGCCGAATGATTTCATATTTCCTTTTGTTGCCGCCATAGTAACGTGATATGGCCTCTTTGGCCCTATCCATGGCCTCATAGATGAAACCCATTGGCATGCCCTCTCCATCCACCATACGAAGAACCTTCACCAAAGGTTCTATCACCTAAAAAATGAAAACAAATGTTAAATTATAACAAAATTAACCCTTAAAAAAAAAACAAAAAATAGATTATCATGTATGATTTTTTTTTTTTTGTGTTTGTTACTTACCCCGATCAACTCCTCTCCATTTTTGATGAATGTCTCATAAAAAACTATGGCAACAATCCTCTCCCCTATAGGTCTAGTGGAAAATGAGGACTCCCTCCAAGCATCAGACACAAACATTTGCTTGAGATGACCAATGGCACCAAGAATGCCTTGCAATGTGAAAAAGTGGCTAGCAAATCGTGTCACTGCCATTTGTGAATTTCCTCATCAAAGAAAGCACCCAAGTATGGTTGTAGATAAATTTTGTAACACTTTTTGCATCTTCAACCACACTTTTGACCCATGAAATCTTCCTAATGTCCTCTAGCAACAAGTCCAAGCAATGTGCAACACAGGGAGACCATGCAATTGTGGGATACCTCTCCATAAGTAGTCCACCTGTAGCTACATATGCAACTGCATTGTCTGTGATAATTTGGAAAACATTATCAACACCAACCTCCTGGATCACCCCATCTAATAAATGGCATGAAGTCTCAACATTTTTGACTTCATGGGAGACATCTATTGATTTTAGGAACACCAATCCACCATTAGAGGCCACCTAAAAGTTTAGGAGAGTCCTATTTCGTCTATCTATCCACCCTTCAGATAAAATGCTACAACCTTTTCTTCGCCAAAATTTCTTTTCCTCATCAACCACAAGCCGTGTATTCTTTACGACTTCCTCTAGCAATGGCCCACTCAAATCTTTAGCTGATGGGGTCTTAAACCCCTTTCCTGCAATTGTAAGGGCATTCACCAAACCTTCCCAATATGGGCTGCTTGCCACATTGAAAGGTAAATTATTGTAGTACCAAAAGTTTGTTGCCGCCATTCTAGCTTCATGATGCTTTTCCTTATTCCAACTGGTACCTTCAAGTGAAGGTTGTGCTCCTAGAACATTACGTGGAATAAAGTAATTTGGTCCTAATGAAGGACCCTGACCAACACTAGCAGTAGAAAAAGAACCTTCAGGACTCTCACCAAAAGATGAATGTGGATGATAGATGCTTGGACTTGGAGTACCATGGGGCATAGATGGTGTAGAAGGGGGTCCACTCATCGCTACTGTTAGTGCATCCTTTGTTTTTTGTCTTTCATCTTTTTTCATCTCATAATCAGCAAGAAGGGCCTTTATCTCTTTAATAATCTCAGGAGTAGTCTTAGGGCATCCCTCCACATTTTGCCCAGGTATTCTTGCAAGGTGGTATTTTAATCTGTTTATTTCTCATGTCGTCCATTTCTTGCATTTAGTACATGCCACTTCACCCTTTTTATTTCTTGGTATCCCATACTTCCATGCAGGGTCTTTTTTCGTTCCCTTTGGGTTTGAAGATGACATTGCTGTTTCAAGTTCAACATGAAAAAAAAAAACCAGCAAGGGTTTGGTAAAAAATCAGCAAATAAATGTGATTCAAACATTTGCAAAAAATAGAATGCAAAACCAAGCTAGAAATGGTAGGAATTAGGCTATTAAGGGAAATAGAAAAAAATTTGGCAACATTTCCCCTTATTTTTCTTGATTTTTCTGATTTTGAATTCAAGAAAACAAAAAAAAGAACGGTTAAATCACTTACCTAACTCTATTGTGATCTTCTTAGCTCGTCCTCTTGGCTTCTTTCAACCTCACTTCAACTTGCAAACTTGTATTTGACAAGCTCGAGTGTAAAAAAGAAAGAAAGAAAAAAAAAAGAAAAGTGTTTTATGTTCTTTTCGACTCCTAGCCGCGCAGGAGAGTCTTGGGTTGGGATTCTCGAGTTCGACCTCAAGACTTGCGCAAGTCCTAAGGTTGGACTTTGGAGTCCCGACCTAGGACTCTCCTGGATTCGACTCCCGAGTCCGTGGCGAGTTGACTCGACTCTCCCATGGACTCCCGAGTCTGCCGAGTCTGCAAGAGTTCGCGAACTATGCATGGTACAATAACCTATTGCATATTTTAGCTCTTCAAAAAAAACTCTTTGATTTCTTACTTTACAAATGTCTAACAATGTTTAGTTAATACATTACGTTAGTAATATAAGGGCAATAGCCAGCTTTTAAGGCACAATACCTATTTTAATCTCTTACATTGTACAGAAATGTATAGGCAAACATTATGATTATCCTTCTCTAATGGTCATATTTTGACCATAAATCAAGTACAATTTCGTATGTCTCAATTTTTTCTTTTCACAAAGCCTTGGCAAAAATATTCACTACTTGATATTGAGTATGCTGATTCAATATCTCCTCTTCTTTCTATTGACCATATTACTGTAGTCATTGTTGCCTTGACCAACTTTAGCACTCAGGCCTATTTCCATTCAGAATGCAATTCTATCAATCTGCAATTAAAGTGTTCTTTACCTTTGACTGCATAGCCTGTTGTGATTGTGGTGTGCTTCTTCTTCCATTTTTTAATGTACAAAGGTACTTTTCACATCTATCTGAGTATACCTTCCATTTAAACTTTGCTGCTAGTGCTATTGCTGTTCTTATGAGGACCATGCTACTATGGGAGCTAAACTCTCTTCATAATTTACCTCTGTCTCATAAGCAAAGGTCTTTTGTCACATCCCTCGCATTGAGACTATATGTTGGTTAAGTATTTTGAACACAAAGTTAGTTGCAAACAACTGCTTTCATGTGAAAATGACATTGAGAAGGCAATAGTTGTTTTTTTTATCGTAACTGTAATGTTAATGAACTCCTTATTTTGCAAGAGAATTTATTGTTCACGTGAAGTTGAATGAGATCATGAGATTAAATTTAAATATATATTATTAAGCCGTTGAGAATGATCTAATCCATAATTCCTGTCAGTGGATGCAGGATTGCCGACGCCACAAGGAAAAGGGAAATATCATCAGGGAGAGGACGTGGTTAATAATGGATCAATTTTATCATCAAGCCCAGAGTGGAAGCAAGACAGTTGTGTCGACATCATTACCTTGGCCATAAGTGATTAAATATAATTAGTGTTAAATAAGCCAATTTAAAATATTTATTAATAATTAATAATCTCCTCTTGAATTTGAAAAGAGATAACTCATGGAATACATCGTAGGAGATATCAATGGATTTAAAATATTAAATTTACAATAATAAAGCCATCGCTCTAAATAAATAAAGATACAGCAATGCTTAAAGCCGATGGTGGGATAATGAAGAAAATATTAACCATAATTTTTAACGCCCATGCATATGAAAATATTAAACATTAGCAAGGTCTTAAGCAAAAGAAAAGGAATTCGTATTAGAGCCGTCGGTGGTTTTGAGGCGGAAGTCTTACCGCCACCATTCCATCGTGATGAAACGGCCAAGGTGGAAGGCAAGGAGACGCGGAGGGGGGAATTCGTGGTGCTTCAGTTTTGCCGGTGGAAGGAGCTCTCGGTTAGGGAAGTCTAAAACAATCTTTTTCCATTCATTCGGAGGTAACCCAAGTTTCTGTGTGCTTCGTCTTTGCCCTAACTGTTGGCGAATTCTCAAGACAAAATAATAGAAGTTCAATCCGCCCCTGTTCTTGATCACGGCTGGGAGTATTGGCGTGTTTGGAAGTCGAGGTAGTTGCGAAAAGAGATAATCTCTCCAGTTTCAAACTCTCCACTCACAGATAGGCGAGTAACAAATATCTTACTAAATGAATGATATCAATATTTAATTCTCAGTCGAATTGTCAGGCAAGTATTGTGATCCAGTTTCTGATATCCATTATGGTAGAGCTACTTTCAATTTAGTGTTGGCTCTGTTATATTCTGAAACCCGAGCCAGGGCTCTATTGCTTCCTTTACTTATAAATGTTCTTAGTCTTCCGAGTGGAGTGATTTCCAATATCTTTTCTTAATATTTATAGCTTATACAATTTTCATAGATTTCTAATCTGAGCAAAACATGTCATTACTGTTGACTGCGAAAGAGTTAAATCAAAACTGAGAACAACTAGCACAGAGAATAGTTAAAGTATTCATCCTTGTTGAAAGAAGATTTATGCTTATGTATTCTTGTGGGAGATTCTGGCCGAACCCTTCTAGCCTCCTCATCTCTGTTCTCGATTTATTTGAGATAAGATTCTATATTCTTTCTTCTTAACATTGAACTTGGTCATTAGTAGAATTTTCAACAAGATCATTCCTGTCAGAATTATAAGGCCATACGCTGATTTAAATCTGTATCTGGGTTCTAGGGAATCATTTGGTAATTTTTCCAAAGATCTTAATAGGTATAGATATGCCAAATTCCTTTTCCCTGAATTAGAAGCTGAACAAGTGCATACCTTTGTTCAAATGAGACTGCTTGGGAATATTTATAATGAGAGTCTTGGAATTCCCATTGTTGTATCAATCACTCTTTTCTCTTGCATAAACTTTAGGGTTTAGACATAACCCTAAACCAGAGGAAAAATTAATCAGACCTGTCAATGTGAATTAGACCTTGTACTGCGAATAATTTGAGCAGAGAATAGTCAAGGTGATCTTCCGTGTTATGAGAAAGATTATGCTTAAGCTCTAAGCAAGATGAATTTTGGAAATATGAATTAATATAAATGAAGGAATAAGACTCCTTAATCTCTCCTCATTAACTTGAGAGTAGCAGTGTATTATTACTTAGAAGGGTTAAGTTAAGAGTTGAGTATATCTCCGTGTATGAACAACAAGGAATCAACTTACCTTTAAATATGATGAAAGGCTTTTGGGGACCATGTTAGAATAATATAAATCTTGAAACAAGATATAATTTCAAACCAAGTTCTGGTAATATTAATCCTATGGTTAAGATATAACCTCGAACTAAAAAGAATTGATAAACAAACTTGCTAATGTAAAATTAGACTTTAATCTAAGTATTATCATGTCGAGCAAGGATGCGTGCTGACGGCACAGTGATGCCACAAATAATTAATAGAAAAATCCTTGGCCAAGGTAGATGCCCGTTTGGCAATGTCAGCTTCCATGGCCAGATATACCCTGATCAGGATGATTCTTCTGATAGGAGGTACCTATAGAGGGAGGATCGATCAGTGGTATAGGTTCGTGGACATCAGGCTCAGAGGCATGATGATAAATCGATCCATGTTGATTACCCTCGTGAAGGGCGGGTTCTTCAGTTGAAGAAACTCGGGAGACCAGTAGGTCTTGGTTGGGCGGTAAAGCCCCTGATGATAATTCTCTTTTCCTCGATAAAGATTTCCAAGTATGATAGTATGGAGATGATGTCAAAGGGATTTCTTCCTCTCTTGTATATCCAGGTACATGCAATGGTAATTGAATTTCTATTTCATCTATGCCATGAATGCTATTCTTTATGTTAATGAATATTGTAGGATTCTCAGATACTTAGTGAGATAGCTACCTGAATTTATTCAGTTGTTATATTGTTTCATAGCTGTAGCAATTATTCGTTATCTTCTGGAAGCAAAGAAAAGTAAATATTATTCTTCTGCAATTCCTGTTAGATGTTTATAGTTATAGTATCTTTTCAGCTGAAAATGAAATTAAAAGTTAGTAGATGAAGTGTATAGTGTAACGACATATGGATTGAGTTCTTTTTTAGCTGCAAATGAAGCCCTAGTTTTTATAAGAGAAGGATGCGAATTGGTTAATCGTGCCCTAGTAATTATTCTCTTTTTAGAGTGATTATCTTTATTTTGGAAAACCCTAGTTTGACAGTTATTTAGTTTTAATCTTTTGTGTGACGGTTGTTGGAAACAGTTAGATGTTACCTTTCAGCTGAACCTGAAAACTTAGAAGTTAGTTGGAAATTTAAATCGAATAGTTGAAACGATTTGGAAACCCTAGAATGAGAACAAGTTAGTTATTCTTTTCAGCTGAAAGGGATAGATGGTTGAATTTTTAAAACCGTAGACCGGTTAGGTTGTTACATCTTTGCAATCAGTCCAACCTTATATTTATTGAATGGTGTTGTCAGCCTTGTACTTGGTCTTGTAAACTTCTTAGATCCGATTGCTTCTTTATATAAAACAATCTATTAAGTGTCCAACTGTTGTTTTCCAGATGCAAATTGTACTTAGCTTTTGTAGCATTGCCTCAAATCTCCTTGTCACGTGCATCACTAATTTTTATTTTATTTTTGTATCCTAAAAAGCTGTACCATATGAGATAATTGACTCAATTTTTAATCTTGTTAAATTATCTCCTTGGGGCAATTCTTCTGGTCTAACTCCTAGCAGGCATTGATACCATTTAGACTCTTGTTAAAGTTGGTGTGGTTGCTTATGTTTGATATTCTGGTTCTGCAGCCTTGCTTTCAAGACCTTTAGGAACTGCTTCTTGTAAATCAGTTTTCTTTCATTCTTCTTGTTTTGGAGTTTAAATTAGACTCTAATAACTCAACCTCTAAATTGGGAAAAGTAGAAAGCTTTTATTAGTGTACACTCTAAAATAGGAGGGTATTGAGTTAGCAGCAAGTAGACAACTTGTGTAGGCAATAGTGAATGCAATAAAGTAAATACAAGGCACTATGCAAGGTAATGGTATTGGAGTAAGTAAGACAATGAGAGAGCAACCATTGTGTGCAATAATTTAATTAATTAATGTAAATGACAAACATACAAGATGGAGGGCAAAAAGATACTATCTTGTGGGGAACTTGTTGGTGCAATGATCTTTTTTTTTTAAAAACTAGAACTCATGAGTGTTGATGCGTGTTTTATGACACACCAAACATCAGAATAAAAATGTCCAAAGACACTTTATCCTCTCTTGAAAAACCACCGCGTATGCTAAGATTGCGAGAAGATCATATGGCGATTCCAAGGTTTCTTTAGTCGGGTCTCGATGTGTGGATAAGCTCAATGGCCGTTGTGATTTGCTGGTAATGAACAAGGGGACTTACGTAAAATCTTTGCAAGTTCAGGACTTAGGAAATTTATCGTTAAAGGCTTTCAATTAGGACTTTCAATTGTGGATCTCAAAAAAATGGCAAAAGGATAGGGTTTAGGAGAATCTAGTCTAAGCCTAAGAACTCAAGAGACAATAAAGACTCGGTGAAGAGGATAAACCACACTTTGTTTCGCCTCCTGCAGGACAACATACGCAAAATGGGTGCAATCTTCAAGGGGGTTGTGATAATAATTTTCAAACCTCGAATGAGGCTGAAGTTAAGTTTCCACAATTAAGAGCTCAGGCTAACTTTACGCATCGAATGCAAATCATCCATTCGAAGAAAGTATGAGCTACACTTCACCATTGAATCAATACGATCAATCTTTCATTCAATTAACCAACTTTCAAAACAAATTCTACCTAATCTAACTTTAACTTTAATCTATGGCGGAAGAAGATATGCAACCTCGCTTACTATTTGATAATAAGAAGTTATTCAAGGCAAATCATGCTCAAGAGCTTTTATTATTCGAAATAGTCTCAGTGCAACAATACACATATTCTGTCTCCACACAAATGAAAATGAGAGAGCACTAGTTTATATAGAGCCTCAAAAATGAAATGAAGGGCCGAGATTAAAACAAGATTAACGGCCAAGATTATTACAGCCAAACCCTAATTAGGGTTTCCCAAAATAACAAGAGTTATCAACTAGAAATCAATCAGTAAAGTGGCAGTTCCAGCTATAATCTAGGAGAGGCGTCCTTATCCATCTGAATAGCATTGTGCTTGGCGAATCTGGGCACGACTGCAATGACCTCGTCCATCGTGACAGGTGGCAACATGCTGATCCGGAATTCAAGTCCGTCTAACTTCTCAGCACATTTAACAAAAGTACCTTCCCAATCTGCCTCCTGCTTCTCAAAATCCTTTCGAATGGATGAGAGTCTTGCCACTCTCGCAAAGTCCTGTCTCAAAAATGGTCCAGTGGTCGAGAAGAAAGTTTCTTGAACTTTATGCTTCAATCTCTCCAACTGCATGTCGTTCTCCTGGATGACTTCACGGTCGAACACATCTGTAGTTGTCATGTAAATCTTCTCCTGGATTTTCCTGACCTGTTCTTCAATTCCAAGCCCATCTACTTTTGCCTTCTCCAAGACCTCTTCTCGTATGGTCACTGCCCAAAACCAGTGATGAAAATCATATGCTGCCTCTGCAGCAATCACTCTTTTATCCACCAACTCCTCTCTTGGAGTGCTCTTCAAGACTCTAAGGCTTGGAATAAGCCTTTCCTGCATATCCGGGATACCTTCCCACGCCTCTGCCATGTCCATCAGTCTAGAAAGAAATGAAGAAGTTCGTCCATAAGCTAGTGCCAACTTCTCCATGAACAAGGCCGCTTCTGTGCCTTCACTTGCTATCCAGTCCTGAGCTTCCCTGGCCGTTACCATTCCGTGCTCGACATCCCTAGTCACCTCCTGTGATGAATTGAGGAGAGGAGGAACAGTCGCATTGCCTCGATCAAGTGGCTGGGTCAAATGCTGTATATATTCTTTAAGACGTTCGACCTCTTTCTTATACTCCTTCTTCTTAGCCACTTCTTTCTCCAGTCTCGCTTTGATAGTCGAGACGGAATTATCCAACTCCTCTACTTCTTGACCTTTCGAGGTCGGGCCAAGGTCAACTGTGGTTATAGCATACTCCTGAGGAGTGATCTCGTCTTGTGGCTTGTCCACTGTAGGCACTGCGATATGCACGGAACGGTTGCCTACCTCATTCCTTTGAATGGTGGAGAACTTCTTAGCAGGGTTCTTGACTGCAACTCGTTCTAATCTTGCCAAGAAATCGGCAGTATCATCCTCTTCTTCTTGTTGAGCCTCTGCAGGCACATGAACCTTCATCCTTTCCAACAGCCAGTCTGGAATTGTCGACTGTTCAATGCCATCCTCTACTTGAACTTCCTCTTTATTCGGAGCATCCATAACTTCCCTGAGAGCGGAGATCATTCCCTCCTCGAAGTCATTGTTCCGAGCTTCGATCTCATTGTCTGAACCCAAAATTTCTGTGCCCGTAGGTGACAAGGGCTCTTCATCATCTAGTTGAATAGGTTCATCATTTATTTCCTGAGCTGCAGGAGGTTCGAGCATCTCTACCAAGGAGTCGTCAATAGTAGCCACAAATTGGTCAATGTTCCTGGATGCTTGTGAACGAGAAGGTTCTCCCTTATGCCTCTTGGAAACAGGCTCAGCACTTGGCATTATTTCTTTCCTTTTATCTCCAATCTCAACCAAGTCTTGATGGGATGCACCAGCATTAGAAGAATATGACTCTGATTCGCTCAACAGATCATATGTGAGCGTGATTCCTTTTTGTCTCAGTTCTTGGGTATGATAATCAACCCACCACTGAGAATATTTCGTTACTGGCCTCATTAGGGTGGCTAGGTCTGCGTGCTCTTGTTCTGACCATTTCACAGGAGGGAGAGGTCGGCTTTCCTCAAAGCGTGGCTGGACGTGGTTTCCATCATCTTGTAGCTGATCAGGCACTCGGCAGAACTCAATTGTCCTTATGAAATCTAGTTGCATCCTGGACCACATTTTCCGCCTGACCTCATACTCATCGGCAGCATTTGCCCAGAAATCCTCCAACTCCATCCTGTGCCTGTACTTTCTCCCTTCCACTGTCCGAATGTTATGATGTGGGTCATAGTTGACCCTGGACTTGTAAGCCGTGAAAGGATACCACTGGATCTCCAGTCTTGCACTTTCAGCTGCCTGTGCTGATGGACAATATTCTAACATATTCCCGATGAAGAATGGGAATGTGACGGACGCCTTCTTGGATGGCCTCTGAATATTCTGATACTCTTCTAATTGTCTCAAAACCTCGAGCAATATCATCCGATTGGTCGGATAGATAGGCAATTTATAGGGATTTCCAGTGAATCCCTGGATCCTGACATATGTGAATTTCGGGAACTGGATGAACCAAGACCCGTATTTACTGATAAGACTTTTCGCTTCATGGCTCAGCCTTTGGTGCACTCCTCCTTGAAGCCTTCTGGCAATGTGCATTAGGAATGCATCATGAACCCTCCTGAAGTGAGTCTTCTCCTTCAATTGGAGCTGAGGATAACAATCGTAAGGCCTGAGCTCGTTCTCCCCGTTGCCAATTTTGCCCTTGCAGATCAATTCTGGATACTTGTATGATTTGGCCAACAGGTATATCACATATGAACTCATGTGAAAAGACTTAGTCTCTTCAAGGTTGATCAGTTGCTCATGAAGGTTGTCACTTATCATCCGTGACTAGTTGAACATTTTGACTCCAGAGGTGATCTCATCTATGAAATAGTACATCCAGCTCTCGAAGAAGGCGCCCTGCGGGTTGCCAGCTATTCTGTTCAGCATCAGCACAATATCCCCAAAGTCTTCCTTGAAGTCCGTGCGGCGAGGCCTCTTGGGCAACTTCTTGATTGAAGGCTTTGGCTTGTCCATCCACACCTTGTTGACTGTTGTGGCACACAGATCTGGCTGACTGTCATATAACCTTTTAGCTTCTTCCTTGGTCTTATAGACCGTTCGTGAATGCTCCAGGATGCCAAAGGTTTCCTGGATTGACACTTCTCCTAAGTGTGCCAAAACTCTTCCGTCAGGGGCGATAATCTGTCTTTTCTGGGCATCATAATGGCGAGCACATTCCACCATCAACTCCGCACAATCCATTGCCTGTGGGAATCCAGCTGCTTGAAATATTCCGTTTCTGACCATCCGTCTGGCTATTGCTGTGGGGAGTCCCTTCTGACCATACACTCTTTTCTTGAATTCATCGAAATCAACGTGTCCGAGATCAGTGTCCATGACATTCTTCCATTTTGAGATGACTTTGGTCTCTTTCTGAGCACCCTTGTTGGCAAACTTCATTTTCAGCTTCTTTGATAATCCGCCTGCCGTGTCCGTCAACCTGCAGTCATAAAATTAACATTAATATAAAGACTTTTTAAAATAATTTAAACCTCGTGCCTTGGATTCGAAAATTGACTTTCAGCTGGTTAAATAATTAATTTGCTGCGAAAAAGCAAGCTGAAAATAAATTGAATGAAGTTGAAAATTCTGCCAGAACTTCGTTAAGATGAAAGTACATGAAAGAGATAGCAAATTCATTTGTCCGAACATCAAACCTCAGTGAAGAACTGTTAAATGCAAATCAGATTTAAAAATCTGATTTTTAAAAGAAGTGCGCCCTTCTTCACAGAAGAATTTCAGCTTTGAATAAATCTTTTTCCTTTTTCCTGCGAAAATTTCTTCAGCATAACACTGCTTCTCTCTCTGGGAAAATTCGACTTTTCCTATCGATGAATCAATTGCCTGATAATTTCGAGAAAGAATAAATTTCTCTTCAGCTGTGTGTGAAAAATGAGTTGCTGAAACTCATTATAATGCTGAAGGATTGAATTTAATTTAGCAACTGCCATATTCTTTCTCGATCTCGATTTGTTTCATTTACCCAAACAGGCAACTTTCCTTTTATTTTCCGACAAGGATCAGTCTCGAGCTTATCCGAGCAAATCTTCAAAATTTGATTTTTTATTTAATGTTTATCTTTGATTTTTCGAATTTTTAAATAAACATTAAATATTAAATTTATGGCTAATTTAATTTTCTTGCCGGATTTCATCTTTGCCTGGCGTGCTTTATTTTCTTCCAATTCTCGTCTGGCGAATTTGATTTTGTCCAAGGCATTTTTAAATTCCAAATAGTTGAAAATTAATTATTAAAATATTAAAATATTTTAATTAATTCCAACCCGTTCGTTTTGGACCCATGGCTATTTCGATTTTTCTTCCAATTTTCTTGGCTAAGAGTGTATTTTCCGATTTCATCCTCAATTTCGTCTAGCCAAACCAAATCTTAAGCCATTTCGTCGAAAATTTCATTACCAGATCCCTATTTTTCTTTGCCGAGGCGAGATTTTAAGCTTATTTTGCTCTGCCAAAGTCAAATATTTCCTTGCTCAGTCGAATTTTTCTAGGCAAAATCTTTGTCCGAATGTCTTAGTTGGGCGAATTTCCTTGATGTCTGACATATTCTCCTTCCTTCGGGCCAAGGACGATCCTTCCTTTCTCTTTGCCTTGTGCACTTTTCTTTGGTCAAAGTTGACAATTTCTTCGCATTTTCTCCATACTTAGGCAAATTTATTTTCTTTTCTACCTCGTGTTAGGCACATTCCGTTTAGTTCTCTGCCAAATCCCGATCTTCTCTAGCATGTGCTCCTTCAAGCTTGGCACTTGACCTCTTGAAAGCGTCATGATACTTAGCCAAAATCTTCATTTTTCATCATGTAGCCTCTATACTTAGGCAAATATTCGAACTTTTCCTTGGACTTGGCATTAACACTTAGCATAAATCATTCTTTTCCCTCTTCATGTGCTTAGGCGGATTTCCTTAGCACCTTGGACAAGTGTGGCGGACTTCTTAAGTCTTTAAGATGAACATCTTGGACGTCCCTCCTTTCTAGGGGGGACTTCCTTAACACTTTAACACTTATTCTCATCATTTTATCCCTTTGGAAAGGATTCTCCACCTTTTTAGGCCCTCATACTTAACCAAATTTCGAAATCCTCTTTAGCTGGGCGCCAACACTTAGCAAATATTTTGATTTTTTTTCTCACTTTCATGCCTAGGCGGACTTTCAATAGCTTTCAGCCAAGTCCCACCTTTCAAGGGCGGACTTCACAAGCACTTTGGACGAGTCTTCAAGCTCAAGGCGGACTTTGAGGGTCTTTAGCACATCAAGGGCGGACTTTAGATGGCATTAGGATATCCTCCTTGGCAGATGGCGGACTTCCAAGGGGTCTAGGATGAAGATGGCGGACTTTAGAGCATGCAAGGACGTGCTCCAAGATGCAAGGGCGGACTTCATGACTTCTTTGGATATCCTTCTTGAGATGGCGGACTTCAAAGGAATCAAGGATGGCCTTGGGCGGACTTTAGAAGGTCCAAGGATATGCTTCAGGATGCATGGCGGACTTTGGAGCTGATTGGCATATGCTTGGCGGACTTTGAAGAGTCCTAGGAAGTTCCTCTTTGATGCAGGGATATGCCTCCCAAGTGCTGGGCGGACTTCATGACTCCTTTGGATATCCTTCTTAGCTGCTGGGCGAGTTCCATGACCTTCCAGACCTTTCTTTGTCATTCTTCCATGGCGAATTCTCCAGATTTGAACAGATTTCTCACAAACTTCACCATTTAAGAGCCGATTTTTATGATTTCAACCTCATATCTGGTTGATTTTGAACTGGTTTTTCCAGATTTTTGAACGTTTTCAGTCTGATTTTCATGCTTTTTACTTGTTTTTTTTCCAGATTTTTCAAGAATTTTCAATTTTTTTAAACTCGATTTTCTGAGAGTTCTATTGAGTTTTTCGAACTTCTGAGTGCGTTTTCAGAACTTGGTGGTCACGTTGTCTAGTTCCTTAGAGAAACAATCGCAGATTCTAGTCTTCCACATGTTTCTTCCTTTATCTTTAATTGAGATCTGAATTCTTCTTGAATTTTCTTGGCTTCCTCAATTTGAACTTTCAAATTGATGATTACTTTTTTTGATTCTTCAAATGTTTTGGTCGTTTTACATTCTTCTTGAAATAACTGCTTGTATTTTAACTTCCTCTTCCTAAGTTTCTCAATTTCTTCTATGGCACGATAGAGTTCTTCCTCAAAGCTTTCTTCATCATCATCTTCGCAATCAGATTTGATCTTCTCATCCTCATGTGAGTGCTTGTTTTCTTTATCATCATTTTCAATGATATTGCCTTTCTGTTTCAAATGCCATAAAGACCATTTCTTCTCTATAGCTATACCAATCACTTTCATTGGATGAACTATCATCTCTATAAGCATAGAGACTCTTCTTGTAATCATAGGATTTCTTCTTTTTATTGTTTTTATCATACTTGTGACTATATTTCTTTCCTTTCTTTGTAAGAGGCTCTTCTACACTATCACTTTCTTTCAAATATGGACATTTCTTAATAAAGTGTCTTACTTCTCCACAGTTAAAACATTTAAATGGCAATTTTCCATTGTTCTTTCTTTTTAATTTCCGTATAAAAAGGGCTTCCTCCTTGTCTGTTTCTTCCTTGGAACTCTCACTTGGCTTAGGTTCTTTATTCTTTGATCTTTTTGTGGCTTTGAAGGTTGCTTCCCTTTTAGATGTATTCAGTCCTCATCTCATATGCTGTGAGGATTCCATGTAGCTCATCCATGGTTAATGTATCCAAGTCCTTCATATCTTCTATAGTAGAAACTTTAGCATCAAATCTTAAGGGAAGAGATCTTAAAAACTTTTGTACTACTGTTGATTCTTCTACTTTTTTACCAAGACCCTTTAGGGTATTGACTATCTCATCTGCTCGAAGTAGATAGGCAGCAATATTTTCTTCATCCATCATCTTTAGACTCTCAAATTCTTGTCGATGGGTTTGAAGTTTTGCTTTTTTTACTTTGCTGTCTCCATAAATTTTTTTAATTTATCCCATATATCTTTAGCAGATTTGCAATGCATTATTTTCACGAGTTTTGATTCTGTTAATCTACACAAGATTGCATTCTTAGCTTTAGTGTTATTTTCACTTGCCTTCTTATTTTCACTTGCTTTCTTTCCTGCTGAATCTGTTGGGGGAGTTGATGGAGCTTTATATCCATTTACCATTGATTGCCAAATTTCAAATCCAAGAGCATTTAAATAGGTTTCCATAAGCTCCAAAAGGCGTAATTTGTCCCATCAAACAATGGAGCCTTATTAGAAGAGAATCCTTCTTGTCCGCTCATGTGTGCTCTTTAGATCTACCTTCTAGTTTGTTAGACTAATTTTGAAGGAATTGGCTTTGATACCAATTGATGAGCACATGGTTATACTGAGACGGGGGGGTGAATCAGTATAACAATATGCTTTTTTTTTTTACGCACTTAATTAATCACTTTAAGATTTAATCAAATTTAGCACATATAAATCAAATAATGAGTAACACAATAACAACACAATTTACGTGGAAACCCTTGCAGGAGAAAACCACAGCAAAAATATTGCTTTTATTAAACTTCTTTTTACAAATTCTAGAGGCACTGACCCCTCATTCAATTTGTGAGCACCAACCCACTAGAGGCACCGACTCCTCATCCAATTTGTGAACATCAACCCGCTAGAGGCACCAACCTCTCATTCAAATTGTCTTCACAAATTTTGCTATAAATCTCTTCTTTTAATCTTCTATAATTCCCTTCTTAAATCTGCTATAAACTGATCATAAATCTGCCACAAAGTGATCACAATCTCCACATGAAACTTCTTACAAATCTGCCATAGAACTTCTCACAATCTCCTCCTTTAATGTGCAAATAATCTTCTTATAATCTCCTCATAAATCTGCAAATGATCTACTTATAAATTGCTCTTCAATCTGGTGTATATGTTTTATATTTTATTCTTATTCATTCCACAACACACACATCTTCTCCTTCATTTCCAATCTCTCTCTCTATATATATCTTCGAAGATATGCATTTTTCTTCTAAAAAGACATGCCTCTTCAACAAATAGACAAATCAAAAACTGGTCACAACTCTTCAAATTACCTCTTTCATAAATTACACCTCCTTGCAAACTAAGTTCTTTGCAACTAATAAATCACACCTTTTGAAGAATATTTTCTTTAACAAAATATATCTTTTAATCACACCTCTTGCACTTTATTATTTATGTCTTTACATCGGCCAGCATATTAAGTGATCACATCCTCTTGATTTCTTTTAAATTTTGTATTATTCTATTTGTCTTATTTTGTTTGTCTTATATGCTTGACTTTCTTTTTAATGATCTTAATTGCTGCTTTGTCTTTGAATAAGCCAAATTAAAGTTCGTCTTTTCTTAAAGTCTGACTAATCATTGCTGATATAATCAATTCTTCTTAAACCAATCGCTGCATGTTAGAATGTTAATAACCATTATGGAATGCATATCATGGAATATTAAATCACTGTATTATTTTATAATCATTGCTTTCACTTGATCTCTGCCCTTATTTCATCTGCTCCTTAATTCTCTTCTTAATTAGAGATGCTGCATATGATCAATGCTTTTCATTAACATCTTTAACATCTTAATGCTTCATGATCTAAATCATCATTGCTGTCTTATGGTCATGTTGTGCATCAATTTTTCTGTCAACTTGTCATGACATCAATGATAAATTATTCAACAAAATCCCCACAAAATCTAGGACTTGATTAACAAACCTTCAACACAGCTAGAAAATATTCTCAAACCAAATTGAAACTAGAATAAACTTCAATCTTTTAGCACCAATGCGATTGGTTTTTGTTCTCCAAATTCTCTACACCAAATGGTTTTCATCATCGGTAGTGGAGATGAACACAAGTGTTCAAGCTATAAGAAAAGGGTTTGATAACAATAACAATGGATGTCTTCTTCTGTGCCAAGCTCTTCTTTTTATAATCATTTAATTTTTTTTCCCTCCTAAAATTCTCTCCAAAAGTGTTTAAAACACATTTTAATAAATTATTATATTAGTCCCATTTTAATAAAATAATAATAATACATAAGTTGTCCTTTTGCAATGTTAAAAATAAAATGTTTTTGATAAAGTTAAGGAAAGGGCCTGGTCCCTTACATTAAGCAGCGATCATACATTAAAGTAAGACAAAGTTTTAATGACATACACATAGACCACCGGTTGGCCACTAAGCTAAACCAGACAACAATAACAGCACAAATGGAGAACAAAAATGAGACAACACGCATAAAACTAAACCAAAACAAAGCATTGATAACCCAATAGCTAGATTAAGGAATCCCAGTCCTCACTCATAGTTCTGAGGGTTTCATCCCATTTTGCTGCTCCAATTAACAGTTGGTCGTCATGTTTGTTCTTCGTCTTCTTGGAGACTTGCACACCATCATCCTTGTCCTGCTGTTTCTTATGCTTGTTAAGCTTAGACTGAAATGTTAGGGCCCCAACAATAGACCTTCTCATTTTCCCATTTGGGATTTTTGTGAGCTCATTCATAGCCTTTTACATTTTGACAAGCCTATGTTGATACATTCATAGTTTCATATATGTTGGTCTAGTTATCTTTACAACTTTGACATCCCATGACTCTGTCCTATAGTTCCTCTAGCTTGTTGACTCTAGTTTGTAAATCTGCAATCTTAGCATAATATGTATCTAATGGGTCCTCCTTGATGTCTTTTTTCTTATCAATCTTCATTGTTATTTATCTCCTCAACATTGCTAATCATCTCCTCATTATCAGCCTCTAGAGTTTCCACTTTGATTGGTGAATGGGACAAAGAATCTTCAATCTCTTTAAGCGTTGATTGAAACCCAACATCCTCAGTTGAATATCTTCCTTAGAATTAGATAGCGAGTGAATATCATGCTCATGCCCTTCATCAACCACATAGCCTTCCTTCTTCTTAGTAGAATTCAGCTTGCCAATACTAGCAAAAACTTTTGCCAATTTGGCAAACCTTCTTTCACCAAAGTAAACAGCCTTCTCCTCCCTAGCCTTGTTGTCCTCAAGAACATCAAAAGTGGAATCAATGGTAACATTGGCCAAGGCTGACTTTATTTTAGCCTTCTTGCTGTTGGTCTTGCAGGGGGAGTTCAAAATCTTATCATTATCATTGAGGGATATAAGAATGTTCTCTAGAAGGACCTCCTGTAACTTATTCCCTTTTTTGCCTTTAGGAACCAAGGTCGGGAGAATATCATTAGAGATAGGAGTGGGCTTACCTTCTTCTCCTTAGCAGTAGGGGTTGATGGATAAGGTTCAAGACTCATGTCCCTTGTCTCCTTCAAAGAGCAAAAGGTTGAAATTTCCTCAATAAAGGAAATTTTCTTTTTTTCCTTTATCAGCAACATAGGAAAAATTTCTATTTTTCTTATTTGGCTTGGCAGAGAGGCTTGGTTGAGAGATTTTAGCAGATGAGCTAGGGATATTAGCACCATCATTGGGGAGTAACATAGGAGTCATAATAAGACTAAAATTATGAAGAGCCAAGATTAGAGCTTGACGTAGGGGTGGGTAAGCCCCTTCTTTAATACACTTGCCAAGGAGGACAAAAAAAGAAGGGAACCTAATCAAAGTTCCATGCCTTAAATAGTCGAGCAACAGGAAATGGTAGCCATGCACAAGTACCAAACTTTCCTTCTAAGCTAAAGTATTTAATCAAGTTATAACTTACAAGAAGCGAAGGGGTCGACAAAGCATCCTTGTTGTAGCCATTTTGGTTTCTGATGAGAGATTCCCCTTTTTCTAGAATGGACTCAATGCAGTGTTGATAGCTTGTCTTACTAAGCCTTTGGACTTTTACCCCTTCACAATGCAGACCGGTCGCATGAGCTATTGTTTCCTTAGTGACGACAAACTTAACGCCTCCAATAGCTACATGCCCGTTCTTCTAGGAATGTACAAATTGCGTAGTTAGGGTATTGCCATTGTATTTTATACATTATTCTTGTAGCTTCTTTTGGAGACTCTTAATGCAATTCTGTCATATTGATATTTGTATCTCTTGGAATCGTTGGTTTGTTTTTATGCATTTACAATTTGTAGCTTAGAATCTCACTTAAAAGTTCCTAGTTAATTCATCTGTTTTCAGATTTCTAACACTTGCTATATTACTGATTTAAAAAAAAAATATTTATAATGTAATTTTGATATTTAACACGGTTTAAACAAGATTAATCAAACATTATTGTTGAACATTGTTGCCTATAAACATCTCATGAGCACCAATAGGTGTTAATACAAGTATATCTATTTGCAATGCAATTGGTTGACATCTGATGGATTTCTTTAATGTATGAGTTATCTTTCATTTTGACTTTCTTGGTGTCAAAGTTTGGGAGGTTTCAGCACCTTGGACATAAAGGTGTGTAACCATTCTCCCAAATAGGCATCAACCTAGATGGCACCTAGATAAATTTGATATTTTGGAACATATTTGACAGGTCTAGAAGGAAGCTCTTCCCATTGTCTTTCAGTATGGAAGTGAACTTGAAGCCTTGGAGCAAGCTAGAGAAAGGTGGCATCAACATCCACATCATTCTTAGTTGGGAAGTACAAAGGTGAAGGTGAGGGAAGGTACTTAATGTAATAGAAGAAGGTAATCGAGCTTGATGATTCAAGTGAAGGTGTTAGTAAGATCAAGAGGTCCTAGATTGACACCCTAGTCCCATGGTAGTACAAGAGCCTCAGAGCATGGTTATGATAGCATATGCTCTGAGGTTGCCATTATTATTGATTTAAAAGATGAACAAATCTACACTCTAGTCTACAAATGGTTTAGAAAATCAGCAGCAGACCCAGCATGTGAATGGGAGGTCTTAGGTTTGAATATCAGTGGGTCCATATTTCTTTTTAATGCTATTAAACCTAAACCAGGTAATCCAAGATAATAAATGTGGCTGAAGGGGGTTGGAAGAGAACAAGTGACATTCCAAACCGCAAATTGGTTGGTAGCTCAGTGAGCGAGTGCCTTGGCATGCTAATGGGAGGTCCTAGGTTCAAGTCCTAGCTGCTCCACGAAAATAAAATGATATCAAAACCAAAGTAGGATTCCCAAGCAAGCAAAGTTTGGCTTGAGGGGGGATGTTGAATGAGAACAAATTACACCCCAAACCACAAAGGAATTGGTAGCTCAATGGTAGAACAGTCCATCGTGCTCATGGAAGGTCCTATCTTCAAGTCCTGGTAGGTCCATATAAAATAACCATAAGATTGTATTAGAGCGAGATTGGGATCCCCAAGCAAATAAGTGTCTTGTGGGGTTTTTTTGAAAAACAATCCATTACATCGGACTGCTAATGGGTTGGTAGCTTAAGGGGTTGGAGCACTCCAGCATGCTAATAGCAGGTCCTACTAGGTTCAATTCCTAGCTGATCCATGAGGAATACTGATTTCTACTTCAGAAAAAATTGTTTTCAGTGCCTTTCACTGAAGGCCATTGGCTTAGACTTTATTCTTGGATGCAGATATCTAAAAATCAGACAACGATGGTTGTTGATACCATGATCTTAAGGAATGTGTATTGATATGAACACAAGGTTGCAACAGTTTCTTTACTTCATCCTTAGTATGCCAAATTGTGGAGGCACCTAGAATAACATAGATACTTACCATATTTGCAGACTGGCGCACAAGAGATCTGAATTGCTAATAACTTTGTTGTAGAGTACGAGGCTGGTGCTATCCTAATGATTGTTTAAGAACAAACTTCTATACCTTAACTTGGTTTTGTAATACTTCACATAATGTGGACCCACATTCATTGGAAATGCAATTCAGTGCAAAATTGTGAAGACAGACACTCTTGTGCACTGTTTGCTAAAATGTGATTCCTGAGAATGCAAAGATGTAAGCTGTCCTCATGTATCATAGAACCTAAAGACATCTGCGAATAAAATGTGATTGTGAAAAAGGATAGTTGTCCACAAACATATTCTTGGCACAAAGGGCAAATTAAAGTGCCCTTGCAAAGAACTATGAGCTGTTAAGAGGACATGGAAGCATCTTATGGAGTTTACTGTCTACAAGTCAGTAATGCAGTAGGTTTTAGAAGGTGCACAATAATTCAATTCTACCTTATAAATAAAAATCAAAGAAGAAATAATCATGTTCAAAAGTAAAGTCATCTATTTTCCCTTTTGAAGAAAAAAATGAAAGAGCTGTCCAAATCTGCACTATATAGCCAAGAGTTCTCAGCTTCCATTCCTTTTGGTGCCATATCATATATTGGGGCATTGCTTTTGCTAAAAACCAGTGCAATCTTGTGAATCTCTCTATTTTCTGTCAGTATAACGAACCAGAGTAGTTTGGTACAACTAACAGAGGTTTATTGCTCTGATTTTCAATTATGCCCATGATAGTCATATCACAGCTATCTTCAACACATCCTATAGATATGGGTGATCTGCTCTTCTTTGTCTGTTAGTCTGGGTCCCAGTGTTTAGTTCTCAAGAGAAATATTGATTGTTTAATTTGTTTTTGTTCTGAAGTTTCAACTTCAGTTGGGTTTTCTCCATGACAATAGGTCCTATCTTATGCCTTTTCAATGTTTGTGTCTGCTGGAGATCTTTATGAGTCCTTTATGTCTTGAAAAAAAATAGCTTCAGGTTCCCCCAGCTCCTATCACAGTGTCTACTCTCTTGAATATGCCTGCAGGCTCCGTATAACATGTTGATTGACCAACTGCCAATGGTTCTGACAAAGTATTGAGGAAGATGTACCTGGTTGGGTGCATGTGAATTCAAGGAGGATATTCACTTGAGAAAAAAATCTGCTTGTTTGTAGTCACATACTTTGAACTTTTAGGTGATTTATACTATCAACACCTGATGGCTTTAAGAAGTTTGAATATTGAATTCTTTGCAGCAATTTAAAAAGAACAAACAAGTTTTGGAGAAGATGGTCTTACCTCTATAGTTAGTGTACAATGCCTATTATTATTTTTCAATAATATTGGTTTTCCAACTATGTATTAATTGTTTGTTGGCTTCAGGTAGTTATAAGCATCGGTTGATCAACGGTTGTGTTCCTCTTGGCAAATGTTGGTCTTTTGAATAGATTGTGTATCATCAAGGAAAGGAGGATGATCTAGTCAAATTGACTCCGATCCTTGGTTGACCGTCTTTGGTCATCTTCTATAATACTTTCATGTGCGAAGAAATATATTTTACTGTTGTATCTGGTATGCATTGTCATCTCTATTATTACTTATGTATTTATTTTATCGGACAGAGTAGTAAACTTTTGGTGTTGTTGCCTTAAAGAAATTGGGTCAGATTTGAGAGATTGATGCCCTTAGACCCTAGTAAAGACGGGAAGAGAATACAACATGGTTAGGTGATCTTTAAGGATTGTCGAGCAGAGGGAACAAAGAAGAAGGCTGAGGGGAATTGTTGAAAATATTGAAGGATTTAAATCGAAATTCGAGTCTATCTCGAGAATGAAGAAAAAGCCGAAGTGTAAGTCGGAGTCTAAGTCGGGAAGAGAAAAAGAGTTCCGCAACAAGAAAATACACAAAGGAAGAGTGGGAAGAAATAGCAAGGCACTTACTGTTCCCTGACAAAGTGTACATGGACCTTGTTGATCAGGCTAAGAAATCATTAGTACAATACCACCAGAGGAAGAAGAGTGGGAAGGAGAGTCCATAGACTCACTGTCAAAAATATATGAAAAAATCCGATGCATTGAAGAACTACTTACATAAGAGCTGTTAGTTGGAGGCTATGAGCCTCAAACTCCGAGACAAAGGGAGCACAGGAAAGATTCCGAGGGCAACCCGAGTACATGGAATGCTGAGATAGGATGAGTAGAACATTCTTACGTGGTTTAGAGTGCAAGAGAAGGCCTTAGAAGAAGAATTTAAATTGCTTCGTGATGATAATGAAATAGTAGTAGAAATTTACAATGCAAAACAAGGTAAGCCTGAAAACATAAAGAATTTACAATACGTGAAGAATTGCTTGTAAAGTTAGAAAAGAAACCGGTCGACGGTCTCAAGAAAAGGTGGTTCATCGAAGGTCTACTTCCATAATAAATAGAAAAAGATGAAGGTAGTACCACCCTCTATTAAAG
The DNA here is from genome assembly GCA_007258455.2 of Sequoia sempervirens. Lineage (NCBI taxonomy): Eukaryota > Viridiplantae > Streptophyta > Pinopsida > Cupressales > Cupressaceae > Sequoia > Sequoia sempervirens. Next base: position 646,868,406 of record VDFB02271358.1, read on the forward strand.
TAATGTTTTATCTTGTAATGGTCAATTAGCTCTTAGGATAGGCTTTAGGAATCTTCTTTAATAAAGTCATATTGACTTTAGATGTTTTTCCTATGAGTTGTCATCCTTATCCTTTTTGGATAAGATATTTGTCATCCTTATCCTCTGTGGATAAGATATTTGTAATCCTATATAAGGATGCTTTTGTTCCTTATTTCTTAATAGATTATTATGCAATCTTGGTTAACTTTTTGTGTGCTGTTTTTGTAAAATATGGTATCAGAGCTCGGGTTTTGTAAATTCTCAGGATAGGTGAGCAGATGAATTCTACAGATTGTGGTAGTGACGAATTGCACGCAAGAGACACAAAAGAACGTGCCAAAAGAAGCTGTATGGATTCGTACGAAGGTTTTTGACCTTTTTTTTTTCAAAAAAATAAAAATTGTGGATCTATTTTTTGTAATTTTTCGGTGGGTTTTTTTACAAAATTTGTGGGTTTTTTAACAGTTAAAATCACATAGGGTTTTAAAACCTTTTTGATGATTTTTAAAAAAAAATCATATTTTTCTAGAATTTCTGCAAATTTTTTTTCGGAATTTTTGCAGATTTTTTCTGGAATTTTTTGCAGATTTTTTTGCAGATTTTTTTGCAGATTTTTTTCCAATTTTTTAAATAAAATCGTGTGTTCCTTATTGCTGCTCAGGTTTTGCAATTTTTTTCCCAAAAATTTCAGTGGTTTTTCTAACAGCAGCAAGCTTCTTCGTTTTCCGTGATTTTGAATTGCGGGAGGCATGGCTTCATTACCCATCATGTTGGAAGGAAACCAACACTTTATTGGCGTGAATTACAACACTTGGAAGCAACACATGCTAACAATCTTCGAGTACTAATGCCTCAAAAAGATTGCCCTTGGTCCCACCACTTGGCCAACAGTTGCGGGTAAAGACCAAGACAAGTTTGACGAACGTGACAAAGAATCAGTCATGTTGATCAAATTATCTATGACCGATGCCATGCTTCTTGAAGTCCAAACAGGGACGATTTTAGTTGAGATTTGGAAGCATTTGCGTGAGCTTCATGAAACTTCAGATAAAGGTAGGGCCTTCTTTTTGAAGAATATGCTTTTTTCGATCACAATGGATGAGAAAATGTCCTTGCAAGAGAATTTACTCAAGATCAAGGATATCAAGGATTAGTTGTCAGCCATTAGTCGAAAAATGGAAGAAGAGGACATGGTAGTAATCACATTGAAAATCTCACCACGTGCTTATGAGCATTTCATTGAGACCTTCAATATCACCGCTACGGATGTTGACCTGAAGTTTGAAGAGCTATGCAATAAGTTCTTACAACAAGACATATGGAAGAAACAGTTTGGTAGCAGCAATGAAATAACGAGTGTGGAACAAGCATTTGCAACCAATGACAAAGGCACGAGAAAATGGTCACACAAGAAAGGACAAGGTCACAACGAGGATGCAACAAAGAATTTGAAAAACATCATGTCATTAGTGTGGTAAGTTGGGTCATCTGAAGAAGCACTGCAAAAAGAGGTTGGCTAAACAAAAATCCAACCAAGGAAGGCCTCAACAGAAGGCTCATGTTGTAGAGCATTCAAAAGACAAGACATCAACTTTCTATGCCTTCATGGCCCAAAGACCAGTAGATCAGTTAGAGTCATCTACATGGTACATTGATTTAGGAGCATCGCGTCACTTCACCAATAGGCGAGATTGGTTCACAAAGTACACTACTTGCTCTGATTCAATGATCTTTGGTGGCGGTGAGAAGTACAGAGTTGAAGGTAGAGGGATTGTGTAGCTAATCTCTTGAGGGAAAGAGTTACTTTTTCTCAATGTGCTACGTACCTGGAATGGAGCTCAATCTACTTTCAGTAAGTCAGATTATGCGACATAGTCCTAACTTAGATGTCATTTTCAGCAAACATAAATGCAGTATCATTGACAAGGATACCAATAAGACTATTGCTCTTGGTATAGAAGATCATGGACTGTATAGATTAGTTGAAAATGGATAGGTCAAGGAACATGCATTGGTAGCCAAGAGTGCATCAGCCATTACTACTCTTTGGCATCAACGGTACAGACACCTCAATTTGTCCTACCTCTCTCAATTGGCTTGAGAGATCTTGGTAGATGGCATTCTTGACATTCAACAACATATACAGGGTGTGTGCGTGGCTTGCCAACCTGGGAAGCAACATAGAACACCTTTTGATGATGGAAAAGCTTGGAGAGCCAAGAGAGTCCTACAACTAGTTCATGTAGATCTTTGTGGACCAATGAACACGACATCTGTCACTGGGTGCAGGTATTTTCTTTTGTTTGTGGATGATTTTAATACAAAAGTGTGGGTATATTTTCTAAAATTAAAATCCAAGGTGTTTAATGAGTTTCAAAAGTTCAAGGCCTTAGTAGAAAAAGAGTCCGGTTGTGCCATAACCACTCTTAGATTTGATAATGGAGGAAAATTTTATTCTAAAGAATTCCACAACTTTTGTGCTAAACACGACATCAAAAGACAATTTACCACATCCTACACTCCACAACATAATGGAGTAGTTGAGAGATGAAACCGTACTATCATAGAGATGGCTCGATGTATGATGGAGAACAAGAATGTTCCCAAGAAATGTTGGACTGAGGCGGTATATACTGTAGTTTATTTGCTCAATAGGTCTCCCACACAAGCAGTGAAACATCAGACCCCATAGGAAGCATGGTCTGTGAGGAAATTGACAGTTAATCATCTTAAGGGTTTTGGTTCTATTGCATATGTTTGGATTCCACATGAAAAGCGAACCAAACTAGATCCTAAGAGTAAGAAGTTAATGCTTATAGGGTACAGTGAAAATCATAAGGCCTACAAGTTGATTGATGTTGACACTGACCGCTTGAATTTTAGTAGAGATGTTGTGATTGATGAGGAAGCATGGCCTTTTTCGACATCTTCTAAGATCTAGATTATTGATAACCAACATATTCTTCCTTAGGATTCAGGTATTCAGCTTTAAGAAGCTCCACCTGAAGGGGGGATTTAGAGCATGAGGAAATAAACCTAGTTTTTATTGATGATTACTTGGATCAACATCCAAATGACACAACAATAGGAAGCCCAAGTCATGATAACCACGCTGATTTGGATGAAATGGTTTCTACAAAGAGGCCTAAGTGGTGGAAAAAACTCATTGGTGATGTTTGAGATTAAGAAATGGTTGAGGGTCGATCATCTAGAGGCATGAGCAAGCAGAACATAGTTAACTTTTCTCTTATGGCCAATATTCAGGGAGTGTATGAGCCACAAGTGTTTGCTGAGGAAAAAGATAAACTTGAATGGGAAAAGACCATGGAAATCGAACATCAAAGTCTTATGAAAAATAAGACTTGGGATCTTTTAGATCTTCCACCTGGGAAGAAACCCATTGGCTGCAAATGGGTGTACAAACTCAAGTACAAAGCTGATGATACACTTGACAAGTACAAAGTATGGTTGGTGGCTTAAGGGTTCTCGCAAAGAGAAGGTATTGATTATGAGGAAACCTTTGCTTCTACAACAAAGATGAGCACCATCCAGTTAGTTCTAGCCATGGCAACACAATTTGGCTGGAAAGTCCATCAAATGGACGTGAAAAGTGCCTTCCTCAATGGTGACTTAGAGGAAGAAGTGTACATGACTTAGCCTTAGGGTTTTCAGGTTGCAAGAAAGCAACATCAGGTATGCAGACTGAAGAAGGTTCTTTATGGCTTGAAGCAAGCACCTAGGGCATGGTGCATAAAGATTGATAGGTATTTGGATCAACAGGGATTCCAATGAAGTCCTTTAGATCCAAATTTATACGTCAAAAGCATAGGTAATGAAATCATCCTTCTGGTCATTTATGTGGATGATATCATCATTACAGGTAGTGAGGCACATTTGATTGAAGAAATCAAATGTAATTTGTGTAAGGCTTTTGACATGATAAACTTAGGCCTCCTACATTATTGCCTAGGTGTAGAGGTTTGGCAGACAAATGGTGGTATTTTTTATTTCTCAATCTAAATATGCCCGAAATTTGTTAGACAAGTTCAGAATGACAGATTGCAAAATCTCATCTACACCTATGGAGAAAGGGCTGAAGCATTCAGCCAAAACCGATTCAAAAGTAATCAATGAGTCAACATTCAAACAACTAGTGGGCAACCTTATCTATCTTACAGCCACTAGACTTGATTTGAGTTATGCTGTGAGTTACATTTCCCATTTTATGACAGCCCCAAAGGAAAAACATTGGGTTGCAGCAAAGCGGGTATTGAGATATGTGAAAGGGAAACTTTACTTTGGCATTTTGTATAGTAGAAGCAAAGATCCTAGGCTAGTTGGGTTCACCGATTCAGATTGAGCAGGTTCTGTTGATGACAAGAAGTCCACTTCCAGATATGTTTTCAGTCTTGGTACAAGTGTAGTCACATGGACCAGTAAGAAGCAACAAACAGTAGCTCTTTCCTCTACAGAAGCATAGTATCGGGGAATAGTCAAAGTAACATGTGAGGCAATATGGCTTTGGAGGATGCTTTTAGACATACAAATGTCTCAAGTAGGGCCTTCACCCTTGTTTTTTGACAATCAAGGGGTGCTAAAGCTTGCCAAGAATCTAGTCTTCCACGAGCGTACCAAACATGTGGAGCTTCATTGTCATTTCATTAGGCAACTTGTAGAAGATGGATCAATGATGTTGCAGTATTGTCCAACTAAGGACTAGACTGCAAACATTCTTACCAAGTCCTTGAGTCCTGACAAATTTGTAAAATTTTGGGATAAACTTGGTGTAGTTAGTAGAATGACCATTAAGGGAGGGTATTAAAGTAATGTTTTATCTTGTAATGGTCAATTATCTTTTAGGATAGGCTTTAAGAATCTTCTTTAATGAAGTCATGTTGACTTTAGATATTTTTCCTGTGAGTTGTCATCCTTATCCTTCGTGGATAAGATATTTGTCATCCTTATCCTCTGTGGATAAGATTTACCTTTTTGCTTTATGAGTTGTCATCCTTATCCTCGGTGGATAAGATATTTTTCATCCTTATCCTTGGTGGATAAGATATTTGTAATCCTATATAAGGTTGCTTTTGCTCCTTATTTTTTAATAGATTATTATGCAATCTTGGTTAACTTTCTGTGCTGATTTTGTAATACCCTCTTCCTATTAAGGAGCCTACAATTGGGTGATGGACATAGAAAGTGAAGATAAAATGTCCTCACGCAGCAAAAGAAAAATAGAGGAAGATGGAAGTTTGGATGACAACAGTAACAATTAATTAGGAATGGTACAAGCGCTTTGGAAGGACAAGCTTCAAATGATTAAAGAATTGAAGGAAGAGAAAGAAACCAACAAAGAAACTATCGAATTATGGTGTACTGAGTTCAAATTGGAGGGGCACACAAAAGGTAGCTGACCTAAAAGATATTTTGTGAGATTTGCTAGGTTATGGGTCATTCAATAAAGGAATTCCCATACAATTTGAAGACCAAAAGTATACAAGCACTCTTTATGTAGGGAGAGCAACCCACTCCATCGAAGCCACAAAATGTATCTCCAAGCCGTTATCAAAATCAAAGAGGAGGTTGAAGTCAAATACAATATGACCCCAAAGGACATTCGATCATACAATGTTGATAGTGTAATGAATGGGGACACTTTGCGAGAGATTGCCAAAACAAGTAGGATAAAGTGCAATTGTTGTACAAATGGTTTGGATCTAGAGACCATGAAAACACTAGATGTTCGAAGCAAAGGGTGTCAACATGCTTGATGTAAGGCATAATGAAGTATTGATTGTTGCTCACATCCAAGCAAAGAAGGCTATGTACTCAGACCCATGTACATAAAAAGAAAGGCTTTGTGAAGTCACGGTCGATGTGGAGAACGCTATAGCTAACAAAGGATGCCACTCAAATGCAAATGCAAGTACGGTAACATATCAATTGCCATCAATTCAAATATTAGAAGACATGTACTTCAAACTAACATACCAATTAAAGTAGTGGATTTATTACAAAGTATTCATGAACTTTGAAATGCTATTGTATCAAGGAAGAATGAGATGGTGCATGCTACAACCCAATTGGAATTTGGTGGAATGAAGATCCAATAATTGAACCTTCGTTGTTAGGTGACCATTTGATTGATCCAATGTTACATACAGTTAATATGACAAAGAAACCAATAGCGGTGAATATGGAGATTCTTGGAAGAAATCTCACCTATACAATTGTTGATGGCAGGTCTAGTGTGAATGTACTTCCAGAAGACACTCATAGAAGTTTGGGCAAGCCAACCATTTGGCCCCCAACTTTTGAACTAGTGGGTGCAGATCAATAAGATATTAAGGTACTTGGAGTTTTAATGAGACAAAAGGTAATTGTTGGAACCCAAGCATTTTTGTTGAACTTTGTGGTCATTTCATTAAGGAAGAAAATGAATGACACATTGTTAGTTGGTAGCAGCTAAGGCTGATCACAATTGGAAAAAAGAATACAATCTCCATTGAAAACAAGGGACAAAAGTATGTAATTGATTTAAAGAACCAAGCCATATGTGACGAAGCAATGTTTTCCAATTCGTCAGATTTCGACTTTGAAGAAGAATGAACCGAGAAGTAGGATTTGGGTTCGATAGAGCCGAATGATGAAGGGATTCTAGAATTACAATCATGCTTGGAGGATGAAACAAATTCTCTTTGCGGCCTATTTCACCAGCAAATGGAGGACTATGAGGTACTTCCGTTGACCTGTAATTTAATCGAAGCTAGAACACTCAGTGAAGAGCAACCGATGAAAAATGATTTTGAAAAGTTGGATAGTTTATGTGTGCAGGAGACAGTCCATGGTTTGCAAAAAACGACAATTACAGTAGAGCTATCTAACTTTGCAGAAGAATGCAAAATTATTAATGAAACCTCTCAAAGTAGTAGAGAAAAATATTTAAGTTGACTACATCGTACAACCCTTTGTTTGCACTGTACGACCCTTGCGACCTTCTATACCATACGAACTTTGCCATTTTCTACATTGTATGACCTTTTTTACTCTCTACATAGTATGATTTGTGTTATCTCCCTTTCATGTATGGCAACATCTTAGTATCGGACGACATCCTTGCATCGTATGGTGCCCTTTTTGCAGCTGTTGACAATCTCTCTCCATTTGCATTGTATGACAAATAGACAACTTGTCGCTTTCTCCATATGTTTCCATTATATGGCTTGATTGTACGACCCTTCAATTGTCCCAAAAAAGTCTATTCTTGGAAGCTATTCTCAACAACAATCTATTCTTGGGAGCCATTCTCAACAAGTGTCTATTGTCGGGAGTTTCATTGTCCAATCGGATGAGGTCCCTTTCTTGGTTGGTCCGAAGCATTAATCCCTTCATCCTCAACAAAGCATCTGTTGTTTCAATTTCATCTCTGCTGAAATCTTCAATGCTCAGTCGTTGTGGGACATCTTCATTCTGTCCATCCTTGTGCACCCTCTCATTAAACTCTTTTTGGAAGACCTCCAAGGCCCTCAAAAAAATCTTTGTAGTGTGCTGCCAGCTGTGCCCAAAACTGACCTCCTGTAGGTTGATTGGCATCGAATCATCTTCTAGGAACTTTAGGAACTTGAATTTTGAAACTTTTACTATCATTCACACCTGCAAAGTAGTATTATACAGTGTGAGCCTTTTAGAAGACTCAGTAAGTGTCCTTTTTGCCCCATTAAATTTCTCATCATTTCTCGCTTTCCAAATACCTCGAAGAATTTCAATAGACACACAAATCCAAAACAGTGTTAAATCTTTCCCAAGTTTATTGTTTTTTAATGAAAGAATTCTGTCGAGTCTTGGCTTGCAATTGGCATCCCAGATATCTTAATTTTGGCAAAAAAGGGTCCATATTTCCTTAGCATAAATGCAATCAAAGAAAATGTGATTTATTGTTTTCGGCACCCTACATAGTCTGCAGTTTTCCAAGTCACTAGCACCAGTCTTATAAGGTAGCCTCTGCAAAATTAAGAGCCATCTGAAGCAAGCCTTCTTTGGCTCGATTGTTTGGTCCCTTTTTGACAGTTGGTTCCTTTTTGTCAGTGGTGGCTCCTTCTTGGCAATGGCAGCAATGGCTTCAAGTTCCGATGCAAGTAAATTCTTCCCCTTGGTAGCGTTGGTTCCATTGGTTCCGTCTAGTTCTCTCTTGGCAGCGCTAGTACTTTTTTGGCAATGGGCATCATTGCTTATTTCTGGCAGATACAGGCTTTGGTTTGGTCCTATGTAATGCAAAGAAGACTCATGCAAATTATAATGCTTATAGTTGCTGTATGTAAAGCAATATCATTTTGTCTATGTAATATCATGTAATGGGGGGTTGAAGAAACTGTATTGGTTTTTAAAGGGGGTGATATAGAAATCTGCCAATGACCTCAATGTAATCATGCTGTTCATACGATATCTAATACAAAAAAAAGCATTAGTCCCATATTGGCATATGTTGGTTAAACCCTCCAAAATCTTTATTTTTTGGCTTTGTTAGCATTGTTTTTTGTCTCTTGAAAAATCATGAAAATGATGTGCACTATGAAGGTTTGTGTGGTTTTGAAGGTCTTTATTTGGGCTTGGTGGTAGGGGCTCTACCCCTTGACCCACCCTGTATCGGAAGCCCTTGGACCTCACAAGGGGCATTGCCCCTAGATCCCCACAAGGTGCGTACTCCTTGACCCTGCTGGGGGTGTTGCCCGTAGACCCCCATTGAACTCATTTGACTTGCCAAGTACTCTCATGGTTTGACTTTCCAAAGTACACTTCCAAGTTTGTCTACAAGTCTTCAATATTGTCATTAGTTTGGAAAATCTTCCTAAATGTTACTTGATGCTTACTTGTTTTCCTTGTCATTTGGAAGACAACTTTTTCTTTTTGGGTGGATGACGTAGTCAGTGTACAATGCCTATTATTATGTTTTGGTAATATTTTTTATCCAACTATGTATTAATTGTTTGCCTGCTTCCAGCAGTTATAAATGTTGGTTGATCGACGATTGTGTTCCTCTTGGCAATCGTTGGGTCTTTTAAATAGATTGTGTATCGTCAAGGAAAGGAAGATGGTCTAGTCGGATCGACTTTGATACTTGGTTGACCATCTTTGGTCCTCTTCTATAATAGTTTCATGTGCGAAGAAAGATATTTTTTACTCTTGTATCTAGTATGCGTTGTCATCTCTATTATTACTTCATGTATTTATTTTATCGCATAGAGTAGTAAACAACCTCTTAGCAGCTCAATCAATTCTTTCATTTGTTTCCCCAAGGAATTGCCTTTGTTTGTTTGTCCTTCATATTCCTTTTTGATTTCATTTTTGTTTGTAGATGTTTGATTGCTTTCACCACTTAAAGAACTAAATTCCTTTGCTTCCTTTGTTTATGACACCAAGTTTATTTATCCTCACTTTATGTTCAGTCATGTCATAGTGCGCGGTCTCATTACCACATCAGCATCATTCTTCCAAGATTTTCGCATTTCTGATCCTTCTTGTTGGGATAACTTGCAGCATATATTATTTTATTTTATCTCTCCTCTTTTCTTCTATGACAATACATGTGCCATAGACTATACAACTCCTTAAGCTTTCCTTTGTGCATACTGGGTATTGATAGCTCTGTTTTCTGGTTATAAATATATTGTTTAGATCTTTGCCTCTTCTCATCCTCGTTTGCCTTAATGTTCTTCTCACCCTTTGCATTATACTCTGGTGTAGGTACTGCATTTCATAAACCCTTCTTCCTTCATTTGGATTCCTTCCTTCTTATTGAGCAATTGGTTCATGCTTGCAAGTACTATGTCTTGTGATCTTATGTATAGCACACCAATCTGTTATCTTGCACACGTGTTGCGTTTTGTGTATTTAAAAAATATGTTGTAGTCCTTTCTCTTATAATTTTTATGAGCTTTGAATATGTCCCGGTGTTGCTTTAGCTCTGAATTTTATTTGTTTACCACCCGCAGGCACATGCATATGGTAACACATGGTCTTATGGAACATAATGCTTGTAGACACACTAGCAGTACAGTTCATTCACCAGAGTTTATGCAGATTTTTCTTCAAAGTGAGTTATTTCATGAGCATGCATGTAATCAATATGCCTTTTTAACTCATTGATTTAACTGGTTAACTTTATGTCTTTTGTGTTATCAAGTTAGAGTGTGCACGTGGGAGCTTCATGAGTGCACACTAGAATTTTGTATGAAAGTCCTTGTAGGCATTTTTGGTCTTGGATTACTTTGAAGGAATTACCTGTTGCTGATAGGATCTAGCTGAGTAGGGCTTAAATCTTTGAACATGGTTCCAAACAATCTTTCTAGGGTCTTTCTGAATTCTTTTATCCCTGGGGGTGTCTGGGGCCATCATGTACTGATGCGTAGGTATCAAAATTAAGCAACTCATATTTTCATCTCAATTTTAGAAGAGTACTTCTTGGTATACGCCTTCATTGCCTAATGAAATAGTTAAGGCTTTACCCTTCAGGTGGCTCCAAATTGTATTTCAAGTTTTATTTGTTGTGTTTCTCACTTCCTAGATGGTTCCATATAAGCTGGTTTGTTTTTCTGGTTCCAAAATGCCATTTTTTTTGTCGGTTTGGAGCAAGAACCATGGCTTAGTGTCTAGGAAGAATTAAGGCCTTGGGTTATGTGTTCAACAATTACCAATCAAAGTATTATCTGTTGGAGGGTGGTTGGTGAGAAGGCAAGTTGTTGAAGGTAAGCTTGTTGGGTGACCAGTTACATACAACAACTTGTCAGAAGAAAGTACTTATTGACAATTTTTTGGATTGTCAGTATGTTGGAGGACATACTCTCTGAAAAGTAGGCATCAGGGAATAGCTTGGGGGACACAAATGTGGGGATCCCAAATTTCAAACTTATAATCTAGTAATTGAGTTATAAAAGACAGTTGTGCTTTATTATTTGTCTCTTTGAAACTAATAGCCGTATTGTAATGTTCCCTTTTTGAGTGAGCATAAGAGTTTGGTGGTTTAGCCTATCATCGAGTCTTCGTAGGCTAATCAGGGTGATTAGAGGGCCCATTGTTGGAGTTTGCTAGTTCTCCAGTTGGTAGTTGGCAGTGTTTTCATCTCTTGATCCCTGTTGGATTCAGAGGTTATGTTATTCAGGGTGTTTTGGCTCCATTTTTATATACTTACTATTAATAGTAAGTCAATGTGTGGATAAAGGCCAACCTTACTGTTTTTAGTAAGGCACCTTGGTGAGCAGAGAACGCAGTGGGCTACCTCTTGGCGCAAATCAATTGATAAATGAGGTTTATTAATGGAGTTAAGGAATTTAATTATTATTAAAGTTATACTTTAATAATAATTAATTATTTATAAGTAACTATTTGACTTTATTATAAAAGCATTTAATATCATAAAGTCAAAATATAAAGTGCACATCATTTAAATATTTTATTGACTTTATTATAAGGGTTATTTGATGATTATAAAGTGAATTATAAAAAGTGCATTTAAGTCAAAATATTAAAGTGCATATTGGGCGCCCACATGGAGACTATTATAAAGTGTTATTAAAGGAAAATGTATTTAATGATATTTTAATATTTTAAATGCCTCATGGAGATCGACCTCTTTTGGGAGAGTATATAAGGGCATCAAAAGCAAATAGAATTCTTTCATGTTTATTCTCTCAACTTTGGCTTGTGCTTGAATTGGAGGTGGAAACTAGGGTTTTCAGCTGCAACGATCATGAAGAGCGTAGCTTCTTCTTGAATCGAGCTTTCCGAGGGTGTGAAAGATCATCTGAGGTCTGCTAATTGGTGGTTTCACACGGAGGTCACATCTGTGCTTCATTGGAGAAGAATTTCAGAAGTTTTTAAGGGTTTGAAGATCAATCATTACAGATTATAAGTAATTGAAGATTTATATTATAGAATATTATTGTTGCTATTCGTGCCTACTCTCTTTGGCATGTGGGATTCATACAAAGCATTTAAAAGGAGTTTATCATCATTAAACTTTAAGGGTTTGAAGAGTAGATCACCGATTGTTGATAGGAAAAGTGTTGAAGATCATTCTCTTGCTGCTAGCATTATCCTTCATCAGTATGTGGGTGTTTAGAGGTTGTACCTTTCCTTACAGCAGGTGTACTGTTCTCTTGAGCTAGACGAGTCGATTCTTGGTAATCTTTCATAATCAGCATCCATTCATCCTAAAGAGGGCAGCCAGATCATTAGCATCAAATTGCTGCATTAACTTGTGGAGAAAATCTATTAGGAGACTAGGCGTCTATTATGAGGGTTTACCTGTAGCTGTTATCATTTTTTGCATTTGCAATAAAGTTGTAATTTAGCTTCCGGGTATGATTAAACTGTGATGCAACTTCATAATCTGATTTGAATATATATTTATATTTGCAAATTAAGTTATAAATCAGAATTGCATTGGCTGTTGAAGTTTTGCCCGTCTTTCATATCTTTGCAAATTGTAAATGTTTATTTGCATTCATATATATTTCCAAGCATTATATCATATTGAAAATATCAAACAAGCAAACACTTTGAAAGATTAAATAAACCGGACAAGGCAGAAAATTTTAGTTTGCTAGTGTCCACCTGGGGTGGGACATTTCAGTGGTATTAGAGTGGTTTCCTGCCATCTTGTGTTGGGTTTAATCAATATTCAGTGAGCTCACATTTGTCAACATTTGAGTGACCAACACTCATTGGTCAAGTTTCATGGTTTCCAGTCTCAGATTCGAGTTATGGGTTCAAGCAGTGATAGAGAAATGGTATCAGGTGATAGGAAGTGGTTGGCCAGGATTATCTATGAATAGGGTACCAAACTTGGTAGTCAACCTCAATCTGGGTATGATAACTTTGGTCACGTTGAGAAGACTGGAAGAATGCTTAAGTCTTGTTGAGCAGTCACCTTCTTCATTGTTATAGATTTCTATGACTCTAGCAGTGACTTCGTTGGGTGAGCTTAAGTATTTGAGACACAAAGACAATGAGATAAGGCTCACTGTTTCCCTTTGCATTAGTTAGATGATAAGGACCACAGCTCCTCGGGTTCCTTATAACATTGGTAAAATGAGAGATATTGTAGCTGATAGTTGATAGTTTCGATGGGATAGACGATACCAGTAGTCCTACTTTTGGAAGGAGGATCAAAATCCTTGAGTTGATGGCCCAGGTGAGATCATGCATTGTCATGATTGATTGTGACTGTGATGATCTTGTTTTATGAATGTTCCACTTTTTCTTGGATTCTATCAGTGAGAGGCATGACAAATCTATCTAGGACTACAAGACGGCTATCATGGTTTCAGTTATTAATGACAATGATGACATCTCTCAGCCTATCTTGTCCTTACTTCTAGCTGTTCGTAAGCAAGAACAGGTGCTGTCTCCAGCTGCATATGACTTGTTGCATAGTGTCTTTGAACAGTGTGAGGGTAAGCTAAGGCCCTACTTGTTCGTTGAGGAGCAGGTGCAAGAGAAGAGGGTAAGATTTGAAGTGGATGAAGATGAGAAGGTCTCACATCTCGATGATAGTTTTGCAGAAGCTCTTGATGTTACTTTCAGCACTCAAGAAGTTGTTATCAGCCCCGATAACAATTCTGATTTTTATGACAGCAGTCATTCTTTTGAGCATAACCATGATTTAAATGTTATGGCACATGAGGAGAATGTTTAGGATGGACTTGTAATGTTGGCACACAAGCTAAGAGTGTCAAACACGAGGAATGCATGGAGAATACAAGCCATAACAGTTCTGATTTTTGTGACAGCAGTCTGATATTTTTGCATCAGCATGAGATAACCGCCATTACACATGAGAATGATAGTTGTGAGGGGTTGTCTAATGTTGATACTCAAGCTGTGGGTATTAATGATGCACTGTGTGTTGTGGATTTATGCCACAACAAGATTGATTTTATAGATCAGACCCTGGAAATGAGTGTAAAACAAAAGAATTGCTTAATGGTGATGATGATTCAGCCTCTTGCCATAGTGTAGATTACAAACCAGAAAATTTGTATGGGAGTGATAAGTTTCAGGGTTCTCATCATTTGACAGGGCAATTGAAGGTGAACGAAGGTATGATTGCTTTAGCCTTGGAACACTTTGATGTTGTTCAGCAGTTGGTGGCACACTGTTGCTGTACTCTAGGTATATATGAGCACCCTGATGGTGGACTTTCCCCCGCAGAGTGTCAGACACTTAGAGATGCAATTGGGGTAATGAAGAATAATTACCTACAACTATTATCAGATAGAGATCATCTTCTCATGCTTGATGGTATCTATTATGATGCTCTAAAGGGAAAGGAAGAGGAGGTTGATGAGCTCACCTATGAGCTTGAGGTCACCACAGACTCATTGAAGAGCGCTCAAACAACCCTTCAAGAGTCAAAGTTACGGATAGATGAGCTTACCGTGGAGTTGAGTTTATCGCTTTCGTCATCCCCAATAGATATAGTTTTGATATCTATGACAGTTATTGGTGATGAGCATACATCCACGGGTAGTGGTAAGGAGCACACTGAGGATGTGGCTATGTTCATTACATTTACAAGTGCAAGTGATACAGATGGGATGAGTGCATTGGTTGAGCTCAACAAGGAACAGTGTGTTACACTTGGTGTTCTTGAGGATAGTCTCATTACAGGTGATGCAGAGCAGATTATTGATAACTCTTGTGGAGAAGTAGTGGATTCTCCAGAGAGTTGTGTGATAGATCACTACGCTGCTCCGTCTTCTTCTCAAGAGGTATGCAGGGTATCATCTAGTGGGGATATTGGTTTTCATGTTGATTTGTTTCCCTCTCTTGGAAGCAAATAAGAGATTTCATCCCATGCAACTGATTTTGGTCAACCATCGATTGAGCCATAGAGATGGAGGGATCAGTTGAAGGTCATTGGAGAGAAGGTTGATCAAACCTTATCTCGTTTTGATTGCACTCATAAGTATGTTGAGTACCTCCTTTGGACAACAGAGTTTGAGGAGAGACGGTATGGGGTTTCGGCTGGTACTCACATTCGTGATTTGCGGATTATTAGGAGTGCTTTGGAGGAGATCAAATCAGAATATCTCCAATTGTTTCATGATAGAGAGTATGCTATTGGGTACGTGGAGAGGGTTGGCAGAGCATCTACCCAATTAGCCATTTAGGATCAGAAACATGAGCCATCTTCTGATTCGAGTGATGAGGGTGATGAGGAGAGTATTCCCCATGACTATGACAGTCAACCATTGACACAGGTAGGTGCATTTTATCTTGACTGCATAGTTAGGAGTGCTCATCATTTCTCCTTTAGTCCACACATTGATGACTTGATGATGCGTAGGTGTGGATTGGCTCGAGATTTATACCATCCATTGTGGGATGAAGAGTTGCCATCTACAAAAGATGTAACTAGAGATTGTAGGTGTCTAACTCAGTTATATTCAAAGGATTACTTGCAGGGTCAGAGATCAGATTACCATCATGCTGATGTGTACCAGATAGAGTTTGCAACTTCTTTGTCTCAAAAATTTCCATTAGAGACATGGTTTCAGAGAGGTTGCAGTGTCAGTGGGCATGATGGCTTGATTAGTCTTTACAGCGGTGATGGAGGAGAGTTTTATCATTCCCCCGATTTGGGAGGAGCAGTTACATATCTTCCAGCACATATGAGGGATAGTTAGCACATCCATAGGAGATTTGCAGAGGATGAAAGGGGATGTTGTGATGCAGACATGTTTGGATATTCTTACCTCCTCTTGACTAATGGATGTGAGTTTCAATTGTATTGGGATCTAGGTGGTGACAGGTATGGCACTATGGTTTGAATGGATTCCGATGAGTTGCTTCACCATTTTTAGCATGGTGAAGTTGATATTAGAATAGCACAACGAAAGTTAGAGGATGTTATGCATGGCAGACTTCCATTTTGGGTTTGGGATCCAGGAATATGTTGCATTGTTGTTACGATTGGTAGATTGTTTGCCATTGGAGCAACCTGTAGTGATGTTGAGCATAGTTAGATTTCTACCCAGTGGATATAGAGGATATATTGTTGGGCATTCTATTGGTTGTCTTTGTGGTGAACATTTTTTCGTGACACATGGTACAGGGGTTGACCTTGGTTTGTGTGTTATTTAGTTGTGCTTTTTCTGGTGTGGCAAGGGTTATTTGCAGTCATGTGGGTCATTCTACAGTTCTTCCCTTGGGCCTCTTGTGCTGGTGCTATCTATTTAGTTGTGATTGCTTGAGGACAAGCAATTTCAGGGAGGGCGGATTGTAATATCCCCTTTTTGAGCAAGCATCAAAGTTTGGTGGTTTAGCCTATCATTGGGTCCTTGTAGGCTAATCAGGGTGATTAGAGGGCCCAGTGTTGGAGTTTGCTAGTTCTCCAGTTGGCAGTTGGCAGCGCTTTCATCTCTTGATCCTTGTCGAATTTAGAGGTTATGTTATTCAGGGTGTTTTGGCTCCATTTTTATATACTTACTATTTATAGTAAGTCTGTGTGTGGATAGAGGCCAACCTTACTATTTTTAGTAAGGCACCTTGGTGAACAGAGAACGTAGTGGGCTACCTCCTAGCGCAAATGGAATTGATAAATGAGGTTTATTAATGGAGTTAAGGAATTTGATTATTATTAAAGTTATACTTTAATAATAATTAATTATTTATAAGTGACTATTTGACTTTATTATAAAAGCATTTAATATCATAAAGTTAAAATATAAAGTGCACATCATTTAAATATTTTATTGACTTTATTATAAGAGTTATTTGATGATTATAAAGTCAATTATAAAAAGTGCATTTAAGTCAAAATATTAAAGTGCATATTGGGCACCCACTTGGAGACTATTATAAAGTGTTATTAAAGGAAAATGTATTTAATGATATTTTAATATTTTAAATGCCTCATGGAGATCAACCTCTTTTGGGAGAGTATATAAGGGCATCAAAAGCAAATAGAATTCATTCATGTTTATTCTCTCAACTTTGGCTTGTGCTTGAATTGGAGGTGGAAACTAGGGTTTTCAGCTGCAACGATCATGGAGAGTGTAGCTTCTTCTTGTTCCAAGGGTGTGAAAAATCATCTGAGGTTTGCTAATTGGTGGTTTCACACAGAGGTCACATCTGTGCTTCATTGGAGAAGAATTTCAGAAGTTTTTAAGGGTTTGAAGATCAATCATTGCAGATTAGAAGTAATTGAAGATTAATATTATAGAATATTATTGTTGCTGTTTGTGCCCACTCTCTTTGGCACGTGAGATTCATATAGAACATTTAAAAGGAGTTTATCATCATTAAACGTTAAGGGTTTGAAGAGGAGATCACTGATTGTTGATAGGAAAAGTGTTAATCATTGTCTTGTTGCTAGCATTATTCTTCATCAGCACATGGGTGTTTAGAGGCTGTACCTTTCCTTACAGCAGGTGTACTGTTCTCTTGAGCTAGACAAGTCAATTCTTGGTTGAAGACGTCTTTCATAATCAGCATCTATTCATCCTAAAGAGGGCAGCCAGATCATTAGCATCAAATTGCTGCATTAACTTGTGGAGAAAATCTATTAGGAGACTAGGCGTCTATTATGAGGGTTTACCTGTAGCTGTTATCATTTCCAGATTTGCATTAAAGTTGTATTCAGCTTCCGGGTATGATTAAATTGTGATGCAACTTCATAATCTGATTTGAATATATATTTATATTTGCAAATTAAGTTATAAATCAGAATTGCATTGGCTGTTGAAGTTGTGCCTGTCTTTCATACCTTTGCAAATTGTAAATGTTTATTTGCATTCATATATATTTCCGAGCATTATATCATATTGAAAATATCAAACAAGCAAACACTTTGAAAGATTAAATAAACCGGACAAGGCAGAAAATTTTAGTTTGCAAGTGTCCACCTGGGGTGGGACATTTCATGCATAATCAATTGTTAAACACTTTTCTCTTTGAATACTTTGGTTCACTTTGTCTTTATTATCAATTAGTCTTTCTTCTGTTCACTTCTTTACAAGGAGCAAGTTATATTCCTAGAAGACTCCCATATGACCTATATAGACATTGCAGTTTGTATAATCCCTCTCTCACAACCTATCAAATTCGCTTGCTTTTTGGCTCTAGTCAGCCAAACCTCTTCCTTCAAAAGTATTAGTGACATATTGATTCTCTGGCTCTCTGGGTTTGTCTTAGTTCATTCCGGTATGCCTTAATTATGGTTTCTATCTTGATCAATTGGCTGTACCTTTTCCATTATCTATTGTTCCATTCCTATCTTCACTGTATTATTGGGTGTATTGTCCTTGAGTCCCATATGCTTGGATGGATTATGGCTATGGTTTGAATGATGGAATAGCATAATATTCTTCCTTGTTGGCTTTCTCTTGATTTGAGTGTTCCTCATCTATTGAATTCTCTAATCATTTTTTGTTGTTTTCTTACAGCCATCCATCATATGATCATGATGGTGCACCTACATTGCAGAGACATTGAAATCTTATTCTAGTTGTATGATCTGATTACATCTACTGGTTAAACTTTGTGATTGCAACTATCATCTGTCAAAATATGTGGATTAAGACCACTACAGGATCAAATAATGTTATCTGTATGCTTGTGTAAAACTCTATCTACCATGTCCTTGGAAATATATTTGTTAAAATGATTGATTAAGTTAAATTCAATCCTTTAAATTAAGAAACCATTGAATTTGCCATGCGTTGGGAAATATAATTGTTAAAATGATTGAATTTGAACTTTCCAGATTCACTAACTTGTTGTGGCAATTTGCACTGTTTGAAGTGATATTGACACATTCATTGCAATATTAGTAATTTTATTTGTTCTGCAAATGCATTGTCTACTGTTTGCTTGGCTCAGTTACAACCCACTTCCTACATTTTACTAGTTGAGCTACACAAATTTCTAGTGCCCACAGAAGCAGACAAAGTAGGGAAAGAAGAAGGAAGTAAAGATTGTTGAATATTTTGTCATTGATTTCAAAGGTTCATATGAGTCTTTGAGGGGTGCGTAAGCTTCAGGTGAGTGCACAAGTTTGGATATGTTGAATGGATGCCACTGTGGAAGGATTGCCACATCTGCTTTGACTTGTCAAGAGGTCGGGTGGTATGCCATATCAACATGAAGTGTTAGGGGTTTGAGTCATTTGTGAAGGCATGATTCTTTTGTAACATCTTGCATTATGAATCCCAATGACTTTTCTATTCTTGGGCGACAGCTTCATGCAATGCCTCTGAAGAGTCCACCTTCCTGGGCGACTAATTTGCATGCTTTTGAAATTTCTGTTCTTGCCAACGGCTGTAGCATGTGTGGATGGGTTGAGTATTGGTGGCGGCCTTGCTTTTATGACTGTCTTAATTCTTTCACCACAGGTTGAAGTTGTGAACATTTAAAAATTTCATCGACACCATTCTATTCTTGGCGTGGGTTGTATAACGTGAAAGTTGTTGGAGTTAATTGGCGCTATGTTCGTGGAGTCATGGAGCGTGCCATTGCTATACGTTTACCTTTCTTGTATTCATGATAGATGATTTTAGCGGTGGCTGTATGTGTTTAGAGATTCTGATGCACTATCGTGGATGAAAAATTGATAGGCCTTTGTGGCATGGTGGATATACAGAAAAAGCTCAAAATAGGTTATTTGCGCTAAGTTGATCTTTAGATATGCTTACATTTTTATAAAATCTGTATTCTTGATTTGACAATTTGGTGGGAGCCATGCTGCATCTAGTAAGTTCGTGGAGAGTATGAGCGATATGAGGTTGCTCAGAAAACAAGTTTCTGATGAGTATAGTCTCCGTCATATAAATGAGTCTTCAACTATTGCGTAAAGTGTGGTGGATGGTGTAAAAACGTGGGAATTCTTTTTTTGTCCGTTGGAGTTAATATATTAGTTTATTTTTTGAGGATGTGAATTGATTTTGTGTTCATTCTTCTAGTGGTACGGGTTGTATGTTGTGAATATGCGAATATCAATACACTTTGCTTCTGTTCTTCTGTGACGGGCTGTGTGAAGTGGTGTGGCAGAAAAACTATTTTGTGCCTTTTTTGTGTGAAGTCATGGTATCGTACTTGTTAATCAGGCTATTCATTTCTAGTTGAAATTGGTGGAGTCGTGCCACATCAGTATGTTTTTGGGTGCATGAATGTTGTGTCTGAATTTTGAATTTTGAATTTGGGTTGAATCAAGTAGGAGACGTCATGAATGAGAGATATTTGTCTCAATATCGAGGGGTGGATAGATGTGATTTTATTTTTTCTTGCATTCTTAATGAATAGGGGTTGAATCGATTATGCATATTTTTGAATGGTATTCTGTAATGACCCAGACCCCTGAAGTAAGGATTATTCACGATTATCTAAATTTGTCACTGTTATTCGTCAAACTAAATAGTCTTTGGCTTCTGGTATAAGCAGATTGAATATAAAACCTTGCTGACTTCAATATACTGGGATTCTAAGCATGCTTGATATGAGTCATCAATTTCAGATACATTGCATTCGGATCATGATCAAGATTTGGTATATAGAAACAACTAAATGTTTTAAGTATCGGACAATAGAAATGGATTGTATAATCCTCTAAAGCAGCAATAGTTATTTGTCAAATCACTTGCTCAATACAGTTCTCAATTCAACAACCAACTCTGATTATTATCAAACAATTCACAAGCAGTCCTTTAAGTGGGTTACGACTGTTCATAATTAATCTGTATAACAGAGTACTCTGGTCTACAATGTCAAATGCCCAAGTGTATTCTGGGCTGTAATAATCACTACTTCAAAGTATGGATTTATAGTTTTCACCATATTCCCCTTTTCACTGAATACATGAATAAGAGACTCCGGACTGCTTTACAAATGCAGATCATTCAAATTGCAAATGGACAGATCATTACTATAACCAATCACTCTTTACATTGTCAGTATATGACCATTCATGATAATTCATATATAACCAGAACAGAGACTTGCAAGGACTTATTGAAAATATTCAACATTTCTTGGTCATTGACTTCACATGATTATAGGTGGTAGCAAGAAGTTCTATGGACATACCCGTATTTTTCAATAGTAATATTGACGCACACAACAACACAGATATGAAGAGCCCGATATCAAAGTTCACGGAATGGTTGGCTTTGCCGCAACAACAGATTAACATATGACATCCCTGATAAACTCTAGCACAAACCGTATACAAATACTGATGACAATCCTGACTCTACCAATATGCGTCTTCCCTTCAATAAACATCAAAGATTAGATGCAAGAATATTGTTAACGGCAAAATGGAGTATCACCCGTTTGTCTTCAGCGCCCATAGAGATTCCCATTAATGATGTCAAGGATGATTCCCGACTCCCTTCGCCAGTTGCATAAGCACTTGATATAGTTATACCGACTCTCCATTCTCACGTGCGCACTTAGAAATATCTTTCCCGACAACCTTTCTGAATGACGGTTTTGTAGACTCCTCCAGACGGATGAGTAACATCTTGATACATTGCCGCCAACAGGCTTTAACATCCACGGCTTTTGTACATTGTCTTCATTCCCCAACAGTCCATATAAATCTCTGGCAATGATGATATCATCCGTAATGTTGATTGTTCGCTGATATAGGAGTCTCAAGTCACAATGGTTAACAATACTCCGGAAGTGCTCCCACAAAATGTTACTTGATGAGACAGTAATCCCGGAATGCTCCCGCGGTGATTATATTGAAATGCTTGATAAAACAAACAATCCCGATATTGGGTGCTCTGGCATGAGTTCCAAGTCTCCAGATAAATATTATTCTCAGATAATCGCAAACCATTAATACTGCAAAATGTTGATTAAGAACTTGTGATTTGCCTGGCTGGGTTTCCATCCAGGCCAAGGCATTCAATTCCCGAGAGTTTCCGTTCTCAAGAGCCTAATGTCAAACCAGACTTTCAATCTTCAATTTTGTTCGTGATATCCTTCTGTCCGCTCTCAAAGCCCATATAACTTCGCCAGATTCCGTTATTCCAACCAATTTAATTTCTTGACTTTATAAAGCTAAAGTTCTCAACATAATATTTTATAAAGCCAAATATTATTAATTAATTAAATAAATAAAATGCCTTTTAGGATAAATATAGACAATTTTAATATTTAATTAATTAATCAAATTCTTAATTTGGCATATGAAAATTGGGGACATCACAGTCCTCCTTTCCTGGAGATTGCTTGTCCACAAGCAATCGCACACCAATCCGCTGCTCCACTCTGTTATACAAACCATTAAGCCACCAGAAGCAGCTCACCAAGATCCATGCAGTCAATGTAATCAACCATGACAATACTCGAATCCCAAACCAATCTCAACAACACTGCTCTGCCAATTTGCTGCACCAATCTGTTATTACTCACCCTGTTATGCCGCAACAACCAGTGAAGCACTTGATACAGCCAGCAGATCCTTGGATCCCATACTGTAATAACTCTGTCATAGCACACCAACCTATGAAGCACTCTGCTTGCCAAACAAATTTTTGGATTCCACACTGTGATAATCTCGTCATGCCCAAAGTTGTGAAGCAACACAACAAGATCCAGAAGAAACAATGCATCAATCATGTCAAGGCCAGGATCCCAAATTATCCTTGGTGCATAATCAATCATGCTGATCTGCCATGTGTTGTTGTTATAAACCCAAACACCATACATCCAATTGAGAATCTCACTCCAGAAGAAGCCACAAATACCTCTAATGTCAGAAGATGATAGAAGCTCATCATTATGTCTACCTCCATCATGGAAAGGATAATGCAAATCCCTCTGACTTCTCCAATCAACTGCTGAAAGAAAATACCATTCAGTAGGAGGAACTATGATCATGCATGCCCCGTTAGCTCCATATGCATTATAAGAGAGTAGTGAATCATCTCCAAGAGTGTTTGCATGCTCAAACAGATATGAACCAACAATGCTACCATTCATGCATACTCCTTCATAAGCTGGTCTAAAAGACGTAAGCTCTACCATGCGAGCCTCCTGAAAAGATAACTCCTCAAACTCATTATGAAAAATTAAAGGCTCAACCAAATCTGCCTTATGTAAATCAGTATGTGCAATTGAAGACAAGATATTAGTGGCTGGTCCACTTATTGTATGCTCAACTTTACATCCCACACTTGAAACCCACATATCATTTGTGTCATCAGGACTAGGAGCCTTCTCATCATCCAACTCAAAGAGTGGATTATCTAAAGTCAAGTCAGCACTCAACTCAAAAAGAGGGTTGTCAACAATGGTTGAATTAGTTTTTTCATGACCATAAACAACAAATTCATGAGAATGGGAGAGTAATTTGCTGCTGTCCCAAATCGGCATTTGGGATTCCTCCCTGCTTTCTTTGGAGTCACTAAACACCGCCAAATCTTGATCTTCCTCCTGGTCTTTCCAAGTGAGAAGTGGTAGTGTCTCACCTAACTCATAATCAAATGATGTCATCAAGCTGCAAGATGTCTCCTCATGAAGCTCCTCAATTTTTCCATCGTTTTGTTCACACTCCATGCAACTTGCATTGTCATTTTGCATCATGGTAGAGGCTGCTATAGAAGATGCGTTTTCTGATTTATGCAATAAGTGATGAGACGTATTCATCTGAAGACAAAGATCCACAAATTCTCCGTCTTGTATGCCTACTTCTAATTTTTCAACATGTGTAGGAGTGGAGCCAATTTGAGAGTCAATGATCACACTTGAAGATGTACCCAAGTCAACCTCGTGTTCTTCATCAATTGCTGATACAAAATCAGACTTTGAGCAATCTGAATATTCATCAAACCTCTCATGGATGACTTGTGATGACAAGGAACCACTGGTCAAACTCAGAAAATCAGAATCGTGTTCATCAATAAACTCTCCATGGGTTTCCGTACCTTGCCTATTGTTTGAAGCTACAAACTCTTCCCTCACATCTTCCACCATGAATGATGGGACAGCATTGTGGTCAACCAAAGGAGCACCAATAAAATCCATACCTTCATAAGATTTATCAATCGAAATCTTTATGCCACCCACTATAAAACTTTTGCATTCTTTAACAGATGCCACATGCGGTTCTTCTAGTAAGATTACACCAGATTCTATCCTCTTGCCTTCATGACCCGAATCTGCCTGTCTAACAAATTCTTCACAGGGATTTTTACAAACCTCACTTGTAGCTATCATATCTACTTTCTTTCCTTGTTCCAAACCATCAAATTGTTCACTTTCCATGTCTTTGGCATTGACTTCTCGCTCTTGCAAAGTGGCTGTAACACACAACTGGTTTTCTGCTTTGCACACTGAATTATGAGCCTTACTCAACTGAAGGAAAAGATCAACAATTTCCCTATCTTTGTCCTCCACCAATTTGACAGCCATATCTCTATCTCTTAGTAATTGCAAGTAATCATCTTTTATGAATTCCAACGCTTCTTTGATGGACTGCAAATGTGTATGAGACATACCTGTTACCATCCCTTTTCGCCTCTCCTCAATTTGTGTTGACCAAATGAGGTCTTCAATTTGCTTATGAGTATCATCCATCCTTGATAACGCTCTCACAATCTTTTCTTCCTTCACCATAAATTGACCTTCCAAATCTTCCACTACAAGAGGCTTTTGTTCCCGAGCATCGGAGTGATCTTGGTTGCCATGAACTATCTTTTCTGATTTGTCCTCATGTGTGGAATGTTTGTCAACAATAGAATCAGCCAACTTGCTTGTGGATGCATTACAACCTTCAACTGCGGATGATTGGGCAAATGTGATGTCCCCATCCTAGTCAGCGCAGCTGGTCATGTGGTTAGCCTATTATTTCGATCCTCGTAGGCTGACAGTTGTGTGCAGAGGATCATCTGAGGCAGTTACTCAGTGTTCTGTAGCTTCAGTGTTGCAGTTGTTTCAGGTTGGGCCTTCGCAGAATCCTTCAGAGTGGTTTTTCAGAGACTTTCTATTTTTAGAAAGTCGGACAGGCGGAAGCTGCTATTTTGGGCAGGGCACCTGGTTTAGCTGTTTAGCTCAGAGTCGACCCAGTTCATCAGTTTGACAGTCGGACGGAGAAATATTGGAGTATTTAATGATTTAATGAATAATTAATACTTTTGACTTTATATTAAAGTCACTTTATTAATTATTTAAATATTTAATAAAAGGGGCGTATTATAAAGTATTTATTATACTTTATAATAAAGTGTTGATATTTGATATAATGAATAATTATTATTCATTAATGAAGGCGCCAATTATTAAATGTATTTCTCCTAAGTCAAAAGCGCATATTTAATCATTTAATTAAAATGATTATTAAATGAGTCTTTGGGTCGAATTTTTACAAGGAGGTATATATTCACAGTAAAGACAAATCGAACCATTATGATATGTTATTCAAATGTCTTCTATTTTGCTCTGAGCATTGGAGTTTGCAAAACCTAGGGTTTCGGCAGACGAATCGATTTTGGAGAACGATACCTCTCCAGAATCAGGGATACTTAGACTGTGCAATACCAGTTGAAGATTGTCTTCTTGGTGACTTCACACAGAGGTTACAGACTGAGCTTATTGATTGATTCAGGCAGGGTTTTACAGAGAATATTCATCAAGCATTTGAGGCGACTTCACAGAGTTATTTTCACAGAGTTCTGGCACCATTACCAATAAAGCCGTACCATATTTATGACAGCAGCTGGGCCGTACAGTTCTGTACTTGCAGGGCCGTACTTTTCTTTTCCAGGAAAAAATGCCTTCAGTTTTCAACTACTGACAGAGGGATCCAATGCACCTGGGGTTTCTGGAGATTTCTCGTGGTTCTGTGCTGGAGATTCATGCTAGCCGCTCAATCTTCTTCATTCTTTCATCTTGCTGCAACAACAATTAGGTTCTTTAGAAATAAAGCCATATTTCATTTATATGTCATTTTTTAATATTGTAAATGCTCTGAAAAATCAATAAATTGGTGCGCCTCAATGTTATGAGCATTTTCCACGCATTTCCATTGCCATTTGATTTTTAGTGAATTTTTAGCATTTATTAAGCAAAATCGCAGCTTTCTATTATTTCTCAAAAACCTTTCAAAAACCAAAAAAATACAAAAAACGATCAAAACAAACAAAGTCAGAGTTTTCAGTTAGGGTTTCGGGGTTGAGAATCACCAGGATTCTTACAGTGGTATCAGAGCACAGATCTCTTGCCATCCTGTGCTTTTTCAGTTGCTTTTTCAGAATACAGTGTGCTTTTTGGTTGCTTTTTCATGAGCAGAGATATCATTCACTATACTAAGGGTGTAGGGACAGGCAGAGTCGAGGATTGGACAGGTCCACCGATTCTTGAAGGTGAGACAGTGTCAGGTGTATTAGGCATTCACAGATCTAGCTCCGACAGCAGCGAGAACAGTGTTGCAACCCTAATGGCAGATCGCGAGATTCCTACAGAGACAGTTAGGGATTCAGGGAAAGCACATGCAGAGGGCGACATTACTGATGAGGAGTTCAGACGCAGGCATGATAACATGGACATGATGTCCCAGTTGATGGGCACTATTAGGCAGTGTACTCCATCACAGCCACATTATATACAGATTGGACAGATGAGCGGAACTGCAGCAGTAGAGCAGCCTTTGGCATCAGTACCATGATAGCCGTCACCGATCTATCAGGAGCGTAGGCCTGGACAGCCTACATTCTTACCTAGAGAGACTCCACCTCCGACTCTGGGGGCAGAGCAGCAGGGGCAGCATCAGGAGTTTCAACCACATAATGGCATGTCAGTAGCAGATGTGACGAGGTTTCATGGTGAGTACCTATCATTGGCACCTGAGATCAGGCAGGCATTATCGTTTCATGAGTTTATGGATGTTCATAAACCTAGAGGAGGAGGCAGATTTGACCGTAGACCCCCTCAGCATCAGCAGCCACAGCCACAGGTGAACAGGGATTTGCAGTACGCAGTTAGTAAGATCACTTTGCCATATTTTGATGGGTCTGATAAGACATCAGCGAGGTCTTGGGTCCAGAAATTGGACAACTATTTATCACTGAGGCCTATGCAGGAGGATGAGGCCATTAAGTTTGCTACCTTGCATCTTGATGGAATAGCGCATGATTGGTGGCATCACGGCATGTATACACTTGGCCATCATGCAGTCAATACTTACCAGGAGTTCACCAGCAGGCTCATAGAGCGCTTTGATAAAAAGGATCCGGAACTTTACTTCAGGGAGCTAGCTCAGCTCAGGCAGACAGGTAGTTTGGATTCTTATATTGGTGAGTTTCAGAGAGTGGTAGTCATGGTGACAGGTATTTCAGAACAGAGACTCATTATACTCTTCGTTGAGGGGTTGACAGAACCTATGAGAGGTTGGGTTAAGGCATTTGATCCTCCTACCCTCCAGGAAGCCATGAGGAAGGCGAGGAACATGGAGCTTGCAGCACCTCGCAGCAAGTTCACTCCAGGTTCGACACCTTACACGAGGCCTAACAGGTCTTTTGACAGAAATAGACCCTTTGACAGAAGGAAGGATCAACCGGATCCTAAGAGACAGAAAGCACCACCCTTTGACAAAGAAACACTGAACGATTTGCGGAAGAAAAAGTTGTGTTTCTGGTGCAAGGCACCCTATGATGAAAAACATGTATGCCCACTTCGTCCTAAGGTCAAAAACAATCAGATGGAATGGTTTTATGAGGGCGAGGAGCAATCTGATCTGTCATACCAGCAAGCTGATTCCGAGCATTCAGATGATGACAGGTCCGAAAATGAGGGTGAACACGAAGGTGGAAGGAAGCTACAGGAAGCCCATTTGACTAGCCTTTAGAGAGATGGGTCGTTTAGACTTCGCGGGCTCCTAGCAGGTCAGAAGGTGATCACTTTATTGGATACGGGTGCTACACATAATTTCATTGATGCACGATTGGTGGAGAGACGTGGCATTCAGACAGAGGCATTTGAGGGTATTTGAGTCAAGGTGGCTGATGGGTACACACTCAGATGTGACCGAAAGATTACTGATCTTCCGATGCGACTGAACAACTACGAATTCAAGACTAAATTCTATGTTGTTAATATGGGAGATACTGATGTGGTGTTAGGGATGGCATGGTTGCACGATTTGGGTGAGTTCACACTCAATTTGCGTGACATGGAGATGAAGTTCAAGGTTGATGGGAGACCTCATGTCATCAAGGCTATTAGAGACAGTAATCTGAGGATGGTTTCGTTCAGACGGATGGAGAGACTCATTCGTCATGATATGGTTGACTGGGTAGCAGAGTGCATGTTGATGCCAGCCCAGCAGGAGCAGCAGAAGGGTGAGTACCACCCTGACATACAGATCTTGAGGACTAAACACTCCAAAGTGTTTAGTGACATTCCACCTGGTAGACCTCCAGATAGAGGCACGAAACATATCATTGAATTGGAGGAGGGCGCAAAGCCCGTTATGATCACTCCCTACAGACATCCGAAACGACTCAAGGATGAGATAGAGAAGACCATCAACGAGTTGTTAGCTATGGGGCATATTAGACCTAGCAAATCACCTTTTGCTTCATCGGTTGTATTGGTGAAGAAGAAGGATGGATCACTTCGGATGTGCATAGACTACAGGTAGCTCAACAAAAGGACAATTAAGAATAGGTACCGTATACCACGCATCGATGAGTTGATTGATGAGTTACACGGTGCTATCTTCTTCACGAAGATCGATTTGAGGTCCGGGTACCACTAGATTCAGATGAGGGAGCAGGATATTGAGAAAACCGCCTTCAGATGTCATTGCGGTCACTTCGAGTTCTTGGTTATGCCCTTCGGTCTAACCAATGCACCTGCCACCTTTCAGGCGACTATGAACAGGGTTTTCAGTTCTCAGTTGAGGAGATTTGTATTGGTCTTCTTCGACGACATTCTGGTTTATAGCAGGTCATGGGAGGAGCATCTAGCTCACTTAGACGCAGTTTTGGGTATCTTGGCAGATGAGTCTTTCTATGCTAAGGAATCTAAGTGTGAGCTCGGTATGGAGGAGTTGTTATATTTGGGGCACATCATCAGTGCCAAGGGAGTGAGTATGGACCCTGAGAAGGTCCGAGCGATAGTTGAGTGGCCGGTTCCTGAGAACCTTACGCAGCTCAGAGGCTTCATTGGGTTGTGTGCTTTTTACAGGAGATTTGTTAGTGGGTTCTCACGCCACGCCGCACCCCTTACTGACTTGACCAAGAAGGGGGCTTTTACTTGGTCACCACAGGCACAGGAGTGCTTTGACAGGTTTAAGGTGATCATGACTTCATGTCCAGTGCTAGCATTGCCTGACTTTACGAAGTCATTTGATTTATTCTGTGATGCTTCAGGAGAGGGCTTTGTCGCCGTTTTGATGCAGAGCGACATCCCTATTGCTTTGAGAGCGAAAGCTTAGGGGTCCTGAGAGGTTCTACAGCATTTACGACAAGGAGATGTTAGCCATTATGCATGCTTTGGCTAAGTTCAGGCAATACTTGGTAGGCAGCAAATTCAGTGTCCGTACAGACCATAACAGCCTGAAACACTTCCTTGGACAGCAAGACCTGAATGAGAGGCAGCAGAAATGGGTCAGCAAACTGCAGTCATATGACTTTGACATCACTTTCATTAAGGGGAAGCAGAATGTTGTAGCTGACGCCTTGTCTCGTAGACCTCAGTTGAATGCCATGGCACATATCACAGAGGATTGGAGGCATTGGATTATCGCAGAGTATGCTAAGAACCCATGGGCTTCTAGCATTGTTGACAGGACAAAGCAGGATGATAGGTACACTATTGTAGATGACTTGATCATTTACAAGGGGCGGATTTGGTTGGTTCCTGACTCTGAGGCGAGGGTTACAGTTTTGAGGGCCTTTCATGATCTCCCTATGGCGGGCCATCCCGGGTACTACAAGATGTATAAATTGGTTCGGGAACGGTTTACTTGGAAAGGGCTGAAAATTGATGTGTTACAGTATGTTCGAGAGTGTTCTGTTTGCCAGCAGAACAAGCAGGAACACACATACCCTGCTGGATTGCTCCAGCCACTTTCGATACCTGATAGGAAGTGGGAGTGTTTATCGATGGACTTTATCGCGGGTTTGCCGAAAGCCCAAGGTAAAGATTGTATCTACGTAGTGGTTGATCGGTTGACTAAATATGCACACTTCTTCCCGATTACTACTACTTTCACAGCATCGCAGACTGCAGAGCTTTTCTTCAGAGAGGTATTCCGTTGCATGGGTTGCCTCGGACGATAGTCGCGATATAGAGATCGGTTCATGAGCAACTTTTGGGAGTTGTTCGGCTCGTGGGACCGAACCTTAATCGAAGTACCAGCTACCATCCACGCATTTACGGGGCGTATTGCAGATTGTCAATAAGTGGGTGGAAGGTTATTTGCGCAATTATATAGCTGGACAGCATAGAGCTTGGGTGAGGTGGATATACTTGTGCGAGTATTGCTATAACTCGACTCACCACATGACGATACAGATGACACCCTTCATGGCTTTGTATGGGTATGAGGCGCCCAACCTTTTGGATTTGATATTGAGCGATAGCAGAGTGCCGAGTGCAGGGGATATGATGCAGAGTCAGCAGGACATTTTGAGGTCTCTCAGAGACAATATCCAGCGGGCACAGAATCAGCAGAAGCAGATGCTGATCAAAAGAGGGTTGAGCGTACCTTTGATGTGGGTGATATGGTGTACCTTATGTTGCAGCCGTATCGTCAGTCTACTCTGCGGAAGAGTGGGGCAGAGAAGCTGAAGCCTCGCTACTATGGTCCATTTCGTGTTGTCAGACGAGTGGGCGAGGTTGCTTATGAGTTGGACTTGCCAGCTGATAGCAAGGTTCACAATGTGTTTCACGTTTCTCGCCTGAAAAAGGCATTGGGTCAGCATGTGATACCCTCTCCAGTTTTGCCACCCCTTGATGACGAAGGGAAATTGATACTAGTACCTGAGGCCATCCTCGATGAGAGAGAGACACCTTTGGGCGGGTGATCAGGGAATAGTCAAGTGGAGAGATTTGCCGGTTGAGGATGCTACGTGGGAGTCGAGGAGATTTTATAGCATCTAGAGTTGAGATTGCTTGAGGACAAGCAATTTCAGGGAGGGTGGACTGGTGGAGGTCCCCATCCTAAGCCGGGTCGTGGTTAGCCTATTATTTCGATCCTCGAGGGTCGATAGTTGTGTGCGAGGATCATCCGAGGCGCATACTGTTCTGAGCTCGTTGCAGTTGTTTCAGGTTGGGCCTTCGTAGAATCCTTCAGAGTGGTTTTTCAGAGACTTTCTATTTTTAGAAAGTCGGACAGGCGGAAGCTGCTATTTTGGGCAGGGCACCTGGTTCAGCTGTTTAGCTCAGAGTCAACCCTAGTTCATCAGTTTGACAGTCGGACGGAGAAATATTGGAGTATTTAATGATTTAATGAATAATTAATACTTTTGACTTTATATTAAAGTCACTTTATTAATTATTTAAATATTTAATAAAAGGGGCGTATTATAAAGTATTTATTATACTTTATAATAAAGTGTTGATATTTGATATAATGAATAATTATTATTCATTAATGAAGGCGCCAATTATTAAATGTATTTCTCCTAAGTCAAAAGCGCATATTTAATCATTTAATTAAAATGATTATTAAATGAGTCTTTGGGTCGAATTTTTACAAGGAGGTATATATTCACAGTAAAGACAAATTGAACCATTATGATATGTTATTCAAATTTGTCTTCTATTTTGCTCTGAGCATTGGAGTTTGCAAAACCTAGGGTTTCGGCAGACGAATTGATTTTGGAGAACGATACCTCTCCAGAATCAGGCATACTGAGACTGTGCAATACCAGTTGAAGATTGTCTTCTTGGTGACTTCACACAGAGGTTACAGACTGAGCTTATTGATTGATTCAGGCAGGGTTTTATAGAGAATATTCATCAAGCATTTGAGGCGACTTCACAGAGTTATTTTCACAGAGTTCTGGCACCATTACCAATAAAGCCGTACCATATTTATGACAGCAGCTGGGCCGTACAGTTATGTACTTGCAGGGCCGTACTTTTCTTTTCCAGAAAAAAATGCCTTCAGTTTTCAACTACTGACAGAGGGATCCAATGCGCCTGGGGTTTCTGGAGATTTCTCGTGGTTCTGTGCTGGAGATTCATGCTAGCCGCTCAATCTTCTTCATTCTTTCATCTTGCTGCAACAGCAATCAGGTTCTTTAGAAATAAAGCCATATTTCATTTATGTCATTTTTTAATATTGTAAATGCTCTGAAAAATCAATAAATTGGTGCGCCTCAATGTTATGAGCATTTTCCACGCATTTCCATTACCATTTGATTTTTAGTGAATTTTTAGCATTTATTAAGCAAAATTGCAGCTTTCTATTATTTCTCAAAAACCTTTCAAAAACCAAAAAAATACAAAAAACGATCAAAACAAACAAAGTCAGAGTTTTCAGTTAGGGTTTCGGGGTTGAGAATCACCAGGATTCTTACAGCAAAGATGTGGTCCAATAAGGACTCGTTATTAGAATCCATACCTTTATCCATATCATCGTTCATCTTCAAGCTAGCGCACTTCATGTTAAGGGGACACATGTTCACCTCATGTGATGCTTCTTGTCCGGATGATGATGATGGCACATTAGAATCATTACCAAACCCTTTCCTTGTATCCTCATATACAACATCGGCATGTTTCCCAAATTCCTCATAAAGATTTTTGCTAACTTCCCTTGTAGCTTCACTTTCCTCCTCCTGTACTAATAAATCATGCACTCCTGTACCTATAGGTGTGGATGAGACATTAAATTCCTTAGATTTCCTTGAGAGTGAGTCTGCAAGATGCTGCAAATCACAATTTAACTTTTGATGTGTTTTAATCAAATTGTGATTTATCTTTTCTTGAGATTGAGCAAGGTCTTTTAAAATCTTCTCCATGCTAGAATTCTTTTCTTTTGCTGGCGAGTCAAGAAGGAAGGCAGGAATCAATCTTCTGTTCTGAATTCTATCCATTGATGCAATCTGTAATTAAGTACCCACAAGATGGCAGGATAGTGGCTCTGATACCACTGTAATGACCCAGACCCCTGAAGTAAGGATTATTCACGATTATCTAAATTTGTCACTGTTATTCGTCAAACTAAATAGTCTTTGGCTTCTGGTATAAGCAGATTGAATATAAAACCTTGCTGACTTCAATATACTGGGATTCTAAGCATGCTTGATATGAGTCATCAATTTCAGATACATTGCATTCAGATCATGATCAAGATTTGGTATATAGAAACAACTAAATGTTTTAAGTATCGGACAATAGAAATGGATTGTATAATCCTCTAAAGCAGCAATAGTTATTTGTCAAATCACTTGCACAATACAATTCTCAATTCAACAACCAACTCTGATTATTATCAAACAATTCACAAGCAGTCCTTTAGGTGGGTTACGACTGTTCATAATTAATCTGTATAACAGAGTACTCTAGTCTACAATGTCAAATGCCCAAGCGTATTCTAGGCTGTAACGATCACTACTTCAAAGTATGGATTTATAGCTGTGCTCCACGGGGACGCGTCCCCTGCATTTTTTACCCGTTTCCCGTACCGGGTACGAAACGGGGACGCGGGGACGGCTAGGAAACGTCCCCTAGCAGTCCCCTTTTGGCCTCCAAGTACCCGGTACTTCTAGGGGACTTTTGGCAAAAGGTAGGGGACGTAGGGTACTTCTAGAAGTACCCGAAACTTCCCAGCCGTCCCCCATCCGTACCGGGTACTTCTAGAAGTACCCTATGGCCCAGCAACAAAAAAAATACATTTTTATAAAAAATTAAAGTTTTTTAAAATGAAAAAAAGGCATGGGTGGGCCCACAAGGGACGCCCCATGCCTCTTAACCTAATTTATGCCTTATATATGCCCTAAAATAGTTTACATAAAATATAATAGACTTTAAAATGGCATTCATACATTGATCTGATTATCAAATTCTGAGTTTCATTTCCTTAAATTTTACTGTCATAAAATGTTACAATATAGCTACAGCCTTACACATATTCAAACTGGAAACTAATATGGACAGATTTGCATATATATGATGCTGAGAATGGGCTACAGCAGTGAGGAAACTACAGATAACTAACTGATTGAATAACAGCAGCAACAACAATTTACAGATAATTATATATCTCAGACCAGACCTGGAATAAGCTCACGCCTGGGCCAAATAGTCACTGGAATCTCCTTGCAAATGAGTGCAGGTCTGAGTAATCTTCATGCCAAGGCATATCCCACTCCAGGTGACCAATATTCAAGCTAACTGGGCACAGATATTCACTCACAGCCACTGTGAAAGGATCCATGTCTGCTCACTGTTCTGAACTACGAGCTCACGTTGATATTAGAAACCTCTTCAAACCCAGTTGCTATGCCCAATATAGTAAAATGAGAAAAAGAAACTCATTTTTACATTTGGCTTGTGAAGTGAAGGAGAGCAAAAGAAGAGCAGCTGAGTGAAGGATTGCCAAACTAGTTAGTATCGTCAGACTCCAGCCTTACGTTGGGATGTTAATCCCAAAGATGCTATGCAGATTGAGGAGAATGAACATGAGGGATTGGTGGGTGTTCCATTGGTTGAGACAGATTCTTCTATTGACATGGACACTGACACTGACTTAGACTCGTGCTCTGATGGCGAGGACGATGCTGATTTAGACCTACCTTATGCTGATTAGGGACCTTGGACAGCGATATATTTTCTTAGTTTTATGTTTATCATGTCATTTCACAGTTGAGACTTGGAGCCTTTGGGCATTTTGGTTATAATTATCAAACTTTTATATGATATGTATGCACATTTATAATGAAAAGCATTTGAACTTTGTTAATTTGTTTGTCAATTCTCATGTGAAATCTCAATTCAAGTCTAATGATATGTATTAAGCTTATACAATGTCTAGAATGAATGTTTTATCAATGTTATGCTATGAACTTTTGAAATTTCTCTATATTTTTAAAAATTTCCCTATTTTTTTGTCAGCCGTCCCCTGCCGTCCCCTAAAAAATGACCCAAAAGTACCCCCGTACCAGAAACTCGTCCCGCCGTACCGGGTACTCCCCGTCCCCGAAACCCCGTGGAGCATAGATTTATAGTTTTCACCATATTCCCCTTTTCACTGAACACATGAATAAGAGACTCCGGACTGCGTTACAAATGCAGATCATTCAAATTGCAAATGGACAGATCATTACTATAACCAATCACTCTTTATATTGTCAGTATATGACCATTCATGATAATTCATATATAACCAGAACAGAGACTTGCAAGGACTTATTGAAAATATTCAACATTTCTTGGTCATTGACTTCACATGATTACAGGTGGTAGCAAGAAGTTCTATGGACATACCCGTATTTTTCAGTAGTAATATTGACACACACAACAACACAGATATGAAGAGCCCGATATCAAAGTTCACGGAATGGTTGGCTTTGCCGCAACAACAGATTAACATATGACATCCCCGATAAACTCTAGCACAAACCGTATACAAATACTGATGACAATCCCGACTCTACCAATATGCGTCTTCCCTTCAATAAACATCAAAGATTAGATGCAAGAATATTGTTAACGGCAAAATGGAATATCACCCGTTTGTCTTCAGCGCCCATAGAGATTCCCGTTAATGATGTCAGGGATGATTCCCGACTCCCTTCGCCAGTTGCATAAGCACTTGATATAGCTATACCGACTCTCCATTCTCACGTGCGCACTTAGAAATATCTTTCCCGACAACCTTTCTGAATGACGGTTTTGTAGACTCCTCCAGACGGATGAGTAACATCTTGATACATTGCCGACAACAGGCTTTAACATCCACAGCTTTTGTACATTGTCTTCATTCCCCGACAGTCCATATAAATCTCTGGCAATGATGATATCATCCGTAATGTTGATTGTTCGCTGATATAGGAGTCTCAAGTCACAATGGTTAACAATACTCCGGAAGTGCTCCCACAAAATGTTACTCGATGAGACAGTAATCCTGGAATGCTCCCGCGATGATTATATTGAAATGCTCGATAAAACAAACAATCCCGATATTGGGTGCTCTGGCATGAGTTCCAAGTCTCCAGATAAATATTATTCTCAGATAATCGCAAACCATTAATACTGCAAAATGTTGATTAAGAACTTGTGATTTGCCTAGCTGGGTTTCCATCCAAGCCGAGGCATTCAATTCCCGAGAGTTTCCGTTCTCAGGATCCTAATGTCAAACCATACTTTCAATCTTCAATTTTGTTCGTGATATCCTTCTGTCCGCTCTCAAAGCCCATATAACTTTGCCAGATTCCGTTATTCCAACCAATTTAATTTCTTGACTTTATAAAGCTAAAGTTCTCAACATAATATTTTATAAAGCCAAATATTATTAATTAATTAAATAAATAAAATGCCTTTTAGGATAAATATAGACAATTTTAATATTTAATTAATTAATCAAATTCTTAATTTGGCATATGAAAATTGGGGACATCACATATTCTTCTTTTGAAAAAGTGTGGACTTTATATTCTGATGCAGTAGCAAAAACTGGGAGTTGTTCCAAACTTTAATCTTCAGGCATATTTCACAATAGTGCAAATAATTATTTAGTGAATAAATCAGATAAGGAAGTCACTTTTTGTCCTTAGCAAGAAGGCGCGCCTTTTGGAAGGCAGTTCCAGGTTGCAAGTTCATTGATGTAGAGCTCAAATTGAGGTAATGATCAGATTGAGGTAGTGTTGAGATTATGATAGTTCTCAGTTTGAAGAGAATATGCGTGTGGAAGGATGCATTTTGAGTCAATAAATGAGAATTGCAGAATTGTGAATTTTCTCAGTGAGTAGCTGCTCATGTTGGAGTTGGTGCTTCAACCGTTCAAAGTTGGTGCATCAAGGAAGTTGGTGCTTCCAATGAGTTGGTGCTCACTTTTGTATCTGGAGATTGTAGTCTCCTGGGTTGGTGCCTAGTTGAAGTTTAATGAAAGCAATAGTTCTACCATGGTTTTTAACCCAAAAGGTCTAATGTTTGCTCTTATTGTTTTTATTGCTGATTCATATGGTTTCAAGTTTTAAAGTTTTAAAATATTGATTCATACCCCCTACCCCTCAGTATTTTCTGTGTGCTCTTCAATTGGTATCAGAGCAGGGTTCCTTTGGGAAGAGAGCTTAATCACTTGAAGGTAGATCCTTTAGCACACATGGGTTCTCATGAAGGACTTTCTACTACTAGAGCTCCTTTAGTTGATGGTTCAAACTATGCTTTTTGGAGAATACGAGTGCGTACTTATTTGATGTCTCTTGGATTTGATATATGGCGAAGTGTGGTATTTGGATATACAATTCTAGCGACTCTTCCAACGGATGCAAATGGAAAAAGAGCTTTTGAAAACAATGCCAAAGCGATGAACGCCATCCTTTGTGGTTTGGCAGAATCTGAATTTATGCACTGTGATATAGCTCATGAAATTTGGGACAAACTTCAGAAAACTTATGAAGGAGATGATAAATTCAAGAAGGCAAAGCTACAGACACACAGGAGACATTTTGAGAGTCCTAAGATGCAACAAGAAGAGAATGTTGTTGCATATCTACTCTGTGTAGATGAAATTGTCAACACTATCAAAGGCCTAGGAGAAAAGATTGATGAATCCATTGTTGTTCAGAAGATATTAAGATCCCTTCCTTTGTGTTTTGATGCAAAGGTATCTGCTATTGAGGAAATGAAGGACCTTGACAAGTTGACAGTAGATGAATTACATGGTATTCTCACAACTTATGAGATGAGAACAATTCTTGATCAATAACCAAAAGGGAGACAGCCTTTAAAGTTTCAAAAAAGGGAAAAGACAAGGAGCTTGCAACTAGTAATAGTTTAGATGAAGATTTAGATACTGATGAGGCACACTTCATGAGGAAATTGAAGAAGGGTTCAGGAAAATACAAAGTTTCCTTTCAAGTGCTTCAACTACGGAAAAGTGGGACACTTTGTATCTAAATGTCCCTATATTGAGAATGAGGACAACAATAGTGAAAAGGAAATCTAAACATTTCAAAAGGGGGTATCAAGGTAAGAAGAAGTTTCAGAAATCTGCAAAAAGTCTCTACTCAAAAGATCACAACAGTTCAAGAGAAGATAGTGATGAAGAATTTTCTGATGAAGCTATCTTATTTATGGCTGAAGAAGAAAATATGCCTGAGATTGAAGATGAGGATATAGAAAATGAGCAATATGATGAAGGAGAAGTAGATCTTGAAGAAAAACTTGTTAGTGCACTAAGTGAAATCAAGAAACTCAGAAAAAGAAATCAAAAGTTGAAATTACAATAGCAAGAAGACAATGAATCAAAGGTCATGATATCTCAAGCACTTGAAGAAGCTGAAAAGAAGATTGTTGATCTAAAAGTTAAGATTAAAGAAGCTAGAAAGATTGAAGATGTTAGAAATCTGCTTAAAATGAAGGAAGAAAATTGTGAAAGACTTGAAGCTGAAATAGTTTCTCTTAGAAAATTAGACAAATCTGTGTTACAGCTGAATAATGAGATGAACAATCAGAAAAGTTCTATGTCATTGGATGAACTCATTAGCTCACAAAAATCCTCTACTGATAAGAGTGGAGTTGGATATGAAGAAGGTCAAAGTTCCAAGACAACAAAAGAAGAAAAACGAAAGAGCAACTTTGATAGCACAAGTTCACAATCAAAAATCAAAAACAACATTTTCAGAAGACCTATTTCAAGGCAACCTCACATGACTAGGTTTAACAATTCTTTCTTTTATGGGCATTGTTTTTCATGCAATCGTTTTGGTCACAAGGCAACAAACTATAGAGTTTATGCAAGAAATGATTTAAGATATGTGAATAGAAATCAAGGATTCTTGAATAGGAATTCTTTTGCTCCTTTGATGAATTACAATGTTATATGCTACAAATGCAATAACTTTGGTCATACTGCAAAGACTTGTAGAAGCAATTTTGCAGAATCTTCCAAGCAAAGTAAAAGGAAAGAGCAACAGGAGGCTGAAAAAGAAGTTAATAAGAAGGTTTGGAGGAAGAAGAAAGAGGTAGAAAGAGAGAAATCTATGATTGTGCAAACAACCTTACATGCACAGAATGAGAGTGATCAATGGTACATTGATGGTGGCTGTTCTAGACATATGACAGGAGACAAAAGCAAGTTTCTCACGTTGAAGAAAATGAATGGTGGTACAGTAAGGTTTGGAGACAATGCATGTGCAAAAATTTCAGGTAAAGGTACTCTTATGTTGAATGACAAAAGAACTAAGGTTGAAAATGTTTTGTATGTTGAAGGTCTAGAACATAATTTACTGAGTGTGAGTCAAATGTGTGACCAATGGCACACTCTTGTTTTTAACTTTGGTAGTTGTGAAATTAGTAAGGATGGTAGACATATTGTTGAAGCTAGTAGAACTGCTAACAATCTTTATATTCTTGATGACATCAAAAGTGAGAAGTGTTGTTTGAGTCAGGAAGATGGACGGTTATGGCACAAAAGGATGGGACACTTGAATTTTGATAATCTTGTTTAGATCAGTAGAAAGGAAACGTTTGACTTGTGGGAGAATTTGACTAGATGTTTACACTCAGGGGGAGCTTTCATTGTCATATTTCATCAGCTCCATTTTAGTTATGTAGGTTGTTCAGTTTTCGATTGATGTCAAAGGGGGAGTAGTGTGTCAGGGGGAGCAGTATTGATTCTGGTTGCAAGAGGTGTTGCCATCAATGACAAAGGGGGAGATTATTGAATATTTTGTCATTGATGCCAAAGGTTCGTATGAGTTTTTGAGGAGTGCATAAGCTTTAGGTGAGTGCACAAGTCTGGATACGTTGAGTGGATGCCACTATGGAAGGATTGCCACATTTGCTTTGACTTGTCAAGAGGTCGGGTGGTATGCCATATCAGCATGAAGTGTCAGGGGGTCGAGTCATTTGTAAAGCCACGATTCTTTTGTAACATCTTGCATTATGAATCTTGATGACTTTTCTATTCTTGGGTGATGGCTTCATGAAATGCCTTTGACGAGTCTACCTTCCTGGGCGACTAATTTTCATGCTTTTGAAATTTCTATTCTTGCCAATGGCTGTAGCATGTGTGGACGGGTTGAGTATTGGTGTCGGCCTTGGTTTTATGATTATCTTAATTCTTTCGCCATAGGTTGAATTCATGAGCATTTAAAAATTTCATCGACACCATTCTATTCTTGGCGTGGGTTGTATAACATGAGTTGTTGGAGTTAATTGGCGCTATGTTCGTGGAGTCATGGAGTGTGCCATTGCTATATGTTTACCTTTCTTGTATTTGCAATAGATGATTTTATCGGTGGCTGTATGTGTTTAGAGATTATGATGCACTATCCTGGATGAAAAATTGATAGGCCTTAGTGGCATAGTGGATATACAGAAAAAGCTCAAAATAGGTTATTTGCTCTAAGTTGATCTTTAGATATGCTTACATTTTTATAAAATCTATATTCTTGATTAGAGTATTTGGTGGGAGCCATGTTGCATCTAGTAAGTTCATGGAGAGTATGAGCGATATGAGGTTGCTCAGAAAACAAGTTTTTGATGAGTATAGTCACCATCACATATATGAGTCTTCAGTTATTGCGCAAAGAGTGGTGGATGGTGTAAAAACGTGGGAATTCTTTTTATGTTCTCTGGAGTTAATATATTGGTTTATTTTCTGAGGACGTGAATTGCTTTTGTGTTCATTACGTGAATTGCTTTTGTGTTCATTCTTCTAGTGGTATGGGCTGTATGTTGTGAGTATGCGAATATCACGCTTTGTTTCTGTTCTTTTGTGACAGGCTGTGTGAAGTGGTGTGGCAGAAAAACTATTTCGTGCTTTTTTTGTGTGAAGTCATGGTATCGCACTGCTTAATTAGGCTATTCATTTCTAGTTGAAATTGGTGGAGTGGTGCCGCATTAGTATGTTTTTGAGTGCATGAATGTTGTGTGTCTGAATTTTGAATTCGGGTTGAATCAAGTAGGAGACATCATGAATGAGTGAGATATTTGTCTCAGTATCGAGGGGTGGATAGATGTGATTTTATTTTTTCTTGCATTCTTCATGAACAAGGGTTGAATTGATTATGCAGATTTTTGAATGGTATTCTTTTGAAAAAGTGCGGACTTTATATTCTGAGGCAGCAGCAAAAACTGGTAGTTGTTCCAAACTTTAATCTTCAAGCATATTTCACAATGGTGCAAATAATTATTTAGTGAATAAATCAGATAAGGAAGTCACTTTTTGTCCTTAACAAGAAGGCGTCCCTTTTGAAAGGAAATTCCAGGTTGCAAGTTCATTGATGTAGAGCTCAGATTGAGGTAATGATCAGATTGAGGTAGTGTTGAGATTATGATAGTTTTCAGTTT
The DNA here is from genome assembly GCA_007258455.2 of Sequoia sempervirens. Lineage (NCBI taxonomy): Eukaryota > Viridiplantae > Streptophyta > Pinopsida > Cupressales > Cupressaceae > Sequoia > Sequoia sempervirens. The sequence goes on from VDFB02271358.1 coordinate 646,909,911, forward strand.
GAAGAAAGTATGCGTGTGGAAGGATGCATTTTGAGTCAATAAATCAGAATTGCAGTGAGTTGGTGCTTCAGCCGTTTGAAGTCGGTGCTTCCAGTGAGTTGGTGCTCACTTTTGTAATCTGGAGATTATAGTCTCCTGGGTTGGTGCCCAATTGAAATTTAATGAAAGCAATAGTTCTTCCGTGGTTTTTTACCCAAAAGGGTTTTTCATGTGATATTAGTGTTCATCTTGTCTAATGTCTGCTCTTACTGTTTTTATTGCTGATTCATAAGGTTTCAAGTTTTAAAGTTTTAAAATACTGATTCACCTTGCCCCACCCTCTCCCTTCCGCTGCACCCCAACCCCCATCTCAGTATTTTCTGTGTGCTCTTCAAAGATGGCAAATCAATTGCAAATAAACTTTAATTTATCAGATTACCCAAAAGTATCTTTTATGTAACTCTGACCCTGCAGCATAGAATGCTTTCTTGGAGTTTTTTTGTCATTGGAGAGTTTTAGGGAGTGCTTCTCAATTCGCAACTGTTAGAAAAATATTCATTTGGTCAATACTGTAGTAAATTTATATTCATACGTATCAGAGTTTTTCTTGTTTTTTGATCGTAACTTGTCATTTGGTCAAAACGCCATTGTTTTAATTTGGTCAACATATACAATTTGTTCAGCTCAAATAATGTTTAAGATAATTTACATGCACGATTTTCAGCTCTCTAAAGTGCTTATCATCTTTGCATTTTGAACTATGGTTTCTTGAATTGGTTTTCTCAGGAATGGGTCTAAGATTTTAAAATTAATCTATAGCATGCCAACTTTATACTGATTTGTGTGTACTCTGCATTTTCATTTACTATGAAGTTGCCATTTGCTTTCTAATTGCTGCATTTTCCCCTCTAATCTTGTACCTTTGATTTAGAATGATGAGCGTAAGTTATTAATATCTCTATGCATTCATCTAATATACATTTTGGTTGTTTTCTTTGTTCTTTGTCAAACAGGTTAAACACTTTGACAGACAGTATAGTTCCAAGAAGAAAGTAGAGCGATTACTGGAAGCTGAGGGTTCTCGTAAAGGCCCCATGTCATTGCCCCAAAGATAACATTTTTTGGGTCCCTACAGATATAAGTTATTGATTAGAATGATTTAGTCACTGAGTTAAAGTCTAGTTTACACTGGTTTACATTTTTCAGTCCATGCAAAGGATATCTGCCTAGGCACTTATAAGGGACTGATAAATCCCTACTTGATGGTTTACTTCTATTGATGCATCTTGCCTCAATTTTTGTTGAATCTTAATTCTTCAGGCATATGAGAAGGCACCAGGAAGAGAATATTTGCAATTTCTAAGGTTTGTCTGGCACAACTTTGATGAGTGCTGTGCAGCATCTAGTCAATTAGGAATGGGTGAAAAATATTTATAGAAGATTGTAATAAATAGTGTAGTCAGTGTAGTGCACAACTATAGCTATGTCTTGTGGATAATCAAAGCTTATTTTGACTTTTTCCATTTGAATCTGATAGTCTTCAGAAAGTTCAAATGTGTATTGCAAGTTCTCAAGTTTGGGAGATGACTATTTTGTTAAGGATGGAAATCTGCATCATATGATGCAACAGTTTTGAAAATTTTGTGATTATCTGTTACAATGAAAAGTTGTTTAGAAAAAAAATGCATCTTATATGTTTTATAAACAAGAGCAGCTAGGATAATACATCAGGTAACTCAGAAAATACCATGCTAGGGTACTTTTACAAATCATATAAGAGGAACGCTAACATGTTAACATTATCAGCAACAGGAAGAGAATGTAAATCTTTTCTAAAACCATAAAATCTGGTCGAAACCCAAGTGGGATAAAAATAGACAAGTTGCAGAGGTTAGATAATTGCAAACCTTTGGTGGAATTCTCAATGATTTTATCACTATGGTGTATATTGATCGTAGAAAATTCAAAATTAGCTAGCCCGTTGATGAACCATTCTTGATGTTGATATTGCTAATTGTTAAGGGAAACTTTGCGTGAAGTTATCTAAATTTAGTTGCATGGCTTAAGAATTTTTTTGAAGTCTTTCTTAATCTCATTCATTGATATGTTTTTTGGGTTCATCTTAGGGTACTGGAATTCATTAAGCAACCCCTGCATCAACTTTCCACAGCTATTACACCTCCAATTTGGGTCAAACTTTAGTTCTACATTTTCAATCTCCCTACAATATGGTTGCAAAAATGCCAGTTTGTGTATTGTTTCCTTAATTTCTTTTTGTTGCCAAATAATTTCAAACTTTGGACGTGTGTCTCTACGTACTTAGTTTTATGATATTACATTATCTAGAATTATAGTCTGCTGCTATCCTTCTATCAAATTTACCTATTATAATTCACATTCTTGTAAGTCACCACTTATAGCCCCTATAATGATTTTCTACCCAATTACTTAATGTTACATCTTTTGCAAAGTCCCATCACTTTTTGATGCAGGAGCATTCGAGTCCTCAAATAATCTTGCATCACAATATGCACGAATAAAAATTATGTTATTTCAAAGTTTTGGTTGTTTTTGTTTGTAGGCTTCTCATCAAACATGCATACTCTTAGAAGGCTGCGACAAGTTGGTTATATGTTGCTACAAGTGTTATATGGATTGCTGCAGGTGTTAACAGGCTGCTATAGGTGTGCTGGAAGTTACTACAGGTGTGTTGAGAGCTTATTGTAGGTCTTTGGATACAAATTTTCAGTTGGAGTCATTTTGTTAAATGAGTTTCATTCATTGCTTTTAACAATATGTTTTGGTGCACACAATGTGATGAAGGTTGTGGAGTTTAATGTAGGTGGTCTTTGTTCCTTTTGGGCGCCAACGTTTTTGTCTTTTCCCATCATGGTGGCACTAGGGCATTAAACCGTTAAGATTTGATATATTTTTGTTCATTTTAGTTACGATTGTGTAATATCCCCTTCTCAAGTGATGACTTCTGTTGACCGTTGGCCTATTCCGGAGACCCGTAGGCTACTCGGAAAGTAAAATTAGGGTTTCCCGTTTGGTAGTTGGAGTTGATCGAAGTTGGGAGTGCAGTTTGCGGATTCTTTCTAGGTTTTCGGAGAGCTTTGCAACGGTGTGACATGTGGTGCATTCCGGGCATTTTCTAGAATTTACTATTTTTAGTAAATTCTATTTTTGGTAGTGATCATGCAGTTCCCAGTGCAATTGGCTTTCTTCTTCAGTCAGTTCAGTTGGCTTGTTCTTTTTTGGCTCTGGGGCACATTTGGAGAGATAAGTTCAAATTATTTTAATAAAGTCATGTTTTAATATTATATTTTATTGTTGACCTCCCCCTTAGCCTAGTGATTGAACTTTAAGTTGTTTTAAAAGGTGGTCTTGTGATGAACCGACACTCTGCTGTGACTGGTTCCACTGAGATTCTCTAGGTCTGTCTTTGAATGTTTTCGGTATTTTGCTTGTTTAGGTATTTTTCCTTTTATGTGTTTTGGGTTTTTTCTCAATAATGATGCGAAATAAGAGCTAAGAAATTGTACATGAAGTAAAGTCTTTGAATGAACTAATCTATCAAGACACATTTGACAAAACACTTGATATACGAAGCCAAATGCAAGTTCTTCATTACATAATAGATTGCATAAGAGATATAATTTACATCAGATTCAAACAATACACATCAAATGTCATAGATTTTAACTTATAGCCATAAATCACAGTGAATAGTGATTTGCTACAGTACCCGCCCCTAGTAAATTGCTCATACAAACCAAGATACGAATTTCTCCCAACGCAATCTAGATGGAAAGTCTTCCTATGATAAGGGCGCCCCCTTTGGATGAGAAAGCAGCCACTAAGTAAAGGCGTTTTAATTCCTATGAGCTGATAAAACCCTCAAGAAAGTGCGGCTGGCTGTAGATGCTCAAATCAGCTCCAAAAATCTTCAAAAATGTAAGCAATGTTCTCTAGATGGCAAATGGAGACACTGGCAGCGAAACCCCTTCCAGAAGATGCCTCCAACAACTTGTAATCAGCAAAATATGGCTCCAAATGAAACCACTAAACTCAGATCTGCAACTTTAGGGTGGTATTTCACACCATCAAGAAGCTCAAATTCGACGAACAAAGCCCAATCTAGGCTCACCCACTGCAGAAATCAGGAACCCTAGTTTCCCTCTCTCCCAAACTCCACACTTCCAAGTTTCATTCATCAAAATAACTTCATGCTTGAATGGGTCGAACTTTCTCAAGGTCTTTTATAATTTTACATTGAAATCACTATTCATTAAAAAAGCACTATTCACTTAAGTTGTCTTTTTTCACTTTAGTCATGAATAGTAACTGAAAAATAGAAAGTGACCCCTTTAAAATATACACATGGTCCCTAAACCTGAAAAGGTGAAATAAGTGGTGAAGATCATCATTTTAATCTCCAGTAACACGCCAAACGCACAAATTCACCTCGTCACCAAGCTTCGGATACTAATACTGCATTTTACCGACCAAGTGCCCGTTCAAGAGACCCTCTATCCAGAACCATTAGCCTACGAGGATCGACATAATAGGCTAATCCACCAACCCTGATGCTCGCGCAAGAATGGGGACATTACAGTTCGCCCTCCCTGAAATTGCTTGTCCCCAAGCAATCATTACTGCGAAGAAACCTCACTCCTTGGAAGGCTCGAAAGAAGAACTGTGAAACGTCCCATGCATCACTAACTAACTCCTGAAGCACCAACATAAACACAACTGTGCAAAATATCCCTGGATCTTGAAGCCAGAATGGAAGTTTGCCATGTCCAATAACCTCTGACTTCCGCTGCGCAAATCTGATCACAACTTCACCATGCTGAAAATGGTGAAGCAACCTGTCGGAACCCAACCCGACTGCAGTGCCAGAACGGTCACCACCCGGATCCCAATACAACCTGAAGTCACATCCATCTGTCATGAAGAGATTAAAATATCTAGAAACTTCCGCAAAACAATATCTCTCTACAGCCTCTCCAAAACACCCATGGAAGTGATAGCTAATAAACCCATCATGTCCGCTGACACTGTAATCACCTTGTAACCATGTATCCGTGTGAAATCCCTGTGACATTAGAGTAACAAACCCTGTCGGATACCTATCAGCATGATGGATAACAGACTGTTGTCCCTGCCAGTAATCCCCCACAAGCAACTGAATCGGGTACTGGCAACCTTTAGTCCCATCTTCTGAAGATGGCAACTCTGGACACAATAAAGAGTTACTCCCCTTGACTGCACCAAGAGAATCACCTTGCGCCCAAGAACTGTGCATCGAATATGAATCATGTACAGGTGGATCAAAGGCAAAACTATAAGCACTTCTCACCATGTACACACTATTAAACTCCTTTGTGAGCCCTGTTTGGAATCCCGATGCACGAGGACGATCCAAAACACTGCGACTGTCACTCAACCTGGAACTAGTATCAGGAGTATGATCGGCTTCTAGCTCGAAGAGTGGATTTTCAAAGATCAAACCGCCATCAACCTCAAATAAGGGATTATTAATGAACTGTGCAATCCCTCCATGTTGATCTGGATCATCCGTCTCTGAGTCCCTAGGACAATACACTGAATTGTACTCTGGAATTGGCTCATCAAGTTGCCAATTACAATCAACTGTGTGGGATGAAATGCCGGATTTTCTCCCAGGAGAGGGAAACAAATCAACATAAGTACCAATCTCCCAACTAGATGTTGCTCTGCATATCTCGTGTGAAGTGGATGGAGTAGTGTCATGAGTTGACACATAACTCTCTGGTGAGTCAACTACCATGTCACAAGAGCTATCGATAATTTGTTCTGCAACGTCTGTCATGGGACTAAACTTAGGGGAACCAGGTGCAACACATGGTTCTCCACAACTCTCAACCAAGGCTCTCATCCCATTTGTAACAACTGCACCTGAAATCGTGATGGATGTAGTATCCACATCCTCGACCTGCTCACAACCACAATCCGTGGACATATGTTCTTCACCAACTGCTGCCATGGAAACCTGAACTGTATCGGAAGCTGGTGAAGACTGTGCCAAACTTGAGACCACGGTAAGCTCCTCCAACCGTGAGTGTGACTCTTGAAGGGCCAACTGAGCACTCTCCAATGAATCCATAGTCACCTCGAACTCATGAGTGAGCTCGTCAACCTCCTCCTCTTTCCCTTTTAGTGCTTCGTAGCAAGTGCACCCCCACTCGAGAAGATAATCCCTATCCGCAAGAAGCTGTAGGTAATGTTGTTTCATAATTCCAACTGCCTCTCGAAGTACGTGAAACTCTACAGAGGAGAGACTACTATCATTGTGCCCATCTATCATAGGAGTGCCCCCACCCAAAGTAGCTAACATCTGACGAGCAACATCAAAATGCTCTATGGCTATGGCAATCATACTGTCATTGGCCTTAAGTTGTCCTATCACATGATGAGGACCTTGGAACTCATCACTCTCGTACAAATTCTCTAATTTAAAAGCTGCACTATGATATGAAGCTGAATCATCATCGCTCCCCGACTGATAAGCAGCATTGTGTGTGCTATCAACTTCACACACAATATCAACAGGAGTACTGCTGCTATGAACCTCATAGGATGGCTCAACAGATATTGTTGAAGCTGTCGTTTGGTCGGTATCTTCGCACACTTCTTCCAAGGTATCTGCACATCCACCCAACTCACGATCTTGGAATTCGTTGCCCTTGGTTAACCTTTCTGATTGGTTTCCTACGGTATGATATGAAAAATCAGACTCACTGTGGCATGAATTGTCACTGTAAATTGCATAATTAGTACCCCAATCTCGAGTACCAACATGTGACAACTCTGTAGGAATATCATTCCCCAATGTAATCACTTTCCTCTCATGCTGATGCCAAGTTTCATCACTTCTGTCATGAAGATCAAGGCTATTATCAGTGCTGGTAACAACTGCTCGAATGCTGTGAATATCATTCAAAATTCTCTCAACACTGATCCTAACTCCACCATACCAGAAGTGGTGAAGCAATACACTGGGACCCATCTAAACGGTGGTGCTAACTATGTCTCCACCTAGATCCCAATATAAACCGAACTCATATCCATCAATCGTGAGGAGGTAAGGATATCTTGAAGCATCTGCTATGCAACATCTCTCCATAACCTCCGCTAAACTCTCATGGATGTGATATCCACCTGTGCCATCATGCCTGCTGACATTGTAATCCCTCTGTAACCCTGTGTCCACCAGAAGTCTCTGAGACAAAGAAGCAACAAACCTTGTTGGATACACATCAGCTTGATGGAAGACTAAATGCCAATCTTGCAAGCATTCACCCGCCAACAACTGAGTCGGGTATTTGCAACCACTAGTTCCATCTATTGAAGATGGTAACTCTCCATCCAAAAAGGGATGGTATACGTCCTGAACCAATCCACACCGACGCGTCAACAAATCCTCTGTATGTGGACTTGAAGAGAAGTGTTGAGCACTCCTCACAATGCTCACCTCAGTAAACTCCACTGCGGACCCTGTCTGAAATCCCAATCCACAATCAATACTCATCTCCGGACTCGGGTCAAGAGGGTGATCAACATCCATCTCAAAGAGTGGATTATCATATGACCAAGAAGCATCTATCTCGAACAATGGATTGTCGATCTTCTCGCACTCCATCTCCTGATCCGCCTCCTGCTCTCCACCCAAATTTTCACTATAGTACGAGGTTGAGTCAACCTCATTCACATCATGATCAACAACATCATGTATGCTATCATCAGCGCACACATCATCATCTAAGGCACTACTGCTATATGTCTCATAGGATGTCTCAAAAGATGATGTAGAATCCACTCGTGTCAATGCTTGATCAATTCTATCATCCTTCACCACCAAAAGATCTTGTAAATCTTCCAACCCCAAAAGCCTTTGTTCTGATTTTTCTTCATGTGTATGTCCCTCAACATGTTCATCCTACAACCTTTTAGCATCTTGTTTAGGCCCATCACCCTTGTGTTCTAACTCTTCTTCATCTTCAAAAGGACTCCGGTACCTTTCCTCTATAGCTGCCTTAGAAATTTCAACTCTATCATCAACAAGTGTATCTTCTAAGGTCTGATTTTTGCTCACCAAGGGATCTGCTAAATGCTGGTCATTAATTGCCAAGAGTTCATCATGAAGGCTTCTAGATACCTCACCTGTAGAGACCTCATGTTCTGACTCAGATTCTTCATAATTTTTTTGTGGGTGGGAAGTTTTGGATTCTAAATCCTCATAGGGTGCCCACATTATTCTATTCGCCTTGCCCTTAGGTCTCAAAAGGCAATCATGGTTTTCATCGTAAGCCCCTTTGCAATAGAAATACAATTTTTTTTGTTTTGTTTTGTGATGTGGACTTGTAGATGGATGTCACATACCTTGCAATTCTGTCCATGGTTGTAGGGTGTGAGAGCAACTCAACCATCTTTTTTTGACTTTGTATAAGCTTCTCCAATTCTCCCATCATGGTATTTAACTGCTCCCTGGGAATAGCCATGCTATTCAACTTTAACTTCTGATCTGCAGCTGAAACCTACCCAACAGTTTGGCAGGGAACTGCCCTGATAACACTGTGATGAACTGACACTCTACTGTGACTGGTTCCATTGAGATTCTCTAGGTCTGTCTTTGAATGTTTTCGGTATTTTGCTTGTTTAGGTATTTTTCCTTTTATGTGTTTTGGGTTTTTTCTCAATAATGATGCGAAATAAGAGCTAAGAACGTGTACATGAAGTAAAGTCTTTGAATGAACTAATCTATCAAGACACATTTGACAAAACACTTGATATACGAAGCCAAATGCAAGTTCTTCATTACATAATAGATTGCATAAGAGATATAACTTACATCAGATTCAAACAATACACATCAAATGTCATAGATTTTAACTTACAGCCATAAATCACTGTGAATAGTGATTTGCTACAGTACCCGCCCCTAGTAAATTGCTCATACAAACCAAGATACGAACTTCTCCCAACGCAATCCAGATGGAAAGTCTTCCTATGATAAGGGCGCCCCCTTTGGATGAGAAAGCAGCCACTACGTAAAGGCGTTTTAATTCCTATGAGCTGATAAAACCCTCAAGAAAGTGCGGCTAGCTATAGATGCTCAAATCAGTTCCAAAAATCTTCAAAAATGTAAGCAACATCCTCTAGATGGCAAATGGAGACACTGGCAGCAAAACCCCTTCCAGAAGATGCCTCCAACTTGTAATCAGCAAAATATGGCTCCAAATGAAACCACTAAACTTAGATCTGCAACTTTAGGGTGGTATTTCACACCATCAAGAAGCACAAATTCAACGAACAAAGCCCAATCCAGGCTCACCCACTACAAAAATTAGGAACCCTAGTTTCCCTCTCTCCCAAACTCCACACTTCCAAGTTTCATTCATCAAAATAACTTCATGCTTGAATGGGTCGAACTTTCTCAAGGTCTTTTATAATTTTACATTGAAATCACTATTCATTAAAAAAACACTATTCACTTAAGTTATGTCTTTTTTCACTTTAGTCATAAATAGTAACTGAAAAATAGAAAGTGACCCCTTTAAAATATAGACACATGGTCCCTAAACCTGACAAGGTGAAATAAGTGGTGAAGATCATCATTTTAATCTCCAGTAACACGCTGAACGCACAAATTCACTTTGTCACCAAGCTCCGGATACTAATACTGCATTTCACCGACCAAGTGCCCGTTCAAGAGACCCTCTATCTAGAACCATTAGCCTATGAGGATCGACATAATAGGGTAATCCACCAATCCTGATGCTCGCGCAAGAATGGGGACATTACAGGTCTTCATGGGTGGACGCCTCATTGAGGTGATTTATTATATTCTAAGGTTCAAAATACTTCTTGAAGAAAGGGGCGCCATTTTATGAAGAGAGAATTTTAAATAAAGTCTAAATTGAACATTAAGAAAGGGGGCGCCCAAACTGGGGGGAAAAGGAGTTAGTTCAAATTTGAAAATTAGGGTTTGTCTTCTACAAGCTTCTAGAGGGTTTTCTCAAAATTATAAAAGGAAGCTTTGGGTCCTCATTTCACAGCTTATGTCTGAAGTATTGTTATGCTGCTGAATTGGTGCTGGGACTGCTTCGAGGAATGAATGCCTCCTAGCCTTGGCTCGACTTCATGCTTGAGAGATAGCATCTAGTGGAGAATTTAAATTGCTTGTGAGAGAATTTGTAGTGAGGTTTGCATTGTAGTGCTGTTTTTTCATTTGTAGTTCAGTTTATTGTATTCCATGTTATTTTCTGGAGTTGCTGATATCATAGCAGAATTGTAGTCTTCACTCATATATTTAAAAATAAAAATATGCTGGTTATGGGTATTGTTTCAATGTGTTTCCTTGGCAAGGGCGCCCCCTTTTGATAAGTTTCAGATTTTTTTGACAAGGCTTTGAATTTTAAGAAGGAAATCACCCTTCTTAAAGGGCCGTACCATTTGGGTCTCCTTGGGAATTGTGCAAAAAAAAGATAAAGGGTTTTGGTGAGGTTTTGTTGTCTATACTTGGTCGCCATCTTCTTAAGGGTGCTATGCATTTGATTTCATGTCAATAGAGTTAGTATTGAGTGAGAAAAGTGCATTTTAGTGAAGTCTAAGGGGTGCTGGTTTGCATATTTAAGCTGCTGGTCTGTCATATCAGATTTGAGTAATTTGCTAGTTGGTGAAGGGTAGGTGATTAGAAGTCATATTAAGCCTTGTGGAGGTCACCTTCAGTGTTGCAGCCATTGATGAGTATTCTAATCCTTGTTCTTGCAGGCATTCTTCATCATATTGTAAGCTGAACAGTAGTACTGTCAGCATTTCTTCTAATCTTGCTCTTCGTGCTTTGTAATGCCCACTAGATAAGTGGAAGAGGTTGGCTTTCCACCTATTTACATTTGAATTGCATTATAGTTTTAATATCTCCGCCATATGGTAGCTCCCTTCTCACATTGGGTTGGAAAGCACATGCTTGGTGTTGAGTTACTTCAGGATTTGTAGTTGATAGGGATCCTCTGACCACATGCTCGTCGTCATCCGACGCATTCTTGGTTAGAGTTAATTTAGTTCATGCATTGCATTGAGATCCTCTAACCATATGCTCACGCCTTGCCCGTTTCGGGATCCTGGTGTACATTCTTGGTTATAGTTGAATTCTGCATTGTTTGGTTTTAAGTGCTAACCCTAACGGGTGCATGTTGTTGTATTTGCAAAAAAAGAAAAAAATTGGTTCGAAATATTTCAGATTGTTCACTTTCCTTGATGTGGCATTTGTTCGTATTCAATTTGGGTGATAGTTAGTTGTGGGTGTTGTTTGTTTTGTGGCTATCGGAGTTGGATTGAGGATGTTTGAAGTTTTGATTGACATATTGGAATGGTTGGACAATTATTTGGTGGCTAATTGTTGACATTTCAATGTTTAAGCTTCCTCTGATAGTGTTTAGGAAGAACACTTTCAATTAAGAAAGGCTAAAATGGCAAGGGGTAGATAGGTGGGAAATGAGGCAGATTGTTTGAGATTGATGGGTTGGAGTTGAGCTGAGAACTAAACCAGTTTTTAAGAGAAGAGACATGGGAAGGATAGGGTAAGAAGATTAACTGGTTAGTCATCCATCCAGGACAAAGAATAGTCCTTATTGGTTTATTTTTGAACCGTGTAATTAATAGGCTCTTTTGAGCATGTTTGTAAGCTTTTCTAGGCTGATTTTTTTTCAATTAGTGCAAGTAATGTCACCTTTGCTTTTGTTTGGTGTGTGCATTTATTTGTGAGTGTTAGGTTGCCAAGTTAGTTGTTCAGTTGACTCCCCTACCTAGACTGTATCAATTGGTATCAAAACAAGTTTTTCCTTGTGTTGTTTCTAGTGAGGCTCTAGTGGTTTTGTTGTAGGCAAAAAAAGTATTGCAATTAGAGAGAGCTGAGAGAGGAAGACATGACACAAAAGTAATCTTGTTGTAAGACCATGGGCACCTAGAGTTGTAGATTAGTAGAGATGAGAGAAATTATAGTTGGATTAGATGCAACAGAGGCAACACAAAGAAGAGAAACAAAAGTTGAAGATGTGACTGATGATGGATTAGAAGGTCAAGAACTTGAAGTAGACAATGTGATTGGTGAACTTGAGAGCATATTTTTAAAAGCTATTACAAAGAGGGGTAGTAAGCCAAAGTTGGATACCCTTTGTTATTGTGTAAGCTTAATCCTTGAGCAACTTATAGATTGAATTATTATAGAAAAATACTTTGATTATGAGTTAGTGGAGGATCCCAAGAAAGTGAAGTATTTTTTGTATTAGGTTGAAAGATCATGCATCCTTGTAGCACATCATGTGCGAATGAAAAGACAAAGGATAGGTAAAGAGAAAATCAAATCATGGGATAAGATGATTGCAAGTTTGAAAGAAAAGTTCTTACTTTTAGATTATTAGATGAGTTTGTTCAAGAAATTGTAAAATCTTAGGCAAAAAGAGATGAATGTGATATATAATATTGTGCAATTTTATCATTTTTCATTAATTTGCTATAGGTTGCAAATTTTGAAAGTTTCTTCTTTTTTTAGTATTTTTGGAAAGCTTGCAAAAATTTAGGGCAGTTCTTTATAATTTTTTTATTAGAGACAATTCCATAATTTAGTAGTCAAAGTTAGGTCAAAAGACTATTATTTTACTCTATAGGGCATAATTTTTGGAATTTTCAATATTTTTTAAAATCTTTTTTGGAAAGCTCATGAAAAATTAGGCAAGTTTAATTTTCATTACATGAAAAATAATTTTTAGTGGTCAAAGTTTAGTGAAAAGACAAATGCCAAATTTAGTTATAGAATTTTATGGTTACAACTTGCACTAGATATTTTCCTTAATAATAAAAAACCTAGAGTTAAAAAAAAAACACATTAGAAGCCATGCCATTTTTAGGATTAGAGGATTTCTCTACAAATACTAAATCCAATGACATTCTTTATTGTCTACCACTTAAAATTGAGGGAAAAATTCTCTTAGGATGTGAATATTTTATAAAGGATAATTTATTTGACCCATTTACAACATCTTTAAATGAGGGCTTAGATATGTTTAAATAGGAAATATTGTGTAAATTGAATCCATCAAAATCACTTGGGTGGTAACAACCTTAACAAACAAAATCAAGGGACAAGTCAATCTTTTCAAAGTCTAAAATTGCACTTGCCCAAAATCAACATTCATAAGTTTGATGAAATAGATGTCACCTCATAGATAATTCTCATGGATGAATATTTTAAGCTTCATGATATACTAGATAATGCAATGGTAGACATAGACTTGCTACATTTAGAATTTTAACCTTGCCAATGGTACAATTGGGTGGTGAGTTACAAGCAAGGTTGATTGGAAAGAATATTTTAAGAATTTAGCAGCCCAATATGAGAAAACATGGAAGGTAAGCTATTTAATCCAATTAAGAAACTTAAAACAAACATAGTTTATGGCTAAATATAACGTGCGTATGAGATTGGTGATTTGAACTTAAGATATAACACCTTATTAGAGGCTAGAACACTACATCAATGGACTTAATGGCCAAATCAATAATGATGTTCGTTTGTTGCAACCTTGCATAATTAGAAGATCTATGCAAAAATCATTACATATTGAGCAACAAAATTCTTACACTAGAAGTTCCACACAAGGTCAAAACATAGGATGGCAAGACAAAAGTGTGACTAGTTGTGTTGACATAAATGATGACAAATTCTTAAATCCAAGACAAATTACTAAGCTCTCTCCCTAACAAGAGGTAGATAAAAGAGATTTTTTTTATGTTGGCATTTTTATAATATAGTAAATGTTCCAAAGGTCATAAGTGTTCTAATTGTGTACAATGGAAATGGAATGCACAACTTTCTTTATCCACACTAAGAAGGGGAATGAAGGAAGAGGAATTTGATTTCACAATGTTCACACTCAAGAACAAATCCTTGAGATTCCAATGCAAAAGAGATTGAAATTTGTCAAAGGGGATTGTCATTTTAAGGTTGGAAATTGATAAAGAAGTTTAACTACTAATGCAAAACTAAGAAAATGCAAAGTGTTTGAAAACATGCTGTGATATGCAAAATGACCTAGAAATGCAAACAAACTATAACAAAAGCTTATGAAATTGAAAGTGTGCACTTGGAGATTGGAAAAGGATGTATTGGAGCTCTAGAATCCTATAGAAGTCACTGTTGAAGCCAACTGGAACTCATACGCCAAGTTGGGTGACTTAGTCTAGTTTCGGGAAGATTCTGCAGGAACAAGTTTTAGACAACTAGGTACTCAGAACTGCAAAATCTCTATTTTGGGCCTGATAATGGGACTCATATTCCACTAATGGTGTATCAGTCCACTTCCAAATTTTGGGAAATTGAAAAGTGGAATTTGTAGCTCCCAGTCCGCACTTCTGCTCCTGATAGGTTTCCAAATCCGAAACTGCAGAATTGGACTTGTAGGTGTTCTCCAAGCTTCTTTTAGGGATTTAACAACTTTGAATAACTTTGATGAATTATTGAAAATTTTTCCAACCTTTCTCTTTGACAAGTCTGCACACTAGACCTGCAAAACACATGCAAAGAGAGGGAAAAATTGTTGAAGGTTAGTGAATAGGGGTTTTCCTTGGTCAAACCCTGGTTTGGTAATTAAACCCTTGAAAATGAAATGAAATGAAATATGGAAAGAGAATGATGAATGAACAACATGCAATGCTACAACTCACCAAACCCTTGAAGTAGAATTCTGAAGATATGCAAGTAATGGCTCCAAAGTGCTTGAATGCTCTTGTAGACAAAATGCTTGAATGCTAGATCACTTGATTGCTTGTTGGATTGATTAGAAAATTAGGAGGGGTGAAATGAGTTGAAAAATCTTATATTTATACTTGATTATGCCCTAATTCCTAAAAATACCACATCACAAGCCGACCTTAGGTCTTAGAAAATAAAAACTTGCCAAAAATTTGAATTTATTTTAATTTTTGAGCCAAAGGGGACTCATTTGCCCCTAGTGGCGAATGGGTCCCACTTAGGCATTTTAAGTGGGTTTCGGAAATTAAATGTATTAAATGATGTTTATCAAGATTATTTAAAAAAATACACTTAAGTAAGGCTTGTAAGTGTATAATGGGGCCAATTAAAGCATAAGAAAGGTCAAACTGTTGATGACAAGCCTAGAAAAGCGTGAAAGTTTGTTACAACACTTTACAACACTTTGAAATAAGGCTTGGTAAATGGAAAAAGAGGTTATTTAGGTGAAATATAATAATAAGACCCTAGAAAAGTGTGAAAGTGTGTTACAACACTTTACAACACTAAATTGAGGCACAATTAAGCCAAAATCACAAGGAGAACCCAAACAAGACAAAAAAAGTAGAAGGGTTATTTTTTCGGTGTCCACATTAATAATGAGAAAATACTATTGATTATTGAGAATGAGGATGAAGAAGTGAGAGAAGTAGATATAAAAGAACCAAATGTGGAACTTGAGCTTGCAAATTCATAGAAGGGAGAAAGTGCTATTATCTCCTTGCATGCATTGAATGGCACAAGAACATCACTACTCAAAGCGTTTGGTTATGTCAAAAAGAGAAAGGTGATAGTGCTCAGTTGATACATGTAGTACACTTAACTTATTAGTAGAAGATTGCCTAACAAGTTTAATTCTTTTGTGTATCCAATCTCTAATTTTCGAGTCATGATAGTTGATGAGAAACAACTCTCTTGTGGTAAGTGCTACCCAATGTGAGATTATTAGCTAGATTGAAAAATATTTTCTATCCCAATTAGGTGACTAGATGTAGTTTTGGAAGTACAATGGCTTAAATGATTGGGAATATTGTTATTTAATTTTCAACTTATTTGTGAATTTTAGTACAAATGGACAAAAGTATAAATTTATAGGGATCCAATCATTATCAAGTCAAATTATTATCTTCCATTCATAGGATGGAAAAATTTCTTAAGAGAGGTTCTTATGACATAATGGCATGACTTCATTTTGTAGAAACATAAGACATACAAATTTAAGATCCATCAAAGCTTCAAGAGATCATTCAATGCCATCAATTTTTTTTTCAAGATCCCAATGGTCTAACTACAATTAGAGATCATGATCATGCCATTGAATTAATATTGGCAAGTGTTCCTCCTAACATTAGACCTTGTCATTATCCATATGAACAAAAGTAATTTTTTTAAAAAATAGTCAAGCAAATGTTTGACTCAGACACTGCTCATCTTAGTAATGCTCATGTAGTAGAGGATCATATTTAACACCAATATGAAATGATATAAAACCTTAATGAGAATGAAGTTGTGGCTAATAATAGGATGAAACAACAAGCAAATTGATGTCATAGTGAGAGGCATTTTGGGGAGGGAGATTTGGTATTTCTTTGGTTGCAACTTGTTGGTGTGAACATGGTATATTACCTAACTGGTTTTATATTAGGTCACATTCACACTTGTACACTTACGCTTACTTTTTGTGTCTCATATATAGGATTAAGACATTTATCATGATCTTAGTTTGAACTAGGGTTTCATCTTTACCTTTATAACAAGGGTTTCCTCATTGTACATTGCATCAGCTTCATTTATTCCCACTCTTTTGTTGTCTTGAGATGGGTAACTTCAACATTGTGTTCCTAACTATATATCAAGGGATACATAGGTCATGTTTGTACATGTTGCTTTGAGTTCCTATTGGTGTTTTAGGTTCACTATTTTCATTGATAATCCTTGTTGTGATTGTTGCTTGCTTGCATTGAGATGCATGTTTGGTAGTGTGCCAAGTCCCTTGCAAGTACTTGATGTATTATTACATGTTACATCTTGAAATGCTTGCATTATGATTTTTGTTATATAATCATAAATGTGGTGATTGTAATGGTCTCAATATCTTGCATTTAATTGAATATTGTAAACTCATGATTATATGGTTTATTCAATGTCGTACCTTGTTGGATGATTTTACATTGCTTTGGCTATTATATATGTGGAGTAGGTATGCTTGACGCGTGAATCACGTTTGTAGATATAGGTATAGGGTTATTTCCCCACCTAAATATGCAAGTTTGGGTTATTCTCCAATAATGGTTATATCAGAATGCAACTTTGGGTGAGTGTGCTTGGTAATTTCTACCACACTTGATTTGAATGCAAGATGAGCCATATGTTCTCCCTTATGTTTCATATATGAGTCGATGGGAATTTTGGATTCTATATGTTTTGAAAAACCTATACTTGCATGTTATGATAGTGGTTATTGTTTCTCTGTTTATATGAAATTGTATTTTGAAGGTTAAATCATTACATTTTAAAATGATGCCTAATACATTCAAATCAAAAAAATTAGGGAAATAAAAGAAAGAGAAAAGTGCTAAGTAAATGAATTAGAAAATATTTAAATTATCACAATTAGTTTTATTGTGATTGAAAAAATTCCTTGGTTAGGAAAGTTCATTGAATTATTCAATTTGTCTAGAAAGAAATTGATTTGAATTATTTTATATGCTTTTGGGAAGGAAAAATGACAATTTTAATTTAGTGCCAAATGTATTTTGTAAAATGAAACAAGAAAATAAAGAAATTAAAGTGAAAATGAATTTAGAAAGTGTAAAAGGGGAGATAAAAAGGAAAAAAGTCATATTTTCTTTATTCTCTTATTTTGGAAAATATTCTCTCAAACCCTCTCCTCTCAACAATTGGAATTGGTTGAAATTGCTTAGGTGTTGGAATTTGATTGGAAAGGAAGGATTGATGGAGTGATTGTTGCATTTTGGATTGTCTTTTCAAATAGGAGTGAATTGAAGGAAAATTGGTAATTTTGAAAGCTTCAAGCTTGAGGTAATTCTCCCCACTCATCCATATTTTTGAGTGTTTTCATTTATATTTTGCATACTTACTCTTATGTAAGCATATAGCCTTCATTAGAGTTTTATTTCCATGCATTTTATTGATTAAAGTCATTGTTTCAAAATATGAAATTGTCCATTTTAAGTCATGGTTATGTGAATTTTATTTCAAAAGAGTGATGTTGTTCACCATTAAAACTAAAAAAAAAATATTTTTAAAAATATAATTTTTTTAAGCATTAATCAAATGGAGTTTTGGAAAAATGTATGGTTTTTCTTTAAAAAATAATTTTAGAAAAATTGAAATTGTGAATGATTTCAAATGAATTTGAATAGAAGAAAAGAGGTCTCCTTATTTTTTTGACATAAAATCTTTTGAGACCATGTGCACATTTATATCCCATTTTTGGTGCATTGATTTTCATGCCATACTCAAATAGTGTTTTGGCATGATGAACCTTGGAATTGGGGTATATGGTGTATGAAAGGAGTGGCTCTTGATATTTGATGGGATATAAGGGATCCCGAGATAGAACAAACAAAGTATTAATAATTAAATGATAATTAAACTTAATTGTGTAAATAAAAATAATTATGATGCTAATTCTGTGACACACCTGAAGTACTTGAAAAGGCTCAACGTGTGTGTGAAATACTTGCCACACTCTTGACATTGTTTGGTGTGAGTGTGAGTGTGATGTTATGAATATGTTAGCATTGGATCACATTTTACCATATAGATGATGATGACCCTATTATTAGTTTTAGCCCATGTCGATGTTGGTGTCAAATGGGAAATAAAATTTTATCACATTTTCAATTTTAGTAGTGTTTGTTGGTAAAAATAATCTTAAAGCACATTTGGTTTTGGGATTAAAATAAATTTCATGTGTTAGAAAATATTCCATTGGGTTCATTAGATCTTGTGTTGGTTCATCCTTGTAGTTTGGGATGCGTGCATGAAGATTCACCATGAGGTGCTATTGTTTAGGTTCTTCTCTTGGGAGGTAGAGAAGTAGGGGGTTTTGGGAATATTTTCCTTTTTCCCTCACTCCTTGGACTCATGTTGGAGTCCCTTGTAGACCTCCCATCTTGTGGGGAGTGTCTCCTTCATTGGTTAGTGTATTAGAGATTAGATGTGGATGTCCCTCTTGGTCTGTAGGCCATTTTTAGTTATTTTAGAGTATGTGTGTTGTATTCTTATTTTTCTGAGTCTTAGGTGTTTTCCCTAGGTATGAGATTTGGAAATGGTCATTCATTTAGTTTCTGGCTAGGAATATAGTGAAGAGTCATCACTGCAATGCAGAAATAAGATTACAACATAATATTTGGACTTCAATACATTTGTAAGACTAACACATCATGATAGTGTCCCTTTGGTACACTAGTGTCCTTTTGGACATTTTAGTCTTTTGGTATACTATCCTCCTATATTTCATCAGACAATGGGTACTTTCATCTATTTTCTTGGGGAAACTTTGTATACAATTTTTTTTCTAGTAATAGTTGGCTTGGTGAGCTTTCCAATGTTGAAAATTAGTTGATAAGTGCCCTTGATTGGAAGTTATTCCATCTTTTGCATTGGTAAATGTTCCTATGCATAAAAGAGACCGATTGTTGTTCTAGTTTTTTGAGGGCGTGTAGCTCCTAGTAGTGCAACTTCTTATGAAGGATTGTCCCTTGTGTTTGGGTTGTATTAGAGTGGATTGGAGGTAGTTGTCACCCTCACCCTCCTCCTTGCTTGGAAAATTGGTGGTTGTTTCATCTAGTTGAGAAGTGATATATTCTCATTGCTCAACCATTAGTATAAGTTTCCTTTGGTGTTGCGAGTGTTAGTAAGTGTGTTTTGATGTGGATTAATGGTTGATGATTCCCTCATCCTACCCTTGTGTTGTGTTCATGAGAGAGCATGATCATGGGTTAGTACTTTGATCATCGTGTGGGTGCCATTACTCTCTTGTAGGTTCATCATGGTGGTTTTATCCTATGATTGGTGTCTTTCGTTGGTGCCAATTTGTTGGTAGCAATGGCTAGATCATTCACATTGCTAGTGTTCTAGTGTTGAATTATGCTTGACATGAAACTTATGTGTATGTTGGTGTGTAGTACATGTCATATTTTAGTTTTCCTTGTGTAGTTATTTCAAAACATGCTTGATTGGCTAATGCCCTAGGTGTGTAGCTTGGGGAATTACATGGTGATTTGTCCATAAAGAATTTTTGTAAGTTTCCTCTATTCAATGATCTTCCAAAAAGTGAAACCTCCTCTAACTACCTCAAGTTTAGTGATCTTCTCACAAATCCTTACAATTTCCTCACATAGGATGATCTATTTACAAGTCATTGCAAGCTATCTCCGTCCAGTGATTTGCTAGATTTTTTTTTCAATTTTCAATTCTTTTCACTTCCAAGATTATAAATTCCTCTCTCTAGCAAATCTTGACAACCTCACTCGGTTAATACTTTATTTATAAGCCTCCAATGATCAAACCATCTATGATACCATCTGATGTACTAAAGGGTTCCATGTAGGATAGTTTATTTGTGTAGAAAACCACAAATAACACACACATAAACAAAAGAACTACAACAAATTGACATAAAATATACCCTAGGAAAACCATTAATGGAAAAAATTAGCCTCCAAAATAGCCCTCCACATATGATTAAATCTTCAACATATTTTAGTATACTACAAAGGGCCTTCTTACATCCTAGGATGTAGCCACATGATTACAACAAGATTACACAATAATAAATAATTTCCATTCAGGGCATCTACACACATAGACCTCTAATTCTAGAAATGACACTTCTAAACTTATGACATGGGCTACAACCAAGTGCATAATACACCACAAAATCCTTACACTTTGCTCACATAATTTCACTCATCATACTTCTTGTTAGCTCACTTTGATTCTTTAACATTGCTTCCTAATTGTTACATGTATCCTCCATTTCATCCTAAAAATATTTCTCGATATACTCAGTGGATGATGATCTATCCTTCATCTCCATCATTGGTACTAAAACAATTATAAGAAATTCATACACAACAATCCCCATCCTCAAATATGATCTACATCGGCTATAGGGTGGTGCAAAGCTCCAAGCCACATAAAATGTGTAGTTAGCCAAGTGTAAAAACCTCCAAATAAAATGGAATAATAACATAAGGGAATATCCTTATTTGGTGATCCTAATAGCTTTCCCTAGACCCAATGTACCTCCATAAGAAATCCTTTGTTTGTGTAAACTCCCAAAATGTTGTTGCAAGAGAAAACCATATAAACTTAAAAGGATGGTTGAGACTTAGAGACCTAATTACACTCTTATGGTGACTCAAATATCATGACACGAATATGGCATTACCCAATGCTTGCATAACATACATCCAAACTATGAGACCCGATAAGCATTTGCAACTAAATGCAATGAATTCTCTGATAACCCTTTAGTGATTTGCACATAAACATAGTAAAAAAGAAAAAGTCGAATTGACACAAGTTATTCCCAATAATTTTTGGATTCTCTTGCATTAGAATCTTAGGGTTAATTGGAAAAGTTATTTCATCACTTGTCAGCCTTAGCCATCCTCATTCCCTTGGCGGTCACCTCAAAGCACCTTGTTCCCACTTCATCATCCACACCCTATCAAATTGGCTCACTATTGGTGCTCTATCAAAAATAATTCCTTTGATCCCACTTGATTATCTCACACAAATTGCCTTACAGTCGATGATCTATTCACCACCCGAATTTTCAACTTTTCAACCATAAAATCTATCATTTATTGCCTTAGGTTTGGTGATCTATCTATAAATCATTGCAACTACCTCACACTTGATGATCTATCTACAAATAAATTTTTGAAGATACCTCTATTTGTTAATATTCCAACAAGAAAAATCTCCTCTTATTGCCTCAATTTCGATGTTATACTCGCAAATCCCTTAAACTACCTCATGTTTGGTGATCTATTCGCAAGTCATTGCAAGTGACCTCCATTTGGTGATCTATTAGCAAAAATAATTCAATCTTCACTTCTTTTCACTTCTAGGATTTTAACCTTCCACTTCCAAGATTCTACCTTCCTCTCTCTTTGGTGCATCTTGATAAATTCACTTGGTTGGCACTCTATCTACAAGTCTCCATGATCAAACTAACTTTGATACAATTTGATGTAGTCATGATTGGAGGGGCCCAGGTTGGATATTTGAACCACATAGCCAACCACAAACAACAACACAAACATAAAAACCACAACAAAATGAGACAAGATATACCCTAGGAAAACCTTTAGTGAGGAAAAAACCTAGATTCCAAAAGATTCCTCCGCATATAATTAAATCCTCAAACACATTATAATCTATCACAAAGGGCCTTCTCAAATGCTAGTCTATAGCCACATGATTACAACAAGATTACATAACATATAATCATCACTTAGGGCTTCTACACACAAAGACCTATAATCTTAGGAACACCACTTCTTGAATTAATGCATGGGCTACAACCAAGTACATAATCATACCGTATAATCCTTACACATTCTAATTACATAATTTTATTCCACATCATAGTCCTTGATACCTCAATCTAATTCTATAACCTTGCTTTCTCACTTCTAAACTTATCCTCTATTCCATCCTAAACATATTCCTTGATGCACTTGGTGGATGATGATCTATCCTCCATTTCCTTTTTTGATCCTCAAATAATCATAAACAATATATATAATAATACCTATCCTTAAAGATGATCCACATTAGCTACAAGGTGGCATAAATCTCTGGGCCACATGAAACATGTAGTTAGCTAGGTATAAACAACCTCCAAATCAAATGAAGTAACAACAGACGCGAATATTCTCATGTGATTCTCCTCATAGCTTCCCCTAGACCCAATGTACCTTTATAAGAAATCCTTCATTGGCACAAACTCTCAAAATGCTGACACACAAGAAAATCATATAATCCTATTGGCCTAGTCAAGACTTAGAGACCTTACTATGCTCTTGTACTAACTCAAAATTAATAAAACATGAATACAACATTACCCCATGCTCACACAACATATGCTCCAAACTATGTTTCTAGGTAAGAGTTTGCAATGAAATGTGGTTGTTTCTTTGATAACCCTCTAGTGACCCACACATAAATGCACAATGTAAAATATAAAATCCAACTGATGTAAGTTAGTGCCCATGCCTCTTGGATGTTCCTACATTAGCAGGTGTTAAAAAGTAAGAAGTGCTATGGTGGTTCTTAGAGGCAGTGGAATTATTATTTTGTAGCTTGAGTATATGCACTATTGAGTGCAATAATACATCTGTGAAAATTAAATTTGTAGCTACTCCATTGGGTAAAGAGATGGTATCCTCTTTAGTGAATGGTTATGCTTTTTGGGCACCTAAGTGTTCTTTATCCACTTAATCTAAGTTACATACATAATAAAATATGTTATGGCACTACATATTAGGCCACATAGGAGAAAAGTGTCTACAAGCATTGAAAAGAAAACCTTTGTTGAAGGTTTGAAAATTTTTTGGTTTTCTTTTGTTTTACCTTGGTGTTTTTTTTGGTTTGCAAATTTTGATTTGAAATTGGAAGATTGAACAGGGCATGATGATAGAGTGGACCCACGCTGAGGCTGAGTTGAAGGCAATTTTTAATCATGCAAAAATTAAAACATTCACATACATCCACAGTGGCAAAAGGAAAGACAGAAAACAGTTAAAGAATTCAATTGGGAAAAAGAAAAGAAGAACATCGAATGGCAGAGTTGGACGGTTGGTGTGGGAAAAGGAAGTAGTTTGTGGGGGCGTAGAACAGGGAACAGAGCATCGACAGGTAAAGAGAATGGATGGTGTTGAAGGGAAAGAAGCTATTACAGGGGTGTAGTGGACTGCTGCTGTAGCTGTGATAATATTACTGTTTTCCTTTTGTATTGCTACCTCTGGTCAAGCCAAATGTTGTGTTGGCAGTTTTCTGTGCAGGCAATAGTGTAATTGGTGAAAAGAAGTCGATGAGAGCTTTGAAAGGTTCACATTCCTTTGCAAATTAAATACTATTTTGCTGAGTAGTTGCCTTTGTTTTACTTCCAATAAAGATGTGGTATTGGTCTGGGTAATTAGTTTGCTGTGAATACATCCCTTTATTGTTGTGTAAGACTGCTTTTGTAGACTGAAATAAAACAATTCAAAGATAGTTTTGATTTGGCTTTTTTTTTTTAATCACAGCCATGAGGTCTCATAAATCTTGTAGTATTTTGGATTTTATTTGTTTTTAATGTTATTTTGATTGCAAAATCTACATATTATGTTTCATTTATTGATGATTATAGTAGAAGGACATGGATTTATTTTTTAAAGAGTAAATTTAAAATTTTAAGTTATGTTATAGAATTTAAAGTAGTGGTTGAGTTGCATAAATGTTCAAAAACTAACATTGATCATTTGCACATGTGGCTTCCTCGGAAGGGAATGCCAAATCAGATTTGCATTGAACGAGAACCAAGGATGAAGCACATGATCATAGAATATAATAAGACGAATGAAGTGTTATTCTCATAAACAAATTTGGGAAACTATATTCCCGTGGCTGTGGAAGAGGACGACAAAGAAGAGGAAGTGATGGCTACATGATGTGTCACAGGATTTAACTCAAATTCCTAGTAGCACTGAAGTTTCCATGGAATCAGATGATGATGATCCTCAGGCTGATGGAGATATTGGATTGTTCGAAGGCTTCCAGGAATTTATGAAGAGATGTGTACAAGATCAGATCAGCCTAGGGAATAATGTAGATTTCAAGGATTTACTGCTTCACTGTTGGTGTAGAATACATGATGCTTCTCATTCAGAATTTGAGTGCTGTCTTTGCCAGACTGTCATAGAAGAAATTAAGAAATGGATCAGTCCTTCTCATGTTAGGAAAGAAGACGAAGAAATTCAAGAACTACCAGTACAACAGAATAGCCCTGAGAAAGGTACCATACCAAAGAATGAAGTACGCTCCAACAATTATAAAGGTATGTGTCCAACCAAGTTTTACACTACGTTTTGATGGGTCTAAGTCAAAGCAAGGAGCTAGAGCCTGTTTCAAATTAATTAGTCCAACTGGTAAAACTTTCTTTGCGGCTCATAGACTACAGTTTTATTGCACTAATAATGTAGCTAAATATGAACCATTAGTCCACGGTTTTCTAATGTCATTACGAAAGAAGGCTAAGGCATTGGAAGTATTCAGTGATTTTGAGTTAGTGATAAAGCAGATTAGAAAGCAATACTCACGCCTTGATAGAAGAATAACTATAGGCATCGGGTTTGGGATCTGATAGAAGGTTTTCACGTCTTCAATATCCAGTTGATTCCACGTAGCAAAAATAAGACTGTTGATGCGTTAGCTCAAGCGGCCAACACTTTGTAGCCCCTTTCCTTATCAGGATTAAAGAAGTTCACAGTCGAGCTTACTCCCACTCCATCAGTGCTAGATAACGTCACCAACTTTTAGGTATTTGAGGATGATAAGAATATACTTGATTTCATTACCAGCTCTGATGTTTTTGCCTCTCAAATTATTGATGAAGTAGAACCTGAAGAAGCAGAGTTGGACATAGAAGGAGTGATTAACTTGAAGACAAACATGATTCTGAGGGGGGCTTGGTACAATTGGAGAAAATATTCAACTTTGATTAGATAAGAGACCAAGACCACTAGGCGAAGAAGGAGTCTTTGGTGAACCAGTGTGATACATACAACATGGGTACCTCTGAGAGCGTGAAGAAATTTTTTATTGGTAAAGTCTGTACCTCGATTGAAAGAAAAGGAATAATTGACGCATTGCATGTATATCAAGATGTTATTGTGTGGAGCTATGAAGATCTTAAGACATATGAAACTTCCATTAGCATGCACACAATTCCCCTTAAGGATGATGTGAAACCATTTAGGTAGAGGCAATGACCAATCAACGCGTTGCTTGAACCTATTATCTATATAAAGTACATAAATTATTGTCATCCTATATTATATTTCCTGTAAGGAATTCTACTTGGGTTGCAAACTTGGTACCCATCTGTAAAAAGAATGGCGAGATCCGCTTGTGTGTGAATTTCCATAATCTAAACCGTGCATCAAAAAATGATAGTTACCCAACGCCTTCATTAGATGAGGTTTTGCAAAGTGTGAATTGTTCTCAGATGATGTTGTTCCTAGATGGATATTTAGGATACAACCAGGTTATGGTCTAGTATGAGGATAGACACAAAACCACATTTACTACAAAATGGGAAATCTTTTCCTACAGGCGTATGCCATTCGATCTGATCAACGTTGGGGCAATGTTTTAGCGTGCAATCGATATTGCATTTAAGGAGTTGATAGGTAAATGTATCATCATCTATATGGATGATTTGATAGTATTTTCTAAGAAGAGAGGTGACGACATCTCAGATTTATGTAAGGTATTCCAGAGGTGTCGGGAGTTCGGAATTTCACTCAATCCAAAAAGTGCATCTTTGTAGTAATTGAAGGAAAATTTCTTGGTCGAGTAATTTCAAAGAAAGGGATATCAATCAAACCCGAGAAAATCCAAGCGATATTGAAGATTCAACCGCCTACAAGCAAGAAAGAAATGAAGTCCTTCTTTGGAAAAATTAATTTCGTAAGAAAATTCATAACTGGTTTTGATGAGATCATAAAGCCTCTAAATGCAATGTTGAAGCAAGATGCCAAGGTAGAATGGACGTTGGAAGAAAAGCAGGCTTTTGAAGAAATAAAGCAAGCTATTTTTGAGGCCTCAATCTTGGTTAGTCCTAATTATACAAAGCCTTTCTACATTTATTCTTTTGCTTCAGAACACTCATGCACAGGTATGCTAACACAAAAGAGGGAGCAAGGAGATGAGCACCCCATTGATTTCATGAGTGCTCCACTTAAGGATGTTGAATTATGCTATCCAAGTGTCGAGAACTAAGCCTATGCATTGGTTCGTGCAGTTAAGAAGTTTAGGCATTATATTTTATGAAACAAGGTGTTTGCTATTGTACTGGACCTTGCAATGGAGATCCTTTTAATGTAGAATGAGTTGGGTGAATGGAGAGCTAAATGAGTAACCATGCTCTAGGAATATGATATGGAGATTCAACCCATGAAGTTGGTCAGAGGATAGGCGTTGACACGAACCGTGGCTGAGGTACACCCAGAATTGATAGCCCAACAATACAACCTTGAAGAGGTATCTCTAGATGGATGGTATGATGACATCGTCTACTACTTACTCAATCAGAGCTACCCACCATGCCTAAATATTTTCCAATGACATGCCCTACGTTTGAAGAGCGACAACTACATAATGAAAGGCACAATCTTATATAAGAAGAACCATGAGGGAGTCTACCTTTGTTGCTTGGGAAAGGAAGAAGCATTTGCAGTATTAAGAGTTTCACAATAGGTTTGGGATTGGTCATGGTTATGGCCTTTCCACTGCAAATCATATTTTAATGGTAGACTATTATTGGCCCACACTATTTAAGGATGCTCATGCACACGTGCGGACCTGTCCCACTTGCCAGACTACTACAGTTCGAGAGAAGCACGCCACCATCCCATTACAACCTGTAGCTGAGGTGTGTCCCTTTGCTGGTATGATCACTCCACCATCTTCCGCTAGACACATGTATATTCTGACCGCTACTGACTACTGCACTAGGTGGACAAAAATAATTTCATGTAAGCAATGCACAACTGACGTTGTCATCACATTTTTTAGAAGAATATATTGTTGTTTTGGATGTCCATTTGTATTAGTATGTGATAGCAATCCAAAATTCACTTCTTTAAAATTTTTGGGATGGGCTTTTGATTACAGTATCACACTAAAGTTTGCTTCTAACTATTATCCGCAAGGGAACGGGTTAGCTAAGGCCATGAATAAAAACCTGTTGACTTTCATCCATAAATTGTTGGACAAGAACCGCAAAGACTGACATACCTAGTTACAGTTTTCTCTATGGGTAGATCGTACCCTCGAGAAGGCTACCTTAGGTACCTCCCCATAGCATTTAGTCTATGGTCAGGAGTCTGTTTTTCCCATTCACTTAAAAATCCCCACCTTGCATTTCATCAACAAGTATTATGATGAGGGAGAAAGGATTGAAGCCCATCTTGTTGAGCTCCTCCACCTGGAGGAAAAACGAGATGAGGCCATTGGAAATTTTGCAAAGCACCAAGGCATTTTGAAACATTGGTTTGATTGGTGAGCAAAGATTAAGGCCTTTAGAATCTTTGACCTAGTCTTATATTGGGATAAAACCCATGAGCGAAAGGGGGAACATGGTAAATTTGACAAACTTTGGCTTGGTCTCGTTTAGATTTTTGAAATCTTAGGAGATAATGCTTATCACTTGAAAAATATCACAGGAGAGGACATCCCACTACCCGTTAATGAGCAGTATCTGAAGCACTATTTCCTTTCCTGAGCTATTACATCTTAGCCTTGTTTTACATAGTTGGTTTAGATGGTTTTTTGTAGGTTAGATTGCTTTAGGTTAGTGTTCTTTCAATTTTCTTTCACTTCACTATTTTACTTCAGAAGTAGAGGGTTTTTTTTTATTTTGTCTTTGGTGGCAATGCCATGTACTGTCAAAGGGATGTTCTGCTGAATGTTGATGTTTGTTTCTTGTATAACCTTTCATAAGTTATTCAGAGGTATCTGTTAGTATTGGTGATCAAGTTTCCTTGATTGAATTTCTGCTTGATGCAAAGAGAAACCATTATTTGAATCCTTTTACACTTGTCTCGGTCCTAATGATCTACATATTTTTAATATTCCCTATGAAATTTGTGGTGGGTATCATGATACTTTGGGAGGTGAAAATCTAAAATCTTCTTCAATGACCACTACAATCTCCAAACCCAGAATAAGCATCAGTGCTTATCAACTGGCTAAAAGAAAAGTTATTGAGAATGAAACCAAAGAAATATCCAATAAGAAACTGTATGGGTGTGTGAATAACTCTATTGGGGCTATGGACACCCAATTGGCAATAAAGCAATGTTCATGGGGATTGTAGCGATAATCTCGTCAGGGCTATAGATGCTTGACTGGTAGCGAGACAATTTTTATGTTACTTTTGGAGTTGGAATATCTACGTACCCTGTCTTGGTTGAATGGTTGCTTACCTCAGATCTCCTAGGGAAAGTAATGAACACACAAAGCACACATAATTGAGGATTCAAGGTATGTCATAAATGGATTCAACTAATGATTTCCCTTACCTTTAAGCAAAAATTGTCTTGTGAAGCTTTGATTTCGGTGCTAACCAGAGATTCTAGCTTCTGGATGAATTCTTATCCTTGAAACGTCTAAGAACGTTCCCAACAGAGTCTCCATTTGTTGTGCATTTTGCATACACGCCTCGTTGTGAGTAGGGAACCCCTCTTTTCCTTTTGCTTTTGTGTTGTTCTTGCCCACATTCGTTTGGTTTTTCTTTCGCCTTCACTTTTTGGCCTTTGGTTTGTGTTACCTTCAAAAGTTTGATGCCCCTCGAAAATATTGAAAATTGGCTAAGTGTCCTTTTGTGGAACTTTTCATGCAGGTTTCCATAGGTGCGATGCCATCAGGTGGATTTTGGAGTCTTTCTGGCCATTTGTAGAAATTTCAATGTGGAAATCCATCTGCATGAAGCTGTTTATGGGATTCCCTGCAGACGGTGCCATTGTCTTCGGCTCCCGCATCCTTTAGCCCCGCATAACCCTGGCACCAGCATCCTACATCTCCGCATTGGCCTGACACCCGCACCACAGGTTTCTACAAATTAGGGTTTTCATGAAGTCTGAGAAATCTACTACAATAAATGCACCTAGGCCTATAAATACAAGAGTTTCTCCTCTCATTTTCACCTTGCGCATTTTGAGAATTTGGAAAGCAGCTTTCATCTTTGCCGTAGGTGTTAAGGATTTTAAAGCTTGGATTTCCCCAAGGTTTTCCCTCCATCCGCATATCTAGCAGGTACAATTCCTGCTTCTCTTTGAATACCTATTTTTACCATGGATTTCACTATTTTGACAAGGGTTTTCTTTGATTTAGCTATTAAACTTTGAAACTTTAAGACAGACTACTTGCATAAATCCCGTTTGAGGACCTCCATGTCCATTGAGCCAATTTTCGGCTCCAGAGATGATGGCTTCCGCACTGGTTGGACTCGTACCTTACGAAAGACCTTATACGGAATTCCATCGTGATCACGCTAGAATATCGGCGTGATCATCGACGACTCCCGATCCTTCATTTTTCGTGTTTCTTTGAGTGAACCCTCAATGAATGAATGAATGAATGAATGGATTTTAATGACGTCCACGAGACCATCAGTCTATGGGACCAAGCACCGAAACTTTAACCATTTTCAATTTCTTTTCCATATCAGCCCTTCTATTATAGATCTTGATCAGAAAGCTAGCAGTTTTGAGGAGCTTAGTTTCCCTAAAAAGCTCATTTAGATTGTCCACCTTCAAAATGTCTTCATATTGGATACGGATATCATCATAAGCAGCACACTCAATCATGAAGTGCCATTCAGTCTCGACAGTCCCTTTGTTGCAAAAAATACAGGTTCGTTGCTCCCAAGCCTCCTTGGGAACAGCCCACCTACCTGTCTCGCATCTAAGATGGTGTGACCCGGTTCTTATTTGAGCGACCAAAAGCCTAGCCTTGCCTTTAATTGTAACCCTTAAATAGTCTTTCTCATCATGCTCCCACATGGGGTTGAACACCTGGATATAATGTGACTTTTTACGGCCAACCTGCTTAGTCCACATAGTAGACCTAAACTTTTCTAGCACAAACTTTTTTATCTCAGCATTAGTGTTGGGGCACTCATGTAGTTTAATGTTCCATTTGTTCAACCACTTGCTATTTTGCTTCATCCAAGTCTTCTTTCTACGGTTTAGCTCCTCCCCAACAACCATTTTGGGCCAGCGGTGCAAATCCATGTTCTCAACTTTTTTTAAATAACTTATTAACCGGATGACAGCAGATGCCTCCAACGGGAACATACCAGTTTCAGCCAAGAGAATCTCATACGGAACCGAAGATTTGACTTTGATGTTAGTAGTGATCAAATGTTTTTGAATTCTTTCAACTTGCCTCCACTTGTGGTTTGACATGCTACCCCCCCAAACCTCACAACCATAGAGGACAACCGGTGCCACCAACAAACCAAAAAGGGTTTTCTTGGATTTCCAATCCCATAACTCTGCTTTCCTACATCTGTTTTGTAGTAGATAAGACGCCTTCCAGCCACCCTGAATCCTTTTTGCCCTGCAAGTCTCCCAGCTGAGCCTATTATGGAAATCAATCCCTAGATATTTGTATTCTTCCACCACCTCCAAAGGGCTGCCCTCAAAGATGAAATTAAACTGCTGCTTCTTCCTTTTCAAAGAAAAAATCATGATTTTGGTTTTGCTGGTGTTAACTTGCATACCGACCTCTTGGCAAAAGAGCTCGAGAGCCTTTAAATGACCTCTCAAACCCGGAGCAGATTTTGCAATTAAGATAAGATCGTCCGCATATAAAAGTAACTTCACCACATAACTAGCTAGTTGAATACCCTCCCCATCAGTTTTGTTTAACCATTCTTCAAGCTTATCAATATATAATCCAAACAGAGTGGGAGATAGTGGACAACCCTGTTTGACCCCGATGTCGCTACCAAAGCATTCAGACATACCATCTTTTGTTCTAATTTTAGCGCTAACTTTCTCATAAAGTTTATGGACTGCTGCTCTAAGTTCATCAGGAATACCAAGTTCCTTCATTCTGTTCCACAATTTGTCCCTAGGTACCGTGTCAAAGGCCTTTTTGAAATCAACGAAACAACAAAAAGCTTCAGCCCCTTGAGTGTCCCAAACTTTCTCAATTAAGTGCCTAAGCGTGATGCAGTGATCTATGGTAGAATGCCTTGGTCTGAAACCAGCCTGCCCCTTTGCCCTTTTACCTTCCTTTTCGGCCCAATTACTGATTCTGCGCTCTAACATGCTCCCATAAAGTTTACCAAGAAGAGGATTGACCATTATAGTTCGATAGTTAGAGGGATTATTAATATCCCCACTTTTATGTAAGGGGATGACCACACTGGTAGCCCATTCAGCCGGAAAGCCATTTTGAGTGATGCTATTAAAGAGGTATTTGATGTGAGGTGTGAGGAGCACACAACCCCATTTTAAGAATTCAGCCTGCAGCCCATCAATATCTTGAGCCTTACCACTTGCTAGGTTTTTTATGCCTTTCTTGATATCCTCCTCCGAGAAGAGTTCACTTGAGGCATGCATTAAAGGGGGCTTGATTTTCTCCACTGGTCGTTCATACAAGAGCTTCGCATACTCTAACCACTGCTTCCCAGTGATACTATTTTCTGTCTGACTCTTCTTTTGTTGCAACTCTCTCCAAAAACTTTTGGGATTGTGTTTACCCAAAGCAATTAACTCTTTCCTTCTTAAATTCACATAGGTTTCTTTTTTAGATTTTACCAACTTCTCGTAGATTACTTTACTTTCTTTGTTTGACATATTCTTTTTGACCAATCTTCTTGCTGCTTTGCACTCCTCATCATACCATGGGTTAGCAGGAAAAGTATTTGAAATCCCTTTCTTGGTTTGAGATCTCTTACAACCTTCTAGAGCCTTCTGAATTAGTGGAACCAACATATTGCTGCTAATGTATTCATTTTTTTCGTTGCTTTCATTGCATGGTATGTTTTTTCTTTCTTGGAGGTGATGATCCAACGCAGCCACAAAGATTTCTTGATTTTCATGATTCACAAGGATTTTTCCTTGTGAGTGAGCCTTCTTATGAGAGTACTGATTTTTGCCATCTTGCTGGTTGCCATCCTGAATGTTAAATTTAACGAGAAGAGGCATATGATCAGAATTTAGACCAATAGGGCAGCACCCAATATTGAACTCCAGCAGCCTAGAGACCGAATTTTGAGAACATAACACATAGTCTACAACACTTTGCCCATTGTAGGTTTTGCAAGTGATACCACCCGACTTTGGCCACATTTTCATACCATTACAGATTACCACGCCATATAAGCTACATAAACCAAGTAACTCCACTCCAAAATGTGACACACCCCCATTGCCATCTTGAGAGGTCCTTTCCCAAGTCTGAACCTCCGCCTCCTCAAGCCAAAGAGGGTTGTTGTCTTCCTCCCCACTACTGCCCAACTGAATGGATTGGTTGTTGGCTGTCCTTGCATTAAAGTCCCCCATTAGCACTATTTCTCCCGAAGAGCTAAAAACAGAAATGTCCTTTTTTAAAGCAGCAAAAGGGTCTTCATTATCCATCTTTCTCTTCTTGTAGACCTTTGAGTTTTTAGGAGCAAAATAACATGCAGCCAGCCAAATTATTGCCCCATTTTCTGTTATTTTTAGCCATATGAACTGCTTGTTTGGATCCGTTTTTTCAACCTTTATCATCTCTCCCCAAGCTTCTTTTATTAGGACTGTAATCCCTCCATGCCCCTTACCTGTTTCAGTCCCTTCATTCCACACTGAAATTTTAGCATACCCTTCAAAATCTGGAACTTTGCAACTGTCATGCTCATGAGTTTCTGTAAGAATGATAATGTCTTTTCCTTCTGCTATGGGCCCCAACCCCGGTCCTCTTCTCCAAGGGTAACCTCTACAATTCCAACTTACTATGTGCAAATACTCTCGTGGGGCCCCAAATCCCTATTTGTTGTGTGATGGTCGCTCGCTAATTTGAGCTTTCCCATTTTTCAACCATGCCCATTTTCCGGCATCCCTTGCTGATTTCACTTTTACCCACTCCTTCCTTCGCTCTTCTTGCTGATCGAATGTTAGGTCTTCATCTAAGTAGATTTGAGTGCCTCTAAGGGACCCCCTGTTCTTTAGGATTGCAATCTTGTCTTCCATGCTACCTAAGACAACCCTTACATGTCTATCCCTCCCTGCCTCTGTTTTCTTTCCAATCCTATTTGCCTGCTGAATTTTTCCTGTCCATTTGAGTTGGTCCTTGAGAAAGTCCCTTGTTAAGATAACAGTCCCCTCATTTTCCCCGAAGTCCTTCAAACCTTTGATGATGATGTTTCTAGCTTTGTCTTGCTTGACTTTTTCTTCTCTTAATTGCATCTTTATGTGTTTCCCAATGATTTCATTTTGCGTGGTTGATGATCCACTTATGACTTGTGCCCAAGATTTGGCCTCCTCTATTTGATCCTTTAGCTTACTTTCGCTTGTTACCATGTCTGAAATTGCTGATTGGATCGCTTCTAGCTGTGCTGTGTCATTTCCCAACGCTGCCTCTGAGTTATTTTTTTCTGTTGATTTTGCTTGTTCTAAAGCTTGCTTTAAAGTGACCAGCTCTTCTTGACCTCTTTCCATCTTACTTTGCAAGCTTAAAACTTGTTCCTTAAGACGCATGTTTTCCCTTGCATGATTCCAGTTGGCTTCTAGTATTTCTTTTAGCCTGGAATCATCACGCTGCCCTTTCATTTCTAAGAGATCAACCCTTTTTTTCATGTCCATGAGCTCGTTCACGTAGAGCTCAGATGACCACAGCAGAGGAGTGGTTGTTGGACTGTAGGAGTCCAAATTGTCTTGGGGCATTTCTGCTCCATCCCCTTTGCTTATTGTAGAACTTCCTGTTTTGTTTTGGTTTGGCCTTGGAGCCTCTTGAGATGACATAATCTCCCTCTTTTTACCCTTAACATCCCCTTGCTCTGTTTGGTCATCTATTAAATGGGGCATGTTAATATCGACACTTACATTGTTTCTACCTTTTGGTAAGATCATGATGAGTTTTTTCTTCTGTGACAGTTTCAGTTTTTTGCTTTGTCTACGCCTTAAAATCCCTTTATACTGCTTTGCATTCACAAACACCAACTTCTCCTTTGTGCCAGTTGAAAAAACATGAGGGACCTCCGGGTAAAACGAATTCCAAGGCTTGACTAAATCACCTGCTTGAGGGCTTAAGAGTGAGATTGCAGGTCCTTTTGTAGCTTGTAATGAGTGATCCCAAGGGATATGAATACCTTCCTGGTAAAGCCTTCTTAACCAAGAGGCAGCTATCTGTATTTGGGGACTGTATATTGACTCACAGCCACCCGATGCAAACTCTACAAGCCCTAGATTCAAAGAGTGTGCATTTCCAAATGTAAAAGGAGTTATTTCCCCTGCACGTCCCTGCTTTTCCCCGAGTGCAATAGACTGAGGTTTTACTGACTGTTTAACCATGGTTTACCGTGTATTAACCACCAAAGATTTCAACCCCCCCTGATTTTGACGTTGCAAAAGAGAGACAGGAAACAGATAAAACAAAGAATCACCAGACAAGATAAAGAAGCAGGGCCCACATCTAACCTGTTTGCGAAGAGGACAAAGCGACACTTTGCATTCACGGGCTGACTTTAAAAATGTTGATTTTCCTCGAACCAGGCCAAAGGCTGTCGGTTTGGTCACGTTCTGTCTTTTTGCAGTCACACCGCGCTAATCCGCACAAATCACGTGGACCCGCTACCCGGAACGCAGATCCACCTTGAGCCGCTGCCCGAGCCCGCTCACCTGAGCCGTTATCCTGAACCGCGTTATCCTGAAGACACCGAGAAGCGGGACAGAAGTTCCGCCATATTTTCACTCAATACAATCTGGAAACTCCGTTCCCCTAAATCAAGATCAAAACATGTAATCTTCAAACACTGCTTTAAAAATAAACCCAAAATTTCACTAATTCTAGAACTCCTTGTGGGAAGTTTCATGTGAAAAGCCAGATGTGGGGTGCCATTTACACTACGTCATTTTTGGGCACAAACGTTAGTGGCTCCCGACTCACCGACTTTCGCATTGAGAATTTCCACATTAGTGAAATAGGGTATTAAATAAGAGTTAAAGTGCAAACTAATGATCCTCAAATTCCCCACATGCGCAAAATGAATTTAACTTAAAACTACTAAGTCTTTATGCATTGGAAAAAATTGGGCGTGGGAAGTCATCTATAGAAAGCCATGTTGCTCACGCCATTTTTTGACATTCAATTTTGGCTTCCAACTAAGGCTTTCACATTGGGTTTTTCCGCATGATCCTAAATGATAAATCTACTAAGTTGAAAGACTTGAATGACCTTGAATGAAAATTTCCCACATGCCAAATTGCACAAACCTCAAAATTCCTAAGTCTTTGCACGTTGTGGGAAAATCAATGCGGGTTTCCACTTGCGGGTTTCCATTTCACTGGAGCTGCTACCTACGACACCCACATGTCACATCCCTGCAACCCTATGGAATCTGCAACTCCCCAGTCCATAAAACCTTAAAACCCACAAAATGTAAGAAACTATCACAAGATGCTAATTTTGATGTCTCTTTTCTAGTATTTGGTGTATTTTTTTATGATTTTGGGCCATAATGATGAGTTTTTCAATCAGACTAATGTCTTGCTTTCTCCCATAATCAATTCATCTTATTACGTGCTTGTCTTGCAAGTTTTATGGAATAAAATGAGAAAGCAGGGAAGAGTGACAAAGTAGCGAAGATCAAAAAGGAAAAGGAAAAGATGAAGTACGAGTTTAATGACATGGAGGTCACCTCCAAAATTGCTTCAGACTAGGATAGGCTATCAAATACTGACCTTGGACACATCAACATTGATGAGTTCCAGGAGCATGTTCTAATCAATGCAAAGAATGACATGGCGAGAAGGATTCAGAAGAGTGGCATAGCATATGCAGCAGGGTTTCCACCATCTCTGGTCAACCCTGAGCTCATTCATGGGTGTAGGGAATTCTACCACAAGGATTCTCGAAGGATCATTACTTTAGAGGGATGGGTGGTGGTTGACTTATCGCCTCCCTCCATTGCACATACATTCGAGATTCCCTCTTTTGAGGAGATGGAAGTAACTGAGAGGGAGAATGCTCTTAATGTGTGGGAGGAAAATCCTTGGGTTGTGCCAAAGTCATCAATAAGAAATGGATGTAGACTCCTCGTCTAAGTGCAGGAAAGCTTCCCAAGAAGCTTTATAGGATTGATTTTGTCGAGGAAGCAAATGATTTAGTTACATTGCTGAGAAAGATTGTAGGGCTTCCCATCTCTAACATATTTGAAGAGTGGATGTGGTACTTTATCGAGGAAATATTAAGGGCAAATATCAGGTTCCACTGGGAAAAGATGATCAGTGACAACATCCATGTACAATTTGTTTTAGTGAAGAAGACTTCAGAGTTCTACATGACCTCCTATGTTGTCTACATATTGGCAACAAAATTCCCATATAGAGGTCTAACAAGCAGAGGCAATTTGGGAACATGTTTAGATCAAACATTGTCTATGAATGCTACCCTCAGCTCCAATACATAAACTTCAAGAGAAATTACAAGAGGGTAAATGATTCTTTCACTATGTACATTCTTCAATCACTATTAAATGAATTTGGAAATAGAATGTCGTATTGTCCCAAGGCTATGGTAAAGAACTTTGGCTACTGGTTCATCGAGTTCCCCAAGTTCACATATTTTAGAATTGAAGGTTTCTCGAGGACTCCATATAGGCTACCAAGGTATCCGACGGACAATATGGCCCTCTTTGAGCTTACACGACAATTGCGTACCTTGCACCAATTGCTGCAATCCAAGAATAGAGCTTGGGTACCTTACCCCATGAAACTAGGAAGAAGGATGTATGCATTCACTGCAACAATTTCAGCAAAAAATTCTAACAAGGAGATTCAAGAGTTTGGGCTTGTCTTCCACACTGCGAGGGGAAGCGTTGACCCTTGGGGAAAGTTGTAGAAACAAGTCGAAAGGAAACATGCACACAAGCCACACTTGGAGGACTTCTGGGAAAATTGTGAAAATGTTCAAGAAGTCAAAAAGAGGCTCTATATGAGAATGTCTTTGGAGATCATAAAAAATCTAGACATATATATGGTGCTTGATTAGGTAAAGGAGGATGACAACAGATTGGATGATGCTGCCTTCAGTAAAATAGCCAAAGTCCCATTTCCACTAATCGATTGGACTGAAGAAGAAGAGACCAACATTGATGTGGTCACCTGTTTAGTGCTATGAAGGAAAAAGTAGTGGCTTGATGATCAAATTGCTCAATTGGAGCAACAAGGAGTAGAGCTAACTTTCGGCGAATGGGAGTAGGAGAAAGCTCTAGAGAGTGATGAAGGAGGAAAAATAGAAGATGAGGCCGAGGTATGCTCATCAAGCGAGGATGCAACATCTCCTCCTCCTACTCACTTTCGAAAGAGGAAAGATACATCCGAGAGGAAACCCATAGAAAAGCCTCAAGTAAAAGGAAAGTTGTAGAGGGATAGAGGCCTCCAAAGAAAGCCAAGAAAGGAGGTACATTCATTATGGAGAATATCAAGGAGGATCCCTCTCTCCCTCTTCTCCCAAGGAGAATGTCCAAACCAAATCACCTACCCATCCATCTTCACCACTGCCATCCATTGCATCACTTCCCTCAGTTTCCGCTCCACTTCCACCCACCATATCTTGTCCACCTGCCATGGAAATATTTGTCCACCTTTCATCCACCACTCCAACCACTTCAATGATTGTGGTTGAGTCCTCTTCATCTGTGTCGTCATCTCCATATTCCTCCTCACTTCCACCCTCTCAACCTACCTTTTCCACATTACCATCAACTATTCCTTTTGTTCCACCTGTGCCAACTACCCTGCCATAGTCCTTCGTGGCATACTTGCAAAACATGCCTAAAGGATTGTTAGAAACTCTGTTATTCCTAGAGGCAAGACTCCTCATGTGTCAAATTTCTATTTCCCTACCTCCTCCTCCCTTTGAGCCACCTAAAATGGAGAAAGTAGAAAAGATTTGGGAGGAGATACAGTAGAAGGGAAAAGAAAAGCTAGAGGAGGCAGTTGATGTTGGTGATGATTTGGTTGATCCAGAATGTGAAGAATACTTTGAGGAGCCAGAGGAGGGGCTTAAAATTGTGGAACCCAATGAGGAGGCCTCTAATGATGATGAAGAGTGGACTCCAAAAGGAGGAGAGCCAAGAAAATCCTTTCAAGAATAGCTACATGAAGAGGCCTTTGAGGGAGAGGAAGAGGAAAAAGAATAAGAACATAGGAAGAAGAAAAGCTCCAAGAAGAATAAGAAGAAAAGAAAGAGAAGGAAAAGGAAGAAAATATTGATTATGCTCATATTGAAAAATTGATAGAAGAGAACATTAAAGAGGAAGAAAAGATAGTAGAGGATGCTCCCAAGGATGAAGATAAAGGGAAACAAGAATAACAATGAGATAAAGTGTCATCTATAGAGTAAGCATGAGCTCCTTTTTTGGACCAACAATTGAAAGATAAGGCACCAGTGGTATGTGACCCAAGGGAACACTTTGAGGCAATTATGGCTCGTGCGAGACATAAACCCAAGGAAAGGAAGAAAGAAAAGGTACAGTCACACATAACGACCGATGCTTCAAGTTCTCATACGGTGCACATGGCTACTTTGACAGTCAACAAAAATGATACCACCATTCAAGTTTTTGAATACCAAGTTACTTCCATCAACATTGGGCTGACTACTAGAACACAAAAGATTGATGAATTCCAGGGGTTTGTATCAAACACTTTGAATCATATGGATAAGGACCAAGCCACTAAGAAGAAATTGAAGGCACAAGTGGCAAAGTTAACTGCTTTCATTCAAAAAATAGCTACCTCCAGTGAGGAAGATCATGCTGAGACTTCCACCCCTGCAATTTTGTCCAGGGAGGAAGTTAGTAAGGTAGACCATATGAGAAGTTGGACTAAGTCCACTTCTAATTGTATCAACCGCGTGACTGCCACTAGGGATAAGGTTGCAAATGTTGGAATGGAAATGCAAAAATACTTCAAAAATTTGAGGATAGAGGTTGGTAAATAAATTGAAGTGTAAAGCATTCCCAAGATTCTACGATATGACATGTCCCAAACTGCATGTAATCAAAGGGTTTTCTATAGAAATTTTGATGCAGGAACAAATTTTGACCAAGGACGAGTTGAATGAACTTGAGGTATAGCTATTCACCATCGAATTCAGAAGGGAGGTCCTTGCTAAGGTGCTGCCAGAGTTGCAATCATTGATGAAAGAATAACAAATTTTATGTCAGAATGTGATTCAATTTTGGAAATTTTGGTTGAAGAACAAATCTCTATAACAAAAATAGATGCTATAATTATTAAGCAAGCATGGAGGAATAAAATAGAGAAAGGAGATGCTGATAATTTAGATGGGGGATTTTTGGATTTTGCTGCCCTTGCATTTACAAGGTTAGAGCAATTGATTCAAAGATAACATTCATGTGTAGACCTGCATGCAGATCTAATGGAGTACAAGTCAATCACCTTCAAAATCAACAAGGCTTAGCTACCTCTTCAACAACTTTCAAAAGCCTTAGTTAATTTTGTTAAATATGTTGTAAAAGAAAATAAAACTGGAAATATTTTAATAGAAGATAAATATTTGTAATTTCTAGCTATAGGATAAAAGTTGTTACATCAAAGTGCGTGCACCTAGTTTTTAGGGATTTTGTGGGATATTTCTTGAATATAAAATAGGATAGAGACATTTTACATTCTCCTAGGTTCACATGTGAACAAATTTTATATTGGAGAATATTGTAAATGCATTTAATATGTTCAAAACCCTAAAAGGCATTAAATTTGGGCCATTCAATAGGATTTAATCTTGACGATTAGTTTGCATTGTAAAATCCATAAATAGCAGCCTCCTCTCATTTGCAAAGAGAGATGAATTATTGTAATAAGGCATTTTGAAGAAATACAAGTGAAGGCATTGAAGTGTTGGTGATTCCCTTGTGTTCTTTGGATGTATGCATGATTCTATCTTCCCATTTCATTTTCAGCATTGTTAGTTTATGTTCAGTCTCATTAATGACAAAGTGTTAGGTTCTTTGATGAACTCCCCACTCATACCTTTTGTAATTTTCTGATTGCAAGTTACTTTGCAAGGTTAGTTTGAGCTAGTTTTATGTTCTCAAGTTCAATTGTGTATGTTTATGCACCTATGTATGAATGTT
Source organism: Sequoia sempervirens (assembly GCA_007258455.2). Classification (NCBI taxonomy): domain Eukaryota; kingdom Viridiplantae; phylum Streptophyta; class Pinopsida; order Cupressales; family Cupressaceae; genus Sequoia; species Sequoia sempervirens. Next base: position 646,950,869 of record VDFB02271358.1, read on the forward strand.
GCAATCTAAAAATCTAAAGATCACCTTTAAAGATTGCACTTGTTCTGTGATACTGTAGGTTAATCTTTGTTAAGCAGAGCTAAGTTTTTGGGAGTTTTTCTATCTAAATCATCAACCATTGTTGCAATTGTACTTAGGTTTCAGATTTAGAATTTCTCTTGAACCCTCATCTTTCGATACTTCTTTATAAATTTGTGTTAGTATAGGATTTCGACATCACCTAAACTGTTATATTTGATGATAGAAGATTGTTTTCAAACTGTTATTTTGAAATTACAACAAGGTTTTTTAACCAGTCCTCCGACTTCTTAAAGCCCCATTACAGTCCCATAATCTTTTAGCCTTGTTAACCATAAATTCCCTTTGTGATTACCAATAAATGACATCACTACTGATCCGTTTTCTGCATTGTCAAGACTTGACCGTATAAACCTTGGGGTTATTTTTTGAAGTTTTCCTGAAGAGTCACCTTTCAAGAGAGATAGAACACTTCTGTTTTATCTGTGTTGTGCAATGCTAAAACACTCATCAACAAGCTCCTCTATCAGGAAAATTTTTATGACATCATTTGAAGCATTAAAATTATGATAATAAGGTGACCTTTTAGCCTCCAATTTGATTTTATATATATAATGTTTAGGGTCACAATTTCTTACAACATCTACCTTCATTCTATAATCCTACAAAAAAGAAGGTAATACCTCTAAACCTTCCTTAGATGTGATGCTAAAATTTGAAAAGTTCATTCTAGTAGAAATGCGACAATCCTTCTTAATTGATCTAAGATGAAACTTGTTTGATTGATTTGATTGCCACATTATTTCCATGAAGGAAATCTTATTAGACACATACTTTGGTAGAAAATGAGGTTGGATCAAGGATACATAAACTCTAATCATTGTACAATTAGAATGCAAGTATTGATCACCCCAATTATGATCAATATCCTTCTTATGGTTCAAATCTAGGGGCCTAAGGAACTTGGTTACCTTGTTTTATAATATTTGTTTATTTTGAAGGACTAAATTTTCCAAAATACCCTATACAAACACATTCTTAAATACTAGATATTCATAAGAGGAGAAATGAGAATCCCACAAATATGTCCACATTTGGACATGCAATTGGACACCATTGTTATTTTTCATTCTTAATTTCATAGTTTTATTCTAGATCTTCATCTCACCATACAATAATAAGTGGAACAATAGAGAAAATAATTTCAATTATAGACCAACCTTAGGATCTTTCATGTCTTTTAATTTTTTATGAATATTCTCAATAATATATGGAGCATAATCAAAGCTTCTATTCAAATCTCAGTGTTGTACATAAACAAGCATCTATACCTTGTAATATTTTCCCAATACTTGACATAAAGCAAAGTAAGAGTTGATGAGGTAATCCCCAAAAATATCATAATCAAAGGGATCCACTTCATCCTTAGAAAATTTTACCATTTTTCTATCTGGCCCTTTTCTCCTATGTTGAGGCAACCACATTACTCTGAAACTATACTTATCCTTATCAAATTATCTGTTTAGAGCTCTAAATCAATAGTCACATTAGCTATGAAATTGAGGTTAACAACCCCTACAATGAATTGCTTATTTATCTCTAATAATGGAGCTCCCTTACTACTCCTAATAACTTAGTTGTCAGCATCATAATTTTCTACTAGAGCTTGAATTAGATCAACATTTATGAAAACATTTGGAACCACTACTTTTACCAAGTCTTGACTCCATAAATTTGAAATAGGTATTTTAGATTGAATTCTTATTTAGCCATATTAAAAAAGGTTCCACCCTTGTTGAGGAATAATGACATCTTTGACCTAGATGGCTATATCAATAATTCTATTTGTTAAAACCCTAGTGCCTTGAGCATGTTTTTCTCACTTAGTGGATCCAAGTAGTTGTTTCATCAAGTCATCCTTGAGGAACCTCTTAACCCCTCTAGAATTGGTACTAGACACTCATTTTTCAGTATTTATCAAACAATTAGGGTTTAATTTTGGTTCTAAATAACCTAGGGTTTTGAACTTCTTTAAAATATTCAGAAGAAAATGTAGTGAGCTTCTCAAAAACCTTAATTAGAAATTACAAGAAATTTAAGGGCTATCAAAATATTTTGGATGCAATTCATGGCTTACCCATGAATTTGCTTAGAAACCCTAATTATTGACCACATAGATTTTCTAGGAGCTCAAACTTAACACACCAAAAAAATGGAAATACTTTGAATGAAATGATATTAAAAATCTTAAATTAATTGTTTTAAAAAAAAATCATTGTGCCTTTATTTTTGCAATAATGGTTCATGCAAATTAAACTTTTTGTCTATAAGTAGTAATTCTCAATTTTGAATAAAAACCATTAATCAGAAGTGGTTCAAGAAAATAGACAACTAGCACATTCATATGGTATACCATAAAAGTGGTTTAAAAGGATTTGAATGAAAATATGGTGTATTAGCATTATGTGCTCGAATGGGAAATGGACACATGTTTATTGAATTTTCAATTGGTAAAGCATCAATGCATTATGGATAAAATATTTGAGCAGAGAAATGTGCTACAAAAGTGACTAATAAAAAGGTGACAGATGTTGGCTTTCTAAAAAACATAAGGATAGTACAATTTACTTATGTGTTGAGCAATTGAAATTACAATAAAAAATAATTGCATGATCTAATAAGGAGTCACCACGTGTCCTCCACCATCAAAGGAAGTCAAGCTACCTCAATATACTTACGTGATATGGAGTGGAAATTGCACACTCTAATAGGAAGCAAGCATGTGCCTATAGTTTGTTGAGATTTTTGAAGGCTAGTACAATTTAATTTTGCGTCGAGAATTTTAAATTACAATATGGAGTAGAGTTGGAGTGAAAGACTGGCATGTGGAATGAGTGGAGACTACTGCTAGCAAAGGAACTTAAGTTATGAATTAGAACATATGCATACAAGTTGTTATTGTAGAGAAGGGGGATTTGCTACTCATGAGTCTTTTATTTTCTAAGAGAATCCCAGGGAACAAACTGACCTAAACTACCTCAAACTTAGCTTAATCGAACTGGAAGGTTGAACAAATAAATTGCAAAAAACAAAATACTAAGAATGATTTTCAAACAAATTGCTTCAGAAATAAAAAGAGTAGAATTAGGAGATCTTAGTCATAGAAGGGGTAGGTCTTGGGAAAAGGACTACAATGTGTGATAAGGACGCCAACACAACATGCTGTAGTCCTAGAAGGGTGCTGGTGTCCTATACGGACAAAGAGCTAAACCCTTGGAAAAAAATGCAACAATCCTACTAATGTTCCCGAATTCAAGGTCTGTCTAACCAAATAGATTAAAAAAAACAATAAGTGCTAGAAAATACTAAGGAGAGTGAAAGATTGACTTACAAAAGGTCCTGCATTTATGATCTTCCTCCAAACCTCACTTGGACAACTTGTCCACAAGATGAACGAGGAAAAATGTTGGGGTTGTTTTGGGGCTTGCCACAATGAAACCCCCATTTTGGTGTTTCCACCTCCACAAATAGCTAGATAAATAGGGAAAGTGGACAAAGTAAATAAATACAAAGTGGTAAAAGCAATGCCCTCTCGAGGAGGAGAACCCGTATCACAAGATAGAAAATGAAAAAATTATCTATTTGTAAATAGATAAGAATCAAGAGAGCATTACCGACAATCTGCGACCCCCTCTTGATTGTACATACACACTATTGAATGCTTGCAAGAGATATTTGGCTATTGGAGGGACCTCAATCTAGCAAATCTAGCAAGGATTCACCATAGAAGCAATATCAAGAAGAGTAGAAGAAAATAATAGAGTGAGATTGAAAGATTCAAGTGTTAGAATGAGAGCAAAGAGAGAGTTTTCTTGCTGCATGAGGTGGGAGGAGCCATTGCACTCGTAATTCTAACTGCAGGGACATGCGTAATGAGTCAAGATTTTGAGATTCCCATTTCAAAAATTGAGAAACCACGTGGACACTAGTGCACTGCGTGGACATCCACATGCTGCACAAGCATCCAACTCAACATTTTCTAGGAAATGCGGTGGCAGAATGTTGTTGCTTCATCGTTGGTCCTTATGGCATTGAAATCATGAAATTTTGACCCATAAGGTTCTTGTCATAATGCAATTAAGTAAAATAAATGTAGGACTAAATGCACAAATGTGGAAATTGCCCCTAGGGTGCTATTTTACAACATTACATTTTCCCCCCACTTTAGTGGGCTAGATTTTGGAAAACCCAGCCACACAAAGTAGAAAAGAAGGAAAAAACCTTGAAAATTTTATGGAATTATGTGCCAAAAAAGGATACTATAGAGGCCATAGAGCTTGAGTAGGTAGGTGTCGACGATGCCCCCAGCGATTGAACTCAACGAAAATACAACATTTGTCATGAAATCTCATGCAAGATTTCATTCTACAAAACTTCAAACCACCAAGTGAGAAGAATGTTCAATAAAAATTCGATGGTTAGGAAGAAAAAATATGATAAAGAGGTAACTATATTCCCCCTCTTGGTTTTTCCCCCAGCCAAGTGGGGGAAAATTAGGAAAATTGGGGGGACCACAATTGTCTGAAAAAATTAGCCACAGGGGACCTATATATACTCGAGTGGGCCCCTAGAAGGGTCATTTTCAGTATTCACTACAGGAGTTTTGTTGAATTTTGTGAGAGAAAAGTCAGCAAAATGCCACATAGATGAGACTATGAGCCAGGGCTGGACCAATTATGACGCATGATTTATGAGGGCGGAGGTCGATTTGAAAATCTCTTTGTTTGATTATTTTATGAGGTTTTTAGCCATTTTAGGAAAAAATGAAGTGCAGGCATCCCTACGACATGAATTTATCTTGCTGACGTGCTGGTGTCCCACCCTTGCACTGGTGACATTTTCATGTGCTGGAGTCTGCTAGGTATGTTGGCATCCAACCGACCATCAATGGCGGGCCTCAGACGAGATCGCATTGTGTAGATGTCTGTGTGGCGCGTCTATGTCATAGAGGCTAAACTTAGAAGTTTTTTGATGTAGAATATAGAATTTTTATGCCAATTATGCTGATACAACACTTTTTCATTTTTGGAAGACTACCCTAAGATCAAAGAGCATCCTGATGGTCAGGTGCTTTGACTGGTTTGGGATTAGGTGCAATTCCTGAGCCAGACAGAGGAGGAGCACCTACAGTGCTTCAGACTATGGTATATTTACACTATGCTAGAGATGTTATTCCACGACCACATGCTCATGGCATTGATGGAGCAGTGGGATGCCACCACATCTACATCCAGTTGCCGATGGGAAAGATGACCGTCACTCTTGAGGATGTCTATCATATCACCAGTCTTCCCATTCACAGGTGACGAGTGACCATTGATGACATGTGCTTTGCCTACGAGTGTGCAGAGGGGGTCCAATACTATGTGGGTTGAGACAACAATGGTGATATGACCAGCCATATATACATCTGATGGTTCGAGCAAGGTGACAAAATAGTCCCTTTGCTGCGATGTGTGATGGTCATCACAGTGGCCATGCATGTCATGATGGATTCATGGGGATCTCACCTACATAAGGGACTTGTTCATACCATCAAAGGGATGGAGGACCACATGACGGTCTTCGTGTGGGTCCGTAACATGTTAGCACACTTGAACCATGAGCTGAGTAGGTTCATGCATTATGAGTTCATGAGCCTCACAATGTGCACATTACTACAGGTGTGGGCGTTTGCTCACATCGCATGCACATTCCCATAAGGCTATCCCTAGGTGAGGGATTATTTAGTGCCTATGGCCCACTAGTACAAGCTTTTGAGATAGTGGAGGTATGAAGATCTATAGTTTTGGTGGATTTAGTTCAATGTTTTACAAGTTGACCAGATTAGATGGTGACCATATAGATGGTTTAGATGGGTAGATGAACATAGATATCTGTGGAATCTACAATGCGACTGTTTTCTCCTAGGTCACATGGATTATATCATCATGCCCTCCTATTGGTAGAGGGTTATGCAGTAGTATGGGATTGTACAGACCATCCCCCCTATATTCCCATTTGACACACAAGACATGAGGAGAACCATGCAGTTGAGTGAGAATTGGTGGCCATCTATCACCGAAATCATCCCTTTTGATGAAGATGAGGATGATTAGGACTAGCCTTCGGCACACCCCATCGATGATGTAGGTGTGATCCATGAATTCTGCACGTGGTGGATGCTACATTTTTGTACACTAGTTTTTCCAATGAATGCCCTCAAAGAGGATCTAAGAATGTAGGGAAATGTACCAGTAAGGTAGTGAGGAGGATTTGGAGGTAGAGGCAGGCAATAGGAGTAGCAGGACAAGGAGGCCGACACAACATAAGTGAGATCAAGGCTACGATGGAGGATGTTCTCTCCTCTAACCGCCGTCCCAACCTAGCGGTGGTACCAACTGCATTCGTCGACTCGACAACAGTCCTACCAACACTAGAAGCAACATTTGATGATGGAGGTGTTGAGCCCAACATCCCCACTCCCCTTGACTTGCACTGGCAGGCTGGGGACCCAAGTATGGAATTTTCTTATGTTAATTTATTTAAGTTTTCAGTTTATCTCATGTATATGCTCATATTTAAATTTTTATGGATATGTATCATGCGGTACTGATGAGTCCATTCTCTTTATGGTTGCAGTGGACACACAGGGATGGATTGTGCTCTTCGCACAATGCATATTAGAGGTGGCCCCCGTCATGTCGATCTAGGGCACTTTTCTTGAGGCATACTAGCTAGTTTTAGTAGGGTGACATGCCCACCTTTTTGAGTCATTCACACATCCAAGGATGATGTACGAGGAGGGGTAGGTGCAAATAGTGTAGAGGACTACTGATGCCACCATCACTATAGGGCAGAGAGACTAGCTATTGGTAGAGCTATGGGCTATGCTCTCTGAGAGAGATGAGGTGGTGATGAGAGCTGATAGTGCTGGGCAGACACATGATGCTTTGTAGATCCAACTCGATGATCTTAGAGGGCAGGTAACAAATGTGATGTTGACAAGTGACCTACATCTGTAGGAGGCCTTGAGGGGAGCAGAGCTACAGATAGCCTCCCTATAGGGAGAGATTAGAGGACTATGAGAAATATTATTTGGCCTATAGTCCCATAGATCCCACTCTGTCTCCACTATCCAACCTCAGCAATAGCCACAAGACAAAAGGGCTCAAGGAGCCATGTGCCTAGGGGCTAGACACCCATTTTGTGTATATCATTTTTGTACCAATGACATATAGTGTATAGCATTTTGATGTATAGACATTTGATACACATATACAGTCGCCATTTATTTTTTCATGACAGTGGCACGATACATGTACATGACATACATTTGATTTATATAATATACACGAGATACTGATTCCAACATTATGGTGTTTCTTATTTTATGTGGATGTTTCCTTTACTTTCATGTATGATTATGTGATGGATGTTATACTTATGGATATATTTTTAGATTAGATGCTATCTTGATCTAATAAACACACATGGATGCATGTTAATCAAATACAATGAATATCTTATTGCCTAACCAAAAGATGTAATGTAATGCACACTAAAAAACATGTATGCATGCCTCTCACACACACACGGTTACATCATCACACAAATCTGAATAATATGTTTATGAAGGGATGTCAACATGTGACACACTACGATCTATGAGGGATGAGTGTTACATACGTGACACATGGAAACTACACATAGTATCAACGAAGTTGTATTGCATTAATATGTTCTTTTAGAGGTGTCCCATCCATAGATGACAATCTATAGACACCAAAACCATACATGAAGATGACAATATAAGGGTCTAACCAATTAGGACTAAACTTCCCTCTTTGATTAGGTGGTACATTTACATTTCTTTGATTTTCATAAAGAACCAGGTCACTTGCCTCAAAATTTATAGGAAGAACACCTTGATTATACTACCTAGACAATGATTTTTGATAAGATTTAAGGTGATTGAGGGCTTGTAGTCGACGCTCATCAAGCAACTCAAGTTGATGCAAATGATTGGATCGGTAAGTTTGATTATTAATTAACCCTTTAAGGAAATCCACAAAGATGGAATCTCCAACTCTAAAGGAATGATAGCTTTAGCACCATACACGAGGTTATAAGGTGTTGTTCCTATCGCCATACAAAAACTCATGCGATAGGCCCACAAAGCATATGTTAACTGGATGTGCCAATCTTTACCATGTTTATTTACCATTTTTTGAAGGATAAGATCAAGAGTTTTATTAGACGCTTCAACTTGGCCATTGGATTGAGGATAGTATGGTATAGAGAATCTATGCTGAATATGAAATTTCTCCAGGAATTTCTTCACTTCCTTGTTCTTGAATGGTGTACCATTTTCAGAAACAAAGGTAGAAGGAAACCCAAAGTGAGTAATGATATTGTTCAGAAGAAAGCTACAAATAGCTTCAACATTCATGGATTGAAGTGGGATAGCTTCAACCTACTTTGTGAAGTAATTGGTAGTGGTAATGATAAAGTCATGTCCTTTAGAAGGAGGTGATATCTTTCCAATAATATCTAACTCCCATTTTACTAACGGTCAAGGGGAGGCCTGATTTTGAAGCTCTTGAGCATGAGCGTGAATGAGATGAATATGTTGTTGACATTGCAAATACATCTTAATAAAATCAAAGGAATCTTGTTTCATTTTTTTCCAAAAGTATCCCATGTGGATTAGCTTGCGCACTAGGGATTTACCACCAAAATTTCCACCCCTAGAACCTGAATGGGCTTCCTTAAGGGCAATGGGAATTTCCGCTTTAGTGAGACATCAAAGGAGACCATTATATGATTTTTGATAAAGAACATCTGACAATACAACATAGCAGATTGAAAGTTTTGGTATCCAAGTGCAATCATTCTTTGTCACATCATCAGGAAAATTTCCAGTCTTCAAATAGTTGTAAATGTTAGAGTATCATTCTTCTGAGTCTATGTGAGCACACACAAGAGCATCAGATTTAGGTTGATCAGAAACACCAAAAGAGTGAAGAATATGAACCAAAAAGTGGTATTCCTTTGTGTCCTTATCCGAGGGCACTAGGGACGCAACACTCATAATGGAATCCACATGTCATTTTTCTCTCCTAGGGACACTATCTATTGTGAAAGAGGAGAATTGATCAAGTAAGGACAAAACCAAGTCCTGATATTGAGACAAATTACTTTGCTTAGCTTGATATGTTCCCATAATTTGATTCACAATAAGTTCAGAGTCACCATGTATGCAAAGATGTCTTACATTTAATGCGATCATGACACACAAGCTAGAAATAAGGGCTTCGTACTTAGTGATGTTATTAGTACATTGAAATTCTAATTGAAAGGAGAGAGGGAATGACCTACCATCGGGTGAGATCAAAACTACACCTACCTCAGAGCCAGTCAGACATCTCAATCCATCGAAATACATCTCCCATACAAGATCATGACTAATCACAAAAAATATATTCATTAGGAAACAAGTCCAAATTGGGGAAGGAATGAGATGAAGGAGCGTCTACCAATTGATCAACAATCGCTTGAACTTTTATTGATTTATAAGTCACAAAATTTATGTCAAATTCATAAAGCAACATTACCCATTTCGCTAATCTTCCAGCAAGGTCAGCACTAGAAAATAAATGCTTTAGAAGATCATTTTTCACAATAATGCGTGTTTCAACATGAAGAAGATAATGCCTTAGCTTCTGGATTACAAAGATGGGAGCGAGACATTGTTTCTCCATGGTAGAATAACGAGTTTCATAATCGACAAGGACATGACTAATATAGTAGATTGCTCTTTCTCTACCATCATCATCGTATTGAGCAAGCAAAGCTACTAAAGTGTGTAGTTGATCTAGCAAGGTAAAGAAAAAAGGGTCTATCCTGCATAGCTGACATTAAGACAAGAGGATTGGCTAGATAACTTTTGATTGATTCGAAAGCTTTCTGGCACTCATCATCCCAAAAGAAATGAACATCTTTCTTCAACAAGCATGCAAATAGAAGGGTACAATCAACCAACTGAGATATGAATCTATGAATATCCTGAATATTCCCTTGCAAACTCTGAAGCTGAGAGATGTTCCTAGGCGGAGGAATGTTAACAATCACATCAATTTTATTTGTATAGATTTCAATTCCACGATGAGAAACTATAAACCCTAAAAATTTTCCTGCATCCATGCTAAAGACACACTTAAGAGGATTTATAATCATCTTATAGAGTCGAAGCCTTTCAAAGATGAGACAAAGATTTCCTACACGAAATTGACAGGTTATAGATTTCACCAAGATATAATCAAAGTAGTCTTCTAAGTTTTTGTGAATGAAATAGTGAAAGATTAGGGTCATCGCTTGTTGGTAAGTTGTGCCTGCATTCTTTAACCTGAATGCCATGAACACATAATAGAAAGTAGCCCAAGGGGTAGTGAAGGCTATCTTATATTAATCTTTTAGGTTAATATGAATTTGGTTATAGCCGGAGAAGCAATCCATGAAGGAAAACAAGGCATGGCCTGCGGTCGAGTCTGTTGGTTATTTTTTAAGAACCAAACCGATCTTTAGAAATACCTACGTACTTTTCCATTTACAATACTTAGTACTCCAAAGGGTTTGGCCAACGAATGAGTAAAATCTATGAGAATTCTACTCCTACACTTTGGGATCTATTAAACCTAGGAGGGTGATCCCACAATGTATACTTAGGAATTTATATGATTACTACTCAAATACATGGTCAATAACAAATAATTCTCATAAATTTACTCAACAACGTAGCACATCAAATAAGTTGGCAGCTCATTTATTGATATCCTACACTTAGAGCATGAGAAGATAAAACTCAAAACAAAACAAATACAGTGGTACTCACTTGAAAGTTTATAAAATAAAAGTGATTAGTTGATGAATCCACTCAGAAACTGAATTATGAATACTTTGCATGAACCAGTGTCTTATTGCAAGCATGAAGTCAATATCAACCTATGCAGCTAAACAACATCCTATCAATAGAAACCTACAATCTCAAGAAACAATGCTTTACAACATTCCCCTATTACATTCATGATCATCATTGCTTACAAATATCCTAGCACCTAATTCTTATGAGTTAACAATCTCATCCAACCATTTACATTAATTCATTGAACTAATAAGCAGGAATGAAATTAAACATCCATTGAGAAACAATAGAGACAAACAAAATGAATATTGGATTAATTTAATTCATAACTCACAAAATGAGAACAAGGAGAGACAATAGCCATGAAATTGGTATCACTCTGTATTGTATTTGCTATATTGTTATCAAAATTACATACATAATAACAAAAATTTGAACTTAAGACAAAACTCTAAAACATGCTTGATATTCCTTTTACAATTCACAGTATTGATTGCAAAACAACGAACCCCTACTTTCTAGTCCCGAATTCCTTCTTATAGAAATGAAGGAGAAAAACAAGCTTCAGGCCAAAAGTACACATGTCAATATCCTATTGGACCACTTATAATAAAGATTCCCCTATTTAGTTGCATTGCGTTCCCAAGAGGTGGGAAACATGTGGGGAAATGAAAGTGGTCTTCATTCATTGTTCGAGATCTGGTCCAATTTTCAAAAAGGCATCTTCAAACAGTTACCTCAAAATTTTTGCCCACACACACAAAGTGAAAGAAAGAAAGCATGACAAAAGATATGTCCACGTCTGCAGCCTTGTCATCAATTCAATTTGAAGAAAATGCACTATATTTTCCATACTTTATCAAAAGCCTATTCTATACTAAATCCAGGCTATGCAACAACTCTCACTTATCTGTTATTCATCATGGTTCTAGACTTCAAAATTTTAAATTACCACCTCACCATTTCATATTAGTCCACCACTCCTTCCAAGTATTTTCCTTTCCATGCTAGGAATTCATCTTCAGTGGGCCAATTGAAATCCATGACTTCATCAACCCTCTCTCTATAAGGTGCATACTTGGTGACAATCTGGTTAGCCTCCTTATCAAATTCTAGTAAGACAGTCTCAGCATGAACTAACATATCCATATTTATCTTCAATGTGTCCATATCAAATTTCTGACAAATTGACACTGCTTGATCTGAAATAAATTTATTGGTTTCATTTTTCCACTCTTGTAGTATTTTGATTCTATCATAATCCCTTAGAATAGATGGAAGAAGGCCATGATGTGATTCAGGGAAGGATTTTACCAGCTCTTTTATTTTGTTCTCCAATGGTTTAATATTTCCCTTGTATCCTCAAGTTTTACCTACAAGAGTAATAGTAGGTTTAAACTTTTTAGGTGGATTGACATCAATACCAATTCCTTCTTCCTAGGGATCCAAATTTCCATGAGTGGAATGGCTATTTCTCTGTCATTGTCAAAATTCCTGATAGTAGCCACCATGGATGAATAACTATATTGAATACTATTCAACTTGTTATTCACTCTTCTATTCAAATATTCCAATACTGTAGTGACAATCTTCATGTTTCTCTTGAAAATCTCCTCATCACGATTATCAAATTTCTCTTTATATTCATTTAGTTTCCTAAGCAATTCTTCCTTGTTGATATCTTCTTCAGCTTGTGGCCCCTCTAATGTACGAAGCTCCACTATTGAAATGGGCACACTTCCCATGTTATATGGCACAATTTCCCATGAAGAACTTACTTCAGCAGTAAACTCTAGGGGTACAACTTCTTGTGAAGTGGTGGGGGAATCAACATTTTTCTTAGGCATTTTAGGTTGCAAACTTTGCAACTTATCTTCCACCAATGCTACCTTTTTCTGCAACTACATATTATATTGCTCAAGCCTTCCATATTTAACTAGCATATAATTGTAATCTATCTTGAGCTTATCCTTTTCTACAGTCACAGATTCTATAGTGGCCCTTGTAAATTGTACAACATGAACTGACATATTTCTGCCTCTAAAGCCGATATTTATGATAATCTTTTTATTATTAAGCCTCCACTGTAGTTAGGTGCAAGCTCAAAAATATTAGGTTTCCTTGTGCTTGGGGCTAGAGACCAGATAGCCAAAGCTTCCCATTACTCACTGAAAGCAGACCCCTGTAATGCAAGTGCAACTTCTTCTTTTGTATCATAGAGAGGCTTGTCACATTTCTTTATCATGTTGAAAGCTATGGTAGAAGCTAAATCCCATTCTGGAAGCAACAAAATACCACTATTCCTTACCAATTCTTGACCCTCTTTTGTAGTCATCTTTTGGAATCTAGCTCTCATTTCATTTAAAACTTTTTTTTCTGTATGATGGCATCAGACAATTCTGGATGACAACTTCTTTCTATAGCTAGGTTTTTGACATTTTCATCTCTTTTAGATCTGTATGAAAATTCAATAAAACCCGAGACTTTACAAATGAGTCATCATGTAAGAAATTTTCACATGCTTCAACTCACATATCATCTCTGCCATTGAGTCTAGTGAGATCAAGTTTACTCAATCTCATACCCAATTGATGTGTCACCCTCACTACTGGTGCAATGGGAACTCCTTCTTGCATTTCCTACTCTGATACCCAAATACCATCATCAGAGGCTTCGTCATCATAGTCCACTAGACTAGTCACTTCAATCCTTTGTCCTTTAATGGTGGCTCCCTTGGTGGTAATTCATTAGGTGGTGGAGAATCAATGTACAAAATTTTAGGCTTTGTTAGCCTTGAAGGAGATGGTAGTGGTACTTGTGGTATAGGAGACTAAGGCTTATATTCCTCTTGTTGAGAAGGATCAAAAGCTTCATCAATTTTCTTTACCTTACCCTTTCTCCTTACAAATAACTTTATTTTTGGCTCATCAGGGGCTTGAGATGTAGATTTTTCTCCCATAGCAAGGATTTCTCCTCCACTTTGTTCTTCTACAATTGGGGCTTTCCCCTTATCTTTAGTTATCACCCCTTTAGTTTCAAGGTGGCCCACTATTGAGTCAAAATTCCTTGATACATACTCCACCTTTTGTATTACATTTTTAGTCTCTGGGAGAACCTTGAAGTCAAGTTCTTCTTGCTTTATCTTTCTATGCATTTTATTGAAGCTAATCCACATTGCTCTTCTTTTTTCCTGCTCCAAAGTTGAACAAATTTCTTATCACATCCTCTGGATATTGGAAAATGTGTATAAATTTGAAGCTCTTGTTTCTTTCTTTCAATCGGGCCATAAAACCTTCAGGGTCATATATGACCCTCTCAACTGACCTCTGCATGCGGTAGGTTTTGATTATATCAAGAATCTTATTCCAACCTCCTTTAGTTATTAAAAAATTTGAAAAACAAGTGTACAAAGGAAAGAATGTTCCTTTTCCTTGATTCAATAGATGTTCATTTTCTACACTTCCCAATTGCCACATCACCTCAAGGAAACCAATTCTCTCTGGAATAAACTTTGGCAGCAAGTGAGGTGCAACCATGAAACCATATACTCTTAAAATAGTGTAATCAGGGTATGGGATAACATCTCCCCAACTATGATCATCTCCAAGCTCAGGCCTTCTCTCCTTGGGTCTCATGAAATCATGTAGAGCTATGGGAATTCTAGGTACACTCACAATTAAGAATCTCCTTAGTTTTGAAGCAAAAAAGTTTTTAAATGTCACACAACCATATGTCCTATCATCCTTGTCTAAAATAGTAGTCCAACAATGCACAAGCAACTCCAAGTTACCCTCTCTTCTTTCCAAAGTTATATTATGCCCAAAGAAAGGTGCAACCTTGAACAAAAATATATGCATCAATAATGAATACCAGATGAATCTCACTCCCAATTCACCTTTCTTCAACCCTTTAATTCCTTCATGCATTCTTTCTGAAAGAAACACCACATAATCATACACTGCACAATATTGGGGGTGCTGAATATGAGCAGACATATACGTCCATGCCATTGGCATTCCCATGACAGGATCATAACCAATTATTTGGGAAATAGAGTAAAAGGTTTTTTGGAAGTAGGGAACAAAATAGATAACAAGTAAAGGCTCTTTATCATGTGGCTGTATTATAATCCTTCGACCTGTAATTTCTGCTAGATACTCGGCAGGTTGTGGACTTTGAATGTAATCTTAGTTTTATCATACTCCTGCTTAAGAGTGTTCTCATTTATCTTATGCATTTCATCACTCCATCTAGTGAGCTTGAAGACACGACCCAATTCCTCCTTGATGATTTTGACCATTTCCTTCCCATCATATGTTCTTATAGTTCTTGTGACTGGGTCATAATTGGCAGCTACTTCCTTAAGCAAGTCAACACCCATATAAACATTTGGTACAATCAACTTTCCCAGGTCACTGTTCCAATGGTTATCTACTAGGATACCTGTGTTTCTATTCCTGAACCAGCTATAAAACAGTTCCAATCTAGTATAAGGAAATTTGGCATCCTTAATAAAATAGTTCTTGTCAATCAAACCCTCTATTACTCGTGGACCTTTGAGAAGCAGTTGTCCCTTAGGTTTATCACTGGTCGAGGGTGGTAACTAGTCAATAAGGTCTTTATCCCAAGGTATTTTGGGAGCAAAAGCTTCCCCTTTAGATCAAGACACCTTTACTTTAGGAGCCATAACACAAGAGGTGTCACAAGGTAGGGTTTTTGGTTTATTCAAACAAGACTTATGGATTTTGTAAGGGTTTGACACGTACTATGCAATTCAAAAGTAACAAATTCTATTTTATGAACGTCAAACCTTAAAAATGATAAACCAAGAAGACCCTAACAGACTCAAAAGTTTGAGAAACCACAACTTATCAATAATTCTGATGGGAGGGCAATAATTCACTTACTGGTTCTCTTTGTAGGTTGATAACCCTGGTTCCTGACATAAAAAAATATTGAAAAACCACAACACGAGCTCCTTGAGTGTGTAGAGTATACTTCACAATGCTGAATTATGCCTTTAAGACATGTATTAATAATTATGCAACTCCTTACTTTGGTAGCTCGATGTCCTTTCAGCTATTAAGGCTCACTTGCACAAACCAAAATGACTCACTTGCCCTCAACTGAGTTTTGAATGTCAGCTGTTGATCTCTTTGGAGTGTTAATTGATAAACCATCTAGATTTGGCCAGCTTAGTATGAAAGATCTAACTGTACACAACCACAATACTTCCCAAATGATAGAAAGCCACATGGAACCACTTCCTAGTGGTATGTGGGATCCACCATCTCTTTGTCGCCGTAGCTAGGATCCACGTGTCTTCTTTCCTTCGCCCCCGTGAGTCATAACCTATGTGCAAATTTCATCAATGGGGAGATGAGGAGAGGCCGAGATTAAATCTCTCAACTTGTTTACACATACTTCTTAATAAAAACCATTGCCCATAGCTTTATCCTTCTTACAACATCCACGGCCCAGATTTAAAGATCTTCAAACACGTGCAATACATCTACATTAGTAATGCATGGTTTATTTTCCATGCCCCGTGTTAAAAAATTTAATTAATAGTTTCCCTTGCTCCAATGCTTCCACATCCTTTGGATCACTCCACGTGGAAAATTCCCCCTTTCTTATTGGGAGTTTGGCAGTAAAGGTGAGACCTATACGAGATAACAGGGAACAATCAAGATTTATCCATGTCACCCACTATTGACAGCTGATTCACTTGAAAAATATACCACAAACCACTTGAAACCAATGGGCCCACTATTTAGACCAGACATGTGGCATCCACCCGCCAACCAGTGTGTTTTTTTAATATGCAAGAAGAATGAATGGGTACGTGTGGAATGGTTTAGATGTGGCCACATCACACAACGATCATCGTTACTTTCTTCTTAAAAACACCTGTACACCTTGACAAAGTCGTTGGGCCTATCAGTCGTATAAGAAAATGGCCTTCGTTTATGAGCCCGTGGGAATAGAATAATAAGCAATAAAATGGAACGAGTGCACTGGGAATGGTGGAGATTTGTTTGCATCAATCAATGATAGTTAGGGGTTATCATATCTGCACATGCCAAAACTGTTAATCTTAAAAGAGGGACTCGACTAGGTTGATGAGATAACACCCATGGAAAAGATGACTTAAATCCCAAAACAAATTTAATGGGAAAAACCTAGCCTGACTTAGGAAAAATTAAAGTAATGGCCCAACACATGACAATTGGTAAAAAAAAACCAAAGGGCTGGTTACTTAACGAGTTTCGATGGCATGAGACATGACTTAAAAGAGTAAGGACTGATAGTAGGGGGTCAATAGAGAATTAAAACCTTGGTGTGGATACAAACTCAAAAGGGTTTTTCAAAATAAGACTTTAAGTAGCTAAAACCCTTACATAGTGACAAGAGATAAAGCCCTAAGCCCTCAGATACAATTTCAACCCAAGTTTAAGAAAGACTGGAGATGGGACATGAAAAATGTTAGGGGTTCCACCAGTGGCTCCGACTAGGGACATATGTCACTCATAGGCATGACAAGATCCTAGAATCTATGGTTGAAGCATACCAGTAAAACACAGTGAACTAAAAACTAGGGAACTACCTGAACTAGGTAGCAAGACCGAACCAAGCACAACCAAAGAAAACACACCTATACAAAATGTACAAAACCTATAGTGTACATGGAATCATAACATACTTAGGAGAAGTATGGCTTTAAGAACTGTCCAACTTGTAGTTCAAAAAGTTCACTTGTCAAGCTTTGGAGGAAATACGAATCCTCATCATGTGTACTGGTGATCAGATAAGGGCCTAACCATAACGCTTCAAACTTTCCATGTTTACCCTTATCTTGAGCCCTTGCATTCCAGGCTAACACCATACTATTCACCTCAAATTTTCTAGGAGAAGATCTCTTGTCATGCAAGTGTTTGACTTGCAACTACAATTTTGTATTTTTAGCATTAGCTTCTCTTCTAGTTTCATCCAATTGCATCATATTATTGATTTGATGCTGCATATTTTCATCTATATCCTCATCATATTCTTGCATAAACTTATACATCTTCAACAGGTTATTCTATGGAAACCTAGCATCCAAACCATATACCAAGACAAATAGAGAATAACCAATAGCCTTTTTTGTTGGAAATATGTGCCTCAAACAATACAGGCTGAAACCTCCATTAGAGCCAAGTCGGTGTGACAGCTTCAATGTTTGGCTGACAAGCAGTTTGTATCATTCTGTTTTGAACAGGTCGCTGTGACCTTGCAGAAGTCTTGTCGAAAGGTTACACTGTGGAGTCTATTGCTGTGACATAGTGTGTTCGTTATGACCTCATAGCGCTCGGGAGACCTCTGGCTGAAAGGCCATTCAATCGTGTATCAGCGAGACTCTTGGCGACTACGGGCTTCAGGATAACTAAGGGTTCTTGCTAAGAAGTCTCAGCGAAGTGTTAATCTCTCACCGACAGCATATGTATTGAAGTCTTTGGAGTAACTCTAATGATCCAGGAAGACGTCTCAGTGAACAGTGAAAGTCTTGCCGATGGGAACACACTTGGAATCATCGGGATAGCACTAAGGGTTCGCTAAGAACTCTTAGCGATTGATAAATGTCCTGACGACTGTATGCTACATGTTATTCTCTTCGGCGTATCTTGTGGTCTATCGGTAAGAAGTCTTACCGATGAACAAATGTCTCACTCACGAAGATTCAAAGGTAGATCATCGGAGTAACTCGGCAGGCTCGGTGAGAAGTCTTAGTGAGAGTTACATGTCTCATCAACATCGCTTTATGTTGGAAGCCTTCGGGGTAACATATGGAGTTCGAAATGATCTCTCGGCGAAGGGCGTATGTCTTGGCGACTGTTGATAGCTTCAGAGTAGCTTAGAGATCTCGGAGTGAAGTCTTAGCAAAGGGCAATGTCTTGGCGATGGATGAATACTTTGGGGAAACTTTTCTATCTCGCTATGAACTCTCAGCGAAAGATGTGAGTCTTGCCGACTATCATTTGGAGCTCGATATGACTTGTGTCTTCGGTATACCTTTGGTGACTCGCTATGATCTCCTGGCGAAAGCAATAGGTCTGGGTGACTGCTTGGTGACTCGGTGTAACTTATGGAGCTCGATAGAACGTCTTAGTGATAACTGAGACTCTTGGCAGCATCGGTATGAAGGATATGTGGCATCGGCGAGACACTATTAGTGTCTCACCAAGATGCCAACACAGTGCGATTTCTGTTGACCGAGTAAGACCTTCTGATGTGGCATCTCATGGATGAATAGGAGGAGCCGAATGTGAACAGTTGGAAGACAGTCAGTTGCGACAGTTTTGTGAGGAAGTTCTACAGACAGAGTTCGACAGGGATATACTCTGTGATTGCAGTTTGTGATCGGTTTGGATTATCGGTTGGTTCGAAGATTGATTCGACAGATTGTTGTATGATTAGTAGATGTGTTTTGTTCTGTAAAGTCTGTAACTCGAAGATTCCTATACAAGAATGTTCATGGTGAATGCTACTGTATAATGACACCAGAAAGATAAGTTTGGAATTGTATGTAATTTCAATTACTGTAATACAAAGTGATTTCTCTTGGTGTGGTGGGTTTTTCTCCCATAAGGGTTTTCCCATGTATATTTGGTGTTCTTGTGTGATTTTCAAAACACTATTTCTGAAATCTGTTTCATAGTGCATCTTAACTTGATTGTAATTGTAAAATTTAAAGTGTATTTGCATTCTTTCCTGAGGTATTGACGTTAGGAGAATTGTTTTCCGCATCTAATTTTCCTTACATTTTTCATAGTCACTCTATCTTCCTAGAGTGCCTACTTCAGTTTTGAATCCCAAGCCTTTTTTTTCTTCTCCATCACCCTTTTGATGATTTTCATTAAGCTCTTATCTTTGGACTTAACTTGACCATTTCCTTGAGGATGTTAAGGTGAAGAATAAGAAACTTGTATACCATGTTTATCACAAAAGTATGTGAATTCCTCAGATCTAAAATGCATAGAATTATCTGAGATGATTTATTCTAGGACTCTAAACCTAATGAGAATATTATTGAATAGGAAATCCACCACCACCTTGCTTGTTTCCTTTTTTGTGGGTATTGCTTCTACCCATTTTGTGAAATAATTAGTGGCAACAAGGATCCATGAGTGCCCTCCACTAGACTTTTCTGTTATCTCTCCAATGAAATCAATTCCCCATTGTTGGAAAGGGGCTTGAACATAAATAGGCCTTAGTGGTAAATTTCTTGAAAACCTTAGTTTTCCTGCAAACCTTTGACAAGCATCACAAGTTTTAACAAACTTGTGAACATCCTTAAAGTCAGGAGGCCACTAGAATCCTACTCTCAAGACCTTGTGAGTAGTGGTCTTTGCCATGTAATGACCACCACACACTCCATTATGCATTTCCTGCAAGAGTTCTAACACCTACTTTCCATCCACACATTTAAGCAATATACCATCCGAGTTTCTCCACCATAGCTCATTTTCAATAATCATATACTTGATGACATGCAATTTTAATGTCCTTTTCTCATTCTCAACCATATCTGTAGGAAACTACAAAGTTTTTAAATATTGGAAAATTCTTCTATACCATCCACATATTTTCATATCACAAATAGGTGCCACATCAACTATTTCTGCCCGATTGACTTGATTAGCCTCCAAATTAGTTTCTGCCATTAATTTAGCTAGGCCCTGCCCTCTTACTAATTTGGTAATTTGGACATCAATGTTTAATTCTTAGATCCTATTTATCCATCTACACCTTCTTCCTATAGTTTCTTTCTGAGTGAAAATATCTTTTACAACAACACTTGGCACAAAAGCTATGATAGTAGCTCCACTACGTATGTCCTAAAATTCTTCACAACTTTAACTAGAGCATATGCTTTCTTTTCCATCATGTCATATTTGAGCTTTGCATCCTGTAAAGACTTGCTAAAGAATGGAATAGGTTGTTCATATTCCTCCTCATTTTTTTGTAATAAAACAACAACAATTGTATGAAAAGAAGCGAAAGGAAAAATGTGCATTGGCTTGGAGAAATCAGGAGATTTCAATACTGGAGCCTCCTTGATAGCTTGTTTAATTTTTTTGAATTCCTAGCTAGGCTCCTCACTCCAAAGCACCTTTTCTCCCTTCTTCAACATCTTGGAAATAGGTCTTGTGATTTTTGCAAAGTTAGTCACAAACCTTCTTAAAAATTTTATTTTTTCTGAAAAATGATTGAATACCTTTGACATTTTTTGGTTGAGGGATTCTATCTATGACTGCTACCCTTTCAGGGTCAATCCTTACTCCTTTGGACACAATGTGACCCAATAACTTACCCTTAGTGACCCCAAAAGCACAATTTTTTGGATTCAGAGATATCCCATGCTCTAGAGTTCTAACAAATACGTTCTCTAAGTGCATACAATGATCTTCCTCCTTGGAGTAAGTGGTCAGGTCATATTGGTATATAGCCATAAAAAAATCAATAAAATCAGAAAAATCTACATCCATAGCCCTTTGAAAAGTGGCACCTTCATTTGTTAAACCAAAAGAAATTCTTACATAGATGTAGGTACCCCATGGAGTAGTGAATGTAGTCTTATACTGCTCAGACTCCTTTACCTTTACTTAGTTATAACCTGAAAAACCATCCATCATTGACAACAACTCACAGCCAGTCACCTTCTGTAACATGGATTCCATGTTTGGAAATGGGTAGTTGTCCTTTAATGAAGATATATTCGGGTTTATGAAATCAAGACACAACCTTATATCACCATTCTTTTTCCTCAATAGCACCAAATTGGATACCCATGAAGAATGTCTAATGGGTTTTATAATGCCAACATCTCTTAACTTCACCAACT
Source organism: Sequoia sempervirens (assembly GCA_007258455.2). Classification (NCBI taxonomy): domain Eukaryota; kingdom Viridiplantae; phylum Streptophyta; class Pinopsida; order Cupressales; family Cupressaceae; genus Sequoia; species Sequoia sempervirens. The sequence continues at coordinate 646,972,735 of VDFB02271358.1, forward strand.
CTTCTTGCATCTTGGGAGCTATAATAGGATTGATGGGTCTCTACTTTTACCTGAAAGGTTTAGCATTCTCCTTTAGAGGAATCTCATGCTGAAACAATTCCTCTCTGTAAGCTTTTAGGTCACCGTATGAACAAGCAAAGACATGTTTGTATTTATAAGCAAGGTAATCAACATTGCCTTCACATTTGGCTTCATTTTCTTTCCTACATACACTTTCTTAGGGGAATTTTCAATCCCCAAATTTACTTCCTCCAGGTCCTTTGGGTGAGTAACTGTTGTCTTAATCTTGCTTTTATCTCGACTGTCAAAGACCCTTTCAAGTGCTACAAGGACTTTGGGGATTTTATTTGTCTTCAATTAGATAACCTCCTTTCCAAATATTGTGTCCTTTCCATCAATATTTTCAACAAATCCACCAAAGTCAATCTCCTGACCTTCATATTCATCAACATAGTTTAAAAATTTGAAAATATCCTCATCATCATTGAAAATCTGCCAGTTGTACACATTGTCAAGAATGGAAGGTCTTGTCTACACCTCAACTTTAGAGATTCCTATAAAATTTATATCATTTGGTCTCAATGCAATGTTAGCAAGTAAGTCATCTACTCTGTTATGTCCTCTTTCCATCTAGTGAATTCCAAAAGCATCAAAATGCTAAATAAAATCCCATACAACATTTCTATATTGCTTAAGTCTGTTATTCTTGCAAGAATATTTAGCTCTGACTTGGGATATCTCAAGCTCAGAATCACCAATTACCATTAAAATTTTTACTCCATGCTTCTCATCCAATCTCAATCCCAGTAATAGTGCTTCATATTCTACCACATTATTCGTGTAGAAAAAAAGACAATGTAAAAGAGAATTTATACGTACTACCACTTGGTGATACAAATAATATCCCTGTGCCAAAACCTTCTTTGGAACTTGCACAATCAAAGTACATTTTCCAAAGTCCATTTTTGTCAGAGAATCTTAAAACTTCATTTTCTATAGGAATAGAAAACCTATCAATTTCTCTTGGTACTTCTTCCATTTTGAAATCACTGATATCAGTTTCTATGAAAAGAATTGTGTCTTTTTCAGGAGCATGCTCCAACATATGGGGTACCCTTGGTTCTCACACCACTTGAACGTCCTTACCATCAATGGGAAATGTGGCATAAGACATGTCACATTGCATACTATCTCCCATAGATGCACTCCATTTCTGATATAACAACATTCCATAATTAGGTGGGATATCCACTACCACCACACTCATTTTAAACTCTTTGTCTGGGTAGGCTGCTAATTTATAAGGTAGTTCATTTATCACAACAATAACAGGGACTTCTCTTGAATCCATGGCATAGCACTTACCATGAGTGCTGTCAAATTTCAATCCTAGTGCCTCCATGATTTTAGCTGGCATGATATTATTTTACGCTCCAAAGTCAATAATACAATTTTTTATAAAAAATTCCCCAACAATCAAAGTGAGGAAAAAAAGATCTATCTTCTCAGGACAAGTAGTTACTGAATTCCCTAGGAAAATATGGGGAATCTTAGTGATGAATTCTTCAAATTCCTTGTCTTTCTTATCTTTTTCATTCAATTGGGGTGGAGTGGGCACAACTAAATTATTATAGGCTATAGTAGCACCATTGATAAGGGCTACTACCTTCTATTTATGTTCCTCTATTCTCATCATTTCGAGAAAAGGAACATATACTTTTACTTGGCTAAGTAATTGAAACATATCAACAAGAGTATACTTGGGTAATTCAATTGTGACTGTACCTTATTCATTGCTGCTATCCTTCTGTTGATTTTTTGTTACTTCAGCCCTATGCTTGGCATACTTCTTTGTAACTTCAGGATTTTGCTTCTGTGTCTTTATCTTCACAATAGGAGATTTGAATTTTTTAGTAGCTTTTGGTTTACCTACCATTTTACCCAAAATTTTATCTCCCCTGTCTTCTTTAGCTTTGACTGCTTCTATTTTTCCATCAGGCTTGTGCACTTTTCTTTTGGAATTCTACTCCTTGATGAAAAGACCAACAGGACTACCTAGCTCACCACCAATTGTTCTATTCCTTAGATGATAGGAAATTCTAGCTTGGGTGGCCAAGGCTACAATATATTTTGTAATCTCCTCATCTGAGGGAATTCTTAGTGACACATCATCTTCAATCAATTCCAAATTATATACCTCAGTATCACTATCAACATCCTCATTAGAGAGGAATTTCTGATGATATGCACTAGCAATTTTCCTTTGATTATATACATCCACTTCATAAGAGTCCATATAAGAAGATAACTCACTGTCAGCAACATCAAAATTACCCATAACCATAAACATATCAATATCCTCCTTATTTTTCTAATCACAGTATTTAGGCATATCCTCTTCCACCTCAACCATCTGTGCAACTGCACATTGTTGAGGAGACTGTGGCATTTGGAAAACTATGCACCAAGGGGTGTCTTCAACAAAATTTCTTGAATTCTTCTACAAAGGATCAAGAGGGTGTTGATGGGTGTTTTAGCACTTCTCAACATAGGTAATGCATAAGGGCATCACCTCTCTTGAAAGACAATATCCTACAAACAAGTTGTAGAAAACTATCCCAAGGTCTCTTAGATGTTAGGTCATGACTTGCTTGGAATATCTCAGTTGGTTAATGTGATTTGCTTATAATCATAGGGAAGCCTTACATATGTTAAGTTGGAGGGAGATTGGATCCTTAAATAGAGTTTGTGAAATTTTGAAATGGTATTCTATTGCTGCAAGTTTAGGACAATAGTCTAAAACTCCATCTTGACATCAAATTTTGCTTTATGATGATGCTAGAACTTGGTTTTAACTTCTACTTCAAAGAAAGGTCAAAAGGGGAAGGGGAAGGTAAGAGTTCCTAGACTTGCAACTACCAATGAACAATGATAATGGATGATGCTAAAGTGGACAACCTTCCTGAAACTAAGTTCCACTTAACCAAATTAGCTAATAGTATCATGAAACTAGTGCTATCTTCCAAGGTCTACAGATTTTCAACTGTTCATTCACCATAAAGCATGAATAAAAGATGAATTTTAAGTGCAACAATGAATTTATGTTCAAACTAGCTTTACACTTTTGTTTATCATCAACAAACAACAAAAAACATGAACAAGGAAGGGCATGAATACAATAGTATTCTTTAGCATCAATGAACAACATTCACTAAACTACTAAAAGTGTGCAAAATACATAGAACAACAAATTAAATCTACTCAAATCTATCAACTATGAGGAGATGAATCATGAAACATGAGAGAAACTCAAGAATCCACCAAAATCAATGAATTTCTATTGAAATTTCAGTAACATGTCATTACAAAAACTCAACTCTCTCTTTGAAAATGAGAGGAGACCCCCTATTTATAGTTTTCCAAAAGAAAAATGAATGGCCAGGATTTAATCTCATTGTGTGGCCAAGATTCATTACAAATTAGGATTTCACCTACCCCTAATATTTCATAATTTAAAATGAATTTGTTGTCTTTTTCCCTATTTTTTCCTCTAGTTCTTTGACACTATAACACTTTTGTCCTGTAGTGGTTTTCCCTTTTGCTGTAGCTAAATAGTGAGGAACTCATCATCTATCACTGGATTTCCTTCATTCTTCTGAATAGTGGCATACTCCACAAATTTTCCCATTAGTTCCTAAAGTTTATTCCACTCCATGATATCCGACTGGAGCACTTGGAAGGTCAGCTTCTTAGATTTGCCTATGATTAGCTCCCAATTCTTTGTACACTTAGGTGTGTTCTTGATCACCTACTCTGACTGGGCGAAGGATTGAGCAACAAAATCCATAAATTCTGGTGTTAATGAATCCATGGCTCCTTTCTCCATTTTCTTGTGGAAATATAGCCTGATCTTATCTGGATCTAGCTCGACAACGGGCATGTCATAATCTATCATGGGTTTTAGGTACTATCTATCGTGTGTTCCTTGACCCATTCAAGGTCAAGTTCTACTTCGTGGAGTACTCTTTCTAGGACATCTCTTCTATGATCCAGGCCCATCTTCCATGTCTCTACTAGCCAATGATCATCCTTTACCAGGGCAACTCCTTTTCCCATGTCTTCTCGGGCATCTTGAGGATGGCCTCGAGCTTAGGATAAGTAATCCTATAAAATTCAAGGAAGTTATTACAAATTCTCTTTGTGCCTTCAAGCTACTTCTGTACTTCCCAAAACTTATTGGATGTTCGAACATCATGGCCAATACCCATGTCACCATTGTATAGCACCCATTTGAACTAGTCTGAGGTAGCCTTGGTCCAATTCCTTATTTTCTCCATCTTGGATAATTCATCTTGGGATAGCAATTGGGGTATGAAGGACATAGTTGGGGCTTCTTCCTCCAGGGATGTCCATTGTTGAATGTATGTGCTGAGGTTCACCACTTGTGCCTTTAATTCTTCCTTGGAAAACTGATCTCTATTCATTTGATGGACGATCGTGGCAACCAATCCCTGGAGCTGATCAATCTTTTTCTCTCTTGTAGTGGTACCCAAGTTAATGGTAGAGATATTATAGCTAACCCCCTCTCCTTTGTCTCTTATTGGGGTGGAAATTTGCATTGTCCTTGATCCAGATGCATCCATTGTGATGTGGGATCTGACTCTTGGCTTCTTTTCCTTCTTTGTTCTTATTTGAGCTCATGCCAAGATAGCCTCCAAACTTTCTTAGGATCTATGAGAACAAGGGCCTTCTTTTGTAGCTGCTTTTCCAACCAATCAGGCATTTGAGATCCCTCCTTTGGTGATTCATGATCACCTTCTTCTCTTTGAACAAGTTGGATCTTCCTTTCCTCGTGGCCCAAAGCTTCTTGTTCTATTTTCTCTTCTTCTTCTTCGTCCGATTCCCGAATCAATATAATGGCCTTTTCTTTGTTTGACTTGGCAGTAACTACATTTTCTTTAGGGATTTTCTCCCCTTTAGGTACCCTTTCTTCTTCTTTCTCAAGCTCTGCATGGTGTTTTGGCTTATGAATCTTTTTCATTTTAGTCTCTTCTTCAGGCTTATCTTCTTCTTCAACTTCAACTTCTTTCTTTCCCTCCTCCTCGGGAGGTATTTCTTCTTCTTGATCAGAGCCTTTGTCTTGTCCATCTACTAGAGGCTCTGTAGATATTTCCATGTCATCATTAGTTTCTTCCTTTTCTCCAAAAGGTTGCTTCTCAACTTCTTCCCAGACATCCTTAAGTTGTTTGGAGAACTCCTCCTCAAGTTCCTGATTAGAGGACTCTATTATATACTTGGCACTGGGGTTCTCAATAACTTTTTTTGAGGACTGTGACCCTTCTTCTTCATATGCCACCTCATCTATAATCACATTCTAATGCTTTGGGTGCTCATGGTAGTCATCATTAAAGGGGTCTTCGAGTTACTCATCTATTCCTTAAGTAGCCTCCTTCTGTCATCTCTCCATTTCTTCTAAAATTTGCATGGTTTCTTCCATCTTTGGTGGTTCTGTTAGAGGAGGGATGGGAAGGCCAAAAACACCCTGAGCCATAGCAGCCTGGATAGCAGGATTCATCAACACCCTAGAGAGTTCAATAGGTATGCTTTACACATGTCTCACAAAATCTTCTAGTAGGGTGAGAGTAGGCATTGTAGTTGTGGCTGCTAAAGGGACTGCAGTTGAGGGAGACAACGAGGAGGATGATAGTGGAGAGGTTGTAGTGGAGGATGCATCTCACACCATAATTGGAGTAGTTGGTGAGGTTGAGGTAAGGTGAATTGAGATGTCCACTACAGGAGGAGAGGAAACAAGTAGTACTTGAGATGCAGGAGGGGGAGGAGTAACAATGAAAAATGGTGGTAATGGCAGGAGTGGAGGTGGCAGGTGGTGACTTTGGTTGCTCAACCTCTTCTTCTCCTTCATGTAGTGGGTCCTCCTCGATGGTCAGCATCTCGGAGAATCCACCTGATTTCTTTTCCCTTTTGGAAGACTCTCCTTTTGTAGCCTTCCTGGTATACACTTTAGGCTTTTGCTGGCATTCTGACACTTCTTTCCTTTTCTTGATCTAGTGGTAGGAGGAGATTTTGGAGCTTCCTCAGTCAGGGCATCGACAGCTCCACTATCCGTTTCACTCTCAAGCTCATCTTCAAGCTCACCATATGTCAAGGTGCCCCCTGGAGCTTTAATTGAGCAATATGAGCATCAATCGATTGTCTTGTTCTATGCTCCACTGGATTCATCACAATACCGAGGTCATTGACCTATTCTTCATTCCAGTCTATCAAGGGAAATGGCAGGTTAGTGACAACATCATATCTTAGATCCACAACGATGTCTTCATCTTCTACAATTTGGTCCGATATCGGGAATAGATTGATTGTCTTGACAAAGTGAGCAGTCATACACATATAATGTTTCATGCATACCTCCTTGTCATCCCGAAAGTTAGCCCAAAAATATTCAATGTGGGGCAAGTGGGCATATGACTTGTTGACAAATTTCTTCAATTTACCATAAGGATCCATCCTTGGCTGAGTAGTGTGAAAGTCCAAGTTGTATTCAATAATCTCTTTTTCTGACTATTTTGCACATTGGGTAGTTGCAAGGGTGTACATTCCCTACCCGAATGTGAGGGGATATGGTATCCCTACTCGATGCTTGTCATTGAGGAGAGTGTGTGCATTTTGCAATTTCTTGGAGACTTCCAACAAGATCAGCCGGCCATTTGGGTATCGGGGTAGCTTATATGGCCTTTCAGAGAAGCCCTCCATTCTGATGTAAGTAAATTCTGGGAATTGTATAAATAGAAGCCTAAACCTGTGAATGAATTCATGGGAACTATGTGTGAATCTCCTCTCAAAGTCCCCTTTGAGTAGTTTGATAATATGCCCAATGAAGGCATCATTCACCCTAAAGTAATAATTTTTGAAATTCTGATACTGTAGATGCAGGTGCCTATCATATACTTTCAATCCCCTTCCTGGAGTTGGGATTTGTGCAAAAAATAGGCTAGGAGGTACACCAAGTAAGAGGTCATATAGAATTGAGAAGTTTTCTTCACGACCATGAATTGTTGATGCAAGTTATCATTGATCATTTTGGCCCAATGAAACTTGGTTTTCCCTTTGATAATCTCCTCAATGAAATAGAACATCCACTCTTGAAAGTAAGAAACGGTGGGAATGCCCATGACTCTAATTAACAAGGTCACCAAGTCATGATAATCTTCATAAAAGTCACTTCTGAACAATTCTTGGGGCACCTTGTTAGCGCCGCCCCTCTTCTCCTTCAACTAACATTGGTTAATTAACTTTTTGCATTTCAGAGGATCAGCCTTCCATGTGGTTTTTGTGTATCCCTTTTCTGTTTCCTCCATAGGATTGAATGTGGGAATGTGAAATGTTTCTCCTATGGATTTGGCAAAAAGGTCTGCCAACACCTCTCCCTCATGATCAATGATCCTTCTGCTTTCCACCTGATAGGCCTCCCTGTAAGCCATCACTAGTTCTGGGGCTACAAGAGCGAGCGAGAAGCCAACTGCCTTGGCCAAACCACTCTTTCTAATTTTCATGGCATTGTCTATGGCTGGGTTGACAATGACCCTTTGTTTGAATTCATCTATGTCTACATGTCCGAGGTTGGTATCTATAATTATGTCCCAGGAAGAAGTGACTTTGGAGGTGACTTCTATTCCCTAGAACTGATACTTCATCTGATCTTTATCTTCTTTTCCTCTTGGGAATTTGGTGGGCTTCTTCCCTTTATCCTTTTCTGTGGATGCTCCCAATAATCCTGCAGCTGATTCCATAAATCCTACAAATAGAGATGCAGTAAGCACATTAATATGAAAAGCAAGAGGAGAATTAGTGAAATCTTGCAAAATAGATGTTAGATCAAGAAAATAATTGCAAGAGATCATAATTTTCATTGAAATTCATCGTTTGACATTCATTTGGGGAAAATAGAGCAATGTAGGCCTAATGATGCAGGTTTCCCTAAGCTGACAGCCATCTGGAGAAGGTAGCATAGAAACGGTACAAAAGGCGTGCTAGCTCGCATGTGGCCACCTGCAGCAAGATCTCCACATTTCAAATTCAGGGCTCAATCAAGTTGTTAAAGCATTTAGGCACATGGGTCAATAGTTCATGAAGTTTCGGAGGTGCTAGCACAATCATTTTGCATGCAGGTCAAGAGGGTGTAGAAGCTGGGGTCATTAAGGCTGTTTGGAGCTCTGCCATTTGGAACGGCGCTGGCATGGTGGAAGTCCGCAAATGGAGTCTCACATTGTGGGACCCGTAGGAAGAAAGGGTGATTCAATTTTAGCTTTTAAGTTTAACTTTTTTAGAGTGATGCGGGTACGAACCTGCGGGATGTTGCTAGGTGATGACCGTGTTGGAATGGTGAAGATGAGGCGACGACCTGTGGATGGGGGTTTGCATTGTCGAGCCTACAAGAAGATCAATGTGAGTTATCTGTTCAAGGAGGGCCAAACAACAATAGAGGGATTGGCCCTCACAAGGCAAGAGGCGGTCTTAGCATGGCCATTTACAAATGGTGACCATATGGCGGTGGACCGCAAGTGGCGACCCACAATGGCATGCCCACACTAGAGTTTACTTAGCCATTTTGCATGTGATAGGGCCAATGGGAAATGGATGGTCATGGGATTTGCAATGTAGACGAATGGAGCTCCCCTAGATGTTTGCGAATAGAAAAGGGTAAAAGGTGGCCCGCGAACGGAAGTCCTCAAGGCTCGACCCACGAGGAGATATAGACTTAGGAAATTTTTGGGTAGTCTAGACGGCGATAGGAGATGCGGGGTCCATGACACGAGAGGGAGTGAAGGATTTTCCATTTTCAATGGTCGTTAAAGCAACGGCGAAGAAGCGACAGAGACTTGCAAAGGATGATCCGCAGACGAAAGGGTTCAATAACCAACAGGGGCGACATAATTGTATCTTGTGGTATCTGCAAGGTGGAAGGTTGGGGTTAGAAAAACGTTGAGGAATGACAAAAGCAAAGGTGCCGCCTGCAAGTGGAAACCCACACGAGTGGACCCACAGGAGTTGTGAGAATCCTTGTTTTAACTTAGGATTTTTGTTTAGTATTGATGGTGCCAGAAAAGAGGTAGTGTCCACCCGCATGCGTGGGCCCGCCAAAGGAAATGATCAAGGTTTCAAGTTTGAGGCTTGGTTTGCTAACTCAATGGTGAAGGGTGGCTTGCAAGCCAAAAGGGAATGAGTGCCCTAGTCAAGAATAGTGGGCGAAGGGTCAAGTCCCGCATGGCCCTAGATGGCCAATTTTTGAAGGATTTTCAAGTTTTATGACATGGGTTTTTGTGGAATTTCATTCTTAACTAGCTGGCTAGAGATTTTTGGGTTTTCTTTCTTAATATTTTCAACAATTTACAAAAAAAGTTCCAAGGAGTGTAGCTAGGGAAACAACAAACCTACCTAACAAATCTGATGAAGCATGAAGGAGGTAGCATTCAAAATTGTCTTCGAAGTGATGCAGGCGTTAAGGTGGTGAAGGAAGGAGGTGCTTTGAAAATTCATTGACATTAATTACCCACATTGAATTCTTGTACAATGGTTGGTTAGGTTGGTGGGCACAAATTTTGAAAAGATACCGGTGGCGGGAAAGGCGGGGTCAGTGGTGTGAGCAACAGTTAGGAATTCGTCATTTGGTGGTTTGGCAACGGGGTGATGATGGGTGACGATCACCCACCATGTGGGTAGATGACTCGGGCCAGTCACTGTAGAAACGATGAAGAGGGGGTAGATCCCTGCAAGGGTAAACCCGCATACGTGGACCTGCATGGTGCAAAATGCGCCAGCTTTAAAGACTTAAGGAAAATTGCCAGAGGAACTCCACGAAGGAAAAAGACTTGAAGATTTCTAGGGTGGTGAAATCTGGTCAACTCAAGATGATAATTTTATGACTCCTTGACCATCTGGAACTCAAAACAAGGGGGCACACAAAATGAGGCGAATACAAAAGTGACCCAACGAAGGCAAAAAAGAGGGTCCCCGTTCCAAACGGGGCTTGTGTGCTATAGACACAATAGAGGGACCTTGTTTTGGGAATTTCTTTGGTTATTAAGAACATGCTTCCCATTATACCAATTGGTATTATATGGGTGGTCTTGCAACCTAGGAGGTCTTTCATTCCTTTGATAATTTTTTGGTTGAACCTTTTCTTGATTTACAATTTTGTCATTTATAGTTTTCATAAAATTATCAATCTTATCCTCAAGGGTGCCCCTTTTAGCACCTGAACTCTTTTCCTCTGAATTTTGAAGGAGTTTTGAATCATCTCTTATATCGACTTTACCAGTTGCTTTGCTAATATTCTCAATATGCTCTACGATCTTGTATGATTGCCTCAATGT
>VDFB02271358.1:646983225-647142778 GCA_007258455.2 Sequoia sempervirens
TTTAACAATCCAATGAAACATGGGAATGATCCCAAGGTGTGGGTGCCTCAAACAGGACCAAACCTCCAGAAAAAGGTTGACTTCCCCTTTGTTGAATCACCTAAACTAAAGCTTTTGTAGAGAAAAGGGAGAAGGAATGCATAGACTAAAAAAGCTAATCCTATGGTGATGCACCAAATATTAAATATTTATATCATTGTCTTAATGTACAATGTGATCAATAAAACTCACTACAACATGCACAACTTAGTTTTGCATATCTTGCACAAATATTTCATAGAAGGGCTTTGAAGTTTTATGGAAAAACTCAAGAGGAATAACAAATGACCTTTTAGAGGCTCAAATGCTTGACTTCACAGTTGAATCCTGCATAGAACTAGTAGAACACGAACTATGACCTGCAAAAACATGCACTTTTGCAAAAAGGCAATGAGAAACTAGACAAAACCAAGGATAAACATTATCATCACAAGGATTTATCAATAATTTCATATTATTGCACAATGACCAGTACTGAGAAGGAAAAATAACTTTGATTTATTGATTGAAACACAAAGCACAACTGAGTACAAATCTGCAAAAGAGTTACAAAACTTAGTATTTTCTCCCAAGGACTCAAAAGAAGTCACAGAGTAGAAAAGAACCAGTCAGAACCGATTCCAATGAATCACATAAGTGAATATATTCAACTCCTAACCACCAACCATTAAAATAGCTCCTAGAAGCTTCTTGGGTCGGATGCACCAACAAAGCCTAAAAAATAGGCCTCAAACTCCCTCCAAAAAGGCTCCAATATGCTTGAAGAAGTCAAATTGACTAATTTCATCATAAAGGCAAAAAAAAAGTGCTCCAAGATATCTCCAATGTTCATAATTGAGTCAAGAATAGCTCCTATAACTTTGGAAAATGTTGGAAAACTTCTCCCACCTCCCCCTATATGCTTGCAAAAGCATAACTTCCAACAACAAACCCCCTCATGACTTGGTCTTATTAATACATACTCTTAACAATACCTTATGCTTGTCAAAAGCATTAAAGCTCATTATATCCAGCCTTTTTGACTAAACCAAAACACAGGTTCCTATCTATATTTTTGAAATCATAACTTTATTTAAGGTGATTTATAAATCATCACCACTTAAATAGAGCTTTAAATTCCAACTTAAATGCAAAATAAAGAATTTCAATCTTTGTGTTTAAAAAAAAAAAGTCTAAGTCCAAAACAGGAAAACTTTCTAATTCACTAGCATGATATAGTTTAATTGTAAATGTTTAAAACAAAAGGAAAAATCCTTTTCTCCTATCGGCACCATTAGCATAAATGTGAAAACCCTAATAGAGCCCACACATCATTCATTTCATTTTCTTATTTGATATTCACATCTCTACTAGTACGCCACCATGGGGATTTGTGGAGCTTTGTTGTAGATTTACTGGAGCCTCTTTCTGTTTTGAAACCTTGTGGGTAAGCCTTTGTTTGCATACAATCTAATGTATTTTCTTAGATTTTCCTCATTGTCTGCAAAAATAATGATATTTCAAACTCATGTTTGTGTTAAAAATGATGATGTTTCATTTTCTGGGTTTTCCTATATTTGCATGCAAACCCTAAAAATTATTTGCATTTATATAAGTGAATGATGGAATTTGGGCTATGGCCTCTGTGATTGACTTTATGCATTTTATTTATTCCTCATCTTTGTATTATGTCTAGCATTTATGCTTTTTAAATACTTTTCTTCAAGGCCACACACTCCTTTGTAGTTGATTTTAAAAGGAATAAGCATCATTATTTTATGATGCCATGTAATGGCAACCAATGGTGTCATAATCACCCTTTGCTATGATTAGATTGTGCAAAATCATAGTCAACTATTCCATCAGGAGATGCTGCCCCACAAAGAAATAGTTTTCAAAATGATTCCATGCCATTGCAAGACTTTACATCTTTTTCCATTCCTTCATGGAAAATACCCTTTTCATTAATCTACAGGCCGTGACTTTCATTATATGCATTTGTTTCATGGTCACTCTGAATCTTCATCCCACTCATTCTGGATCTGCATTATTTAAAGAGAAGGGTTTTACTTCTTTTGAGAGTTTCCTTGCATTATGCCGTGGTTATGTCTTTTCTTTGCTTTATGAAAAGAGCTATATTCTATGCTCCAGAATCGGCCATGGTTGTAGAATTTTTGAAAATAGAAGGATTGAAATGAACCCTTAATGCCACTGTTAAACCTCATTGTCACTGTTAAGCTCCTGTGACTGCAAAAAAATCTATAGGTTTCACTGCTAGTCCATATCAATTGTCTTTACACATACCACAAATATCTTCATGAATACTTGGTTCATTTGACTATTTGGAACTAACTGTTCTTTATGTTTATAAATCTGGGGTATATGTTTTGGATATTCATGTGACTATATCACTATGTCATTTTTAATTATTAAACTCTACCCTTTCAAAAGGTTGCTCTTATGTTGTAGTGACAAATAATTGTAACTTTCACAATCCACATATGGTATTGACCTTTTGCTTGATATTTTCCAGAAAGCCTCTTCAAAACATCTATGATTGATGTCTCTTTCATAAGGACTGTGACCCCCTTTAAATTTTGTGATCTTTACTTGCCTTGTCTAGGGTCAATTGAACACTCACATACTTCTTTCCTTTTTGGCAGACTTTTAGAAGGTTCCATACTACTTCTTTCTTTGGATTTGTTGATTCTTCTTGTGCTAAGAGAAGCTTACTAATGAATGACCACATTCTTCAGCTATTCATGGCTTGCATGCCAAACACATGCAATGCATTTGTTTTAGCACGATGCTATTAGACATGATTCCATTATCTTTGTTGGATATTGAAATATGCTCAAAGCACTACTCCTTGTCAAAACACTATAGTGCTATCAAGATCTCTCATATGGCTTCTGCAAACATTTGATGTGGTGCTAATAACTTTTGAATCATATCTCTCTTACCATCATGTAAATAATGATAGCTTCAGATAGCTCCTTGGTGTTATTTTATTCACATAATGGCTATCACATACCTGTTTTATGCTATATTTTCATAAATTAGCACATCAACTCATTTTTTATGTTTTTCTTAACAAACATATGTGAATTATGCTAGTGCAAAACTCATTGCCATAACTGACTTGTGTTTGTCTTAGTAAACCATAAAGAGATGAACTTTCTTTTAATACCTCATTAAGGCATAATAAAACAACATGCTAGGCTCAACCCTTGTGGGAGCCACATTTATCCCCACATGTTGAAATTTGATAAAACAGTAACATTGTTTTCCTGGATCTGCACATGAAACAAACATTAGAAAAAAATGTGCATATGCTTGAAGGGCTTGATGATCTTGTTGCTTTCTTGGACATGAACAATTTGTATGTTTATTTAATGTATTTGAGGGGCAGTTTATACATTCATGGGTGGATGTACATGTAGTGTTAGAGACCGTCATTGCTTAGAGCACTGTTCTAACATCATTGTTATTTCTAAACGTAGGGACTAGGAGCAAAGAGTTACGGAGGACACAAAAAGTTCAAGGTAGGAGAAAAATCAGGACAACAGACACTGAACCAATCATCAGGCAATGACTAGCTTCTTCCCCTATGTGTGCATTCATTTCTCTTTATCCATCAATGTACAAATTGTTCTTCAATTTGATTGAACAAGTTAAGTCTCACAACTTGTGTGAGGCAAATATGTACTTTTGAATCAATAAAGATTAGTTTTTTAGAATGATTTGTGCAAATATTTTCCATATTGTATGCACTTGTGTAAATAAAATAATCTATTACTAAAACTTGTAATCTCTTTGATTTTTCTGTTTATACAATTGAATGAAATATAGGGAAGATAGATAAGAAACATACTTCACTTTCAATTTGCAAACACTTAGCTCAATCAACTTGAGCAATTAACAAAAATGGGTAACATTTCTGGTGAGATCTGCTATATGTTTTCCTACTAAACAGGAAGACCAGTTACCTAGGCTACTCATTGGGCACGAGGTCACTCAGAAACTCAAAACAGATCTAAAAGCAACTTTCTTCAATACTGTAACTCAACAAAAAATGACTCAAAACACCCTGTAAACTTTTTGAAAACTAAACTTGTATAAAGAAAACTATCTAGCTGTGCTGGAAAGCACTTAGGGAACTTGAAAACAACTAAACTAAAACCTACCCTACACTAACAAAAGAAAACTGAAGTTCAGACAAAACCATTCACTGATTGAGTGAAGTAGCAACCTTTTCTACAAAATTTATAATGTTCCACATGTTTGTGAGTAGCCCAAACAAGATGGAAAAATGATAGATATTTGCTCAGCTGCTGCAATCTTTCTTAGAAGAAGAAAACATATTCACTTAAGTCTTCATACTGATTGTGCATATTATTGTTCTGAAGTGAAAATGTAAGCTTAGTATGTTCTTCTCTTGCTGCACTATCGTACTTGGGTGCAAACATGGTTGATGGTGCTTCAGTAACCTCCATGCTGGCTAGATGCCTAATTGGACATCCTCTAGAAAGGGTGAAAATAGAGCTCTCCATGTTGGTTTCCTAATGTTTCAAATCATGAGATTGATCCTCATCCTATTTTGGATCCTCTGCTTCAAAGGGTGCTGGTTCAATGAATTCTTCATGAACCAAAATTGACTCTAGATCATCCCAAAATGAAGTTACTTCATGAGCCAAAGCTTCATTCTAATATTGATTTTCATGAATCAACAACCCATCACACTGTTGAACATCCTGTAGCTATTCTAAATCTTGTGTCATCAGAGACATATCTTCCTCACTTTGTTCAACAATCAAAGGTAGCCCATCATACCAAAACATATCAACCTCTTTTCCACCAAATTCTTCATGTTCATTTGTCTCCACTTGCTGGTTGGGACAACATGGTACATTCTTCTGAGCTATCTCTTTGATCTCATCTTGTTGATTGGAAACACTCAAATGTAGTTTATTCAGCTTTAAGCATAACTGGTCTATATATTTATGCATAAATCTTCATCAAATCCACTGTTGGTCTTTGAAATTTCTTTATGACTGCTTTTTTGATCAGTCAAGTTAAGATTGTTCTTTCTTTTCTGCTCATGGGTGAGAACTCCATGCACATGGATCTCATTACTTTTCTGCTCCAAGACCTTCGCAGGATTATAAATTGGTTGCTTAGGTTTAACAAGACCATCAAACTCATCCACCTCTCTTATATTCCTTGATTCATCATTGTTAACCAAATTAAAAACAAAAACTTCAAGCTCATCCCAAAACAGGTCTTCCTCATAGTCTTCTTTTCCTTTTTGCATGGGAAGATTGAATTTTATCTCATTATAGCTCTCAACCAACTTTCTAGGTTCTTCAAAAGGTTCACTTTTTCACTCTTCCACTTGATTCAAAACCCCATTCCTGATTTGTTGAGTTGAAATCAGCAACTCCTCACACCATTGAACATTTGGTTCAGAAACTGCTATTGTTGTGATCAGACTCACCTCTTCTTCATCAGACTGAATAAACGAAGGTAACTCACCCATCCAATTTGTAGAATGCTCCTGTTGCTTAGCTTGTTTAAATATTTCAACCTGCCGTCCTGGTTGAATCATCAAAACATTTTCATCATCTTTTACCAGGCAAGAAAGCTGATTGGTTAGAACATTCAAGGATTCATCTGGAGAAGTATTTTCTCGTTCAATCCTTTTTTGTTCTAATCTATAATTCTCTAGATCTAAATGCAATGGATTGGTATTTCTCATTCTCTCCAAGATGAGTGAGCCATCTTGATTAATGAGCATCTCTTCACTAGCCTTCTGAACGTCAGAGCATGGTTTCATTTGAATGATTGGTGAAGGAACCTCACAGGGTAGGGAAAATGGCTCTTTCTAGCTTGGAATCTTAAAAGTAGAAGGATTATTGGTAAGCTCATCTTGACTTATAGGAAGATGAGAAGAGTTTTGGTCTTCCTCATATTGTTATGTTTGTGCCAACAATTATTGTTCATGAAAAAGGGCATTATAAGCCAACTCCTCCTACTATAAAGCATATTTTTGTTGCCTCTCTATCTCAGTCATCTTCTTGGTCCAATCAAGCAAAATTATCTTGATGTTTGCAAACTCAGTTTTCTCATTACTTTGGAATTGATTAAAGTAGGGCTACCAGGATGACTGTGTAGGGGTGGGTTGGTAGGAAGTATGCTGAAAAATCTGATTATCTGCTGCTGGTAAATTGCTTGGACTAAAACCAACATTAAAGTTGGCTTGAAATGATTGATAAGGTGTAAAGCCAATATTTTCATGAAATGGTGAATGGTATGATTTATTACCATGATACATTGACATGTTTTTAATTCATAAGGCTGGAATTTAAGAAAAATCAAATTTGCTTCCTAATAACTGAAACATACTAGCACTTAAACTACAGAAACCAATAGAAATCTTCTTTCTGAAGCCACCAAGTGTGTTGAACCTACCTCCAAAAGGCTGAAAATTACTGCTGTACACACCAAACAACAACGTGTGGTACAAAAAAGATTGAAAAACAGTTCTCTGTCCCACCGGGTGTGCTAAAAACTGTTATCTCCTGGATTTGCACCCTGTTGAATGTAAAATTCAACAATCCAGTGAAACATGAGAATGATCCCAGGTGTGGGTACCTCAAATAGGACCAAACCTCCAAAAAAAGGTCGGCTTCCCCTTTGTTGAATCACCTAAACTAAAGCTTTCGCAAAGAAAAGGGATAAGGAATGCATAGACTAAAAAAACTAATCCTATGGTGATGCACCAAATATTAAAGATTTATACCACTATTTTATTGCACAATGTGATCAATAAAACTCACTACAACATGCACAAATCAGTTTTGACATGTCTTGCATAAATATTTCATAGAAGGGCTTTGAAGTTTTATGGAAAAACTCAAGAGGAATAATAAATGACCTTTTAGAGGCTCAAATTCTTGACTTCATAGTTGAATCTTGCATAGAACTAGTAGAACACGAACTATGACCTGCACAAACATGCACTTCCACAAAAAGGAAATGAGAAAATAGACAAAACCAAGGATAAACATTATCATCACAAGGATATATCAATAATTTCATATTATTGCACAATAACTAGTACTAAGAAGGCAAAATAACTTTGATTTATTGATTGAAAGGAAAAACACAACTAAGTACAAATCTGCAAAAGAGTTACAAAACTTAGTATTTTCTCCCAAGGACTCAAAAGAAGTCACAAAGTAGAAAAGAACTAGTTAGAACTGATTCCAATGAATCACATAAGTGAATATATTCAACACCTAACCACCAACCATCAAACTAGCTCCTAGAAGCTTCTTGGGTCAGATGCACCAATAAAGTCTAAAAAATAGGCCTCAAACTCCCTCCAAAAAGGCTCCAATATGCTTGAAGAAGTCAAATTGACTAATTCCATCATAAAGGAAAACAAAAAGTGCTCCAAGATATCTCCAATGTTCATAATTGAGTCAAAAATAGCTCCTATAACTTTGGAAAATGTTGGAAAACTTCTCCCAACTCCCCCTATATGCTTGCAAAAGCATAACTTCCAACAAAAAACCCCCTCATGACTTGGTCTTATTAATACATACTCTTAACTGTACCTTATGCTTGTCAAAAGCATTAAAGCTCATTATATCCAACCTTTTTGACTAAACCAAAACATAGGTTCCTAACTATATTTTTGCAATCATAACTTTATTTAAGGTGATTTATAAATCATCACCACTTAAATAGAGCTTTATATTCCAACTTCAATGCAAAATAAAGAATTTTAATCTTTGTGTTTTAAAAAAAAAAAATCTAAGTCCAAAAAAGGGAAACTCTCTAATTCACTAGCATGATATAGTTTAATTGTAAATATTTAAAACAAAAGGAAAAAGCCTTTTCTCCTATCAACACCATTAGGGTAAATGTGAAAACCCTAATAGAGCCCACACATCATTCTTTTCATTTTCTTATTTGATATCCACATCTTTGCTAGTGCGTCGCCATGGGGATTTGTGGAGATTTGTTGCAGATTTATTGGAGCCTCTTTCTATGTTGAAACCACATGGGTAAGCCTCTGTTTGCATACAATCTGTTGTATTTTCTTAGAGTTTGCTCATTATCTGCGAAAATAATGATATTTCAAACTCATGTTTGTGTTAAAATGATGAAGATGTTTCATTTTCTGGCTTTTCATGTATTTGCATGCAAACCCTAAAGATTATTTGCATTTATATAAGTGAATGATGGAATTTGGGCTGCAGCCTCTGTGATTGACTTTATGCATTTTATTTATTCCTCATCTTTGTATTATGTCTGGCATTTATGCTTTCTGAATATTTTTCTTCAAGGCCACACACTCCTTTGTAGTTGTTTTTAAAAGGAATAAGCATCATTATTTTATGATGCCATGTAATGGCGGCCAGCGATGTCATAATCACCCTTTGCTATGATTAGATTGTGCAAAATCACAGTCAACTATTCCATAAGGAGATGCTGCCCCACAAAGAAATAGTTTTCAAAATGATTCCATGCCATTGCAATACTTTACATCTTTTTCCATTCCTTCATGAAAAATACCCTTTTCATTAATCTATAGGCCATGACTTTCATTCTATACATTTGTTTCATGGTCACTCTGAATTTTCATCCCACTCATTCTGGGTCTGCATTATTTAAAGAGAATGGTTTTACTTCTTCTTTTGAGAGTTTCCTTGCATTATGCTGTGGTTATGTCTTTTCTTTTCTTTATGAAAAGAGCTATATTCTATGCTCTAGAATTGGCCATGGCTATAGAATTTTTGAAAAAAAGAATGATTGAAATGAACCTTTAATGCCACTGTTAAACCTCATTGTCACTATTAAGCTCCTGTGACTGCAAAAAAATTCTACAGGTTTCACTGCTAGTCCATAGCAACTATCTCTACACATACCACAAATATCTTCATGAATACTTGGTTCATTTGACTATTTGTAACTAATTGTTCTTTATGTTTATAAATCTGGGGTATATGTTTTGGATATTCATGTGACTATATCATTGTGTCATTGTTAATTATTAAACTATACCCTTTCAAAAGGTTGATCTTATGTTGTAGTGACAAATAATTGTAACTTTCACAATCCACATATGGTATTGACCTTTTGCTTGATATTTTCCAGAAAGCCTCTTCAAAACATCTATGATTGATGTCTCTTTCATAAGGACTATGACCCCCTTTAAATTTTGTGATCTTTACTTTCATTGTCCAGGGTCAATTGAACACTCACATAGTTCTTTCCTTTTTGGAAGACTTTTAGAAGGTTCCATACTGCTTCTTTCTTTGGCTTTGATGATTCTTCTTGTGCTGAGATAAGCTTGCTAATGAATGACAACATTCTTAAGGTATTCATGGCTTGCATACCAAACACATGGAATTCCTTTTCTGTAGCATGATGCTATTAGACATGATGCCATTATCTTTGTTGGATATTGAAATATACTCAAAGCACTACTCCTTGTCAAAACACTATAGTACTATCAAGATCTCTCATATGGCCTCTGCAAACATTTGATGTGGTGCTAATAACTTTGGAATCATATTTCTCTTACCATAATGTAAATAATGATAGCTTCAGATAGCTCCTTGTTGTTTTTTTATTCACATAATGGCTATCACATACCTGTTTTATGCTATATTTTCATAAATTAGCAAATCAACTCATTTTTATGTTTTACTTAACAAACATATGCGACTTATGTTAGTGCAAAAATCACTCCCATAATTGACTTGTGTTTGTCTTAGTAAACGATAAAGAGATGAACTTTCTTTTCATACCTAATTAAGGCATAATAAAACAGCATGCTAGGCCCAACCCTTGTGGGAGCCACATTTATCCCCACATGTTGAAATTTGATAAAACATTAACATTGTTTCCCTAGGTCTGCACATGAAACAAACATTAGGAAAACATGTGTATATTCTTGAAGGAATTGATGATCTTGTTGCTTTCTTGGACATGAATAGTTTGTATGCTTATTTAATGTATTTGAGGGTCAGTTTATACATTCATGGGTGGATGTACATGTAGTGTTAGAGATCGTCATTGCTTGGAGCACTACTCTAACATCATTGTTATTGCCAAACGTAGGGACTAGAGGCAAAGAGCTACGAAGGACACAAAAAGTTCAAGGAAGGAGACAAAGAAGGACAATAGACACTGAATCAGTCATTAGGAAATGACTGGCCTCTTCCCCTATATGTGCATTCTTTTCTCTTTATCCATCAATGTACAAATTGTTCTTCAATTTGATTGAACACATTAAGTCTCATGGCTTGTGTGAGACAAATATGTACTTTTGAATCAATAAAGATTATTTTTTTAGAATGATTTGTGCAAATATTTTCCATATTGTATGCACTTGTATAAATGCAATAATCTATTACCAAAACTTGTAATCTCTTTGATTTTTCTGTTTATACAATTGAATGCAATATAGGGAAGATAGATAAGAAAGACACTTCACTTTCAATTTGAAAACACTTAGCTCAATCAACTTGAGCAAGTAACAAAAATGGGTAACACTAACAATTTGGCGACTCTGCTAGGGACAAACATTAGAAAATTCGGTTCCAGCCTATCCATTCATAGAGTAAAGAAAGTTTTGAAATTGTTCTTCAACCAAAGTTTCTCAATTTTTTCATTTTTACTCCCCATCCAAGTCACGCAACTAATAGTTTGGCGACTCCATTGGGGAGAACTTGAAGAAATCCAGTAGCAAACCGTTGTGCCTTATAGAGTCATAAAATCCTTTTTGCATCCTTGTCATCTCACATAATTAAGTAAGTGGATTCCACTGGGGTAAATCAAAAGCAATTTCAAATCCCATTTCATTTTCTTACTTCTAGAAAAGTAGGTGGCAACTCTGATAAAAAATTGATGAAGAATACACAACCATCTTCAAAATTACAACATTTCCAATCAGAGATAGAAGTTACAGGCTGAAGTATGTATAACAATTATTCTCTGCCCCATACACATTATGGTGCAATTGAGAATTTTGGTAATGGAGGAAATGCATATTATTCATAGCAAAACATTTATGCACTACAGTCATCAAACCAAATGAATACTTATCTTCCATTCCTGGACAAAGATCAATGATCTACCAAAACCCATATGGCCCTCCAAATTTTGTCTTAGCCATTGATAAACCATTTAATTGTAGTAATATCCAAGGCTACCCAAATACTTATCCCTACAAACTAACAGAACTATTGAAGCATATCCCTAAATTTTGTGGAGAATGGGGTGAATCAGCTTGTGAGCATTTAGAGTGATTCTAGGATTTCATTTTGGACTTTCAAATTTATCTAGAGGATGCCATTATGAGATTTTTTTCAAGATCTTTAAGTGACAATGCAAGAGAATGGTTTATAAGCTTGTCAATTCAAAGTATATCTTCATGGGAGGATCTCAAAGGAGTATTCCTAAGCCAGTATGAGGAAAAAGATGATGAATATTTACATGTTCAAGAAGGAAGTCAATATCTTTTAGAGACATTTTTTGGTATAAGGAGAAATAAAGGAGAATCTGCACGTTCCCTATTCAACATATTGTTTATTATCTATTGGAAGATACATGTTGATCTATAGCCTGGCGAACCCATGTCTGTTGAACAATTCATGAGAATATATGACCCTAATTTAGTTAATTGGCATGAGTCATCAAGGCCAACTACTATTGCAGAGCTGTGGTTATGGATACTCAGGAATGAGCGTGCTAGTAATGCTAAATCTGATAACACAAAGAATGGTATGGATAAATATGGAAAAAAGAATCAAACAATGCAAACAATAGAAGAAACATATGCGAGTGAAATTATCGATTATGATATTTCATATTTGAATGAAGATGAACTTGCTGAGGACCAATTTTCTACCTTGGAAGATTATTGCAACATTGAAGATATTACCACAAACATACTGCCTAAGGAATATATCAGCCACAATTCAAATGATGTGGAGGTGCAACCATCTATTTGTCATAGCATTGAAAATTTGGAAGCTAAAATAAAAGAAGACAATATGCCCTGCAACAATGAAGAAGGAAATGATTGTGATCAACTCATTGAAGATGAGTGTGCAAGTGAAAATAATTCTTCTAAAAGCCTGCATGATGAAGATGAAGATACATAAGGTCTCTCTTGCATAACAGATTGTGACAGTGCATGTTATGAGGGATCTATTGAATATTTAGATGTTGTTCTACAACAAAGTGATTCTTGCAGTTCTTATGGAGATCAGGATGAAGAAGCAATTGAAGATGCAAGTTCATTTGATAGTGAACAAATAATGCCTCCAACTGTAGATAAGAACCATGAGGATACATTTGATGATAAAGAGGTTTGTACACTTGAAAATGGTTTCCAAATTTTTTCAAACCCATTGCATGATGAAGAGTTAAAAGAAAATCGAATGGTATTTTGCCAAGGTGAGCCAAAGCACAAATTTTAGGTATTTTCAAATCCACTTTATGGTGAGGAAGAAACATTTTTCAGACAAACAAGATGATATATCAAGTTGTGGAACAAATGTCTGTGTTGATAATTCATTTGTTTTTTTCTATGATGATGAAAAAGGTGAAGAGTACATTAATGGTGAGAGTGAGAAAATTTTAGATTTGTTGACAATAGAGTATTATAAATACATACATAAGAATAATTCAGAAATTTTGTCCCCAACATCAGTTGTTTCAAATGTGCATAATGATGATTACATGAGTCAGAAATTTGTGCCAATGCCAGTTAGTGATATTGAAGAACTAGAAAATGTTTCAAATTTGGTTACCCCAAAAGATGTTGATGAGACAAAATTTTTAGACTTTCAAGAGAAGCATTCTAATGATGAATTTTTAGTACAAATGGGATATCATTTTATAACACATGATAGTGAGAAAAATAATGAGGAAAGTTGCATTGAATGTACATACATATTGTATGTTGAAGATGAAAAATATTTATCACATGATGATGAACTGTAGAATGGTCAAATTGAGCACACTAATTTTCTTAAAGTTTCCAATGGTAATACATGTAGTAGGGCGGATTGCATGAATGTTTTCAAGGGGAATTCAATGAACTAAAAACAAAACAAGGTTTTTGATAGAGGAAAGTAGGGGCCTTGTTCCATCAACTGTGGTATGGTCTTTCAAAAAACCAGATTAGTTCATGACAAAAAAAGATTAAATCTACTGCTCAATAGATAAAATACTTGGTCTTCTCTCCCAGAGACCTAGATTCTTGCTATGCCCATAGGGGGCATACATCCCCAGAAAGAGCCACTGTTGGAGCCTAAAATTTCATGCAAATTTTAGGTCCTATATGAAAAATTTGGATTTCAGCACTTAGAAAACTTAGTTGTGAAAGCAGCCCAAGGAGAACATTTTGAAAAATCATAACTTTGGATCTGTTCCTTTTCATGCCAAACCACCTTGCACAGATGTTCATCTACCATAAGGGAGTGTGCATGTCAGTTTTCATCCTCCCATGATATGATTTGAGAAAGGTTCAAAGTGACAAGTTGAAGGGTTCTGTGAAGGTTTGTTGTCTACATAGTCTTAAATCTGCTAAAGTAGCCATCTTTGGAAACTAGTATTAAGAAACTGAAAGATAATCATGGAAAAAAAAATGATTCCTTGGATTATCCTCATGAAAATGTACCTCCATGTCAATTTTCAGGGTCATAGCACCTAATTTGATATTTTTCCAAAGCCAAAACCAAACTGATTTTGCACTGGCATTTCCAGAAAATTCTCATAGGAGCAACTTTGACAATTAATAACACATCAAAGAAGTGAATTGGGAAGAAATCCTCTTGCACACATGTTTGTCTATCCAAAATGAAGTAATCTACAAAGTTATAGCTTCTCAAAATCAGATTTGGTATCTCTACAAAATGGCAAGTTGGCATACTTCAGATAGTTTCATAAGTGCAGTTTCAGAAAGAGTTTATTGAGCTACTTTAAAAATCAATATCTTTCAAATTTGATGACTTCAGGACAAACCTTTTTGCAAACACATTCCACTATCATAACTCAACATACTAGTGAAATTTCGTGGCATTTGGAGATCATCTAATCATTTCTTCAAAGCAATTCCAAAGGCTACCTGACTCATTTTGGTCATTGTGTAGCAAAGCAAAACTCTATCAGAGAGACCAACCGTAGTCTCACTGATATCTGCAAGAATGGTATGAAGTCTCACTGATCAGCAAGACTGGTATGAAGCCTCATCAATATCTACAAGAGTGGTTTGAGGTCTCACCGATATCTACAAGAGTGGTTTGAGGTCTCGACGATACAATCTTCCTACAACAATTTGCATCGGAGAGAATCTCTCATATTGATGTAAGATAAAATATGTCTCCTCGATGTGATATGTTACCCCAATATAGTGAATACATATGATCATAGCATAAACAAAAGATTAATAAAATATGACCATAGTGGAAAACAATATTTCACATTTTCACCGAGGAGGTAAATGCAAAGGGAATTTAAAAGTGGATAATTATTTTACTCGGGAGAGCATAACAAGTAAAATTTATAAAGACATTTTTCATCAAAGGAGATATGAGAGCGGGTAAACATTTTTGGGTGAAAAAGTGAATATTGCTAGCAAAGGAATTAATGTTTATTGTGAAATAATTTTCATAGGAGACAAAGATAACAGAGATTAAAATATTTTAATTTGCTGAAGGAAATTAATTAAAATATAATGAGGAGCTGTAGCCGACACACAGTGAAGGATCACAACCATTGAAGATATAATGTATATATGCTAGATGAAATCTAATGGATCATTATTAGATTTAGGAGTTAGGTAATAGGATAGGTTGATCAGTTGCTGAAACCAGATATTATGCTGTATATTGTAAAATCTTTTAAAATTATATAATGGAGAAGAGTGCATACATTTGGTGATCCAATTATGGTATCAGTTATTTGTTGAAATGATTAAAAATATTATCCGGTTGTCTCCAAGGTTGACATTTCCTTATTATTTAAGTTGATATATCAAGCATATACTCAATTTATCAGTGCACATTTGCTGTATTTGTGTGGTTCAGTTAACTGGCTCCTTCAAGGAAGGATTAAACTCTTTTAGTTAATCACGGTAGTTTGGAAAAGGTCATTTGGATCAATAAGAAGAACTTGGTAATTGAATCCTTGCATGTTTATGCTAGGCATAAACTCATAAAAGTGCCAAACAATTCAAATTTTATCTAGAAATAGGACACACATATTATTTACCTCTTGACTCCATTAGCGCAACAAAAGTAGACACTGGTCATACCAATTCCATTTTAGAATTTTATAAAATCATATTCAAACATTCACATCCCAAACTTTAGTAGGAGTAGTTATTAATTTTTCATCGATCCCACTCCCAATTGCCATTGTGGATAGATTGCTAAAATAGGAGACACACAGTTTAAGTCCGCCTCATTTGCATAGGTATACCCACCAAGGTCTAGCAGATCCTAAAGAGTAGAAGGTTCAAATTCATCATTTTGCCTTGTACATTAGCCAAAAACGTATCAAGAGCTTGGCAATCTCTTGTGGTTTCAAACCAACATTTTTGAGACCTAACACCTTCATCATCTTCAAAATAAGAATTCTTATTCTTATTATTTCCTCCACCTCCACCACCCTGATCCCCACCACCACCTCCACTAGGAGTATGTCCTTATGGCTTCTTTTTTTATGACTCACTATTAGTATGTCCAGAGCTTGAAGCCTTCGGAGTGGGTGTGGACATTTTAGGAAAAACAATCTTCCTAGCCATCTCTGCATTAGAAGCTTGTATCTCAACTTTCTTCAAATCTTCTTACAATTTTTCATTCTTCAACTATAATATCAAGATCTCAAGATCTGGAGGTGCAGTGGATGGAATATGATCAATTTTGGCATTGTGTGTGGGGGTTTCAACAAATGAAGTATGGGTAGTGGTATTGGTATTGAAGGTAGTTTTCTTAGGTTGATCAATGTGCCTCTTCCCATGATCTATAAATGATATTTTGTTTACATAGCAGATGGATCTAAGGCTCTAGTAGTTGAAACATATGTGGTATAGGTATCGGTAGCAGAGGTTCCTATTGGGATTGTTACTTTAGGGGTGTCACGGGTAATTTTAGCAGCAAATTTAGCAACATTTTCCTCAAAAGCTTTATGCCTTGCAACATCTTCTCACATCTTTGTTTTTGAGTATCTCTCTCAAGTTGCTTAGCTCTAATCCTATCTTCCTTCTCCTTTGACACCCTCAATCTATACTCTTCTTCTTCTTTAAGCCTTAGCTCTTCCTCTTCTATAGCTTGCATATCTTTATCTATATCTTCTTCATTTTCTAGAAGATCTCCAAGCTCACTCGGTGTAGGAGTATAGTAGGGTTGGTCAATAGGATCTTCCTCAAGAGAAAGGTGCACTTGTACATCAAGAGACTCACCTCTTGGCTTAAAATTATTTCCATTGAAAATAAAGCCAACTCCAAGGGTTAAAGGCTCTGAAAACTTCTTATTCTTACCCCAAAAATCCCACCTATCCTCCTCTCTTGAAATGTTAAGCTCATTATCGAACACTTGCTCAACAGGAAAACTTCCTTGGTCTATGTTAGACACTTCAATTTCCTGTTCCTTTTCCTAGATATCAACACTACTTACTTCAAGATTAAAATTAGGAGATGCATCAGTAGGGGAATCAATAGACTTACTTGATTCAAAGCTCTTCTTAACCCAAGCAGGTTGCTTTTATTTTACAAGTTTAGATTCTGCCTTATGCTCAGGATGCTTCTTTGTATAACTTCTAGTCTTCTTCATGATGTCAAATATGCTAGAATCCTTCTTCTTGTATTCCTTTTGAGAATTTATCATTGTACTGGTATTAGAGACCTTAGAGTCGCCACCCAAAATACTAGGAAATAGAAAGTGATTGCATTTTGACTTTGTATTTGTAACCTTAAAATATTTTAAACATAACTCGACACAAAGTGACAAAATGAACTAAAACCTGATGCATAAGACTGGGTATGACATGCCTTATTGCAACAAAATTTAAACTAATTATTCTTCAAAGAGTAAAGAATAATATAATAAACTACTTGAATCTATCCGTACCACATCTGAACTTAGAGACTTTGGACTTAGCTAGTCCCCAGTAGAGTCACCAATCTCTTGGTTATTGTTTAAGAACCAAACCGATCTTTAGAAATACCTATAGAATTTTCCATTTCCAATACTTAGTACTCCAAAGGGATTGGACAACGAATGAGTAAAAGTTGTGAGACTTCTACTCCTACACTTTGGGCTCTGTTAAACCCATGAGGGTGATCCCACAATGTATACTCAAGAATTTATATGACTAGTACTTATATACATGGTGAATAATAGATAATTATCATAAATTTACTCAACAACATAGCACATCAAATAAGTTGGCAGCTCAATTATTGATATCCTACACTTAGAGCATGAGAAGATAAAACTCAACACAAAACAACTACAATGGTACTCACTTGAAAGTTTATAAAATAAAAGTAATTAGCTGATGAATCAACTCAGAAATTGAATTATGAATACTTTGCATGAACCAATGTCTTATTCTAAGCACGAAGTCAATATCAACCTATGCAACCATACAACATCTTATCAATAGCAACCTACAATCTCAAGAAAAACTGCTTTACAACATTCCCCTATTACATTCATGATCATCACTACTTACAAATTCCTAACACCTAATTCTTATGAGTTAACAATATCATCCAAGCATTTACATTAATTCATTGAACTAATAACCAGGAATGAAATTAAACATCCATTGAGAAACAATAGAGACAAACAAAAGGAATCCTAGATTACTTTCATTCTGTATCAATGGGTATTTTTCAAGTTAGGTTAGCAGATTAGATCAATAATATAAAACCCAAAGAAACTATAGAGCACAATGAAAGCAAATACAAGAAAAATTATACCAGTTATTCCTTGAAGCTTCGATGATTCATCTCCATAGCACCTTCTAGCTTGTAGCGATTGAATGACTATTGCCCTCAGATTTGTATGTGTGAGCAATTGACTATGACTATGTCCTATGCAAGTTTTGAAGGATTTGAATGACAAAATGTTTATACAAATGACAAATGACTATGCCTATGACAAATAATCAAATTGAATTAAAAAAGCTAAGTGCAATGTATGCAATTAAGAATTAAGCATAAACGTGTTGCAATAATGAAGTCGTGGTCCTGAGAAAGTGAGCAAATTGACATTTTATAGAAAACACAATTTTGGACATACGAACGAGATTGAAAGCTGATGGAAGCCTACAATCAGTGGATGAGATTTCATGTGATAATCCCTAATTAGGGTTAGGGAGAAATTATTAAATCAGTGGTCAAGATGCCATTTGATAAAATCAAATTGGCAGTCGAGAATAAATGTGACAATTAGTCAAAAAGATAAAGATTTTCGAAAATAAAAAAGATAAAGACTGCTTGATTTGTAAGATTTGAAAAATCAAGAGGGTAACAGTTGAACTGAAAAAGCAGATTTGGAAAATCAAGAATTTGCTCAATTACTTAATTTTTGGAAGAAGATTACCATTTTGAATTAAATAAATTCAAAATATGGATTTTGTGTGACAGTAAATAATTGATTTTTAGATTATTTACTAAAATGAAGTGACAGTTAATAAAGTGAGATCATTTTAAATAATTAATTTATTTAAAATGAGAAATGTTAAATTAGGTAATTAAATAATTAAAGATAATTATTTAATTTAGAGGATTATGACCGATAATTAAATAAATTAATAAATTCATTTAATTATGAGAATTAGTGACATATTAAATAAATAAATAAAATTCATTTATTTAATAATCAAGAAGACATAAATGAATGAAGGTAATTAAATAAATTAAGAATTGTATTTAATTGTAAGAGGACAATAGACCCTTAGTGATGTATTGAATAAATAAATATAATTTATTTATTTAATAATCATGAAGAATAAAAGAGATGAATTAATTAAACAATTATAAATTATTTAATTAATAATAGGAAGTGGACCGGGACATAATTAAATGTCATAATTATGCTAGGACGAAAGTGGTAAAATAGAGCTTGCAGGCCTAGGTCATTTTTATGTGTCTACATTTTGCCCCTCTTTGTCATAATGTAGCATGTCGCATTGTGACAAAGAAAATAAGTCAAAAATATTCCCCAGTGAAAAATAAGATGAGGAAGAACAAGGAGGGTAGCGGTATGCCCCCTCGAGAGGACAAACGGGTTCCAAGAACATGGGTGTGCTCTCGAAATTGATGAGAAGACTAGAATATGAAGAGACAAAGAAATGTTAGTGCAAAAGATATGGATGATGATATGGATGCAATGCCTATATGAGATGGGCGAGAGAAGATGACAAGACAGAAGGAGATGCATGTTAGTTCCTAGACCAAATCCTTCAACATATTACCATAGGACTTTAATATTTATTGCTCTTAATCATCATTGGGCGGATTATTGTAATGGCCAACAAACACCATGATATGACATAGATCAAGGTGTGCAAGGTCGTACCATCACGTAAGACAAGTAGTCATAGGCAAGAATGATCATGACTCATACTAAGGGCGCAATTTCTCCAGTCTTGTTGTCGTAACCAACCACAAGCAAAAAAAGACAAGGACAAGTCATGAAACGTTGTTGCTTCTCTAAATCCTGTTTCTAGGACATCCTTGAGAAACTAGCAACATGATTGCCAAAAGGACAAAATAAAGCCATTATCATGATATGTCATTGTTTTTCTAAATCCCGTAGTTAAGAAATCGCTGAGAAACTACTAACATGAGTGTCAAAAGACAAGACCAACATCATGATACGTCGCTGCTTCTCTAAATCCCATTGTTAGGACCTCGCTGAAAAACTAGTAACATGATAAAAAAAGCCACAGACAAATGCCAAGTGTTTTCCAAGTGTGTCTGAATGCCAAGTGTTTTAATGTCAAGATGTCATATTTGATGATGTTGAGATGCTAGGGTGTCAAGGTTTTGGCGATGCTAAGATGACGAATGCCGAAGGTTGCCAAATTCAGGAAGGACACATCCTAAATAATGTTGATGTCGAGAGGATTGATCCCTAAATGTCAAAAGGGATCCTTTAAAAGGCCAGTGACAGTGGCGATGCCTAGGAAGAACACATCCTAAGGCATAAATGATAGAGCTTGTTCATCAGAAGGACACATCTGAAAGATACCAATGTCAAGAGGAGTGATCCTTAAATGTCAAGAGGATCCCTCAAAAAAAATGTCAGATGACAATGACGATGCCTAGGAAGGATACATCCTCAGGCATAAATGACAGGCTATTCTTCAAAAGGACACATCTAAAAGATACTGATGTTGAGAGGAGTGATCCTTAAATGTCAAGAGGATCCCTCAAAAATATCGGATGACAGTGATGATGCCTAGGAAGGACACATCCTGAGGCATAAATGAGAGAGATTGTTCTTCAGAAGGACACATCTAAAGAATATTGATGTCGAGAGGAGTGATCCTTAAATGTCAAGAGGATCCTTCTAAAATGTCAGATGATAGTGACAATGCCTAGGAAGGACACATCCTAAGGCATAAATGAGAGAGATTGTTCTTCAGAAGGACACATCTGAAGAATATTGATGTTGAGAGGAGTGATCCTTAAATGTCAAGAGGATCCCTCTAAATTGTTGGATGACAGTGATGATGCATAGAAAGGACACATCCTAAGACATAAATGACTGAGGCTATTGTTCTTCAGAAGGACACATCTGAAGAATATTGATGTCGAGAGGAGTGATCCTTAAATGTCAAGAGGATCCCACTAAAATGTCGGATGACAGTGATGATGCCTAAGAAGGACACATCCTAAGGCATAAATGACAGAGGCTATTCTTCAGAAGGACACATCTAAAAGGTAACCAAGAGTTGATAGTTTGGTTGGTTGCGACAATTTGACCTAATTTCAAGACCAAGTTCGATCGAAGTTTGGCTAAGTTTGACTTGTGTTGACCAAATGTCGATATTGACATGCTGGTGTGATTGTCATGTTTGAATAAATGATTTCCATACTTTGTTTTAGGAGTTTTCCCTTTTGGAAAATGATTTGTCTTGACTTGAATACTTTTAACGTGTGTGCTAGTGTAGTGCCATGAGCCCTAATGGATTGACCTAGTGTAGCCTCGGGGGCTCATCGACAGATGGCCTTGCCTACGTCATGCACTCATAGACCTTGTAGTTCGAGATGACCAATGAATTTGCCTTGATGACCAAAGATTGCATCATGATTTTATTTTGAAAAAAACCTAAAAGGAATGACCTAATGTCTCAGGGACTCGAAAATGAGTCTTTCCTATGTAGCAAATGCATAGAGACAATGTAGTTCAGACAAATGACAAAGATTGATGGATTGTCATGACGGACCTTCAACAAGAAATGACTTTGTTTTGCATTCTTGAGACAGTTTGACATTTGTTGTGGTTTCTTCAGGACATTTTTTGATTTTTAGGTCTTTCTTCAGGACATTTTATGATGTTTTTGGTCTTTTTTGAATCTAGTTTAAGAGGATCATGACAAATGCATGTGACCAATTCCTACACATGGGAATCCAAGGAAAAACATGATTGTGCCCCTAGTCAAGATAAATACCAATTGACAGGTGATGACAATGTTGTTTGATGTGGGAAGGACGCATCCTAAAATAACGTGAGGATGACGATAATGTGATGAAAGTATTGAGGTCTGCAGCTGGGCTAGGAACAAAGTCAGGTAATGTTTTGGATAATGTTCTTGTATGGATTAGACTCATTGCATTTGGAATGACTTGGTTAGTACTAGATGGGATGATGATTATCCTTAGACCGTTTGACAAGGGAAAGCCAAGATAGGTGACATACATGAAAGGATGAGAGGTGGCCTTGGTAAAGGACAAGAGGCATGAGACTAAAGGAATTGCCATATGATTTTCAAGGACTATGTCACATAAGGATAATGAGGTTATGAAAATAATGACATGACATTTCGTGCATAGTGTATAACCGAAGGATAGTCATGTCAAGAGTTTTCCAAAGCATTATGTATGTTTTCATGTTTTTATGTCAAAACCAAGGTAGGTTGGAAAAATGGGAGGGAATGATAGGGCTTAGATGGACGAACGTAAATGTCATGAGGAAGGCATGGGAAATGAGACAACTTCCCCCCAAGTGTAAAGGTCCACATAGATGATTTTACACATGATGCCTATTTGCCAGGTTTTCATCATGGTACTTATCCAGGGTGCCTATTTGCCAGGTTTTCACTGTTGGATGAAATTTTTCACTTTACTATTTTCTTGACTTTTTGATTTTATTTTTTTTGTGTCACCAAGACGCCTATTTGCCAGGTTTTCATCAGGGTGAATTTTTTTTTGTATTTTTTTGATTTTGATTTTTGATTTTTGATATTTCTAGATAGCCTTGATGCTTTAGATGACCATTGACTATTCTGAATCCACTGAAGGTGCCATGATATGCCAATAATGACCTTTCTAAATTATTTTCCTTGTCAGAATGATAGCGCTTGCATTAAACTGATTGATGTCGTCATGGTAATTTCTGATACTAGAGTTGGCCTTATCAGAATATGCACATCACGATAGAGTGCCATGAGAGTCCTTGTGGTAAAGAGTTTCTACAATGATGTGATGAATTTGTGGCGTGGGATTTTTGGACTTTAGGCAAGATGTAGGATTATGACGGATGATGGTAGATGTGGGAAGGTTGTTTGGATGTTTCGATGAACCACTTTTCATTTTCCAAACTTGGTATGGTGGATGATAGATTTTAGAGGGATGGCCTTTGGAACCAACACATTTATATTCCTTGATTGATGACCATTTTGAAGGACGTGGACATGTGTTATATGTGGGAGTCCTCTTGTCTTGTGGCTCCACATTGAGATTGGATTTTTATTTTGACATATTTTATTTGCTTGATCCACTTGTCTTTGGGATCCATTTTAATTTCATTTGTCCACTTCTCTTTTTGTTTGATTCAATGGCCTTTGAAATTTGATTTTGATCTTTTGATTTGTATGACTTTTGTTTTTATTGGTTCCAAAGGGAAGGTTTAAGATGTTGAGAATGACAGTTTATGGTGTGGATAGAGGGAGTGTTGAAAAAAATCTTATGACAAGGATCAATCATGGACTCCATTTTGACATTCATATTTGACAAGGTTTCCCCTAGTAATGAGGATGAATCACTAACATCGTTTGATTTGTTGACTGAAGAATAGCCAAGACCTTGATGTCTGTAATTTTCCTAGATCTGTATTGATTCAAGAATGCCTTGCTCATGTAGGCCTAATCCTTTTCCTTGATATTGCGTGCTTTGACATATTTTGTTTGCGATAGGGTATGTATTGTTTTGAAAGCAAGATGCTAACCCATCATGATGTATGTGGACACTCTTACCTGGAATATTCTCATCTGCGAAAAAGCCTACTCTGACAAAGATAGATGACCCTAGTTGATAAAGTGTCTTAGCTTCATTGTCATGTTGGAAATATTTTTGAGTGATATATTTAGTCTGATCTTCTGCCATGCCAGATTCAGATGATTCTATTGGTGCTTCCAAGTCGATGTCAAAGCCATTGTTATGGTCAGTGTCATAAAGTCTAGTAAATTCAGCTATAGCTCGATCATTTGCAAATATGTCCATAATGGAAGATTCTTGTTCTTGAGGAATATCCTCTATGTGTGTCATGGAGGCAAGTGTCTCATTTTAGAAAGTGCCAATAGTCGAGGCGTATATAGGGTTGGCAAGTGTTTGATCATGAATGGCGTAAAAGTCAAGGAGTGGGTCATTTTGTACTTCTTGGTCAATGGTAGGGTCTTGGTCAAAGATGGGGTTGTCATGGATGATATAATTGGGATTGGAATATTTGTCAAGGTTAGGTATATTTTGGATGTCATGATTTTTTTGAAGGACTTCTTGAATGGAATTTGAGATAGGGTCATGGGATGGACTACCTTGTTCTTGACATGAGGGTGAAATTATAAGGTCATGCTTTGGGCTTTCGTTTTGACATGTATCCTCAAGTTTAGACAATGGGATGTGCCTTTGAGTAATGACAAAATTTTCATGACTAGATGTGGTTTGTGAGGGGGTGACTTGAAAAATATTAATGAATGAAGGACTAGGATAGGACGTGGGGACTTGGACTGGACTAGTATGTGAAGGACTAGGATATGACATGGAGACTTGGACTGGACTAGTTGGTGATGGCATAAGATATGACATGGAGACTTGGACTGGACTAGTATGTGAAGGAAACGTATATGACATGGGGACTTGGACTAGACTGGTTGGTGATGACATAGGATATGACATGGAGACTTGAACTGGAGTGGTGTAAGGTTGACTAAAATGTGATGTGGAGATTTGGAATGGATCGATATGGTATGATGTGGGGACTTGAAATGGGTTGGTAGATGGTTGATAAGACATGCAGACGTGAATGGGATTGATAGGTGAAGGACTAGAATATTATGTGGAGACGTGAAATGGACTAGTGGATAGTTGGTTTCCCTTGTCAATGTTAGGATAAGGGTAATAACTAGACATGTGTTGGAGATTAATGGTAGGATTTTCGTTAAGTGATTCTTGATAGTGAGGATTGATGGATGGAGGACTTGGACTGATGGGTTGTTGGTATGAAGGGCATTGATTTTCGGTTTGGAGGAATTGTCTCTTAAAGTCTAAGGCTTGTTGGTATTGACCTCTATAGTGTAACTGGTATTCAATTTGACTAGCAAGCCTATCAATAGTCTGTTGAAGGAAAAACAAGGTGGTGGATGCCATGACGTTGTTTAAAAAGGATGTTTAAATGTAAAGTGATAATGAGGACCAAAATGAATGATGGATGACTAAAATGAAAAATGCTAGGTCTAAGGGAACCCTAAGGTGCAATCAATTCTAGCATAATTATGGAAAGGTATACTCAACCATTCAAAGTTTGGTCAATGTCTCAATTTTGGATTGTCAAGGGACTTGCTAAGGAGACAAGTGACAAGGTCAAAATGACAAGTGAGCCTTCCTAACCAGATTGTTGAGTTGGAGGTTCTCACAAAAGGACAATGACTGAAAAGAGGAGTAATGACCAAGTCCCAAGATAACCTAGTTTTAAAGATAATGGTTTCACAAAGTGAGGTGAGTGAACCTAATCCAAATTCTGCCAAGATAAATCCTAAGGACAAGTTTATGCTAGAAAGGACGATTATGACGCCTAGGGAATGCAACTAAAATTTGAAAAATTAACCCTATGGTGAAAATGCTAGCTAATGATGGACGTTTTGAGCAATTTCAGCTTTGGTTTTTGACAGAGACTTTGTTGAAAAGATATTTGACAGCATGCTAAGATGTTTGGACTTGAATTTTGGTCTGAAATAGGGTTTATTGTGTTTCTAGGAAAATGCATTGTTTGAGGTATCAAATGCGTTGTAGTGGTCAAATGCGGCGTTCTAAGTATCAAATGCAATTCGGTTTCACAAATGTGGCTTTTAAGATGTCAATTGAAGCTTAATGTAGTAGATGCAACTTTACAGATAGCAAATGCGGTGCATTATAGATGAATGCGGTGTTTGGAGCAGAAAATGCTTTTTATCAGAGAAAATGCATTGCAAAGATTGTCAAATGTGGTGCGTCAGAGTGATTGTGGTTTAACAGATGTGGTGTAGAATGTAAAAAGTCAATTTTTTTGATGTTTTGGTCAAAACTTGAATTGTTTAAAGTTTGACTATTTGTTTCTAGATGTTTGAGTGTTGTTTGTTTCATTTTAGTAACCAACAAACACTTGGCAAACACAATATTTTGAAAGTAATCAAACAGAAAAGAGAACAAGTACAATCCTATGGTTAAGCCAGGATAGTATCTGCTAGATTCCACATGGGTTTCCCCAGCCACATATCAGTGTGTGTGAATTCAGAAGCTTGGCTGCACAGGCTCCCCCTTATAATGCACTCTCTTCTCAGGCCAACCAAGCTTCCAACCCCCATGAAACTCCCATGGCAGATTGATCACCTCTACTATAGACTATGAAGATGTGGATTCCTTCACACTGACCAGTGTTGCGCTAGAAAATAGAAGGTTTTTGGCTACTAAACAATGGTGTTTAATTCGGGACCCCCGTTCGAGTGGCCATACATGGGGTGCAAGATTAAGCTCTGTTTAGGAGGCACTGCAGCCTAAAGAGGTTAAGCTCAATAGGGTTTTGGGGAGTACTACTTGGTCCGTATGACACATCCACACTTGTAATCTTAGGTTTTCCCTTAAGATTCACATTTATATATGGTTGGGGGTAGCTTGAATTTAGCTTCGTTGCTGGTTTGAGTCACCTAGAGGTGATGAAATCCCTTGGAAGACCCAATTTCTAGAGGCAATAATCATTTCTCTTACACCTAGGATCGCATGACTGCGCAAGGGAAGAGGATACTCCAGTTATTGCATCAAGGTTACACAGGGACAAAGTGGGTCTAGATTTCTGATCACCTAGTTTGCACAGGGTGAGAGCATATTCGCCTACCACTTTGAAACACAATCAGACATAATTGAAAACATGTTTATTTTTAATGCACCAAAATAAATGTTTTCTATTCTAAAAAGAACAAGCATAATGTTTGGAAATAATTCTTGGACACTCGAACTTGCAAAACCACAAGTTAGGATTTTTATCAACTAGTCTTGGATCCACGAGATGTAACTGCCACACGCTACAAACAAAGATTAATAACACGAAAAAACCCTATGCTAGGAAGAATGCAGAAGAAAACCAGAATGTAAAACAACCAAAAATAGAAAACAAAAAAACTCGAATGCAAATTTTTTAAAGAACTTGTACCAGGAAAATGCATCACAACAGAGCAATTGCGTCATGGTCCCACGTTCTGGTTTAATAGGAAAATGCGTCGATTGAATCATCAAATGCGGCTCGCTCTGTCAAATGCGGCTTTCTCGATTGCAATTGCAGTTTATCAGAGTGAATGCAACATTTAGTCTGTTGAATGCATTGCGACGTAGCAGATGCGGCTTGAATAATAGCAAATGCGTCGTTCCGTACCTGTACCTGCAAAAAAAATAAAAGAAAAGAGAAAATTGAAAACTATACAAAAAATAGAAAAATAAAATATGTCAGGTTCACCAATGTATCAATGGGTATTTTTTAGGTTAGGTTAGCAGATTAGATCAATAATATAAAACCAAAAGAAAGTATAGAGCACAATGAAAGAAAATACAAGAAGGATTATACCAGTTATTCCTTGAAGCTTCCATGATTCATCTCCATAGCACCTTCTAGCTCGCAGCGATTGAATGACTATTGCCCTCAGATTTGTATGTGTGAGAAATTGACTATGACTATGTCCTATGCAAGTTTTGAAGGATTTGAATGACAAAATGTCTATGACAAATGACAAATGACTATGCCTATGACAAATAATCAAATTGAATTAAACAAGCTAAGTGAAAATTATGCAATTAAGATCTAAGCATAAACGTGTTGCAATAATGAAGTCGTGGTCCCGAGAAAGTGAGCAAATTGGCATTTTATAGAAAACACAATTTTGGACGGATGAATGAGATTGAAAGCTAACGGAAGCCCAAAATCAGTGGACAAGATTTCATGTGATAATCCCTAATTAGGGTTAGGGAAAAATTATTAAATGAGTGGTTAAGATGTCATTTGATAAAATCAAATCGATGGTCGAGAATAAATGTGACAATTAGTCAAAAAGATAAAGATTTTCGAAAATCAAGAAGATAAAGACTGCTTGATTTGTAAGATTCAAAAAATCAAGAGGGTAATGGTTGAACTGAAAAAGCAGATTTGGAAAATCAAGAATTTGCTCAATTACTTGATTTTTGGAAGAAGATTACCATTTTGAATTAAATAAATTCAAAATATGGATTTTGT
The DNA here is from genome assembly GCA_007258455.2 of Sequoia sempervirens. Taxonomy (NCBI): domain Eukaryota; kingdom Viridiplantae; phylum Streptophyta; class Pinopsida; order Cupressales; family Cupressaceae; genus Sequoia; species Sequoia sempervirens. Next base: position 647,011,263 of record VDFB02271358.1, read on the forward strand.
GTGATAGTAAATAATTGATTTTTAGATTATTTACTAAAATGAAGTGACAGTTAATAAAGTGAGATCATTTTAAATAATTAATTTATTTAAAATGAGAAATGTTAAATTAGGTAATTAAATAATTAAAGATAAGTATTTAATTTAGAGGATTATGACCGATAATTAAATAAATTAATAAATTCATTTAATTATGAGAATTAGTGACATATTAAATAAATAAATAAAATTTATTTATTTAATAATTGAGAAGACATAAATGAATAAAGGTAATTAAATAAATCAAGAAATTTATTTAATTGTAAGAGGACAATAGACCCTTAGTGACGTATTGAATAAATAAACATAATTTATTTATTTAATAATCATGAAGAATAAAAGAGATATGAATTAATTAAACAATTATAATTTATTTAATTAATAATAGGAAGTGGACCATGACATAATTAAATGCCATAATTATGCTAGGATGAAAGTGGTAAAATAGAGCTTCTAGGCCTAGGTCATTTTTATGTGTCTACACATTCATAACTAATAAAACGAGTACAAGGAGAGACAATAGCCATGGAATTGGTAACACTCTGTATTGTATTTTCTATATTGTTGTCAAAATTACATACATAATAACAAAACTCTAAACTTAAGACAAAACTCTAAAACATGCTTGTTATTCCTCTTATAATATATAGTATTGATTGCAAAACTATGAACCCCTACTTTCTGGCTCTGAATTCCTTCTTATAGAAATGAAGGAGCAAAACAAGCTTCAGGCCAAAAAGTACACATGTCAATATCCTATTGGACCGTTTATAATAAAGATTCCATTATTCAGTTACATTGCATTCCCAATAGGTGGGAAACATGTGGGGAAATGAAAGTGGTCTTCATTTGTTGTTCGAGATCCGGTCCAATTTTCAAAAAGGTATCTTCAAATAGTTACCTTAAAATTTGTGCCCATGCACACAAAGTGAAAGAAGGAAAGCATGACAAAAGATATGTCCACGTCTACAACCTTGTCATCAATTCAATTTGAAGAAGATGGAATATATTTTCCAAACTTTATCAAAAGATTAATCTGTACTAAATCGAGGCTATGCAGTGCAACTCTCACTTATATCTGTTATTCATAATGGTTGCAAACTTCAAAATTTTAAATCACCACCGCACCATTTCATATCAGTCCACCACTCCTTCCAAGTATCTACCTTTCCATACTAGGAATTCATCTTCAGTGGGCCAATTGAAATCTATGACTTCATCAACCCTCTCTCTATAAGGTGCATACTTGGTGAAAATCTGGTTAGCCTCCTTATCAAATTCCAGTAAGACAATCTCAGCATGAACATATCCATATTTATCTTGAATGTGTCCATATCAAATTTTTGACAAATTGAAATTGCCTGATCTGAATTAACTTTATTGGTTTCATTTTTCCAATCCTATAGCGTTTTGATGCTATCATAATCCCTTAGAATAGATATAAGAAGGCCATGATGTGATTCATGGAAGGATTTTACCAACTCTTTTATTTTGTTCTGCAATGGTTCAATATTTCCCTTGTATCCTCAAATCTAACCTACAAGAGCAATAGTAGGTTTAAACTTTTCATGAGGTTTGACATCCTACCTAACTCCGATTGACATCAATACCAATTCCTTCTTCCTAGGGATCAAAATTTCCATGAGTGGAATGGCTCTTTCTCTATCATTGTCAAAATTCCTGATAACAACTACCATGGATGAATAACTATAGTGAATATTCAACCTATTACTCACTCTTTTGTTCAAATGTTCCAATACTGTAGTGACAATCTTCATCTTTATATTCATTTAGTTGCCTAAGCAATTCTTCCCTATTGATATCTTCTTTAGCTTGTTTCCCCTCTAATGTACCAGGCTCCATTATTGAAATGGGAACACTTCCCATGTTATATGGCATAATTTCTCATGAAGAACTTACTTTAGCAATAAAATATGGGGGTACAACTTCTTGTGAAGTGGTGGGGGGATCAACATCATTCTGCTTAGGCTTTTTGGGTTGAAAACTCTACAACTTATCTTCCAACAGTGCTACCTTTGTCTGCAACTGCATATTATACTACTCAAGCCTTCCATATTTAACTAGCATATTATTCTAATTTGTCCTGATCTTATCCTTTTCTGCAGTCATAGATTCTACAGTGGCCCTTGTAAATTGTGCAACATGAACTGACATATTTTTTGCCTCTAAACCACTATTTTTGACACTATTTTTATTATTAAGCCTCCATTGTAGTTAGGTGCAGGCTCATCAATGTCATGTTTCCTTGTGCTTGGGGATAAAGACCAGATAGCCAGGGCTTCCCATTGCTCACTGAAAGTAGACCCTTGTAGTGCAAGTGAAACTTCTTCTTCTATATCATAGAGAGGCTCGTCGCATTTCTTATTGTGTCAAAAGCTATGGTAGAAGCTAAATCCCATTCTAGAAGCAACAAAATACCACTATTCCTTACCAATTCTCAACCCTCTTTTGCAGTCATCTTTTGGAATCTAGCTCTCATTTCATTTAATTTTTTTTCTAGATGATGGCATCTAACAATTTTGGATGAAGGCTTCTTTCTATAGCTGGTTTTTTGACATATTAATCTCTTTTAGCTTTAGTCCACTAGATGAGTCACTTCAACCCTTTGCATTTTCAATGGTGGCTCCCTTGGTGGCAATTCATTAGGTGATGGAGAATCAATGTCCACAATTTTAGGCTTTACTGGCCTTGAAAGAGATGGCGGTGGTACTTGTTGTATAGGAGAAGGAGGCTTATATTCCTCTTGTTAAGAAGGATCAAAAGCTGCATCAATTTTATTTGCCTTACCCATTCTCCTTACAAAGAACTTTATTCTTGGTTCATCAGGGGCTTGAGATATATATATTTCTCCCATAGCAGGGATTTCTCCTCCACTCTATTCTTCTACAACTGGGGCTTTCCCCTTATCTTTACTTATCACACCATTAGTTTTAAGGTGGCCCACTATTGATTCAAAATTCCTTGATACATGATCCACCTTTTGTATTACATTTTTAGTTTCTGGGAGAACCTTGAAGTCAGGTTCTTCTTGCTTTATCTTTCTTTGCATCTTATTGAAGGCAATCCACCTTGCTCTTCTTTTTTCCTGCTCCAAAAGATTGAACACATTTCTTACTACATCCTTCGGATATTGGAAAATGTGTATAAATTTGTAGCTCTTGTTTCTTTCTTTCAACCAGTCCATAAAAATATCGGGGTCATATACCCTCTCAACTGACCTCTACATGTGGTAGGTTTTGAGAATGTGAAGAATGTTATTCCAACCTCCCTTGATCATTACAAAATCATAAAAACAAGTGTACAAAGGAAATAATGTTCCTTTTCCTTGATTCAATAGATTATCATTTTATACACTTCCCAATTGCCACATCACCTCAAGGAAACCTATTCTCTTTGGCACAAAATTTGGCAGCAAGTGAGGTGAAACCATGAAACCATGTACTCTTAAAATAGTGTAATCAATTTATGGGATAACATCTCCCCAATTATGATCAGCTCCAAGCTTAGTCCTTCTCTCCTTGAGTCTCAAGAAATCATGTAGAGCTATGAGAACTCTAGGTACACTCACAATTAAGAATCTCCTCAGCTATGAAGCAAACAAGTTCTGAAATGCTGAATTATTGAAAAACCATAGAAAATATTGAAAAACCACAAAACAAGCTCCTTGAGTGTGTAGAGTATACTTCACAATGCTGAATTATGCCTTTAAGATAGGTATTAATAATTATGCAACTCCTTACTTCGGTATCTTGATGTCCTTTCAGCTATTAAGGCTCGCTCATGTGAACGAGAATAATTCACTTGCCCTCAACTGAGTTTTGAATGCCAACCATTGATCTCTTTGGAGTGTTAATTGATAAATGATCCAAATTTTTCTAGATTAATATGAAAGATCTGACTATACACAACTACAATACTTACAAAATGATAGAAGGCCACAGGGAACCACTTCCTAGTGGTATGCGGGCTCCACCATCTCTTCGTCTCCGTAGCCAAGATCCACATGTCTTCTTTCCCTCACCCCCGTAAGTCATAACCCATGTGAAACTTTCATCAATGGGGAGATAGGGAGAGGCTGATATTAAATCTCTCAGCTTCTTCATACACACTTCTTAATTCAAAACCATTTCTTACAACTTTATCCTTCTTACAACATCCATGACCTAGATTAAAAGATCTTCAAACACATACAATATATTTGCATTAGTAACACATAGTTTATTTTCCATGCACCTTGTTGAAAAAATTAATTAATATTTTCCCTTGCTCCAATGCTTCCACGTCCTTTGGATCACTCCATGTGGAAAATTCCCGCTTCCTTGTTGGGAGTTTGGCAGTAAAGGTGAGACCCATACGGGATAGCGTGGAGCGATCAAGATTTATGCACGTCACCAACTATCGACTATTGATTCACTTGAAAACTCCATGAAAAACCACTTGAAACCACTGGGCCCACTGTTTAGACCAAACATGCAACATCTTCTCACCAACACATGTGATTATTTTAATATTCAAGAAGAAAAAATAGGTGCGCATGCGAGGAACGGTTAAGATGCGGCCACATCACACAACAATCACTATTGATTTCTTCTTAAAAACACCTATACATCTTGACAAAGACATCAGGCCCACCAATCGTACAAGACACATGGCCTTCACTCATGAGCCTGTGGGAATAAAATAATAAGCAATAAAATGGAATGGGCACATGGGGAATGGTGGAGATTTGTTTGCATCAATCGAATGGTAGTCAGGGGTCCTCATATCTGCACATGCTAAAAATGCTAATCTTAAAAGAGGGACTTGATTAGGTTGATGAGATAACACCCATGGAAAAGTTGACTTAAAATCCAAAACAAATTTAATGGGAAAAACCTAGCCCGACTTAGGAAAAATTAATGGCCCAACACATGACAACCAGAAAAACAAAACCAAAGGGCTGGTTACTTAATGGGTTTTGATGGAACGAGACGTGACTTAAAAGACTAAGGACCAGAAGCAGGGGGTCAACAAAGAATTAAAACCTTGGCGAGGATACAAAATCAAAAGGGTTTTTCAAAATAAGACTTTAAGTAACTAAAACCCGTACACAGTGACAAGAGATAAAACCCTAATCCCTCAGATACAATTTCAACCCAAGTTTAAGCAAGACTAGAGATGGGACATTAAAAATGTTAGGGGTTCCACTAGAGTCTACAATCATATTGATATTAGGTAACAAAAAATCATCTTTAAGAGAATTCTTATTAAGATGATTAAAGTCAATGCACACATGAATACGACCATTAGTTTTGTGAACAACAATATTCAAGATCCAAGGTGAATAGTTGATGGGACGGATAAAGCTTTCTTTTAATAGCTTCTCTATCTTAGTCTTGAACAACAATGCAACCTTTGGATTCATCTTTCAAATCTTTTGTTTAATAGGTTTGGAATCAGGGAATAAGACAATATTGTGAACCACCATATACTTGTCAATATTGGGTATGTCCTCATATGACCAAGTGAAGATATCAGGGTGAGAATGTAGGAGGTTGGAGTGCTCCTTAGATTATTTTGAAGAAAGGAAGTTTATGATCTTAATCACCTTTTTAGAGGATTTAGGATCCATGAAAACTTTAGTAGTATCTCCCTTAAGGAGAGGACTATAGTCTTCAAGACAAGGTATTAGAACACCATCATCAATGTTAGATAGAGGAGCCTTCTTGTCCATATTCAAAATAGAATCTCTAAAGTATGCTTGTTTATTCAAGCGATACGAGAATCGTCGCTTATGGTGAAAGGAAGGAAAGTGGGAATAGACACCTAAGAATTCTTCTAGCACTTCCTCTAAGGAAAATACATCTGAAGAACTTCGTCAGGTTCTATTTTATCCTCTATTAGTTTAGGATGAACTAGGTTGAGAGGTTCAACTAAAATCATGTTAACACTCCACCATAGTTTTTCCCTAGATTATCCAATAGAGCATCCCAACCCCAAGTTATGCATGCGAGGCTTAGCTTGGATAGGGACTTGAATTCCTTGTTCAATATGCTCAATACCTTTACACCCATAACCATAGTTAGAAATGAGCTTGTATCCAAAGCCAAAACATGTCTACAAAGTCTTGGAAGGATGTGGTTCCACATAGAGAGCGTCATTCCACCAATGAGTGTCAAACATGTATATGAGACCACAACCATCCTTCTCATCGGGATTGCAAACATTAACCTCTTTAGCAAAAAGTTAATTATCTTCTTCAATAAGGGAACAACTGGGTTTCTAGATAGGATCAAAACTTTCCTTCTCAGTCAGAGGTTGATCAATTTTCATAATGGAGGTGTTCAAAGTTATCAAAAGATTGAGGTGGATCGGATTCACTTTGTATTCTTCGATGAAGAATTTAGAGAAGCCCTAGGATCCCCAATCATCACCAAGACATGAATTTGATTAAGAAGAAGAAGTAGATGGGGAAGGCTTAGGAATTTTTGCATTAGGCTATTCCTCTTTAGGGAAATTCACTTCGGGGATGATCTCTATGGATGGCACCACAAAGGAGCATTTCAATGCATCCGATGTTAACAAAGGAATATAATTCTTGACAGTGGAAACAACCGAGGATTGACCAACAATTGCCAACTCACCAAGATGGAATGCTTTGGGATCAGCCTTAATCATAGCCACTTGATTATTAGCTACAAGCTTTAAATAACAATGTAGAGTAGAAGTCATAGCTCCCATAGCATGAATCCACAATATTCCTAGAAGAAGGTTATAAGGTAAGGGACCGGGCATCACATACAACAAAGTGGGTAAGGTAACGAGTCCTAGTCACAAAGGCATGACTATTGTGCCTAGGGCTTGTCGACCAAAAATATCAAATCTATGAATGTATAAAGAAGATGCAACTAAAGAAGAAGAATCAATATTAATCTTAGGTAGTAGATCCATACCGCAAACATTGAGAGCCGAAACGATGTCAACAAGGGTAGGTCTAATACCAATTTTGTTAATGCTAACTATGATCATTAGAGGGTCTACTTGCTTCTACATATCTAGGGGTGGAAGTTCTTGTGGATAGAACATAATATTCAATGAATCCACATGAATATGAGTCATCAATGCATTAACATCCACCATCCTAGTGGAGGCAGGCAAGAGGATCTTTTGAAAGTTGAAGCATACCTTGGTAAATTGGAGCGGTCTAAGCAAATCCCGAAGCGAGATCTTAGCCTGAGTAACATGAAGTTGCTCGAAAAGATAATAGTCTCTGGGTGCTTTAGTCACGAGTTTAGTAGCTGAAAGAAGACTTGGTTGAGAAGGTGGTAAAGAAGTAATAACTTGAGTAGTTTGAGGTGTAGGAACAAAAGGTTGTTGATTCAAGTTATACTAATTCCTTCTAGTGAACTATATATGTGCCCTACGAAATTATAAGTAGATTTTGTAGCTCATACAAACCTTGTGTATAAATCCATTGAGTCATAATACAGGACTCTATGGATAGAATGAATCTTCTTAGGAGAAGGGCTATCTGGATTCAAGTAAACAATGAGTCTCTTAGGCCTCAGGAAAGCCACATAGACTACAACTACGTTCACTGACTTCTCATCTTGCAAGGAGGAAGTAGATGTATGTAAAGAAGTTTGTTCAAAATATCTGCAGATAGAGGGAGATTCTTCTAAGAAATCATCTAGAGCATCATCCAACATATGAAAATCCTCTTCAGAGAAAGCATGATCATAAATATTAAAACATTGCAAAAAAAGATCCAACATGGTTCACATTGGGTTCACCAAAATGTAGAGAAGGGGGATCTGCTACTTACGAGTCTATTATTTTCCAAGAGAACCCCATGGAACAAACTACCCTAAACTACCTCAAACTTAGCTTAATCAAACTAGAAGGTTGAATAAAGAAATTGAAAAGAATGGAATACCGGGAATAATTTTTAGACAAACTGCTTCAGAAATTGTAAGAGTAGAATTAGGAGATCTTAGTCACAGAAGGGGTAGCTCTCGAGAAAAGGAAAAAAGCATGTGATAAGGATGCCTGCACGACATGTTGTAGTCCTAGAAGGGAGCTAGCGTCTTGGATGGATAGAGAGCTAAAATTTTGGACAAAAATGCAACAATCCTACTAATGTTCCTGAATTTGAGGTCTATCTAACCAAACAGATTAACAAAAAATAGTAAATGCTAGAAAATACTAAGAGTGAAAGATTGAATTATGAAAGGTCCTACGTTTGAGATCTTCCTCCAAGCTTCACTTGGACAACATGCACACAAGATGAACAATGAAAATTTTGGGGCTATTTTGGGGCTTGCAACAGTCAAACCCTCATTTTAGTGTTCCCACCTCCACGGATAGCCAGATAGATAGAGAAAGTGGACAAAGTAAACAAATATGAAGTGATAAATCAATTCTCACTTGAGGAGGAGAATCTGTATCACAAGATAGAAAATGAAAAAATTATCTATTCACAAATAGACAAGAATCAAGAGAGTGTTACCAATAGTCCACAACCCCCTCTTAACTATATAGATGCACCGTTGAATGCTTGCAAGAGAGATTTGGCTATTGTAGGGACCTCAGTCCAACAGGGCTTCACTGCAGAAGCAAGATCAAGAAGAGTAGAAGCAGAGAATAGAGTGAGATTGAAAGATTCAAGTGTTAGAATGAGAGCCCCCAAAATGAGAGAAAAGAGAGAGTTATATTGCTGCATGAGGTAGGAGGAGCCATTACACTCATAAGTATAACTATAGGGACACATGTCACGAGTCAAGATTATGAGATTCCCATTTCAAACTTTGAGAAATCGCATGGATGCTAACACGTCGTGGAAATCCACACACTGCACAGGTGTCCAACTCAATAGTTTCCAAGAAACAAGGTGGAAGAATGTTGTCGCTTTGTCATTGGTCCTCATGGAATCAAAATCATGAAAGTTTGACCCATAAGGTTCTTGTCATAAATAAAATTTAGTGTAATAAATGCATGGCCAAATGCATGAATGTGAAAATTTCCCCTAGGGTGCAATTTTATGACATTACAATTATAATGCACTAGGATGCAGAGATGATAAGTAGTAAAAGGGGCTAGTGACCAAATTTTATAAAAGGCATGATCACATAACTTAAAAAGGAGACAATGGGAAGAAATGACTAGCAATGAAAAAAAATGCATAAAACAAAACTTTAAGAAAGGAAACAAGGGTTTAGGATTTAAAAAAAAATTAATAGACCAAAAAACATATAAAACACTACATCATAGACTCCTTCATAACCTATCCTTGAGAACAAAGAATTACACTCCTTTAGTTCTAGATCAAAGGCCTATCCATTTTATATTTCTTTATACATATCTAGAAATACATTAAGCTATTGAATAATAGAATTTGAAGGCTCTAATAATGTGATGCCTACTTAGGTTGCTAAATCCTTAGGCCTAACACTGACTAAAACCTTTGGGAAAGGTTATTCCATGGATTTTGAGAAAGTTCCTTTAATTGGCCAGATTAAAGATGCTCAATTTTCTTTAGATTCTTACCCTAATAAAAGAATAAAATTGACCATCTTAGTGGCTAATATTCTTGGAAGATATGGTATGTGTTGAACACATAGGACAACTTAGTGGAGGGTGAATCAATTTTACATTAAAAAATCAAACCCTCATTATCATTCAAATCTACATTAATCATTAAACCCTTAACAACCCTTAAACCGCTATAATGTATTAGCAGAATGTAAACATGAGAAATAATAATACAAGCACATTCATACACATGAGAACACCAGATTTACGTGGAAAACCAAAGAAGGGAAAAACCATGATGAGGATTAGCTCACAATACAAAGTAATTGCAAGACTGAATACAATAGGTTCACTATTGGAGGGATCCTTGCGCAAAAGAAAGAAGGGCTCATTACCAATGGATCACTTCTAGAATAGAAAGAAGATAAAAGATTGTTACAATGAGAAATCTATCTCAGACCAACAAAAAAGTTCCACCACTACTTCACTAGAACATTCACACTCTTTGTAGAATGTAGACACCTGCTCTACTTCCAGTAGTCTTAGTAGTTAAATCTCACATTGCACTTCACACTTCACATCATAATTCAAATCACACACACTTCACATCACAATCCTTCATTAACTCAACACACACATATATATATATATACCATCCTCAACCTTGAAAATAATCTATAAGGTCAGCTATGCACCTCAAATGTGTAAATTCAAATTAGGTCAACACCAAAAAATTCCTGTGGTGGAAAGGAATGAAGGTAGACCACATCAAACCTTAACTAAGACCTAAATCCACATATACATGCCATGCCATGCTTCCACAAACATCGAAAAATATCCGCAATTAGTGTAAAGACCAAAGGTCAGTCAAACATGTGTTAACACCATTAAACAATTAAGTACGTTCTTCTTCAAATCCAAAGATGATCATGGACCATAGTTAACACTCAAACACAATCTAGAAAATTCCATCAACACCCTAAAATATAAAAAATCCTTAGAAACATCATACACCTAAAGAAGATACTCATTTTGTGCAACTAGTTAATCTTCCACATACTGTAACTAATGAATCCAACTTGTAGAGCACCAGAAATCAAACAACTCAAACTGAAGATAGATATGAGAAATATAAGCACACTTCCAGATCCAAAAAACTAGAAACCATAACACATAGAAATGCGAAGCAAAACCATTTTTCACACACTGGTGAACACAACTTCTATCAAACGATCTAGAAACTTCGGATATAACACCTCTAAACACCTCTAATCAACATATCCAAATCACACAAGCAGATCTTTAACCATGAAGAAATGTGGAGCAAAAAGCTGAACACTACTCTGCCACACTAAACACTCTTTTCCACACTATTTCCTCTTTTATTCAAATTTTCTCAAAAGCACTTGGAAACCAAGCACCAAAGACATCATCTCAACATTTGCAATACCTTATCAACCAAACAAGAAGTTGAACATCCACAAAAATATGCTCATCAAAGCAACACTAGAGGTTGACATCAGTGATATTACCAATGACAACATAATGCAATCAATCAAAGCATCTCCATAGGTTGACATATGCAACAACAAAGTTCTATTGACATCAGTTGCAACACATGCTTCTAAAAATATCCCCCTTTATCAATAATGACAACACATGATATGAAAAACCATAAACAACAACAAATTTGATCAACGACTCATATACTACATCATAGTGCATACTGCTCCCCCTTACACAAGAGTCAACTCTTTCCAAAACTTTCTCTTTTACAAGACTTCTCTCCCCTTTCTTCACATGGTTTTTTAGTTATCTCTCTCCCCCTTTGACATCAATGGAAAAAGGAAACACATGTTTCATTTTCTTTGATTTTCCTTTGAAATCAATCACACATACTGTCACTTCTCAATCCTAATGTAGGTTGTTTTTGGGTTTTGTGTGGATTTGTTACATGTTTTGATGTGCGTGGTAGAATAATGATTAATATGATGATGTTTTAGTGTGGAGATAAATGAAAGTGTTTATTTAAATTATGAAAAGTTGAATAGTATTGAATATGTTTTACTTTGAAAATGAAGCAAAATAGAGTAGAGACATTTTAAATAATGTGATGTACTGCTTTGTTTATATCTTTACGTGATACTAATTCAGTTATTGTTGTGTGCTTGAGTGCACTTGAGTTGCAGGAAGTCAAAGACAAGGGTGTGATTAAGGAGAGGTGATTAGCTTCTTGATAGGACAAAGCAGGAAGACCTCTCGATCACACACACACACACTTAGTTTCATATAGACTGCATTTAGGAATGTCTAATTTTTGTGTGTTTGTTTTGAATTATTTGCAAATTAAATAATAATTAGTAAATTAAATAAATGATGAAGTGAAAGCATGATAAAATAAAGGATTAAGTTTAATTAAAGTTAATTATAGATTTTGATTTACATGCTTATGCATTCCATTCTTCTTTTAATTTGTGTTAATCTTTGAGTTAATAAGTTGACCATTAGTTATAAGACATTTATTTTTATTATTGGGAAAATAATTTCAAAAGGGGATTTACATGCAATTAAATTTAATATTATTCTTATTTTTAAAATCCATTTCAAGATTAGGGTAGGAAATTGAAAAGGAAAATCAATTTTAAAAAGGGAAAAAGAGTTCCCGAGAAGGTAACGGTTCTTGAAAAACTTTCTTGAAAATATGCTTTGAAATTTTGCTCTAATGGCTGCCAAGAAAATGCTGAATCTTTTAAAATAGTGTGTTGAGAATTAATTTTGGGTAGATAGTGGAAAGTTAAAGAGCTGGAAAAGCAACTGGAGAGAAGGAAGAAGAAGAAGCTTTCTCAGAGAAACCAGATTGAAAAGAGGCAAAAAGAAGAAGCTGTCTGAAGAGTATGTCCAATCTCCAGTTGGAAGCATAACATCTAGGTTGTCCATTCTTTTCCACAAATCTTGTTGAAATATGAAAATACTTCTGAAGAATTTAAATGCAAAGTGTGGGAATTGTATGCAAAAACTGTGACAATCTAAGAAAATGTTCATTCTTTGAGTGCATTGAAAGAATTTGCACAATTTTACCTCTTCCAGATTTGGGGTTTTTCTCCCTATGCTACTGTGGTTCATATATTTCATTTTTGAATGCTAAACCTTTTATACTAAATTTTTTGAATAAATATATATATATATACACACACACACACCTTTATTTTCTGTGTGCAAATCATATATATATATATTATATACAATATATATACAGAGTTATTAAAGTTTCTGGAACTGTTGCTTGGTTGGCTATATAAGCGAATTTATGAAGTCTGTATTTGTTTATTTTTATACAAAAAAAAAGAAAATTTTTGGGAATAAATCCCCAGCCCCGTCCATAGTGGAAGGGGTGGCACTATGAGAGGGCAACACCCTCCATAGGCCAAGGCCTGTTGAGGAGGCAGCGCCTTCCCCTATGGGGGGGAGGCGTCAGCCCCTCTATCATTGAAAACTGGGAAACATAAATTATGATTCTTTTTTTTTAATATGCGAATTCTGTTCTTTCTTGGCTTGTGCATTGGAGGCACAGTATATAATTTTTGTATGAATTATATATATAAATTATATATATATGTATATATGTATGTATATAAATACACACACACACACACATACAAATACATATACACAAGGACACAGTCTATGATTTTTATAAATTCTATTTTCTTCCATTGAAATATTGCTCATTGCCAATGGAATTGCACATAAAATATATATGAATAAAAACATATATATATATATATATATATATATATATATATATATATATATATATATACACACACAGAGGTATATATATATACATATATATACATATACATGGCACAAAAACCACTATATTTCTACAGAAAACATTACCTTTTGGCATTGGTATTACACAGAAAAACACAACATTGTATTCAAGTTCCTTACGTATTATCTGTTATAAGTCTATTATGCCTGTATATATACATGTAAATATTATAAACATAAATATATATACATAGCAACACAACAAATGTATATACAAACATGTACGAGGAATTATTATATTTTAAGTTAAAACTCAGGAAACGTAGAATAGATTCATATAAATAACTCTGTATTTTATAGCAAACTTGGAGTTATGTGCAAAACTAAAAATTTACATTGTTCTTCTTTTCTAAAATTGTTATTTATTTTCTGGAAATCAACACATTGAATGAGTCACCATATATCAAATCAGAACTTAGTGGAATATACACAAGGCTATATTAAGAGCTGAAAATGAATCTTAGAGAAAATGTATTCTATAGAAAATGCATTCAAACTAGTGAATTTTCTGAAAAGAGTATTTTACTTTCTTAGTTGAAGCTATCAAAATTACTTACTTGACCAAACTATTTTTTTTAGAGAATAAAACTAGGATTAATTTTTAAATTGCAATGTAACACTCATTTGGAAATTGTACAAGAAAACCTCATTTACTGAATGCATACATGGAAGCTATTTTTGAAAATCTTTGTGTGAACATTGAAGAATGATGAAAATTTCTTTGGAATTAGCAATGTGTAAAATTGAATGTGAACTTAGATAGAAAATGCATTATTTACTGTATTTTGAGAAACTTCTGGGACAAGAGCCGAAGGTGGACCCATAGAGACGGTAGTTTTACCTTTTCTAAAAATATCATTTGTTTTATTTATGCTTGGCCAAGCACTTGCACCATTGAAATAGATGGAATTAAAAGCCTAGAACTAAATGAATATAGGTCTCTGCCACCTCCTGTTTGCAATAAATATGTGATTCTCATGTTAGGAATGCATATAAGCATCAGGCTTGCATCGAGATTTTCCTCCTGCATTGTTGTTTCAGGTTGCTAGGCTCCTCGTGCAGGGTCGAGGATTTCTTTGAGTTAGGAAGAAACCCGAGGAAGTATTGTACTTCATGGTTGGGCAGAAAAGGTGCCTTAATCACACTCTTGGCCCCAACTTGCAAGAAGACTAGTGGTGTCACAACGGTTGAGGTTCAGAGGTTGATATGCTATAAATGTATTCATGTATTATTTTGAATGGCTTGTAAATCCCACTTGTAAATGTAATTCTTTTGAAATTCAGTATTGTAACATTGAAATAGATGTATTGGAATGAAATTTTTGATGTAACATTGAAATAGATGTATTGTTTGAAAGTTAATGATGGAATTGAAACTTGAATGAATTTATGGAAACTCATTGATATACAAATGGCATTTGCATATGTATCATTGCAATGATCCTTGTTAATGAAATTTACTTCTTTTGCATACATGGCATGGAATTTATTATTGAATTTTCCTTTTGAGCAATTATGGAAAGATCTTAATCTATGCATCCTTTGTTTTTAATATACTTGGAATGTAATTAGATTGGCAATTATGTAGTTTAAAGAACATCATCTATTGAGTGTTACACATACTTTCTCTCCCCTCAAGGGCATCACCTATAAGGGAAAACAACTATTATGCAACTACCTTTTCTTTTACTGCACTTTGTTTTCTTCACACATTCTCTACACAATCCCCCTAACTACAACAATCAACAATTCACTACCTACTCCTCCTAAGAGGCAGCCACCAACATCATTCTAAAACAAGGAATGAATCTTAAAATCCACTGAGTTGATGCATAACATTATGCATCTAATTGAAAGAACGAGGGGAAATAACCTCTAAATTCTCCTGGAGATACTCAAAAGTATCCTTAGGAAGAGCCTTAGTGAAGATATTTTCAACTTGATCCTTTCTAGGCACATACTCCAACTTCACCTCATTCTCTACAACCTTCTCTCTTAGAAGTGATACTAGATTAAAATATGCTTTTTCCTTGAATGCATTACCAGATTCTTTGAAATATTGATAGCACTTGTATTGTTACATAAGATAGGAATTGGTTTATTATATGAAATTATAATATCCTTCAAGGTTTTCTTTATCCACAACACCTATGTGCAATATGATGCTACAACAATGTATTTTTCCTCTATAGTAGATAATGACACTGAATCCTACTTCTTGCTTAACCAAGACACCAACCTACTTCCAAGAAAGAAAGAACCACCACTTGTACTTCTCCTATCATCCACAACTTTCCCAATCTACATCTATATAAACACTTAGAGAGAAACCATTATCCTTTGGATACCATAAACCATGTTTCGAAGTGATTTTTAAGTATCTAACTATTATTTTTATTGCTGCCACATGTGACTCTCTAGGATCTTCTTGAAATATAGCCACAAGACAAACTACATGCATGATATTCAGTCTAGTCAAAGTTAGATATAACAGTCCTTCAATCATTGATCTATACTTTATTTGATCACCCTTAGAAGATTCTTCATTCTTACTCAGGTTGCAACCAATAACCATAGGAGTACATATCAGTTTAGAGTCCTCCATTCCAAAATTCTTTAGCATTTCCTTGACATAATTTGATTGTGAAATGAATATACCTTTCTCTATCTAATTGATTTGAAGTCCAAGGAAGAAATTCATCTCCCCAAACATAGACATATCAAACTATTTTTGCATCTCTTCTATAAATTTATTGCACATACTTTCATTTCCTCCAAATATTATTTCATCAACATACACTATCAAAATTAGAATTTGATCTTTCTCAACTCTAAAGTAAAGATTTCTATCTACGATACCTTTATTGAATCCTTGCTGCAACAAGTACATATCTAATCTTGCATACCGAGATCGAGGGTCTTGTTTGAGTCCATGTAATGTCTTCTTCAATCTATAGACCATATTAGGATCATCTGATAAATAAAAACCTTCTAGTTGTTCAATGTAAACTTCTTCTTCTAGCTCACCATTGAAAAATGCAAACTTCACATTGATCTGATAAACTCTGAAATCCTTATGTGCTGCAAAAGCCAAACAAATTCTAATACCCTCCATCCTTTCCACTGAAGAAAATGTCTCCTCAAAGTCTTTTCCTTCTACTTGTGAGTAACCTTCACACACTATCCTTTCCTTGTTCCTAACAACTTCTCCACTCTCATTTAGTTTGTTCTAGAATACCCACTTAGTTCCAATCACATTCTTGTTCACTGGTCTTGGGATAAGTTCCCAAGTCTAATTCTTCTTCCATATCCTTGATCCAAAATTCATCTTTGCATGCCTCAATCAGTGTTTTAGGTTCAAATTTGGAAAGTAAACATAAATTTACTTGTTATTCTATCATAGCAGCCTTTCTTCTTGTCAATACACCTCTACTTTTGTCACTAATTATCTAACATTCAAAATAATTCTTTTGCACATACTTAGGGGTCTTAGGGATTCTTTCTAGAGCTTCTTCCTCTTCAACCTGCACTTCTTTTTCCTTACCATTATCTTTTTATTTGTCTCTGCAAGAGGACTCATTTAATTCATATCCATCTATCAACACTGAGCTTTTTTGCAAGTCTTCATCTACTTTGACACTTGCACTTTCAACAATCATTTTTAGTCTCTTGTTGTAGCATTAGAAAGCCTTGGTCTTTGTAGAATGTCCAAGGAAGATTCCTTCACCAGATCTAGCATCAAAATTTCCTAAGTTTTCTTCATCTTTTCTTATATAACACTTGCTTCCAAACACTCTAAAATACTTGACAGTAGGAGTTCTTCCATACCACCCCATAGGGATTCTTTGAACTATTTGTCGTTTCTTGCGCTTTGTTAAGTATATAGGTTGCAGTATGAATTACTTCTCTCAAGTAGACATTTGGTAGATTTGCTTCTTTCATCATTTTCCTTACTGCTTCCTGAATAGTCCTATTCTTCCTTTCCACCACTCCATTCTATTGAGGAGTCCTAGGAGCTAAAAAATGTCTCTTTACTCCATGCTCTTCACAAAAACTATTAAACTCATTGGAGGTGAACTCTCCATCTCAGTCAGATCTTAAAAATTTGATTTCATATCCATTTCATTCTCAATCATAGCTTTGAATACCTTAAACTTGTCTAGATCTTCTAATTTGTCTTTGAGAAGAGTTACCCAAGTCATTCTAGAGTAATCATCAATCAACAACATGAAATACCTATCACCTTGAAAAATTCTTGTTCTTGTAGGTCCACAAACGTCTGTATCCACCAATGCAAAAGCTACTGTGATAGAATATTTTTTGACATTGAACATTTTTCTTGTTTGCTTCCCAACTTGACATTCCTTACAAACTACATTTATAGGCTTTATAATCTTTGGTAGATCTCTCATAGCTTGAGTAGAGCTGATTCTAGCTAAGCTATCAAAATTGATGTGACACATTCTTCTATTCCATAGCCAAATTTCATTAATTTGATTCATAAAGAACATACCAGTAGCACCCTTAAGCTAATAAACATTTCCATCTATCCTTCTTCCTATAGAAACTAGAATTCCAGATCCTTTCTTGATCTCACAGCCACCATCCTGAAACACAAGATTATATCCTTTGCTACACATTTTTCCTACACTTAGAAGATTGTGCTGAAGACCCTTAACATAAAGAACATCATCTGTATTATGCTTGCCATAAAAATTGATTGAACCTTTTCCACACATCTTAGTAAATGTAACATCTCCAAACTTAACAAGACCTTCTTCAAGCTTCTCAAGTTTAATAAAATTACTCTTATCACGTATCATGTGATTTGGGCATCTATTGTCAATAATCCAACATTTTTTTTCCTCTCTAGCATGAAAATAATTCACCATAGTTCCATTATGACCTTCTTTCAGAGAAACTTCCTTCATACATCTCTCAGAGTTAGAAAAATTAGTTCTAACATTTAGACCCATGAACAAGCATTCATTATCCTCATCATCATGGTAATCAGATTCATCATTAGATATACTAGAATCTTCTTTAACATAGTAACTTCTCTTAATTGATTTACATTTGTAGATAGGAATAAAATCAAAGGTTTAAATGCATTGAAGACAATAAATAAATTAAATCCTATCAAGCACCATGAAGTACAAACTAGAATGAAAATAAAAATAATAAACAAAGAAAATGCAAACCGATTTTCAAACTAGTGTTGATTGATCTCCATGGCTCTTCTCCACCTGCACAAGGATGCGAGATTTCGAAGGGTTGACAATAGAGGAGGAATGTTGATTGCTCACTATTGTAGCGTAACAACTTGATATGATGACAAATGGAGAATGATAAGAACGAATGAAAGATTGAGGAATGATTTTGGCAGAATACGGATGTTTGAAGAAGATCCGATCCCAATGGCTTGTGAAAGGTTAGATTTATAGATTTTCGAAGACAAAAGCTTAGTTGGAAAAGATCAACAGTTGAGATTTAGTCTGGTAAGATGAACGGTAAGAGATTTTCCAAAGTTGAGAGAGAGATAGAAGGTTTCCTCTTTTTCAATTTCTCTCATTTAGATCCGAAGGAAGGTTGCCGTTTTGAAGAATGAGTTAAAATTAATTTCATAATTAAATAAATTTATTTATTTAATTACATGTGAGGATGAAATTAGAACCTCGCATAATTAAATAAGTAATATTTAATTATGTGTGAGAGATGATTTTAGAAGGTAATTAAATATTTAATTATTTGTGGAGTGAGAAAAGATATTAAATTAAATATTTAATATATTTAATTTAACTACAAGATGAAGGGGGTGTTTGGAGGAGTATTCTCTTATTCAAATTCAAATATTCAAATTTTGAATAATATGATAATTAATATAAATAAATTGTAAAATTTATTTAATTTAATTAAGAGGAATATGGAATATGGTAATAATTAAATAAAGTTATTTATGTAATTATGGTGGAAGAATTATAAGAGTGAATAGTATAAATAAATAATTAAATTTATTTATATGTAGATGACTTTAGAGGATTAATTAAATAATTTATATTTAATTAATTAACAAGCTTGATTAACATTGACCATTTTTAGACATATACATTTTGCCCCTCTTTGAGATGATGTTTGAGATGAGATTTTTGTCGAGTAACATCATTTCAAAGAAGTTAAGGTTTGGATAGAGGAGAATGGATAATGATAGAAAGAGAGGATGATGGAATGATGATGCCCCCTCGAGAGGATAGGCGGGTTGAACAAACACGGGTAGGCTCTCGAAATGAAATGATAAGGATAGACAAGATGAATGATGCAAGATAAAAAGTGGATGAAGGAGATGAATGATACGTTATGCTGCAATGAAGGTGAGCAACCATGATGTTTGATATAGCACTAGACGTTATGCACCATGATATAAGGACCAAGGTGACGATGTGTCTCATGCCCCAGCTTAATACAACCTTCTCTAGACGTATGAGGAAGTAGACTTAGAGCATTAAATTCCTAATGCACAAAAGGTATGATATGACCTTAGATGCAAAGGATAGTGCAAAAAGCTACTCCAACATACACAAGATATGAATATTAGCTAGAATGATACGGATTTGATACAAATGCAAGATAAAATTATAACACACACAAGCAAGCATGCACAAATGATACAAAAACAAACAAGGTATTTCCCCTGTCAAGCTGTAAACCGTTGATTGAAGGATTGATTGATGATGATGATAGTGTTGTCATTGTGGGGAGCGGCATGTCCCTAGATCAACACAAGGATGATGATAATTGATTGATTGACTTTGATTTGGTTTACGACAAAATTAGGACCAAGACCAAAGGATGTGATTGGATAATTTGACAAGATTGATTGACTTGCATTTGGATTATTGCTTGGATTGATTGGAGATGATATGTGTAGATAGGGTAAAAATCAGATTTTAATGTTTAATGAAAACAATAAACTAATTAGATCTATCAAGCACAATGGAGTACGAGCTAATACGAAAATCACAATAAACAACACAAAGGCAAACCAATCTCCGCATCAACTCGATTTATCTCCATTGCTCTTCTCCACCTGCATGAGAATGCAAGATTTTGAAGGGTTGACAATGGAGGAATGTTGAGTGCTCATTCCTGTAGCATAACGACTTGACGATGACAATGACAAATAGAAAGAATGATAGGTAGAGATGGAGACTGATTTTTGACAGAGTCTGGATGCTAAACGAATCAACCCCCTAAATGGAATGCGAGAGGTCGTATTTATAGAGCCGTGACGTTGATGAAGATAAGATTTGACAAGATTCGACAATGATTTGATTTTTGACAAAAGAGGAAATACCATGAGATGAGATAAGATTTCAAAAAAGATGGAAAGATCTCATTTCCTGTTTTAAGGAAATAAATCTCGAAAAAGACAAGAAGATAATTGATGAATTATCTAATTAAATTAATTAATTAGATGCACACGATTTCAGTTTTGGAAAGAAAGCGAGAAGATCTTTTAGGATTTTATCAATTAAATAAATTTTGGATTTATTTAATTAACGTTGAATTTATGATTTCATTAATTAAATAATATAAATTATTTAATTAACATTAGAAGAATGAATAGAAATGATTTAATTAATTAAATAATATAAATTATTTAATTAACATTAGCGAAATGGATGGATTATGAATATGAATTTAATTAAATAAATAAAATTTATTTAATTAAATAGATGATGACATGGGTACCTAGGGCAGAGTGTGCTACAAGATGCCTAAATGATGAAATGCTGAGACAGGTGTTGCAAGAGGACAATTTTGGGTGTCTACATTTTGCCCCTCTTTGAGATGATGTGATTTGTGTCGAGTAACATCATTTCAAAGAAACTAAGGTATGGATAGAGAAAAATGGATAATGATATAAAGATAGGATGATGATGCCCCCTCGAGAGGATAGGCGGGTTGGACAAACACGGGTAGGCTCTCGAAATGAAAAGGGACTGGTCAAGAACCAAAGATGAAGGAATGGATGATACGTTATGCTGCAATGAAAGATGAGCAACCATGATGTTTGATATAGCACTAGACGTTATGCACCAAGATATAAGGACCAAGGTGACGATGTGTCTTGTGCCCCAACGTAATACAACCTTGTCTAGACGTATGAGGAAAGAGGCTTAGAGCATTAAAGTCCTATTGCACAAAAGGTATTATGTGACCTTAGATGCAAAGGATAATGCAAAAAGATATTCCAACACACACAAGATATGAATATTAGCTGGAATGATATGGATTTGATACAAATGCAAGATAAAATGATAACACACACAAGCAAGCAAGCAAGCATGCACAAATGATACAAAAACAAACAAGGTATTGCCCCTATCAAGCTGTAAACCGTTGATTGATTGACTGATTTTGATTGATGATGATAGTGTTGTCATTGTGGGGAACGACATATCCCTAGATCAACACAAGGATGATTAATAATTGACTGATTGACTTTGATTGATTGGGTTTACAACAAGATTAGGATCAAGACCAAAGGATGTGATTGGATAATTTGACAAGATTGATTGACTTGATTGATATGGATTGACTTGCATTTGGGATTATTGCTTGGATTTTTGTTGGCTATTTGATTTTTGGATTTTGAAATGTTTTGATTTTTTTTTGGACTTTTGACATGTTTTGACTTTTTTTGGATTTTTGACATGTTTTGACTTTTTTTAGAATTTTGAAATGTTTTGATTTTTTAGAATTTTGACATGTTTTGATTTTTTAGAATTTTGACATGTTTTGACTGTTTTGGACTTTTGACATGTTTTGAGGTGTCAAAGGATGAAAATTTGAATAGCCTTTGTGCTAGATACCAATGACAAGGGGAAAACCAAGTCTAGGTGCAAGGGGATAGATGGGACTAATGGATGAAAGGGGTGTATGTGTCACAAGGGAGCAAGGATGTGATCTCCAGAAACTATGTCGCATAGGAATAACATGCCCCATTCTAGGTACAAGACTTAGGATTTTTCATGACAAAGCTTATGACAATGAGATAATGATATGCTTGTTTGGAAGGGATGAGGTATGTCAAGAGATATCCAAAGAATGTTTCAACACTTTGCCCTTATATCTTCATCAAGATCAAAAAGAGAAGGGTGGATAAATGGACTCAATATGATAGGTATGTATGATGGATAAAGATGGTAGGTAGGATGGAAATGACAAGACATGAAAATGATAAGTCGGATAGATGAGACATTGTGCCCCCAAGTGTAAGTGACATAGAAGATCAACCTACACATGATGCCTGTTTGCCAGGTTTTCATCACGGTACTTATCCAGGGTGCCTGTTTACCAGGTTTTCACCGTTGGATGAACGAATTTCTCTTTACTCTTTTTTTTTAATTCTTTATTTTATTTTATTTTTTTGACTTTTTGACTTTTTGGATAGGAGGGACTTAAGTGTCTAGTTGCATGAAAGGTGATAGTCCCACTAGGGATGGATGTCATTGCATGGACCATGTCAAATGTCATTATGCTCATAGATGTGGTAAGGGATGACATGAAAGGGAGATGGAGTAGGTAGATGATGGATTATGATGTAGATTATGTTGGGAAGATGATAGGGATTATATGGGACTTATGCAAAAGATGAATGGGGAGGCTTAGCCAAAAGCATGGACCATAGGAAGATGATGGGGGAGATATGTAGGATAATGAGTGAAGGGTGGGGAGAAGGAGTTATGTGGATTTGTTGTGAGATGGAAGGGAACCATGACCAATGGTTGCACACATTGTGATAAACTTTGAAGCTTTTGATGGGAAGGTGGTGTAGGAAGCAATGGAGATGTTTGCTTAGGAGATGGGTGAAGAAGTGCTTTAGGTACCCACATAGACTTAGTATTTTTATGACTTTTATTGGGCTTGTCGGTTTTCGAAATTTGAGATTTTTGGATGGAATGTGTATTTTGGATGGGAGGGGATGGTTGGGATTTTTGTGACATGAATGCCTTGTCTGACTTGGTTTCTTTTTGCTTAGGGACCCAAACCAATTTGTTTTTTAGACTTTTCTTTTGAAGGTATGGGATTATATAGCTTTTTAGATGAACTTGGCTTTGACTTTTTCCCATTGTATGCTAACGCTTTAGGACCTTTGACTTTATATGTAGAGGCATCCAAATTTTTATTTTTGAATCCCATGGGGTAGATGGAATGAGTGGAAGCTTTATGTTTACACAATGTGTGCATTTGTTGGTCATGACTAGGATATTTAGGATATTTATGAATGACTTGGGGTATTAGGTGTTGGAAGTAATGGTGGTGGATGGAGGGATATTAGGAGTTGGAAGTAATGGTGGTAAAGTGGATGGTGGAAGGTGTATGGTCACATGCTTTTGACATTTGTAGGATGACAGTGGTGGAATTGAAACATATGTTTTAGGCGTATGATAGGCTTTATGATGGAAAGTGGACTTAGGATGCATGGAGGAAATACCAACATCTTGAGATTGGTGTCCTTGAGGTGTATGTACAAGGCCATAAGAGCATGGAGGGAATTTGACATGGATGGGCTCCAAAATATCTTGTTCATGAAGGCCTAAACCTTTACCTTGGTGGTTCATATTTTGGAGTGTGCAATGGACAATAGGACTAGGTGTAGGTGGAACACTAGACACGATTTCCTTATTGGAAAGACCAAGTGGATATGATGGAAGACTTGCAATGGGGTCGATAGTGGGTGATGGAGGATTTAAAGGATCTTGAGGATGTTCATTTAGATCCACATTATTGGTTTGATCTTCTATAATAGCTTGGGAGGCAAGTGTCTCATCAAGGAAAGTGGATCTTGATGGGGTTTGGGTGGGATCATGAATGGCATAACAGTCAAGGAGTGGATCATTTTGGACTTCTTGGTCAATGGTAGGGTCTTGGTCAAAGATGGGGTTGTCGTGGATGATATAATTGGGATTGAAATCTTTGTCAAGGGTAGGTGTATTTTGGATGTCTTGCTCATGGATGGGTATAGGATCAAGTTGCTCATAAATAGCTTCTTCATAGGTAATATCTTGATCATACAAAATATATACGTTATGGATGGGTTGGATGAAAGTGGTTTGATCTTGATTAGGACTAGGGCTTGATGTTTCCACATGCTTGGGAGTAGACTTTTGACATAACTCTTGAGTTTCTTGCATGGAAGTGGAAGGGGATGACTCTTGAAGAGACTTGACATGTTCTTGATGGTCAACAACATAGGAGCATGAAAGAGGGTGACTTGGACTTATGAGGGGAGAATCTTGACTTGACTCAAGGGGTTGAGGATGACATGGTTGACTTGAAGGACTTGGCATGACGTTTGAGGACTCTTTGGTATGTTCAAGTATATGTGTTGAATGACATGGAGACAATTGATTCCTTGCTTGTAGCCCTTGGGTCACATCCTTTGTAGGTGGATTGGTGGATTTATGTAATGCCATCAATTTATGTTTAAAATATCTAAATGTAAGGCCTTGATTTGATGGAGGATTAGATGATGGTGGGGGTAATGA
The DNA here is from genome assembly GCA_007258455.2 of Sequoia sempervirens. Lineage (NCBI taxonomy): Eukaryota > Viridiplantae > Streptophyta > Pinopsida > Cupressales > Cupressaceae > Sequoia > Sequoia sempervirens. The sequence continues at coordinate 647,036,215 of VDFB02271358.1, forward strand.
AGAGTTTGATTGGTTAGAAGGTGCAGAAGCCAATGGATTAGGACTAGGACATGGTGGATTAGGGATAGGAATTTGATTGGATGGTGGTAAGGGCGCATGGACTAGATTGGTGTTCCCCTTGTCAAAAGTGGCATTAAGACTTAAAGGCTCTTGTTGTTGTTGCCAAGGTGGACTTGGGAAGCTACGTTCTTGTTGTGATATGAATGGACATGTTGATGTGGCATTGTCATAATAGATAGATGTGTTGGGTTGGCATGATGATGAAGGTGACACATAGGATTGTGGTTGCATGTGTTGAGGTTGAAATGGTGTTTGGACTTGTGATATGATTTGTTGTTGTGATGATGATGGAGGGGTTGAATAGGATAACGACTGTTGAAAGGTTGATTGATGTGGACAAGGGTTGACATTAGAAGAGTTGTGATAGGTTGATGAAGGGGAAAGTTGATATGTGGATGGATGAGGTTGATATGATGATATAGGTGACACATAGGGTTGATGTGAAATGTGTTGATGTGGTGATTGGACTTGATGATGTGCTTGTTGGACTTGAAAATTGGCCATGAGGTATTGGATTTGTCCCATGAGTTGTTGCATTTGAGGTGATTGGTTTGTTTGAAGATGTTGGATAATGTTATGGGCATTGTGAATGATTTCTTGTTTTGAAGGTGATTGGCTTGTTTGAACTTCATGAAGCACGTGAATAAGCTCTTGTGCTACGTCTTCCAATGTTTTCATGGTGTAAAATGATGTTGATTGAATTGAAGAGATGATGATGATTGGGATATGATGTGGAATGACAAGATTGGATGACTTGGATGACTTGGATGATGTGGCAAGTGTTTATTGGAAGTTTGACTTGGGCAATATCAAACACAAGATCTCACATGTAAATGCATAAACACACACACCAAGCACAATGATAAGTTTGTCTTCCAAGATTAGATGTTATGATTAAGCAAGCACTCGAATACACAACAACAAGCCCTATGACTAATTAAATGGGGTATGGCCAATTAGGTCTCACACTAGTTTGCACAAGGTTGACTAAGGGATGATTTGAAAGCAAAATCCTGCCAATAAGCCGGGAGAAAGGGGTAACCCACCCTTCACCTTCACTTCCCAAAGGTATAAAGTTCTTTGGGGCTTAGCTCAGAGTGACAAGATTTCAACTCCCAAATGAGCGTGTCTTTGGATTCACACTCTATTGAGGTCGTCCCTTGGAGGGGTGTGTGCTCCAAGCAGGCCTCCTACGAAGGTTATGACAAAAGCAAACCAAGTGAGGTGCCTTGAAGGACACACACACTTGATTCACACTTGCAATGATTAATTGACCCTTAGAAAATGAAATGTGTGTAAAACAGTTCAAGCACTTGTCCTTTTTAGATCCCAAATCAAATGTGTACGAAGACAGTGGTTAATTTTAGACCCGATTTTCGATATGTGATTGAAGACAATATTCGTTTTAAGAACCCCAAATCGAAATGTGTTTGCAAACAATGATTGATTTTATGCCCCCAAATTGAAATGTGACAAACAATGATTAATGAGAAATGAAAGCTTAGAATGTATGCACCTGATTATTTGCTTTCCAATTTGACGTGTAGGACTGATGTCAACATTGTTCCAGCTCCGTATGATTCACCGACAAATCGCCAAGACAAAAAGAAAAGACATGGATGCAAACAAAATTGAGATTAGATCGAAAAACATTCAATTTGTTAATAATCTAAACTAAGATACAAATGGGAAATCTAAATTAGATAAAAATAAATAAATAAATAAATAAATCAAAAATCTAAATTAAAATAAAAATTAAAAATCTGACTAACTTAGAAATTTAAAAAATAATCTAAATGCAAAAGTTTAAAATCTAAACTAAATTAGTAACTAAAGGAAATCTAAACTAAATGAGAAATAATCTAAACACAATTAGTAATAATCTAAATTTAAAATTAAATCTAAAAGGTTAAATCTAAATTAAGATTAATTCTAATAACAATCTAATTTAAATCTAGTTAAAAAATCTGAGTTAAAATCTAAATCAAATCTAATTAAAATCTAAAAAAAAACTAAATCTAAAAAAAAAGTTTAAACCTAAATTAATACTAAAAATAAATAAATAAAAGAAATCATAAACTAAATTAAAGCTAAGACCAATCTAAGAAATTGCTAATTAAACATGGCATGGCGTAGCGATTATCATAGACAGTCCAAGATGCCCACGGTAGATTGTTCCCTAGACTACTTAGGCCGGCGATGGAGAGAGCAGAGATGGTCAAAGCCGTGAAGAAAACCCTGACCAAAGGCTTTAATGATGTCGATGTGAGTAAATGGGACGCAGATGCAGGGATTAAATGCTGAACAAAGGTTTAATACGCAAAATATGGAGTCCAACCATTAACGGGTGACCAAGGGAAGGGATGATAACAATGGCGGTAGAATGTTGTATGACAGCAGAGTAACGGTTTAGCAGTGGGCAATGGGTGAATTTCAGGAGATGACCGCACCACATATCATCCGTGAACGAGCTTTGATCGAACTTAATATTGTTGACAAGTAACATCGATAGGGCTTTGAAAGCGTGACAGATCCGTTCGATTATGCCATATAGAATTCGCTTTGATTAAGCAATTAAAGACAAAAACATTTCCATTTTCCTCAAAGATCGCTGAAATGAAGATCACAATGACCAGAATCATGCCGATTTGGACAAACACGGTTGTGGGCGATGCATTTAAGAAAGAAGCTTCTTCGCAGATGACATAAGAAGATTCTTCCTGTAAATCCGATGGCAAAGTAATCAACTGCAACTATACCATAATCAACTGCAACTATACCAAATTCTGATTGGAAATCTAATAGACGGCGATGAATGCACAGAGAGGGGGAAGCTAGGTTGAATAATGACAACACAGTATGGGCGGGGCACCATATTAGATGCTTTGATTGACCAACATCCAGCAAGAAGGTGAGTATGATAGCTTATGTCTGCTATAGCTACTCCAGAAAGACAAATATATGAATCTTGGACCGAACTATAGCCAAAGGGAATAAACTAGCTCGAATGGCATCAGAAAGACAAAATCAAGCAATGCAGGTAACCACGCTACAAAAAGTCTAACTGCAAATGTGGGAGCCAACGGTGATAGCTATGGCGTAGGAAATGGATATGACAGTGGCCAGTGACCACAATACTAACAGATCAAAGTGATAAAAAAAACCCGACTATGACGACAATTGAAGAATGACACATACCTTCTATGATGAAATTTGAGACCACAAAGACGAATTTGTACCAGTGATTGAGAAAGCATCCACACTGCTAAATACAAAACCAATCTTGTGGAGATCAAAATCTCCCGCCAAGTACGCTGCCAATGATGCCAAAGTCTGCAACAATTTACTCTCAAAACTTGACAAACGAAGGTTAGAAAATGCAAACTTTTAGAAGAAAAATCTGCAAAATATATGATTAAATCGAAATACATCGGGTTCACCAAATGTAGATAGGGTAAAAATCAGATTTTAATGTTTAACGAAAACAATAAACTAATTAGATCTATCAAGCACAATGGAGTACGAGCTAATACGAAAATCACAATAAACAACACAAAGGCAAACCGATCTCCGCATCAACTTGATTTATCTCCATTGCTCTTCTCCACCTGAATGAGAATGCGAGATTTTGAAGGGTTGACAATGGAGGAATGTTGAGTGCTCATTCCTGCAGCATAACGACTTGACGATGACAATGACAAATAGAAAGAATGATAGGTAGAGATGGAGACTGATTTTTGACAGAGTCTGGATGCTAAACGAATCAACCCCCTAAATGGAAAGCGAGAGGTCGTATTTATAGAGCCGTGACGTTGACGAAGATAAGATTTGACAAGATTCGACAATGATTTGATTTTTGACAAAAGAGGAAATACCACGAGATGAGATAATATTTCAAAAAAGATGGAAAGATCTCATTTCCTGTTTTAAGGAAATAAATCTCGAAAAAGACGAGAAGATACTTGATGAATTATCTAATTAAATTAATTAATTAGATGCACACGATTTCAGTTTTGGAAAGAAAGCGAGAAGATCTTTTAGGATTTTATCAATTAAATAAATTTTGGATTTATTTAATTAACGTTGAATTTATGATTTCATTAATTAAATAATATAAATTATTTAATTAACATTAGAAGAATGAATAGAAATGATTTAATTAATTAAATAATATAAATTATTTAATTAACATTAGCGAAATGGATGGATTATGAATATGAATTTAATTAAATAAATAAAATTTATTTAATTAAATAGATGATGACATGGGTACCTAGGGCAGAGCGTGCTACAAGATGCCTAAATGATGAAATGTCGAGACAGGTGTTGCAAGAGGACAATTTTGGGTGTCTACAATATGAAGAAACAGTTTGTAATGATATGATGATAGATTAGATGATAGGATGTGATGAAGCGAATAGAAGAATTGAGGTGATTGGAATGATTTAGGTTGAAGTGATTTGATTGGAATGAGGTGAGGGATTGAGTAGATGAAATTGGAAGAAGTAATTAGATGGATTGATTTTATTGCTTGGATTTTGTTGGCTTTTTGATTTTTTTGGATTTTTGGGGATATTTTGATTTTTTTGGATTTTTGAAATGTTTTGGATTTTGAAATGTTTTATTTTTGGATTTTTGAAATATTTTGATTTTTTTTGGATTTTTGAAATGTTTGATTTTGGATTTTTGAAATGTTTTGATTTTTGGATTTATGAAATATTTTGATTTTTGGACTTTTTGAAATGTTTTGATTTTTTTTTGGATTTTTGAGATGTTTTAAATTTTTTTTTGGACTTTTGAAATGTTTTGAGGTGTCAAAGGATGAAAATTTGAGTAGCCTTTGTGCTAGATACCAATGACAAAGGGAAAACCAAGTCTAGGTGCAAGGAGATAGATGGGATTGATGGATGAAAGGGTGGGTGATGGGATAAAGGCGCATGATAGATGGATGGATATAAAGGATAGGTCATAGTGAATGGAATGGATGTATGCATCATAAGAGAGCAAGGATGTGATATCCAAAGACTATGTCGCATAGGAATAACATACCCCATTCTAGGTACAAGACTTAGGATTTTTTTCATGACAAATCTTATGACAATAAGATAATGATAGGATTGGTTTAGAAGGATGAGGTATGTCAAGAGATACCCAAAACATGTTTCAACATTTTTCCCCTATGTCTTCATCAAGATCAAAAGAAGAAGAGTGGATGAATGGACTCAATATGATAGGTATGTATGAATAGACTCAATATGATGGCTAAAGATGGCAAGTAGGATGGAAATGACAAGACATGAATGATAGGAGGGATAGATAAGACATTATGCCCCCAAGTGTAAGTGACATAGAAGATCAACCTACACATGATGCCTATTTTCTAGGTTTTCATCATGGTACTTATCCAGGGCACCTGTTTACCAGGTTTTCACCGTTGGACGAAGGGATTTCTCTTTACCTTTTTTTTTTTGGATAGGAGAAAGGGAATATGGATGGGAGGGACTCAAGTGTCTAGTTCCGTGAAAGGTGATAGTCCCACTAGATATGGATGTCATTGCATGGACCATGTCAAATGTCATTATGCTCATAGATGTTGGTAAGGGATGACATGAAAGGGAGATGGATTAGGTAGATGGCGGATTATGAAAGTCTTATGTAAGAATGGATGGAGAATAGTGGATGATGATGTGGATTGAATAGGACCTATGAAAAAGGATGGATGAAAGGTTTATGCAAAAGCATGGACCATAGGAAGGTGATTGGGAAGATATGTAAGATAGTAGTTGAAGGATGGGGAGGTGGAGATATGTGGGATTGTTGTGAAATGGAAGGGAACCATGACCAATGGTTGCACACACTGTGATAAACATTGAAGCTTTTGATGTGGATGCGGTGTAGGAAGCAATGGAGATGTTTGCTTAGGAGGTGGTGGATGAAGTGATTTTGGTACCCACATAGATTTAGTATTTTTATGATTTTTATTTTGCTTGTGGGTTTTAGGAATTTGAGATTTTTGAATAGAATGTGCATTTTGGATGTAAGGGGATGGTTGGGATTTTTGTGATGTGAATGCCTCGTTTGACTTGATTTCTTTTTGCTTAGGTACCCAAACCATTTTTTTTTTAGACTTTTCTTTTGGAGGTATGGGCTTATATAACTTTTTAGATGGATTTTGCTTTGACTTTTTGTATTGATGTCCTAAGGCACGAGAACCCTTAGGATTTTTTACTTTATAGGTAGAGGCATTGAAATTTTTGCTTTTGAATCCCATGGGTATGGTGGAATGGGTGGAAGCTTCATGTTTATACAATGTGTGCATTTGTTGGCCATGATTAGGAATGTTAGGGTATTTATGGATGGAGGGATAAGGGGATTGGATAATGGGGATATTAGGTGTTGGGAGAAGTGGAGGTAGATTAGATGAAGGGATATTAGGAGTTGGAAGCAATGGTGGAAGATTTGATGGCGGAAGGTGTATGGTCACATGCTTTTGACATTTGTAGGATGATGGAGGTGGAATTGCAACATATGTTTTGGGTGTATGATAGAATTTATGATGGAAAGTGGACTTAGGAGGCATGGAGGAAATACCAACATCTTTAGGTTGTTGTCCTTGGGGTGTATGTCTAAGGCCATAAGAGCGTGGAGGGACTTTGACATGGATGGGCTCCAAAATACCTTGTTCATGAAGGTCCAGACCTTTACCTTGGTGGTTCATGTTTTGGAGTGTGCAATGGACAATGGGACTAGGTGTAGGTGGAACACTAGACACAATTTCCTTATTGAATGGAGAAAATAATGTTTTTTGTTGTTCTAAGGAGGAACATTCATGAATGAGGGTGGAAAGACCAATAGGATATGATGGAAGACTTGCAATGGGGTCGATAATGGGTGATGGGGGATCATTAGGATCTTGATTAGCATTGTGTTCACTTAGATCCAATGTATTTGTTTGATCTTCTATGTGTGCTTGGGAGGCATATGTCTCATCAAGGGAAGTGGATGTTTGTACATCATGGATGGGTGAGGTGGAAAGCTCTTGACCATGGAATGCATAAAGTTGGCTAAGAGGATCATCATGGTCTTCTTGATCATAAAAGGGGTCTTGATCAAAGATGAAAGATTGATCATGAATAGTATTAGGTATGTTACGAATGGAATCATTGGGAGGGTGTTGATCTTTATGTGGATGAGGGGGTAATGTTTCCTCATGTTTAGGATTTTTCTCTTGACATACCTCATGACTTATTTGAATGGAGGTGGAAGGGGATTTCTCATGGAGAGACTTGACATGTTCTTGATGGTCAACATCATAGGAGCATGATAGAGGGTGACTTGGATGTAAGAGGGGAGAATCTTGAATTGGATCAAGGGGTGGTGGATGACATGGTTGGCTTGAAGGACTTGGCATGATGTTTGATGACTCTTTTGTATGTTCAAGAATATGAGTTGGATGACATGGCGACGTTTGATTCCTTGCTAGTATCCTTTGGGTCACATCCTTTGTAGGTGTAGGGGTGGAATATGTTGGCTTAGGGTTTTGGTTTTGATTGGATGATGGTATGATAAATTTATAGGGTGCATGTGCTAGATTGGTATTCCCCTCGTCAATGGTTGCATTAGAACAGGATGAAGTTTGACCATGTTGCAAGGTAGAACTTAAAGTCACATGTGGTTGTCGTGATGTGGCTTGATAGGTTGATGTGGCATTGACATACGAAGAAGTGGATGGATTAGATTGGTATGAGGTGGAAGGAGAAGCCCCTCGAAGTCTGATTTTATGTTTTGGTTTTGTTTCATGATTTGAACTAGAGAAAGAGACTCCTTGAATTATGACTTCAAGCTTAGGTTTAGGATTGGGCTTGTTTATGATTATGACCATTTTGACAAGTGGTGACTAGGACTAGGTTGGTGATGGTGATGATGTGGAATGATTAGATTGGATGACTTGATTGATTAGGATGAAATGGATAGGATGTGACTAAGAAGAGTGATTAGGATGAAAGTGGCTGGATATGAATGTGTTGGAAGAACGTGTAGAGTGACTTGTCTTTATGTGTTTGGTGTTTAGGTTGATTTGGAAATTTTTAAATGAATGATCACACATGCACACACATAAATCACTCACGTAAGACACATAAGCACGTTTGAATTTTGGAATTTATGAATGTGATTATTAAGTACACACTTGGAGAAGACACATCAACAGGTCCTAGAACTAGTCAAGTGGGTATGGCCAATTAGGTCTCAAGCTAGTCTACACAAGGTTGACAAAGGATGATTTGAAAGCAAAATCCTGCCACACAGCTGGGAGAAAGGGCTAACCCACCCTTCACCTTCACTTCCCAAAGGTATAAAGTTCTTTGGGGCTTAGCCAAGAGTGACAAGATTTGAACTTCCAAACAAGCGTGTCTTTCGATTCACACTTCGATTAAGGTCGTCCCTAGGGGTGATGAAATCCCCTAGCAGGCCTCCTAGAAAAGGGTTTGACAAAAGCAAACCAAGTGAGGTGTTTTTGATTAAACACACACTTGATTCACACTCATAATGGTTAATTTCCCTTAGAAATGAAATGTGTGGAAGAAAGCAATGAAGCACTCATTCTTTTTAGATCCCAAATCAAATGTGTAGGAAGACAGTGATTAATTTTAGACCCAATTTTTGAAGTGTGATTTAAGACAAGATTCGTTTTAAACCAATTGCAATGATGTGTTCAAACAAGATTGGATTTTATGTCCCAAATTGAAATGTGTGACAAACAAGATTAATGAGATGAAGGATGAGACGAGTGCACCTGGTTATTTTTTGCTTTCCAAGTTTTTGTGATTGATCCCAATGCTTTTCCAGTTCCGTATGATTCACTAACAAGTCACCAAGACAAAAGAAACAAATTAGAAATCTACTAGAACAAAAGTCCTATGTGCTGAAGAATATATGAAAATTTGATAAATTTAACTCTATAAAAGTTAATAAAAACCTACACCATTGGATAGCTTATGAAATTTTAGACCAAATAAAAAAAAAACTCGCTGAAAAAAACCAAAAAATGACCAAGATACAGCCATTTTAAGATTGACTAAAAAACTGCTGAAACAGTGATATATGCGCAAAAACAGAGGCTGTATGCGCTAAAACAGTGCTAGATGCATTAAAACAGTGTTAACTCTATCAAAGTTGATAAAAACCTGCACCATTGGATAGCTTATGACATTCTACCTCATTTCAAAAAAAAAAGCACTGAAAAAGACCAAAAAATGACCAAGATACGGCCATTTTAAGATTTACTAAAAAACTGTTGAAACAATGATATATGCGCTAAAACAGAGGCTGTATGCGCCAGAAAAAGTCCCATATGCACTAAAAAAATCCCAGATGCGCCAGAAAACGTCCCAAATGCACTAAAAGAAGTCCTAAATGCACTAAAAAAAATAAAATAAAATTATTTTTATAGATTTTTAATGGAATGGTATATGCACCATTCTGTACCGTATATGCACCGAAATAGTCCCTGGATGCGCCAAAACAGTTACTATATGCACCGAAATAGTGACTATATGCACTGAAACAGTTACTATATGCACTCCAGAATCCTGCAAAACAAAAAAGTCAAAAACCCCGTATGCGCCGCAGAAAATGTCGAATGCGCTTAAACGCCAATTTTTTTTCGAAAGTTGACTCCAAAATGCGGAAACTATCAAAAAAAACTCGCAGAGAATGTTAAATTCATGGGTTTGAGCCCCACGGTGGGTGCCATTTTATGTGTGAATGAAAAATGTATCAATCTAAATGAAATTCAAACACATATCAATAAGACATTAAATCAGAAAAACTAAAAAAGAAAACAGAATATTCAAACTGTGACTGTAGCTTCCTCGAAATCATCCTATCTCTCTCTAACTTCAGCGTTTTGTTATTTCCAATGGCTCTCAGATCAGCAGATCAAGCTTAGCAAAATGAACAGCTAAAGAACGAGATTTTGAAAATGCACACTATGCTAAATGCAAGATTTTGAAGGGTGATTATTGAAGGAATGTTGGTTGCTCAATTCTGCAGCATAACGACGCGACGAAAGTGATAGATGAAGATGGATGAAAGATTGAAGATTGATTTTGACAGAGTGAAGATACTAGATGAAGATTCGATACAAATGGCTTGTGAAAGGTTTGATTTATAGATTCTCGAAGACAAAAGCTTAGTTGGAAAAGATCAACGGTTGAGATTTAGTCTGGTAAGGTGAGTGGTAAGAGATTTTCGAAAGTTGAGAGAGAGATAGAAGGTTTCCTCTTTTTCAATTTTTCTCATTCAGATCCGAAGGAAGGTTGCCGTTTTGAAGAATGAGTTAAAATGAATTTCATAATTAAATAAATTAATTTATTTAATTACATGTGAGGATGAAATTAGAAGCTCGCATAATTAAATAAGTAATATTTAATTATGTGTGAGATGATTTTAGAAGGTAATTAAATATTTAAAAATATTTAATTATTTGTGGAGTGAGAAAAAATATTAAATTAAATATTTAATATATTTAATTTAACTACGAGATGAAGGGGGTGTTTGGAGGAATATTCTCTTATTCGAATTCAAATATTCAAATTTTGAATAATATGATAATTAATATAAATAAATTGTAAAATTTATTTAATTTAATTAAGAGGAATATGGAATATGGTAATAATTAAATAAAGTTATTTATTTAATTAAGGTGGAAGAATTATAAGAGTGAACAGTATAAATAAATAATTAAATTTATTTATATGTAGATGACTTTAGAGGATTAATTAAATAATTTATATTTAATTAATTAACAAGCTTGATTAACATTGACCATTTTTAGACATATACAACATTTATTCTCCTTAAATATGTCATTTGAAGCTTTGACTGGACATCTTGAAGAATAATGACCTAGCTTTCCACAATTGAAACATTTGAAAGGTAACTTACCTATGTATTTTCTAGTGCCCTTTTTCAATATCCTTACAAAAATTACTTCTAGCTCATAAAACTCATCTAGATTAGATTCCTCATTCTTCTTTGCCTTGCTAATTTTAAAATTAGTCTCTTTTCTTGAATCACTTGGACCAAAATATCTTAATTAAAAAGTAGTTAAAGCACCAAAAAATTAATCTCTAGAATAATGATCTAAATTCTAAGCTTCTTAAATAAAAAAACCTTATAACTATAAGATTTAGGAAGAGTTGTTAATACCTTCTTTACCACCTCATCTTCTTCAAGTTTTCCACCAAGGACTTTAATGGAATTGAAAACTTCATCCACTCTATGCATGTATCCTATAATATCTTCATCTTTTGTCATCCTTAGGGTCTCAAATTTAGTCTTCAAATTCTACATCTTTGCTTGCTTCACCTAATCATATCCTTCATAGATAATTTCTAGCTTTTTGTAGATCTCACCAACAATTTTAAGACTCATAACTTTCACAAGTTCTAAATTAGAAAGAACACTCAAAAAAGCATACCTTGCTTTACCATTATTCTCATATTTCTTGATCTCATCATTAGTACTCAAACCATTTTTAGGCATTGTATATCCAGTTTCAATAGACTTCCAAACTCCAAACCCTAGAAAAATAAGGAAAAATTATATCCTAGTTTTCCAGAATGCATAATTAGATCCATCAAATAGAGGATCCTACTTCTTATGTACCATCCCAGATCTACCTCAAGCGGTTAAGCTTTCTTCCAAGGAACCTTGCTTTGATACCAATTGTTGAATGAACAAGACAACTAAGAGGGGGGTGGGTGAATTAGTTGTACATTAAAACATCAAACCATCATTAACATTTAGATCTTTATTAATCCTTAAACCCTTAACAATGATTAAACCCTTATCATGCATTAGCAAAATGTAAACATGAGAAACAATAATGCAAACACATTCATACACACTAGAACACCAAATTTACATAGAAAAACTAAGAAGGGAAAAACCAAAGTGAGGATTAGATCACAATATAAAGTAATTGCAACATTGAATACAATAGGCTCATAGCCGGAGGACCATTTCCCAAAATAAATAAGGGCTCATTACTAATGGGTCACTACTAGAATAGAAAGAAGAAGATAGAAGATTGTTACAATGAGTAATCCATGTCAGAGCAACAAAAAATTTTCATCACTGCTTCACCAGAACATTCACACTCTCTCTGTAGAATGTAAACACCTTCTGCTCACTACTTCCAATAGTCTTAGTCATTAAATCTCACACTGCACTTCACACTTTCACACTTCACATCACAATCCTTCATCAACTCAACACATAAATAATACCGTCCTCAACCTTGAAAATAACCTACAAGGTTGGCTATGCACCTCAAACGTGCAAATTCAAATTAGGTCGGCACCAAAATATTCTCGTGGTGGAGAGGAATGAAGGTGGACCACATCACACCTTAAATCAAAACTAAATCCACATATACACACCACACCACACTTCCAAAAACACTGAAGCATATTCACAATTAGTGTAAACACCCAAGGTCAATCAAACCTATGTTAAAAACATTAAAAAATTAATTACACTTCTTCAAATACAAAGAAAATTTGTAGACCACGAACAACAGTTAAACATGTTGGCAAGACAAGGACAAAAAACTAAGAGGGGGGGTGAATCAGTTGTCTCAGAAATTTAAACTTTTCCCACTTATCTTAACTTAAATATCAGATCTGATGAATAAGCAATTAACCAAAGGAAATTAACACATTAGAGAGACAACGAACACCAAGATTTTTTACATGGAAACCTTGTTAGGGGAAAAACCACGGTGGATGTTAGTCCACAAGATTATACTCTGCTAAAAGTATAATGAAAATTAATAAGGGGAATGCACATGCATTTAGGCACACTTCCTAGAGCTCAATACTGAAATACAAAATGGGCTTACTGCCCAAAAGAATAGGATTAAAAATACAGAGGGTATGAACTGAGAAAATAGCTTCTACACAAGCCTGATTACAGTTCCAATTAAGCTCAACACTTCTTCACACTACAAACAACCTTCTTCACACTCTACTCTGCAACCGAATGATATTCACATATACACACATATGAGCACCTTATCGACTCACAACACTAATGAAACAATCACACTTATATATCTGCTACATGAGATTTCATCACAACTTAGTTGGCCAATAAAATAAAATATATTTGCAATTTCAGCCCAAATTTACAATTAAATTTTCAATGTGTATCCACCAAGGTTGGCCACAACATAGTGGAGACCCAAAATTAACATCTCCAACACAAAAATACTTTAATTAATTCTTCCTCAAAGATCCACAACACGCTACCATCATCATGTCGGCCAAGAACAAGAAAAATTGAACATACAGAGAAAAATGTTCGACCACGAGCACATCGATCAATGTGGACATACCAAAAAGATAGAGCATGATCTAGAAACATCCAAGAACACCAAAAAACAATAGAGAAGCATCCACAACAACTAAAATCAACAGAATCACACAATTCTTCATTCAAGAACATTGACAGAGACCATAGAAACACTGTCAAACCACAACACACTCAAAACTTCATGTGGACCTCTGAAACTTCCGGTAGATGATCTAGATATACTCAACAATATACCCTTAAATCCAAAGCAATTAATCTTCAATGTATAGAACAAAACATCTTCATGACTTGCACAGTTCCACTAGGAACCTAGAACACTTTCTTTTACAATTTTCTCAATATCCTCGACATATACAACCTCTAGTACACCAAATTCTAATAGTGTTGAAATAAATGACAACCACATATCAACAAAACATCCACAACATCCAACAAAAAAAATCTAGAATATTCCATCAATACCCTAAAATCCAACAAATCCTTCACAACATCATACACCTGAAGAACATACTCATTCTATACAACCAGTTAACCTTCCACATACTGTAATTGATGAATCCAACCTTGTAGATCACCAAAACTCAAAAAAATAAAACTAAAGATAGATATCAACAATATAAGAACACTTTTAGATACACAAAACCAAAAACTACAATGCGGAGAAATACGAAGCAAAACCGTTTCTCCTAGAAAACATTGCATCATAGTTCACGCACTGGTGAACACTTCTTCTGCCGAATGATCCAAAACCTAAAAATTTGGATATAACACCTTTGAACACGTCTAATCAACATGTCTAAACCACACAGGTAAATATTCAACCATGAAGAAATGCAAAGCAAAACACTGAATACTACTCTACCACACTAAACACTCTTTATCACATTGTTTTCTCTTTTATTCAAATTTTCTCAAAAATACTTGGAAACCAAGCACCAAAAACATCATCTCAACATTAGCAACACCTTCTCAACCACACATGAGGTTGAACATCCAAAAACATATGATCATCAAAGCAACAATAGAGGTTGACATTAGTGATACTACTAATGACAACATAATACAACCAATCAAAGCATCTCCATAGGTTGACATCAATGCAACAAAAATGATTTGTTGACATCAATGATAACCCATACTTCCAACAATATGCTTCTCAATTAGAGTTTTTGCAAATATCTTGGTCGTGAAATCAAATGGATTGGTCTCATTCTTTGATCCCTCTAGGAAACAAGAAATACGGGTTGGAGCCTAAGCTCAAATCTAAATTTACTATCCTAAAACTAGATGACCCTAGGTAAAGAATTTTGTATGAAGAATCAGAGTTTGAGAAATAAATGTTATTCCTAAAAAATGAAAAAAATTCAAAATTTCTTGGTTCTAAAATCTCTTCAAAACTGTGGACAATAGAATTTGATGGAAGCTATTCTACTTTTGGTTCTAGGGAAGGTGTGGTATTAATCTCCTTCAATGGAGAAAATTTTCCCTTCTCTTTTGAATTGGAATTCATGAATACTAATAATACTACAGAGTATGAGACATTATTATTAAGATTTTAGTGGCCAAGAAAAGAGAATAAAAATGCTAAGAGTTGTAGGAGACACAAAAATTGTATTTAATTAGGTTTGGAAAGCATTCGTTGTTGATAATGATAGATTGAAGCACTATAAAAATAAGTTTTGGGATAGTATTGAGTTTATTGATGCCTTTAATATTGAATTTTTACCAAGAGAACTAAATTCCAGAGCAAACTCCTTAGCACTCTCTCCATATTTTATTTTACATCACACAAATTTTAAGGAAGATGCGTACAAAATAAAACTCATCTACCATCTTACTGTACTAGATAATGTTAACCACTCAATTTTTTGAAAATGATCATCAAAATAAAGATTTTTTAGAAAATGTTTAAGTGTTTACATCATCATACTTTGAAGGTAGCATCGAGGAATGTAAATAATTTTGTCTTGATTCACTTGAGGAAGTAGGAGGAAGTTTTATTCAACTGAAGGGTAATACTATTACAAAAGCTTTGGTTTCTCTTGAAGATATATTTAACTGTCATGATAGAGTTGTGAAGAAGAGAATAAAAGAGGTAGTTAAAGTTTAATGGAATTTTCAAAAGTTAACATAGGAACTATAAATGATACAAAAATATTTTTTATAGGGAAGTATTTTACTACTTTGTAAAATAAAATAATAATTTCTTTACTAATTAAATACAAGGATGTATTCACATGGTGCAATGATGATTTAAAATTTTTCATGAAAGGGAAGATGCAACACCATATTCCTATTAAGCAAGGGAATTCTCCTTTCAAGAAGAAACAATGAACCTACAATCCTATGGTGGTTGATGCCATATTTCATGAGATAGATAAAATGTCAAAGGCAAGGATCATCTACCCTATCCATCATTCTACTTGGGTTTCTAATATTGTCCTTGTACATAAAAAGAATGGTGAAATAAGAATATGTGTTGACTTTAGAAACTTGAATCCTACTTCCTTGAAAGATAATTTCCCATTACCAATTATGGATCATGTTTTACAAACAATTTCAAGTTCTGAGATTATATCCATACTTGATGAATTTTTAAGATATAATCAAATAAGTGTGATAGAAGAAGATTGATATAAAAAAAGTTTGTTACCTCTTGGGGCACATTTTCATATAATAGAATGCCTTTTGGTCTTACTAATATAGGACCCACATTTTAAAGGGCTATGGACCTCTCTTTTGGGGATTTATAAAATAAAATCATTGTAATTTATCTCAATGATCTCACATTTTTCTCCAAGAAAAGTGAAAATAATTTATAGGATTTGGAAACTATTCTACAAAGGTGTAGAGAGCAAGGAATACCCTTGAATCTAAAGAAATCAAATTTTGGAGTAAAAAAAGGTAAATTCTTGGGTCATATAATTTCAAGAGAAGGCATTAGGCTATAACCTAAAAGGGTGAGGGATATTCAAAAAATTGAGGTTACCATCCAACAAAATAGGTGTTAAATTATTCTTTGGACAAGTTAACTTTTCGAGAAAATTTGTGCCAAATGTTTTAAAGATCAATAGACATATTTTACAAATGAAAAGAGAAAAGTAAGGGTTCAAATTGATTAGTGTGGGTAAGCAAGCTTTTTAAGATGTTAAAAAAGATATCACTCATGCCCCAATACTAATTCACCTTGACTTCTAGAAGGATTTTATCATTTATTGTTATGCTTCTAAGCATACTATGTTAGCTATCTTGTTGTGAATGATGAGAAAGAATTTTAAGCTCCCATTTCTTTTATGCACATTCCATTCAAAAATCATGAACTAAATTACTCTCAAATGGAAAAATATTCTTTTACTGTATTTAAAGTACTTAAGTATTTTAGATATTACATATTATATTCACACTATGTTGTTTACGTATATGATCCTATAGTAAAAAGTGTGTTAACACAACATGAGCAGGGTTGTAATAAAAGAGGAGCATGGATTGTGAAGGTTCAATCTCATATGATTTGGAAATAAAATAAACTAGTTCAGTAAGGGGAAAATGGTTATGTAAATCTACAACTAAAAACCAATCTAACTCAGGAGCTGAGGTTCCCAATGCATTGTTGGTAATTTTGTAGGATGAATGGTTTTAAAAAAATACCTACTTATTAACTTATGTAGAATCTCCTACTCACCTATATACCAAAGAAAATATAAATTTGAAATTAAAGGCTGCTAAATATGTTATTTGGGAAGATAATCTATACAAAAATTATGTATATGGAACATTTTTGAGATGCGTGAATAAAGAACGGCATGGGAGGCTCCTAGAATCATTTCATAATGAGGCATGTGGAGGGAATTTCTTAGCATTGATGACACATTTTAAGATTTTGAGGCAATGTTTTTATTGATTAGGTATGTTTAAAGATGCTTATGATTGGGTTTCTAAATGTGAAAAGTGTATCTATTTTTCTAGTAGACCTCAGTTAGCAACTTTCCTCTAAGAACAACTATTATTGACGAAAATTTTCAGCAATGGGGTTTAGATTTTGTGGGCCCTATCAAATCTCACTCTAGTGTAGGTTGTACTCACATTATAATTGCTAAAAACTGTTTCAAAAAATGGGTAGAAGCTATACTAGTGAAGCACACTACCTCAAGAATATTATGCAGTTTCATTAAAGAAAATATTGTGGTTAGGTTTGGAGTACCTAAGAAGATAGTCATAGACAATGCTCCAATTTTTCTTCCACAAATATTCATCTTTTTTGTTATGAATATGACATCAATTTTTCTCATTCTTTTGACTACTACCCTCAAGGGAACGATCAAGATGTTTCAAGTAACAAGAACTCAGTTACTATTATTTGGAAAATAGTTGATGAGAATAAGAGAAATTGGCATAAAAATTGTATGATGCTTTGTGGGTAGATTAAATTACTCTAAAGAGAGCCATATGTATGTCCCCTTTTGAATATATGTATGGGATTGAAAGTATTATACCTATTCCTCTTGAACTCTCAACATTTAATTTACAAAAGGCCATTGAAGATGAATAATTTTAGGATGTATTAGAGAAAATAATAATATATTTATATAAAATTAAAGAGCAAAGGGAAGAGGCAGCTAACAAAATAGATAAATTTAAAATAAAGTGAAGCTGGTTCTTGATAAAAAATGCAAAGTAGAGAAAATATGTAGTTGGTGATTTGGTTTTATTATGGGACAAAAAAAGATAAACCAAAGGTGCTCATGGCAACTTTGATTCACTTTGGAAGTTTCCTTTAAATATTAGACAAGTAATAAGGTATAACACATTCTTTTTATCATATCTAGATGGGACTCATTTGCATCCTACCTATAATTGGAAAGATTTGAAGCTATACAATTGGTAGGTAGGTTGTTCCCTACCTTTGTACATGGTTTTTTGGTTTATTTTCTTGCTTAATTTTCTTTGTTTTGATTTCCTATTTGTCTATATATGTATGATTTGTGTGATATCATTCCCTCTCTATCTTGAATCTAAGCCCAATAGTAAGAATTTTTTTCTATTTTGGTCTAAAGTTCTTTCAGTGTCCTCAATCCTTCTCCCTAGTTATAGCTGTTTGTTGTTTTGATTTTTTGTTGTGGTACTCAAAGAAATTATTTAGGTCCTATCTATATTATTATCTATTCTAAGTTCCAAACTTACAATCTGATTATGAAGCATAAAAATATTTTTTCCCTTTATAAAATTTCTTATAACCTTATTAGATACTAGCAAGGTTAGTCTAATCATGTTGGAAGTTGATAGAGTTTTTGTAACCAATGTTTAAAGTGAAAGGTCCAACTTCTGTTATATTATCAAGGTGTTCAAAATTTTCCTTTTATTCATCTTTATATAAGTTTTTCAACATCATAAGAGGTTCTTGAAATTTTGTTGGAAGCCAATAGGGTTCTTAAAATCAAGCTCAAAGCTCAAAAATATTTTCACAAAGAGGTTGATGGTTAAATATGTGGGATTTTCAAAGGAGGAAGAGAATTAGTCCCGATGTTTTGAATTATTGAGATATGAAGAATCTTAAAACTTGTTTCAACATTGGAATAGGTTCTTAAAATAATTTTGAAAGCAATGGGGTTCTTGAAACCTTGTGGGAAGCTCAAAAGGTTCTCATAACCAATTTCAAATCCAAAATATAATTTTAAAATGAGAAATTTGTGAAAAAAATAATAATCTTTCAAAGAAATTAAGAGGTTGAATATGCTTCTAAAGAAATGAGTGGTTTTAAAAACTATGTTGAAGGTTGCTCTAGTTATGAAAACCTTTTAAACTGTTGAACACCCAAAATACTAAGAGGGGAGTGAATTAGTATTCACTGAAATTCATTAAATTCATCAACTTTAAACATTCATTCAATGCATCATATTAAACTTGCAGAAATGGAAAGGAGCATAGAAAGCATGCATCACAACAAAGAAAATAAGAACACTAGATTTACGTGGAAAACCCAAAAATGGAAAAACTACAGTGAGGATTAGCTCACAATATATTATAACCAGTTACAAGATATTATAGAATGGATCGCTACTAGGTGGACTCACTATCTAGAGGACTCACTATCCAAAAAATAGAAGATATAACTCACTGCTAGAATAGTAAAGAGGGTGGTTCACTACCAGAGATTGAACTGATTAAAATGCATCTAAAACATGTTGAAGATTATTCCAATTAGGCTAAAAAAAAAGACTTAACACACTTCATAATTTACCACAATTACACTTTGCACTTCTCTACACCATATCTCTCTCACACACACTGTCGACACTTTTTCATTACTTTCACACAATGAATCAACCTTGTATATATACTGCAACAAACCAAAACATCAATTAGGTTGGCCTAATTGGATGCACCATGCACCACATAACCTGTTGGCATAGAATACCAACACACACACCTTGCAAAAAGAACCAAAATTTGTAACACATTAAAATAGGTCAGAATTACCTATAATCACTCTATAATCCACTCCTTACACAACTTAACTCTACATGACACCAAAATACTTAGGTCAACATTAGATAGAAAAACTAGTGAAGTAATAACTGAATGAATCAACTGTTCATCCACACCTTGACACATGGACCACCAAAACACTTTCCAATTGGAATGTACACACCTTTGAAATATGTAAACAATTCCACAAATCTGCATAACATAATATTCAACTGCGGTGGAATGCAGAGCATTCTAACATGCACTCTATCACTGTAGCTCTACCATTTCTAGAGCCAATACTCTATCAAAACTATCTTCGAATGTGAAGAAATAAAGTCATAAAAATTTGGATTTATCCTTTTCCAACAGAAACAACCATTACCTTGAAACCACATAACATATTCTTCATAGTGGATCAATACAAACCTCAAAATTGATTCACTAAACACTGAAACTACACTATGAGACTTAAGCAGTTATTCAAACCATTTGGTCTTCTCCAGACCAACACTTTTGCATCTCTATCATGGGTTACCATCAATGAAAACACCATATACTATCATGCTCATCAATATTCATTAATCTCCCCACTCAACAATCTCTTCACACTATACATCATGCTTATGTTGCCAATTCAAGTCTCCAACAATCTCCTCAATGACAAAAAAACTTCCAAAAATCTCCCCCTTTGTCATTGATGGAAACATGCTCTCAAAAATCTTAAACTAATCAAACTTCTCCCCCTTTGACATCAAGGGAAAAGGGTATCAAAAATATATTGCTTTACTTTTCTCTACTCCCTCTTACAGATATATTTATGTCAATGTAACTTCCCTTAACAATGTTATTCAACAAAATTGACCAAAATTGTATTGCAACACTCTCTAATACTTCTGCATATGTACGTTACAATCAAGAAAGATATCTACACAAAGTAAAAATGTACAACTTAACTTGTGGAGGAAAAACTATCCTGATTAGACACCTTCAATTTTGCAAGGTGTTCCTCCCAATATTTCCTTGCTATCTCCTAATCCTTCTTGGTGAAGGAAAGAAAACTACACTGACTCTCAAATTGCATAAGGAGGTCTTCTCCTTCATCTAGAGAATTGGACACTGAATTATTTTGCATCACCTTATCTGTACTAGTTGTAGTGTAGAAAATTGTACTCCTTTCTAAGTGAAGTACAATTTCACTTAGTTTGGACCTATTTTAGTGACCTTGCATTTATGCATTTTTAAACCTCATTAATAGGCCCCTAATAGCCTTTATTATATATCCCAAGGCCTACTTTAATTATTTCCTAATAATATAACTTGGATTGAATAAATGTTATTAATTAATCTAATGCCCTAACATAACTTAGGTCCTGAGCTTTTAGGTGAGGACCCATTCCCCCATGGGTGAATGGGTCCCCTTTAAGTTCATAAAATCAAATTAAAACATGTTTTTGGAAAAAATTGAAGGTCCTAAATTCAAATTCTAAGTTTCAGCTTTCGAGATCTAATAAACAAGAAATTAGAAAGGAAGCCTATAAAGCTAAGTCTTTCAATCATTTTCACTAGACAAGAGGGAGATTCACATGAGATCACAAGGATTTAAACTCAAGAGCAAGGAGAAATCAATCAAGTATTTAAAGTTGAAGTCTTCAATCAACTTTTTTTTTGTAGGTCTTCATGCTCATTTTGTCAACGAGATCAAGCATTGCCAAATATTGATGATAGATGCCTATGGAGGATCATGATGGATTCTATGTTTTGGGAGATGCATCAAGCCATTCAACTAGGCCTAATGACTTGTTTCCTAAGTGATTCCATCTTATATTATCATTCTAATTTCTAACTAAAGGAAGGTATATTTAGATTTGTGATCTATTAGGGTGATTTAGCATCTCCCAAAGTAGGTCTTCATCATTATTCATTGTTTCATTTAGGGATCTTATTCTAACACATTTGAATAAGGTTTCTTTGCATTTGAGCTCTTTTAATATTAGACACACTTAAGATTAGGGATTGAACATGCTTCTTATGTTTCAGATATGCACTTTTTATCAAGGTTTAATTACCAAACTAGGGGTTTGATCAAGGCAAACCCCCATCCACCACCAAATAACATTTTTTTTTTATAGATTAGTCATAGGTACAGGTCTAGGAGTGAAGTTTCAGAAGTGCAAGAAGGAAGTGCAGATACAAGACCCAAATCTTAGTTTTATATTTTCTAGAAAGGAGACCTAGACCCATTCGCCCATGGGTGAATGAGTCCCAAGACAACTTCCAAAAACAATGTTTTGTGATAGGTGTGTAGTATTTACCTTCCCAAATATGCTAGAAGTTTTCCATTTCTCTTAGTATTATGGTTAATCTATAAGATATAAGTGTTAGCTTGCATTTTTTAGTTTATTTTCTATTTTTTAGTTTTTCTCCCATAAGTGTTGTTTGAACTTGACCCTCATCCTCAAAGCATAAGGAAATATGAAGATTCTCACATTGAGTTGATTCACCTAAGGGTTGTTAATCAATTCCTTGTGGGGATCTCATTTCCTAATGAAAATAGGAAGATAGGGTCCATTCTCACCCTCTTGACTTATCTTTCCATTTTGGGAAACCCTATTTTTCTACATTTCATTTTGGTGAACCCGACGTTGTACAACAAAATTTTGAAAATTGGAGTCCATTTCAGCCCTAGATCTAAATTTTGTAGTAAGTTTACATTAGGTTTGTGTCAGATGCATTATATTTAGGGGTTCTTTAAAATTGCATTAGTGAGCATTGCATTTAAGGGTTAAATTTGCATCACCTAAATTCACACAAAAATAAAAAAAATTGCATTAGATCTACATTCATTTTGCATTGTACTTGCATCAAGATTATTATTCAATCATTTAAATTTAGATTTAGATTGAAATTACATTCTAAAAATAGTCACCTAGTTCATCATTTTACCTTACTTGCATGTTCATTTAGACATCCTAATCTGAAAAAACTTGTTACAGAAACCCCTATTTGCAATTAGAAACAAAAATCACATAAAATAGATCTTGAAAATTCAATTTTAAAAAAACCCTGAGAAAGGACCCATTCACCCATGGGTGAATGAGTCCCTATATAGGCACTTCATATAAGTTTCCGGGTAATTTTTTTAGCCTCTATTTTTTCTTTCTGTTACTATTTTCAGATCTGAGCATTGGTTTCTTGAAACGGTCTGCTTATGAATTCAAGTTATTGCTTCTTTAGTTAAATCTTGTAACATTTTGGAGAACATTTCTTTCATATTTTAGTTGAGAATAGTGTTAGATTTCTATACTTTTCCTTTATTTTCAACATCACTTCATAGATTAGATAGATTAGTTTACATTTTTCAATAATTAGAAAACATAAACAAAAACCAAAAACATCAAACAAAACAAACATAAATTAGTGAAACCCTTGGAGAAAGCATAGTCACTTGATCATGTCAGATCTCTTTTTCTGAGTTAACATATCCCTCAAGCCCTTTATTAGTGATGACTTTGACATGTTAGATGAATCCTTTGAGGATTTCATCTCACAAGGATCATCCATTAAGGCTTTTCATAATAAACCAAAACAAAGAGACGTTAATGTAATCACACCCTAACTTATCCTGTACCCACACTCACATCAACCTCAATTTCAAAACAAAATCCTGCTTATCTTAGAGCCACCTAAAAAGAAACCATTAAGTCCAAGAGATATCTTGAATTTTACAAGGAAAATTTCTAGTAACAATGTTTTGTAGTAATTGAGTTACAATATCATTGCTCACACATATAATACAAGGAACAATAGGCAACCACAACCCACTCTTGTTTTTTTCCCATTTCCTCAACCTATCTTGCTTAGTGCTCCTTGTTTTCCTTTACATAGTGGAAAGGAGTATGATCTTGTTGAACAACTTAAAAATATTCCTACAAAGATATCCTTATGGGACCTTATTCAAGCCTCACTTAATTACCATAGTATGCTTCAAAAAACTTTGCAACAAGTTGTGGTTCCTCCTAGTACAAATCCAACTAATGTGGCAACCCTTATTCAAGGAATGAATTTAGTTAATATAGACATTGTTTTCACCAAAGTGAGTTACTTTCTTTGGAAGTACAAAAAAAAATGAAGCCTTGATAATGACTATTATTAATAGGATTGGGATAAAGATAACCCTTGTTGACGATGGATTAACCCTTAACATATGTAGCATAAACATCTTGGATAAGATTGGAATGGATAAGAGAAAGATTAAACCTGATTCTTTGTCCATTCATGGGTTTGATAACATAGGAAAACAACTACTCGGTGTGGAAAAATTACCTATTACAATTGGAAAGGTCACATTACAAACTAATATCCATGTTATGCCTCAATATCTTTCATATAATCTTCTTTTAGGAAGACCATGGATTCACGAAATGCATGCAGTGACTTTAACCCTTCATCGTATAATGAGATATGTATACAACAACAAAGTGTATTCAATCAAAGACAACCCCAAAATAGAAAGTTGTTTACACACCAATAAAGATAAAGAAGTCCTTTGAAAACATTGACACCAACTACAAAAATAGAACCCATGCAAGAGGAAGAAAACAAAGAAAAAAATGAGGAAATTAGAAATTTATTAGATGGTGATTGGGGTTAGATTTTACACCTACATTTATGGGGGAGTATAAGATCACAATAAAAAATTTTGAAAAGGGAAAATAAATGATGGTAATGTCAAAAAAATACTTAGAAGAACCCTCACAAGCATATACTTCATCCACTAGAGAAGAAGAAACAAGTTATACAACAATTTTTGATGAAGTTGATTATGAACAACCACTAGATCTGAAATAACAAGGCATATGTGTTCCTATAGATCCTAACACACAAGAAACAAAAAATAGTCTTGGATATTGTCCTTATATGATAGCAAAAGCAAAAAAAAGGCTTCACTCAACATTAATACCATCATGTGCAGTTCTTCTATGATAACTCTCACTTTAAAACATCCTGAATTTGATTGAGACAACAAGTGATGCATAATTGGGATTCTTTGAAGATGATGAATCCTTGAAAGAAATGTTAGGAGTTTATGAAAAGTCACCAAATTCCCATCACAAACAAGGATTCACTTGTGCTATGGTTAGTACTAAAAAAGTTGATGAAGAAATGAATACTAGTGACATTGCACAAGACAAAAAAGAATACATTCTTGAAATTTTGAGACAAAGTGCCCTACCTATAGGAGATACAATCAACATGCTGATGGACACATCTAATGGAGAAAAAGTGATTAAAATAGGAAAGTTCCTTGATGAGAATGAACAAGAAGATCATACAACAATATTACACAAGTTTCGGGAACTCTTTGCTTGGACCTATTCAAACATGCCAGGGATTGATACTAAAATAGTTACACACAACATAGTCCTTGAACTAGATGTTAAACCAGTAAGACAAAAGATACATAAAATGAATCCTAAAATAGATTTATTGGTTAAAGCTAAGATTAAAAAACTCCTCTAAGCTGGCTTTATTCATCCTATTGAATATTCGCCTTGGATCTCAAACATTGTCATAGTTGTGAAACCTGATAATCATATTAGGATGTGTATGGATTTTCGAGACCTTAACAAGGCCTCTTTAAAAGGTGAATTTCCCCTTTTTAATATTGACATGATAGTAGATTCAACTTCGTGCCATGCTTTGTTTTCATTCATGAATGGTTTTTTTGGATATAATCAAATCTTTATCAACCCTCAAGATAAATGAATGAAAACATTCACTATAGCTTGGGGAACATTTTGTTGGGTGGTTATACTGTTTGGATTAAAGAATGCGTGTGCAACATATCAAAGAGCTATGACGTTGATATTTCATGATTACATAGATAATATTTTGGAAGATTATGTTGATGATAGTGTAGCCAAATATTTAAGTCATCAAGATAATGTGAAAATCCTTTGGAGAATCTTTGAAAGAATGAGAAAGTATAACATGAGATTAAATCCAAGAAAATGTGTCTTTGGTGTGGATAGTGGAATTTTTTTAGGTTTTATATTATCCCACAAAGGCATCAAGGTGGACACGAAGAAAATTGATGCTATCATTAATATGCCACCTCCTAAAAGCATTTCTCAATTGCATAGTTTACAAGGAAGAATTCAAGCTATCCATCATTTTGTGGCATCCTTGGTGGATTGGACCCTACCTTTTACGCAACTTCTTAAGAAGGACTCACAATTTAATTGGAATGAGGACTGTAAACAAGACTTTGAAATTTTGAAATATTACCTTGCTACTCCTATTTTACAACCCGTTATGCAAGAAAAACCATTTATCCTTTATATAGCAGCATCAGCCCATGCTTTAGCAACATTGTTGGCTCAACAAGATGATAATGGTAAAGAACATCTTGTTTATTATATTACCTAAAATTTGATTGATTATGAAACTTGATATACAATGATAGAAAAACAATGTTCGGATCTTGTATTCACTACTACTAAATTGAGACATTACTTATTAAATGTAGAAATTCATTTGATGACAAAGTTTGATCCTTTAAAAAATCTTTTTGCTAAAACTGATTTATCAGGACATTTAGCTAAATGGTTTATGTTGTTAATTGATTTTGATCTTAAATTTGTCCCTCAAAAGGAAATCAAAGGACAAGCCTTAACCAATCATTTAGCTGATGCTCCTTCTCCATTAGCATTACCTAATATGGACTCATTCCCAGATGAAAGTGTGTTGACTATCGAAATAGAAACATGGGAATTGTACTTCAATGGATCTAAGTGTAGAAATGGCATTGGAGTAGAAGTTATAATAATCTCACCCTCTGGAAAACCTATTCCCTTATCCTATCGATTAAACTTTCTATGTGCAAATAACACTTCATAGTATGAAGCTTTAATTTCTAAATTACACGTAGCTTTATCTCTTGGTGTTCAACATATTAAGATATTTGGTGATTCTCAATTAATTGTTATGCAAATAACTGGTTCATATCAAGCGAAACATGATAAGTTATCTAAGTATAAAAATATTACAATGATTTTATTGGAACACTTTGAATCATATACCATTGAAAACATACCACGAAAGGATAATTGACATGAAAATGCAATGGCAAGCACTTCTTCCCTTGTATGTCCTGAAGATCCTTCTTTTGATTTCACATTTGTAGTCCATATGATCATAAAACCTTCAATAGATGATAAGATTAAAGAAATATTATTAATTGATATTAAAAACTCTAGTGAATGGTACACAACAATATTCAACTACTTAAAAGAAGGTACCTTTTCTGAGCCTACAACTAAAAACACTAGAGCTCACCTTTGAAAACTTGCATCTAATACATAATCCTTGTGGATGTGTTATATAGACGATCATCTAACAGTCTTTTGCTTAGATGCCTTAAACAACAAAAAATCCCTATAGTCCTTGAAGAAGCTCATGTGGGTGCTTGTGGGGGGCACTTTGGAGGATGATCATTAGTTCAAAAATTCATCTTTATAGATTATTATTGGTGACATATGGAATAGGACTATTTTTCTCATGTTAAGAAATGCCATAAATGTTAAGAGCACAACAATTTGATTCACGCTCTTGCTTCCGAGCTTCGTGCCCAAATTATTATTTGGCCATTCTTAGGTTAGGGTTTGGATCTTATTGGAAAATAATCACCACCTTCTTCCATTGGACATACATTTATACTCATTGCAACAGATTATTTCATGAAATGGGTAGAAGCTATCCCTCTTCATGTTGGAAATATGGAGTCTTGTAACATGAGCATGAAGTGTATATAGATTGATCTGGTTGTTCCTATGTTTTCATTGATGTCAACATGGTGACAACAGTACACGAAGCTTATTTAGTATACTGGAAGCTAATCTCTACTAGGAGTGTTCTTTATTGATAAACCGGTGCGTTGGTTTTTGAGTCTAGAATTCACCCCAAGAAAAGATATGACTATGAACTATTAACCATGTTAACATGACTCATTTAGACAACTATATCTAGGATCTTGAGAAGTTTTGTGATGAGAGAAAAAAGTTATCATTGATAGAGTTTAACTCCATACTCTACAGTTGTTTCACTGCTCATCATATTAGTGTGGGAGACTCCACAATTTTATTAAGAAGAACATTCTAATGTTGTTGTTCTAATTTTAGTATCTTTGATGTTAATGTGATGAGAAACTGAAGTAATATCAGATCTAAAAAGTGTTTTCTTTGAGAAGTGTTTTCTAGCTTGGAGTTTTTGTGTTTAGGTCCTAGCCTTGGCTAAACTAACATATGACATGCATTAAGAAGATTGGATATACTTTGTAGATGTTTTCTATAGATCTACACTGACTTGATATGATGCAATACATGGATACAAATGTTTTAAATCATATATGGTGCTGACAAGACTGTTTTTGATTTTTTTTTTCATCTAATTAGGCCGACCTAATTGATGGATGAGATATACTTGCATATATATATAAGAATCTTTGAAGGTGAAAGTGTGTGTGGTGTGAAGAGAAAAAGTGTAAAGGTGTGAATATGGGAAGGATAAAGAAGAGAGGTGTGGTGAAGTGCTAAGAGGATTAAGGAATGTTTGAATATGTGAGCCTAAATGATTGATCAGTTGAGGATCAAAACATAATTGTTGAGCAACTACTGTGAGAAGTAGTGCTTATTTAGAGCTTCATTGGAATTGAACCCTGCACATAGAAGGTGTATTCCATCAGTTCATACTCTTAGTAGTGAGCCATAACTTTTGTATTTTGGTTGTTAGCCATCTTTTGTATTTAGGCTGTGAGCCTTTCAAGGATAGTGAGTCCTAGCAGTGAGCCATGTAATACACTATATCCAAATATAATATATTGTGAGCTAATCCTCACTGTGGTTTTTCCTATTTTGGGTTTTCCACGTAAAAATCTTGGTGTTCATGTGTGATGATGTATTGTCTTGTTTCCATGTTCTCTCTTGTTGATTCAATTAGATTTGTGATAATGTTTAGATGGATTTTATTTGAATGGTTTTATGGAATACTAATTCACCCCCCTTCTTAGTATTTTGGATATTTAACAATTTGTACCAGAGCTTGGTTCCTCTGAAGAATCCTAACAACTTGAGGAAGGTCACAAAATTTGAATATAAGAAATTTTTTTCTTTCACAAGTGATCTTTGTTGGTCATTCAGAAGAAAATGAAGATCTAAAGAATAAGCTGAAGGAAGTGAATGATTGTATCAAGAATCTGAGGAGATGACATGAAGAACCATATGATCATTTGAGAAGGGAACATGATGATATCACTAGTCTGATACAACAATTGGAATAAAACAAAAGGATTGAAGACTATTAGAAAGTTGAAATTCAAGAGAAGATGGATGAATGTGTCAAGCTCAAGCAAGAAATGGAAATTTTGAAATCAAATATGGAAAAGGAAAAAAAGATTTGAGGATAAATTCAAGGTAAGCTATGCAATGCTTGATGAGTTGATTATTTCTTAGAGACCTACAATGGATAAAAGAGGTTTAGGGTTTGAAGAAGGAAAGAGTTTAAAATTGAAGCAACCTCCTGACAAGAAGACTTAGTGCAAAGATGAACAAACCAAGGACTTAAGAAGCATTTCAGAAGGAATCCCATCAAACAGCCTAATGCTCAAAGGTACTTATCTTTTAATGATGTCTATTATTCCTACAATAAATTTGGACATAGGGCAAAGAATTGTAAAAGTAGAATGAATGATACTTTATCATTCTCTGAAAAAATGTTTTAAGTGCAAGAATTTTGGACACAAGGCTAATCAGTGCAAATGTAGTTTGAATAAAAGAAAGTATGGAAGGAAGAATGTTGTTTGTCATGAGTGGAGTAATATAGAACATTTTGCTAGAGATTGCATACATAGAAGGAAAAAAAATAACTACTCGACAAAGAGGCATGAACCAATCATTGATCTGAAAGAAGTAAGAAAAGAAATGAAAAAAATCCTAAGACAAGAAGGAGAATTTAAGAAAGTTGAATCAGAAGCATTAGTTTTATTTGTGCCTTCCTTTGGTGTAGATACACTCGTTCAATTTTGATTCAGGCAATGCCTAAGGGTACACAATTATCCTAAAATTTAGTACACCCCTCATTGATACTTGTTGTCACATCATGACAGAGGTGTATTTAATGTGCTAACGACTTCAAGGAATTTTTTAGATGCATGTGTGAAGAATGAAGTTTGTAGAATTTGAAAGGATGGAAGCACACATGAATTTTGAGGTGATCTAACTACAATTTGAAGCATTTATTGTGAAAGAATTTAGAATGAAAGAAATAAATTTAGAAGTATCAAGGAAATTACATTCAACAAAAGGAATTTGTGAATGTAGAGAAGCATGTAGAGGAAGTTTGAAGAAACCAAAGCAATTCGAGTTTTAGGATTTGGTAAAGAAGGAAGAAATCGAAGTAGATTCAAAGTGTGATCTAGAAGCTAGACATCTAATCCTATTCTTTGTTGGAAATTACAAAGGTATTCTACTTGTACAATATTTAAATTTTATGCAATGGATAATTCAAAGGTTGTGAATATCTTAGATAAATTGTAAGTCAAATTGAAGAAATATTTGAAAAATCTATCGAAAGAATCCATTGGTTCATTCTCTTACATTCCTCCTAGAGTGTTACCCACTGAAGATATCTATGCATACGTTATAATAGAATTGATGAAATATCATCAGTTCAATTGAGTATCCTATGGAAGAATGAATTGGAAGAAAATCATGATGCATAAAAAATATTAGTTGAGAAGAAGTTGGATGTATGGCGGAAATCCCCTTTGTTCGAATTCAACAAGAAATATATTCGAATAATTTTGAGCAGGATTCATGATGAATCTATGTGGATTGATGAAGCTCACTTGATAACCAAAGATGCAATAAGAGATATAACTGGTTTGTGCCCTCTAGACCAACTCCTAGACGAAATTCTATGAGTGAACAAGAGATAATTGAGATGACTGGTGTGACTCTCGAAGGTAAATAAATTATTTTAAGAATAATTGAAGATCTGGTTATTAGGTACACTGCAATGGTTATTGGTCACAAAGTTTGTTTACAAAGTGATGACCACAAAATTTCTACTGTTGTTGTTTACACTACTATTGATATGGTTAGGAGTGGTATAGATTATGACTTGTGCGGGCTACTTGAAATGAATCTTTTGAAGAACTTGAAGGAAATCAAGAAGAGAAAGAAAAATACATTCCGATATGAAAATTTTATTGTCTGCTTACTCTTTTCCTTCATGAAAGAGTTATTGGTAATTAGTAGAATAGAATGGACAAATTCAGAACCTATTGCTCACTAGATCAAAAATTTCATGATAAACCTTGGTGGTTCGGATGCTCAAGAGACCGCTCTTGCTACATTCTTTGGAATATTTCAGATGAGGATGAAAAAGAGAATAAGGATTCCAAAAAATATGACTGAGAAGTACTCTGGAAATATTAATTTCCTAGTTTCTACAGATTTTTGTTATATGGAAAAAATTGAATCTAGATTGGTGTGGATATTTGAATTGGATTATAAAGTGATTGAGGTTGATATTGATCATTATGCAAAAATAATATTATACAACCCCAAAAAAACCAATAAAGAAGAAATTTCTATAGCCTCTGGTAGTGCAACAGAAACATGAAAGAAGAGAAAAGGTGTTGTTATCAAACAAGAAGTCACAAAAGAAAGTGAATCTGAGAGATCTCAACATGAGCATGTAAGGATAAACATTCAAGGAACTTTAAAAGAATTGTATAAGGAAATCCTCAGTGCTAACTTCAGTTCATCTATATAAATTGTGGAAAATATGAGAAGCATGATTAACTATTTGAAAGCATATATCTCCAGACTAGAAGTACAAACTGGAATTAGGTTTGTAGAAGAAAATTTGGAAGATATCAAGAAGAAATGTGCAGATGCACATTGGAGAGTGGTGAAGGAATTGAAGGGTGTACAGGTTTGTGAGAAAGAAGCTCGTGAACTACTTTCTTTCTACTTGAATTGGTCTAATAGTACACTAAATATAAGAGATGAGATAAGGAAGAGTGACACTTGGATGAGTACTCAAGCAATTATGTACAATTTGGAAGATTATAGAGATAATCAGAGATGGTCCTACATTGTGCAGCTTTAGGATAAATTCTTTTCCCTACAAGATCAAAGAATAGAAGTAATTAAGTAGTTTGTGGCACTCAAAGATATGGTAAAACTCAGATATATTCTTGTATCCAGTGCTCTTAACAGTATTAGTAATCTATTAGAAGTTAATATTAGTCCTGATACTTTGGTAGATGGTATAGAGTCTTTTGCTAAGCTTGAAATACAATACAAGACTCTTGTAAGTGTGAAAGAAGCATGTGAAGAAGGAAAAGATTCATGGAAGGATACCCTGAAGAATCTCAAAATTTCCTCTTCTTTAGGTTAATACATTATTATTTTTGTACATACCATTCTTTTGGTTAATTTTTGATGCATATACATATACTAGACCCCTATCCATCCTTTTCCATTGATGTCAAAGGGGGAGAGATAGATAGATAGAGGAAAAACATTTTTTTTGAGAAGCATTAACTTTGAAAGGGGGAGTATTCATTTGTCTCTTATTGGTATAAAAATGTTTTTGATATACATGTTGCCATCAATGCCAAAGGGGGAGATTGTTGGAAATATGGAGTTTTGCAACATGAGCATGAAGTGTATATAGATTGATCTGGTTGTTCCTATGTTGTCATTGATGTCAACATGGTGACAATAGTATGTGAAGCTTATTTAGTATTTTGGAAGCTAATCTCTATTGGAAGTGTTCTTTACTAATAAAATAGTGTGTTGGTTCTTGAGTCCAGAATTCACCGCAAGAAAAGATATGACTTTGAACTCTTAACTGTGTTATCATGACTCATTTAGATAGCTATATCCAAGATATTGAGAATTTTTGTTATGAGAGCAGAAAGTTATCATTGATAGAGTTTAACTTTGTACTCTATAGTTGTTTCACTGCTCAGCATATGAGTGTGGGAGACTCCACATTTTCTTAAGAAGAACATTCTAATGATATAGTTCTAATGGTAGTCTCTCTGATGTTGATGTGATGAGAAGCTGAAGTAATATTAGATCTAGAAGGTGTTTTCTAGTTTGGAGTCTTTATGTTTAGGTCCTAGCCTTGGCTGACCTAACATATGACATGCATTAAGAATATTGGATATACTTTGTAGATGTTTTCTATAGATCTACACCAACTTGATATGATGCACTACATGGATAAAAATGTTTTAAATCATATATGGTGCTGACAAGAGTGTTTTTGATTGTTTTTTTTTATCTAATTAGGCTAACCTAATTCATGAATGAGATATACTTGCACATATATATACGACTCTTTGAAGGTGAAAGTGTGTGTGGTGTGAGGAGAAAAAGTGTAAAGGTGTGAATTTGGAAAGGAGAAAGAAGAGAGGTGTGGTGAAGTGCGAAGAGGATTAAGGAATGTTTGAATATGTGAGCCTAAATGATTTATCAGTTGAGGATTAGAGTAGATTTGTTGAGAGAATGCTATGAGAAGTAGCACTTCTTATTTAGAGCTTCATTGGAACTGAAACTTACACATAGAAGGTGTATTCCATCAGTTCATACTCTTGGAAGTGAGCCATAACTTTTGTATCTTGGTGGTTATCCATCTTTTGTATTAAGGTTGTGAGCCTTTCAAGGACAGTGAGTCCTAGCAGTGAGCCATGCAATATATTGTATCCAGATATAATATATTGTGAGCTAATCCTCATCATGGTTTTTCCCATTTTGGGTTTTCCACGTAAAAATCCTAGTGTTCATGTGTGATGATGCATTGCCTTGTTTCCATGTTATCTCTTGTTGATTCAGTTAGATTTGTGATAATGTTTAGATGGATTTTATTTGAATGGTTTTATAGAATATTGATTCACCCCTCTCAGTATTCTGGATATTCAACACTTCATTCCATAATAGCTGATGCAATATGTCATTTCATATTGGAACACATTATTGCTTGCTTTGGTTTTCCTTCCACATTAGTTTCAAATAATGGAACTCCATTTAAGAACGATGACGTGAAAATATTTTTGGAAATGTTTGCTATTAAAAATTGTTTTTCAACGCCATATTATCCATAATCAAATGGTCAAGAAAAATCAACTAACAAAACTAGTGAGAAAATCATAAGGAAAACAATAAGTAAACATAACAAAGATTGGTACACTCAATTAAATTATGTGTTGTGGGCCTATTGTAAAAGTATTAGAACATCTATAAGAAATACTCCCTATAACCTCATTTATGGTGTTGAGGTAATAATGCCCTTAGAGTTAGAAATTCCTTCCTTGAGAATTGCTCTTAGGGGGCTCATGATGGCACTACCTATAAAGATAAATGATTGCATCAACTTGAAATTCTTGATGAATGGCGTATCAAAACTCTCGAGCATCTCCAAGTTTATTCTAAAACAATTCAATGTAGTTATAATGATCATGCCATCCCTCATGCATTTAATAAAGGTGACTTGGTGTTATAAGAGAATCAATGTAATGTCAATGCCGCTCTGAATGAAAAAGGAAAGTTCAACCCTAATTGGTTATGACCGTACATAATTGATGAAAGTTAAGGGTTTGGAGCATACACATTAACAAAAATAGATGGTACACCTCTCAAAGAGCCTATCAATTCCATGCATTTGTGTTGGTACTACACCTCACATCTTCTTTGAATAGTATGTATATTAAAGCAATGTTGTTAGATTAAGTAGATAGTGTTCTATTTTATCTCACATTTCTTCATTCTTTGATAAACAAATCTTTGTGTGTCTTAGATTATAGAGTAATTATTCAATAAGTTTGGATTATTACTTTAGGTTGCATACTATTCAAATGTATCTTGTGTGTTATGTTAAGTTACATCCTTATATGCATTTAATGTTTTGAAATTAGATCATAGGTGCATTTAATTTAACATAACATACTCAATTACAATGTAGTATCTAATGTAAACTAGAAGTGTTTTAATTAGATCACATAAAAATTAGATCATGGAGATATTTATTAAATACTCTTACTAATGCTATTTAATAGATCACATCAACATCTAATTCATCATAAACTCATAAAAACTAAACATGAATGCTCATATATTATATATCAAAGCTTCATTTACACATAATCAATAATACAATGCTAGTATGGCCTATGGATGCTGGAACCCTTGGGGCCTACTAGTGGCATCCATCATGAAATAGTAGAATGTGACCATGATCTACTCATGGATCTCATGACTACATGTAGGCCCTACACCTCTCCAACTACTCTAGCCTCCTATATGAGTGCCTCGATGCACTCCTACTCTCTGCGGTCTCTTTTTCCTACAACTTGGTAAGCTCTGTCTCTAGCCTCAAGACCTCTCACCATAGGACCTCCATTCTGCTATCTGGTTGAACTCAAGATGCTTGGAGCTCATCATATGTAGCCTACAATACTGAAAGCTATCCTAAAACTTGCTCCTCCCTAGACTTAGATAGGTCACTGCATCTAGTTGTGCTCTCATATGTTTCCCTCAACCTTGCAATAGGCTCAAAGAGATCTACATGGCACCTCACCACAAGTGGGGGCATGTACTCTAAAGCTATATTCTTGTGTGGGGGCAAAGGAGGCACCATCTCTGTGGTCACCTGATGATAGAGATCACACCACTCTCTCGTGGACCCTGCAAGATGGAAATCATAAAAAATATCAGTACACATCATGATATATATATATATATATATAAACCATATACATAAACAAAAAGGCATAATGAAAGCATAAATAACACATCATCACCTGGGTCTTTAGCTTGCAAGTCGGGTATAGTCGTGTAACAATGGATCCCTCCTATGTAGGAAGCATGGATGGTCTGCTACTGTTGGACTCCCCACGCTCATGTGTCTTGATGACTACTACAACCACTGATTGTGCTCTAGTGACTCAAGTAGGAGGTGAATCCCTCCTCTTGGGGATAGTTGGGGCCTCATCTGTCTCATCAAGATCATCACTCATTGGCTAGAAATCCTCCTCATCGAGAAATATATCTAGAAATATCCCCTCATAATTTGAATCCCCATCAATCTCCTCATTATCCCTATCATCTCTACAACTTGGAAGAGGTCCTGCATGGCCCATAGGGTGATGCCTAGGAAAGACATGAGCTGGTCATGCTCCAATCCACCACTATTTGTAGGCTAATGTGGTATGTACATCATCAACATCAGAGGATGGGAGCATGTCATAGTCCTCATCATCTGAATTAGTAAAATCAACAACATTAATGGTGAGGTGATGAATGTCTCCAGCCTAGAGGCACTCTGAGCTGACTGAAGATACCTGGGATATGGCCTCAATGGAACCTAAATTTATCCAAACTGCCAGATAACACGATCATAGTAGAAGGGTCTCACTATGTAATCATGTCACCCCAATATAAATCAATCCCATTGCATCCTAACTAAGTGATGTGTCTCATCTTCCCACTAGGGTATCATGAGATACAATCTTCATAATATGTCATCATCATCCAAGTGGTCAAATCTAACCCACCAATGTAACAAATCTCCATCCTGCTGAGAACATCTCAAAAGAGTAGCTATAGGCTCATGGATATACCATGTCCACTATGGTTAGATAACCTATTGACTTAGTATAGTGATGTGCTCAAAGCACCACACATGTAAGAACATACAATGTATTATGCTATCTAGCTCCTGATAGATGAAGCACCCTAGATCATGGTATAAATGTGCTAGCATACTGTGATCCCATGCATAATGCAGTGCAATTATCCTCCATATCTCAGATGATGTGGAATAATCCTCTATCTAAGTGTGCACCTCACCTATCTAGAACTAGTGCTAGTACTATAATAACTATCATAATGCACCTCGGCAGTGGCGACCATGCATATAGCAACCATCTGAGCTCAATGCGGGGTTCAATGCTTGCATCTTAGATGGGATGACCTAGGTAGTATTGAATATCCTCTTGTATCTCCTCATGTGACCGCTCCTCTGATGAGTGGACGATCTCACCCCGGATAGGTAGTTGCAGGATGCGGTGAATGTCCTCTAGTGTAATGGTCATCTACCTTGTAGGAAGGTAAAAGGTACATGTATCTACGTCCCACCTCTCTACTAGGGCCATAAACATTGCATAATGATACCTCATGGGTGGCATGAGGTATACCCAAAATAATACTATCTCCTATAAGATACTAATCTCCTCCTCTGACAATTAGGAAAACTTCTCTTGGAGGTGATAGAATCGCCTGCCTCCTAGACATTAGCGGGCTCAGGGAGGAATCTAAAGAATAAAAGAAAAAATTTATCACTAAAGTTCCTAAATATATGCATTAAATAATTAAATTTTCACTAAAGTTTCTCTAGGACACTTTGCGACCAACTTGGACATATGGGCCATTTTTGGATGGGGGGTCTTGGACACTTCATTCACTTTTGGAGACTTTGCAACCAAGAGGGATGCTTTATGACAAAGGAGGATGCTTTGCAACTTTTTTTCCAAGGTCCTAAAAACTTATAGAAATTCAAAAAAAATATTATAAATACACAAATGCAAAGACAAAGTAGAGCAAAATCCACTCACCGTATGCTGGAGCTCACCCCGTGCTACCTCGTCACAAAGAATGTCTACTGTTGGAGGCTTTTATGCTCATCTACTAGGAATCTTCAATCACTCTACACCAAGGTAGATTGCAAAAAGTTATGTGTCAAAATGATATTTAAAAGTGTCATTTTCATTCATATATATAAACTCTATTAAAGAAAACTATATTTTATTAGTACATTTTATTCAAACCAACATATTGGGGGCTAGTGAACTCCATTTTTGACGTCGTTTGTTGTGTTAGATTCATGATTTCATCCCTGATCTAATCTAATGCCTATCAATATGTGGTGTTGCAAATACAATACCCTATATTATAAGCATTCACATCATAAAAAATAAACAATTTGATGAGGTTGGATGGCTACCCTGATTCCACCTCCATAAAGTAAGTGAAATTGGGGGGGGGCATACATCTACCCTCAAATTCGATTCTCTATAGAAGTTTGATAAGAGTATTTTTGAACAACTAATGAATTAGTGTTGTAGGATGTGGTTCCTAACATTATGGTTTTGTGGATGGCTATAGTGGGGGATTCATTATCCCTATTTGTGAATAAATCCATATGAGTATCCTTTTTATTTGAATTCCTTTAGCTTGCATATGCACATAGTGTCATATGGCTGCTGAAGTGGGGGTTAAATTTAATGTAGAAAATTGTACTCCATTCTAAGTGAAATTATAATTTCACACTTAGTTTGGACCTATTTTAGTGACCTTGCATATATAAATTTTTAAACCTCATTAATAGACCCCTAATTCCCTTTATTATATATCCCAAGGCCTATTTTAATTATTTTCTGACAATATAACCAACATTGAATAAATGCTCTTAATTAATTTAATGCCCTGAAATAACTTAGGTCCTGAGCTTTTAGGTCAAGACCCATTCTCCCATGGGCGAATGGGTCCCCTTTAAGTTCATAAACTCAAATTAAAGCATGTTTTTGGTGGCATTCCAAGGTCCTAAATTCAAATTCTAAGTGTAGGCTTTCAGGATCTAATAAATGAGAAATTAGAAAGGAATCCTATAAAGCTAAGTCTTTCAATATTTTTTCACTAGATAGGAGAGATATTCACATGAGATCACAAGGATTTACACTCAAGAGCAAGGAGAAATCAATCAACCATTCAAATTTGAAGTCTTGGAGCAACATTTTATTTGTTTTTGCTAGTCTTCAAGCTCATTTTGTCAACAAGATCAAGCATTGCAAAAGATTGATGATAGATTACTATGGAGGATCATGATGGATTCTAGGTTTTGGGAGATGCACCAAGCCATTCAACTAGGACTAATGACTTGTTTCCTAATTGATTGTATCTTCTATTATCATTCTACTTTTTTCCTAAAGGACGGTATATTTAGATTTGTGATCTATTAGGGTGATTTGACATCTCCCAAAGTAGGTCTTCATCATCATTCATTTTTTCATCTAGGGATATTATTCTAACACATTTGAATAAGATTTTTTTGCGTTTGATCTCTTGTAATCTTAGAAACACTTAATATTAGGGCTTGCACACACTTCTTTTGTTTTAGATCTATAACTTTTTATCATGGTTTAATTACCAAAATAAGGGTTTGTTTAAGGAAAACCCCCATCCACCACCAAACAAAATTTTTGTTTTACATATTTTTCA
The DNA here is from genome assembly GCA_007258455.2 of Sequoia sempervirens. Taxonomy (NCBI): domain Eukaryota; kingdom Viridiplantae; phylum Streptophyta; class Pinopsida; order Cupressales; family Cupressaceae; genus Sequoia; species Sequoia sempervirens. Next base: position 647,075,472 of record VDFB02271358.1, read on the forward strand.
TAGGTACAAATTTGAGAGTGAAGTTTCAAAAGTACAGGAAGGAAGTGTAGATACTAGACCCAGATCTCAGTTTCAGATTTTCTAGAAAAGGAGACTTGGACCCATTCTCCCATGGGCGAATGTGTCCTAGGATAGCTTCCAAAAGAAATGTTTTGTGATAGGTGCACAATATTTTTCCTTCCCATATCTTCCAGAAGTTTTGTTGTTTCTCTTAGTATTATGCTTAATCTACAATATCCAAGTGTTAGCATGCATTTTTGAGTTGATTTTCTATTTTTAGTTTTTCTCCCAAAAGTGCTATTTGAACTTGATTCCTATACTCAAAGCATAAGGAAATATGAATATTCTCACATTGAGTTGATTCACCTAAGGGTTGTTAATCAATTCTTTATGGGGATCTCATTTCCTAATGAAAATAGGAAGGTAGGGTCCATTCTCACCCTCTTGACTTATCTATCCATTTTGGGAAACCTTAATTTTCTACATTTCACTAGCAAGCACTCCTATCAAGGATGTAAGTGTTGCACTCACCAATTCTCTAAGCTAACTATACTGCATAATTATTTTCTTTTTCTATTCTTGTAGTTGGAAGAATTTTCCATGAAAATTCTCTATTGCTATCCTTGTTACACCATTTGCATCAATGATCAAATCATAAAACTTGAGGCTTGAGCAATTTGTGACTCTACTGAGTCTATTTGGTTCTTTATTCTCCTTGTAGAATTAGGCCATTTAAAGAAAATTAAAATAGAACTTTAGCTTCTTCCACACAATTTTGAATATCTTTTAAGTTGCTTTGCAACTTACCATTTGACAACACACTTGTCAAAAGTATCTTCCAATATCTTGTCATTAATCCTCTTGGTCATTTCATTTTCTAATTCTTCTTCTAGACTAGTAGAGTATTCCTTAAAGGAATCAAGTATTATGAAATATGCCCCTTAATTTTTTCTTGAATTTACACAACAAAAACCAACACTACGCCAAATGTTAGCATTAGATCCCAAAAGATATCCAACTTGAAAGTAACCTTCGCCAAGAAAGTTCACCAAGATCCTATTGAAGGTGAGGTGATAGCTTATGGCGATGGGATTGTTAGCAATAATCTGAACTTGAAATACAAAGCTGAAAATGAAGTGTAGGTGGTGATCTGACCATGAGCAATCTACGCTACCACTTGTTTAGTGGAGGGAAAGATAATTATAATGAAATAAAATTCATCTCCTATTAGCAGGCATCCACATAATAGTGGGGATTCGCCACTTAAATAGTGGGGGTGAATTGAAGTTACAAAATGCATTTTCCTCCACACTGGTGGTAAATCATCCAGGGGTTACAATGTTTGAATTTAAAACACAAGTAAATGTAGAAGTATAAATGACTGAAATAGTACTACTATTCTTAGCCTTACAATGCAAATGTTCTACAAATTACAAAGTTTTATTGTTGTATAAAAAATGCCAAATGATGAAAGATAATTTCTCAACTTCAAATATTTTCAACTATTGAAGAACAAGCCAAAATCTATTTTACTGATGAATTTGATATAAACCAGCAAACTGAGATTTCTTACTAGCAATTAGTCATCAATTAACTACTCATAACTTCACCCCAAAGCTTCTTCGTTCTTTGAATGGACTACACATGAGCACTAGCAGCATAGTTCCCAAGAAATATTGCATCACAAGGAAAGAACTAAGTCTGAAATAAAATACCAACTCACTAAAATACAGACCAGCAACCATGATCTCCTTATAATGCTCAAATCTCATTCAAATAACCTCTAATCCAACCCAACACTGTTATGATATAAATCTGATATAAAATTCCAACAAACCATAGTACATACCAACAAGTAATAACAACACCAAAATGCCTATTTCTCCCTCCAAACTTCAACAAATCTCATACAATTGAAAATACAATATCTCCAATGCTAGGCGACCAACACACATGAGATATTCATTAAAAACTAACCATAAATTGAAGGCACAACTTCCAATAATCACCAAAAGAGATGGTACAGCCCTAGAGGAGGGGCGACCTCTATAATAAATTGAAGACTCCATGAAAAAATCTGTAAATGCACCAAAGAGGGCGCCACTAGCATAGGAAACAAAGGAGCCAATACCCATAAGCAATTAAAAATCATACTAAGAGCTGTATATACAAATCTCCTTCAACCAAATAATAACCAACAACATGAAAATTGGAAATATCTCACCAAAACTCCATAGTAATGCTCAATATGTACTTCTTAATGAAGCACACTCTCAAACCACCATCTAGGGAACCATAGTTTTAGGCCTGAAGAATGGAGTAGAATTGCTAAGCTTCCCCTTAGCCGGGTTTTCAATTCAATCCAACAACATTTCGATATACTTTTCCAAAGATGAACAAATGCTGGAGCAAGGCTTGCTTTTATAATTTTGAAGGTGAAAATTGGCTCTTCAGCTTCCATGTTTTTTCCCTCTAGAAGGGATGCCTATTTCACCTTTGAAATATTTTTAATTTTTAAAACACTTTATTCCACCTTATTTAGGCATCCAAACTTCAAGGCACAAAATACTTTAGAAAAATATTAAATATTCACTTCATGAAGCATCCCCCCTTCATGTCTACCTTTTTAAAACAACTTAAGTTAATGCACTAGGCCAAGGGGTCAACTTGAAATTAAAACATTAATGCCTTGAAATATACTATTTTTTCCAAAAGTTACTCTTCTAAAGCCAGAACCAGAATAACTCAACGACTCCAACAAAAGAACTCACTGAAGTGCTGCCAACTGGACCACTGCCAAACTAGACTTACTAAAAATAGCCAATGCCAAAAATAGTATGTTCATCTCAAAACCAACATAAAGATGAACTTAGCTGGAAGCAAGACTTATTGAAAGTGGAAGCCCTAAATTTGCACATTTGAGTAGCCTACAGATTCCCAGAAATAGGCCAAATCCAAATGAAGAGTGTATGTCCAAAATGGGGACATTACATAGTAGCCTCAGTTTTGCACACTGTTTTGAACATCTAGAATATTGAGAGGGGGGTGAATTAGTATTCCACAAACTGATAAAAAAATCCACTTAACAATTATTACAATTTTGACTGAATCAACAAGAGAGAACATAAAATCAAGTCAAAGCAATCACACACATGAACACCAGATTTTGTACGCAAAAAATAAAGAATGGGAAAAAAATGGTGAGGGTTAACTCACCATATATTATTTCCGGATACAAAATATTACGGGGCTCACTGTCAGGACTCACTGTCCTTAAAAGGCTCACAACCTGAGTACAAAAGATGGCTCACTGCCAAGATACAATGATGGTGTCTCACTGCCAAAAGAATGAACTAATGGAATTCACCTTCAATGTGCAGGGTTCAGCTCCACTGAAGCTCAAAATAGACAGTATTGCATCACTCAACAAATTTGTACTATTGATAAAGCATTTAGGCTCTGATCTTTTCCTTTGTTCACTTGCTCACACACACTCACACCTATAATTTTTCTTTCTTGCTCTCTTTTCTATGTCTTTCATTCCTCAAAGCATCTTATATATATACAAGTATATATTATTCATCAATTAGGTTGGCCTAATTGGATGAACAAAAAATAACCAAAACCATTCTTTGTCAACACCAAATAATATTTGTCCATGTAGTACAATATGCTAAGTTGGCTATTAGTCTTCATAATATATTGCATTCGATGAGTCATCCAGGACTAAAACAAAATTCTCCAAACCAAAAAATAATCTTCAAAGAAAAACACCTTCTAGATATGAGAACACATTAATTTCCCATTATAATACTAGTAAAGAGACTATCAACCAAAACCACAATGCAAGAATGTTCACCTTAGTAGAATGCGAAGTCTCCCACATAGTATACTTCACACAGAACAATAGTAGGATACAAAGTTAAACTCTGTCAGAGATAACTTTCTATTCATAGCAAAAGACGTCTTAAGATCTAGGAAATAGTAGTCTGAATGAGTCAATAAACATGGTAAAGAGATTAGAGTCATATTAGATCTTGCAATGAGTTCTGGACTCAAATACCAACACACTGATCCATCACAAAGGAGTATTACCAGTAGAGAACAACTTCCGGTAAACCAAGAAAACTTCTCATATAGTTATCTCCATGTAGTTATTACCATCTTGACATCAATGAAAACATAGGAACAACCAACACATCCATCCATACTTCATGCTTATGTTGTAAATATTCCAACAATCTCCCCCTTTGGCATTGATGGCAACATGCATGACAAAAAAACTTTTCAAGTATTCTACAATTGAATGTTCTTACTACTCCCCCTGTCAAAACTATTCTTCACAATTTTTTTTCCTCTGACTCTTTATCTCTTCATCTCTTTATCTCTCATGCTTTCTCTCTCCCCCTTTGACATCAATCACAAAGGAAGGGGTCCATTAAAATAAATGTATATCAAAATGTAGCCAAAAAGATATGAACACAGAATTAACCTGAAGAAGAACCTATGAGACTTTCTAGGATATCCTTCCATGATGCTTTACCTTCTTCCCATGAACCTTTTGCACTGACAAGAGTCTTGTAAAATAGATCAAGCTTAGTTATAGACTCTATACCATTTGTTAAAGTATTGGGACTAAGATTGATCTATGATAATTCATCAATACAACCAAGAGCACTATAAATAGAAGTATGTTTGTATTTAATCATGTCTCTGAGGGCCACAAACTTCTTGATAACATCTATTCTTCAATCCTATAGAGAGAAATTTTTTTCCTAAAGATGCACAATGTAGGACCACTTCCAATTATCTTCATCTTCTGCTAACTTGTATGTATTTTCCTGAGTGCTTAGTTAAGACTCACTCATCCTTATCTTATTTCTCATATCCAATGTATTTCCAGACCAATCTAGACAAAAGGAAAGTAGTTCCTATGCCTCTTTTTCACAACCTTGTACATTTTCCAGTTCCATCATTACTCGATCATGTGCATTCACACATTTTCCTTTAATATCATTCAAATCTTCTTTATCAAACCTAATTCCAGAAAACTTTTCAAATCTAGAGATGTAGAATTTCAAGGAATTAATCATTCCACGAAGATTCTCCAGAATATAAATAGATGAATCAAAATTAGCATTGGGAATAACCTTCTGTAATTCTTCCAAAGCTCTCTAAATATCTTCTCTTTCATTCTCATGTTCAAGCTTACTTTCTTCTGCATCTTCTAGCTTCACTACACTCTTCCTTTTCTTCCCTGTTTGAGCCACGCTACTAGAGGTACTTTCTTCATTGAGATGCTCAAAGCTTTCCAAGAGGATTTTAGCATATTTATCAATTTCAGCCTCTGACACTTCATAATCCAATTCAGATATCCAGATTAACCTTGATTCAACTGCTTCCATGTGATAGAAATTTGTAGACACAAGAAAATTTATGCTTCCAGAGTATCTTTCCACAACACTTACTGAAATCCTAGACCTTTTATTCATCCTCATCTAAAATTTTCCAAATAATGCAGCAAGGGCAGATTCTTGTGCATCCAAACTACCAAGATTTACCATGAAGTTACTAATTTGATGGGAAACAGGCTCTGAATTTGACCATTCTAACCTTCCTATTACCAGTAACTCTTTCAAAAAGTAAAAGAGTAGAAAAACAACCAAATTTCCATACTGAAAAAGTATTCTTTCTACTCTTCTTGATCTCCTTTAAATTCTTCAAAATATGTATGTGAAGTAGTTCACACAAGTCATATTCCATACCTCTTAATACCATATCAACAACAATATTCACTGCAATAGTAGCAACTGTAGAGTCATTATTAGGGATACAAAATTTATGACCAATGACCATAGCAACATACCTTATTACCAGATCAACAATTGATCTCAAACCAATTTATTTTCCTTTAGAAATCATACCTGCAACATCAATTATTTCTTTCTCATTCATAGTATTCAGTTTAGGAACTGGCCTGGAGGAACATAGACCAGTTACATCTCTAATTGCTTCTCTGGTAACCAGATGTGCCTCATCAATCCATAAAGATTGAATATTTTTCTTCTCAATACGATTCAAATATTTTTCTTCTCAAATTCAAACAAAGGAACTTTCCTCCAAACATCCAACTTTTTCTCAACTAATACGTTGTAGGCATCATGATTCTCTCTCAATTCATTTTCTTAAATCACATTCAATAGAACTGATGACATTTCTTCAATCTTACTATAAAAAAATGCATAAATATCTTATGTAGGAAACACTCTCAGAAGGATGCAAGAGGATGCACAAACAAATTCTTCTGACACATTCATAATATATCTCTTCAACCTAGCTTTATCCACATAATTCAAAATCTTTGAATTATCCATCAATAAAAGTGAAAGATTGTGCAAAAAGGAATACCTCTAAAAATGCCAACCATAAATGTATAGACATCCTATTTCTAGAGTTCACTTTGAATTTGTTTTTTATTTTCTTTAAATTATGAAACTCTAAATTCCCTTCCAAACTTCCTTTTCACATTTATCTAAAAGTGCATATGCCTTTAATTTTATCTGATCTTATTCCTTTCATTCCAAATGATTTTGCAATAAGGTTTCAACTTGTAGGTACATTGCCTTAAAAATTATGTATGCTTCCATTCTTTCAAATTTTGTAGACCTCATTCTTCACACATGCGACTAATAAAATACCTTAATCTTGTTACCACATTAAATATACTTTTGTCATGATATGACACAAGTACCAATAAGGGGGCTTATTATATTTTCTAAGGATTGCTCCCCCTCAACCATTGCTTTTATTTAGAAATTGATGGGAATACTTGTATCGGAGGTTAGCACAGATAAGACCAATGATTCCTTTCTCCAAATCCTTTCCATTTCTTTTATTGTTATTTATAGATGATAGGTTTGATCATTCTTCTTTCTTCTACTGTTACTACCAGGATGTTCCGCTTTTTTGTACTTACAACAAGTAACATTCTTCTTTCCATTTTCTCTTTTATCCATTAGATTATCTTTGTATCCATTCTTCTTACCCTTAGAATTATTCACATTATTTTTACATTCCTTTTCCTTATGAAAAAAATTCTTGCAGGAATGACAAACACCATTGAAATATAAATACCTTTTTGCATCATGCCGTTGTGTAGGAGTTTTTCTAGAATTTCTTCTTCACTCCTTGACTTGTTTATATTTGTACCACATTTTATTACCAATGAATTGCTTCATTTTAGAACTCTGACCTTCTTCAAACCCTAAACCGCTCTTATCCCTTTCTAGTTTTTGAGAGTTAATCAATTCATCAAGCATTGCCGAGCTTATCTTAAATTTATCTTCAAAACTCTTTTCCCTTTCTAGATTAGCTCTCAGGGTTTCTACTTCTAATTCAAGCTTTGTGCATTCATCCATCTTCTTTTGAATTTCAATTTCTTGAAATTCTTCAATTCTTTATTTCTCATCCAATTGTTCCAGCAGGCTAGCGATGATTTCTTCTCCTTCAGCCAATAGATCACATGCATCCATACTTGTACTTTGTAAATTTTCAAAGTTCTCATTTTCTTTTATCAACTTGTCCTTTAGGGCTTCCATTTCTTCTGAAAAATTCAGCAGAGACTACTTTTGAGGAAAAAAATTTCTCAAGTTCAAATTTTGGGACTTCCTCAAGTTATTAGGCTTCTTCCAAGGAATTGAGCTCTGATACCAATTTTTAAACATTTGAAATACTAAGGGGGGGTGAATCAATATTCCATAAATTGATAACAAAATCCACTTAACCATTATTACAATTTTGACTGAATCAACAAGAGAGAACATAGAATCAAGTCAAAGCAATCACACACATGAACACCTGAATTTTTATGTGGAAAACCCAGAATGGGAAAACCACGGTGAGGGTTAACTTACAATACATTATATCCAAAATAAAATACTATGGGGCTCACTACCAAGACTCACTGTCCTTAAAATGCTCACAACCTGAGTACAAAAGATGGCTCATTTCTAAGATACAATGATGGTGGCTCACTGCCAAAAGAATGAACTGATGAAATACACCTTCAATGTGCAGGGTTCAGTTCCACTGAAGCTCATAATAGAGAGTACTACATCACTCAAAAAATATATACTACTAATAAAGCATTTAGGATATGATATTTTCCTCTATTTACTTTCTCGCACACACACACTTGTACCTTTTCTTTCTTTCTCTCTTTTCTGTATATCTTTCATTCGTCAAAGCATCTTATATATATACAAGTATATCTTATTCATCAATTAGGTTGGCCTAATTGGATGAACACAAAATAACCAAAACCATTCTTTTTCAGCACCAAATAAGATTTATCCATGTAGTGCAATATGCCAAGTCAGCTATTAGTCTTCATAATATATTGCATTCACTGAGTCGGCCAAGACTAAAACAAAATTCTCCAAACCAACAAAATAATCCTCAAAGAAAAACACCTTCCAAATTTGAGAACACATTAATTTTCCATCATACTACCAGTAAAGAGACTATCAACCAAAACCACAATGCAAGAATGTTCACCTTAGTAGAATGTAGAGTCTCCCACACAATATACTTCACATCGAACAATAATAGGATATAGAGTTAAAATCTATCAGAGATAACTTTATGTTCATAGAAAAAGACGTCTCAAGATCCAGGAAATAGTAGTCTGAATGAGTCAATAAAATATGGTTAAGAGATTAGAGTCATATCAGATCTTGTGATGAGTTTCAAACTCAAATACCAACACATTGATCCATCACAAAATGAGTATTATTGATAGAGAACAACTTTCGGTAAACCAAGAAAACTTCTCATATAGTTATCTCCATGTAGTTATTACCATGATGAAATCAATGACAACATACGAACAACCAACACAACCATCCATACTTCATGCTTATGTTGGAAAGCTTCCAACATACTAGATAGAGAATTGTCAATATTTTCTATAGGGAAGTTGTCCTACAACACTTTTACTACTTCATCAATCATTTCAAAAATCTTTTGGTGTGTCTATAGTATCTCCTCCCTTGCAAAGGAATGAAAGGCATCACCAAGCTATAATTTATGCAGGGGAGACATTTTTTCCATATCTACTTGTCTTTGTTGTATAGGAATCTGTAATAACTATGTCGAAACCACTAGTTGAAATTGTAGCTATATGTCTAGTAGAATTTTAATTAATCTAAAAAAGCTCTGGAGGATTCACCAACTATTTGAGCACTTCCTTCTTCCTTTTTCTCTTTCTCCTTCTCTATGCTATCTTCTGCAATCTTCTCTTCCTCAACAACCTTCTCATCATCTGGAGGAGGCAAGTTTTCATCCTTTTGTTCCTTAGACTTCTCTAGGACATCTTGTTTAACTTCTTCTCTCTACCCATCACTAGTCTTCTCATCCAGAGAAGGCAGGTTCTACTCATTTTGAGTTTCATTCTTTTATGGGATGTCATGTTTCTCTTCCTTCCACCCTTCATCAACAACATTCTCCATATATAGAGGGGTGTTATTAGTTAAAACATATTCCTACCCAATCTCTTCATTTGGAGAGATGTTCTATGTCATCATGTTTTATTCTCCTCCCTTAGGCTCAGTCACATGCTTAGATCACTCATTAACAAGTTCATTGACTTTTGAAACAATTGTATCATGCTGCAATTTATCTTCCTTGTTCGGAGACATTCCCAATCCTTTTTCTAGGTCTGCAACCTTTTGAAGTGTCTCATTCTTGAGCCTTTCAATGTCCTCTTTATCTTTTCTCATCATATTTTTGATTCTTTTCTTTCTTCTAAGTTTTATGCTAAACACTTTAGAAATTTTTTGCTTATCCTCAGTTGTAAGAGAAGAACCAGTCTTCTCCAAGGAAAATTCCTTTATCTTCACATCTTCTTCAATTGCTTCTTGCCTTCTTATAGTTAAAACATTCTTTAAGACATCAAGCAACTAGTCCTGAATCTTATCCAAACTGGTGTCAAATGCTATCATATACTTAACTATGGCTTCTTCAATTGTCACCTTGTCTTCATCATTAGACTTTAGATACATTTTGGTTGTCTCTTCCAAGAGACCAAACTCTGAAATGCTATTAAATAAAGTATCAAACTTCAAATGGCTATGTTCCCTTACCAGAGGGGATTTTCTTTCCCCTTGCCTTTAGGAGATTTCTCTCCTTCTCTTGGATTCTTTTCTCTTTTAACTTCTCTGCTTTCTATATCAACAATATCAATTTTAGTTCTTTTGGCACTGGTATCTTTAGCATAGGCTTGAGACCTTTTCTTTTGGACCAACTAAGGTCCTTCATCTTCTTCTTATTCTTCATGCTCACAACTGATGTATTTCTCCCTTGTTTCCTTTTCTTTTATTCTCCCCTTAGGATCCTTTTGCTGCTAAGGGAAATTGGATACAACCTTCTTCTTTGTACTCTTTGCAGGCTTAGTTTCAAAGGACTTTAGAATAGTGGGAGAGGGGGTAGAGGTCCTAGTTAACCTTCTTGTACTGGGAGTAGCCTTTGAAGGAGTAGGTATACTTTTGGATTTTTGCACAAGGCTCTTTGATGAACCAAACATCTCCTCCAGCTATGCCTTCATATTTTCAACATTTTATTTATCTCTTTTTATTTTTGTTGTAGGTGCACTTCACTAGACTTCTCTACATACATTCCAAACCTGTCTACAAATGGATCTCTTTGTTTTCTTAACATAATTTTTGCAAGTCTAGTAAGATCTTTCTCTATAACCTTATATTCCAAATTTTGGATCCACATAGTTCTAGGTTCAACTACCTCCATAATGTATTTTTCTTTATTGACCATGAAAGTTATATCATTCTTGTACTTTTCAACTATAATTTTTAGGATTGTCTCTCTTTCTTGCATTTTCCTTGAAAATAATTAAAGAAACCCTACAACATAGAATATTGGGTTTCTAGGTTCCCTAAATTTCTCAAGTGGTCTCTAATTTTAATTACAACATGAATGTTGTCCAACCATAAAATGTTCTATGTACTAAGAACTTTAAGAAAGTAGAACAATAAACATATAATTAGGGTACCATATTAGAAAGGTTACTGAGATTCTTTGGTCATTTGAATATTCTCCATTGACTATTGCCTCAAGAGTTTGCATATATCAATATCTAGACCTTCCTTCACCATCTGGTGAGCAGTATGAATGGTGATAGCCGACACATAGTTATCTCTGTTTGTATAATAGATCTTTTATCCAATCACCATCGATGCATACTTAAACACTGGATCATTGATGTCCTTCACTATAAGGGAACACTTGTTAAGTTTTGCATTGGTGAGCTTCATTACCATTTAATTCTTCATAGACTTCATTGCTGGAATAGGTCCATTCAAGCACAAAACAATAACTACCTTGATAGCTTGCTTGTTGATCATATGCGACATTTCCAACCATATAAACTTATCATGAATTCAAATCAGAACATACTTAACCCATTCATCCTCATGGTAGAAATTTAGAAAGTTTTTCGATACATCCAACATCTCCATGTCAAACTTCCAAATTTAGGTTTCAATTCAAAATAATCTCTTGTCAAATCATTTATCGAATATTTTATAATCTTCATATGATCACATTCTTCCATTTTTGTGTGAATGTAGGCATCTTTTGTGTATATCATAGCATATGGAATCCTAAAAAATGCACCTTCTGGATCCATTTCTATGGATTTAAATGGATGTTTCTTGAAAGTAGGTCTCAAACATTCCAATGCACCAACTATTTATGGATTAAACATCTTGAATCGCTTCTAAAACTAGCATACAACAAAAATGTAAATACCTTTGAAATTATTCACTAGTTAGGGTTTCACACAATGCACCAAATGCTTCAAATCACCTTTTTTGTACTCTTCACTTTTCAAATGATTGATCACAAATGAATTTTGGTTATGTAAAATGAAATATAAACCCTTTTTTTGGTGACCCTCATTGTGTTGACATGGTCACCTTTAATTGCTCTATAATTCTCTACAATAAGTAATTTTATTCTGGAAATACCATCAGTAGATCAACCATGTCGATCTACACATGTACTAGTGTGCTGAAGGCATCCACACCACATATTTGGTGGGTTCTAGAAGATTTTTTGTTAAAATTCCTCCTGAGCCAAAGCTCTTTATCTATTTTTTGGAGGAAACATTTGCACTAGGAGCTGGCACAAACTCATTCTTTACTTCACTATCTTCTTTCTTCTTCCATATCTTATTCATTTACTTCTTCATTTTGATCAGATCCACTTTTTTACCAGATCATTATTCTTCTTTTGCGAAATAGAGGGTTTCACATTCTTAGATCTGTAGAAATTTTCTTTGTGTCCTGATTTATTGCAATTGTGGCATATGACACCTTTTTGAACAAGCTTACTTCTAGCCATTCTAGATTTGCATTCAAAACTCTTATTCCCAAATCCATTACATCTATAACAATAGCCATTGAAATATTGAAACATCATGCCATTAGTGTAACCATTCATCTTTGATTTCTACATTCACTAGCTTTATGACCAAATCTATTACATGTATAGCACTAACCCAGAAATGATTGAACATTCTAATTCATTCTGCTTCTACACTCTATAACTCTATGTTCAAAATTATTGTAGGAATAACAATAACCATTAAAGATGAATACTTATGTGCAACATGTTGTCTGATAGGAGGCATTTTGAATTATTTCTTTTGGTTCAAGACCTATTTGAAATTGTTCTTCTTGTCCTTCTTCTTTTCAACATTGTTTGGTGTCTGATTTACCTTTGAAACTTCTCCTTTCTAAATCCATAATCCTTCTTTGTCCTTAGAAGCTTTCTAATTTGCAATCATCTCATCAAGCATCGTGGAGCTCTTCATGAATTTTTATTCTTGATTCTTCACTTTCTCTAGATTTGATCTCAAAGTTACAATATCTTGTTCAAGCTTTGAACACTCGTTAGATTTTTCTTTTAGTTTGGCATTCAGGTAGTCTTTAAATATTTTTCCTTCTTCAACTTGTACTTTTAGACTGGTGATAGTATCATTTGATTTCTTGAGCTTCTCATTTGTTTCCTTGATTCTTTTTGTAGCTTTCTTGAGTTTCTCTCTCAAATTCTTAATACACTCATCTACATCATTAAGATCCTTTTTTCAGATCTCTATTCTTAGCTTCTGGTTTATCTAAATCATCAAGGGCTGATTTGAGTTCTTCCATATCAACATCACAATATTCTTTAGTAAATCCTTCAAGGATAATCTCTTCTAGAGGAATATGATACTTCCTTGTAGCCATGTGTTCAACCTCCAAGATCTACCTTAGCGATCAAGCCAATTGAAGGAACTAAGCTCTGATACCAATTATTGAACACCTAAAATATTAAGAGGGGGGTGAATCATGTTGCAAATATGAAAGTGTTGTCATTGATGTCAACTGGTTCTCAACCAGTTGTTGTTGTCATTAATGTCATGGATAATGGCTATTGGCTGTATATGTTGAGGATATTGAGAAAATTGTAATGAAGAAAGGTTGTAGATGTTTAGTGTTTTCTCTGGGTTTTGCTCTGGGATTTGCTCCTATGTTCATGTGGTTCAGATATGTTGATCATGGCTATTGTAAGTTGCTATATCTAGATATTGGGTTTCTAGATCATTGTACAGTACAAGTTATGTTCACCGGTTGTGAAATGTGTTTTTCAGTGTATCTGGCTGAGGTTCGAGAGAAATGTAGTTGCTCCATATTTCTTATTTTTTGTGTTTTATGACTTGTGGTTTTGAAGATAAATATATCTAGATATTGGGTTTCTGGATCATTGTACAGTACAAGTTATGTTCACCGGTTATGAAATGTGTTTTTCAGTGTATTTGGCTGAGGTTCGGGAGAAATGTAGTTGCTCCATATTTCTTTTTTTTTGTGTTTTATGACTTGTGGTTTTGCAATCATCTCATCAAGCATCGTTGAGCTCTTCATGAATTTTTATTCTTGATTCTTCACTTTCTCTAGATTTGATGTCAAAGTTACAATATCTTGTTCAAGCTTTGAACACTCGTTAGATTTTTCTTTTAGTTTGGCATTCAGGTAGTCTTCAAATCTTTTTCCTTCTTCAACTTGTACTTTTAGACTAGTGATAGTATCATTTGATTTCTTGAGCTGCTCATTTGTTTCCTTGATTCTTTCTGTAGCTTTCTTGAGTTTCTCTCTCAACTTCTTAATACACTCATCTACATCATTAAGATCCTTTTTTCAGATCTCTATTCTTAGCTTCTGGTTTATCTAAATCATCAAGGGCTGATTTGAGTTCTTCCATATCAACATCACAATATTCTTTAGTAAATCCTTCAAGGATAATCTCTTCTAGAGGAATATGATACTTCCTTGTAGCCATGTGTTCAACCTCCAAGATCTACCTTAGCGATCAAGCCAATTGAAGGAACTAAGCTCTGATACCAATTATTGAACACCTAAAATATTAAGAGGGGGGTGAATCATGTTGCAAATATGAAAGTGTTGTCATTGATGTCAACTGGTTCTCAACCAGTTGTTGTTGTCATTAATGTCATGGATAATGGTTATTGGCTGTATATGTTGAGGATATTGAGAAAATTGTAATGAAGAAAGGTCGTAGATGTTCAGTGTTTTCTCTGGGTTTTTCTCTAGGATTTGCTCCTATGTTCATGTGGTTCAGATATGTTGATCATGGCTATTGGAAGTTTCTATATCTAGATATTGGGTTTCTGGATCATTGTACAGTACAAGTTATGTTCACCGGTTGTGAAATGTGTTTTTCAGTGTATTTGGCTGAGGTTCGGGAGAAATGTAGTTGCTCCATATTTCTTATTTTTTGTGTTTTATGACTTGTGGTTTTGAAGATAAATTGATATGATCATGTTGAAGATAATTTTTTTGTTTGGAAGGATTGGATCATGCTAAGGTTGTGTGTGCTTACATTGGTTTGGACAACCTTATGTTTAACTCTACTTTTGAAGCTTATGGAAGTGTGTTGAAGTGTGTGTTTGGGTTGCCCTCATTCTAATTCCACTATAGAATATTTTGGCACCAACATAATTTGAATTTGTAAATGCAAATGGTGTGTGGCCGACTTTGGATGAGTTTCAAAGTTGAAGATGATATAAATATAGGATGAGATATTGGTGAAATGTGTACAAAGAGATAGTGCAAAGAAATAAAGCAAGATAGATGTGAAAATAGATGCGAAATAGAGTGCGGGGTTGTGTAGATTAGTGCAAAATATTAGTGGTGAGTTTTTGGATGCAGTGAGCTGAAAGTTTACTCTATCATTCATGCATGTCTACAAGTGATTGAGTGAGTTGTGGTGGAAATCTCTATTGCATTGAGATTGTATTCTCTCTGTAAAAAAATTCTTTTATCTTTTTGTATCTGTGTGGCAGTGAGCCCTTCGGGTGGTTAACCCTTGTTGGATAGTGAGTCTTGTTTTGGCAGTGAACCTTCTCTGGTAGTGAGCCTTTGTAATTAGTTTTGATATTCTCTATATTGTGAGCTAATCCTCACCATGGTTTTTCCCTTACTGGGTTTTCCATGTAAATCTAGTGTTATTTTGTATGTGTGATGTTTTTCAGTTCCTGCTTTTGCACTTAATGATTAATTAGATTAGAAGAGTAAAGAATTTGTGATTGATCTAATATTTGGTGAAAGTTTTAAAAGCTTAATTTTTTACAACTGATTCACCTGCTCTCTCAATTGTCTTGTTCAACAATTAGTATTAGAGCTTGGTTCCTTAGAGATGAGCTTAATTGCTTAAGAAAGGTTTGGGATGGCATGCAAGATCACTTTTGAGTATTTGAGGTTTGAAAGAGCTAATTATGCTACTTGGAAAATACAAATGGAAGGATATTTGGAATATTATGGATATGATGTTGTGAAAGCTTATAAGTTTGTTTGTACTCCTCCTGCTAACGGTCTGAGTATAATTGATAAAATCAAGGCGCATGAAGCAAACAATAAGGTAGAGTTCATTTTGAAGAATAGTCTTTCACATTATGATTTGATTAAAGTTCAAAATCTAAAGATTGTTAAGAAGTCTGGGATGCTTTAGAAAAGATGCAGGAAGGAAATCAAAAGTTTAAAGAAGAAAAGCTATAAAATTTGGAGGCACAGTTTGAGGTCCTACATATTTCTGAAGATGAGAACATTAAATCCTATGTATAGAGAGTGGATGAGCTAGTAGGTGGAATGCGAGGACTTGGTGTTATAGTAGATGAATCCAAGACTATGAAGAAGATTCTTAGAACTCTCCTTGATACATACAGTGAAAAGGTATATGCTATTGTAGAATATGTAGATTACAAGACTTATACTAAAGATTAGTTATTGGGAACTCTAACATCTTATGAAATGAGAAAACCAAATTTGAGAAATGGATCTAAATCAAATTCTGCTTTCAAGGCTACAAGAGCTGAAGATCCGGATGAAGAAAACCTCGATGAAGTAGAAGCTAACTTTGTGAGAAGGATGAGAAAAGGCTTTGGTAAGTATGAAGGTAAGTTACCCTTTAAATGCTTTAGTTGTGGAGGAATATGTCATTATGCTTTGAGATGTCCGAAAAGAGCTAAGAAGAACAAACAAAGATTTAATAAAGAAAAAAAAGGTAAGAAGATCAATAGAGCATATTATGTGAATGAGGATGCTAGTATTTATGATGAAGAATCTAATTATGGAGATTTTGATTATAATGAATGCTTGTTCTTGGCTATAAAAGATGAACCTACTTCTGCTAAATTTGAAAGACAGGTGTAGGAATGTCCTCCAAAGAAAGCTGAAGATACTATAATATCTTCCCTACATGATAAACGAGAAAAGAAATTTTGGGTTGTTGATAGCGGTTGTTCACATCACATGAGCAGTGATAAGAGTAAGTTTGTTAAACTTGAAAAATATGGAGGCTTAGTTATGTTTGGAGATGATAATGGTGCTAAAATTTATGGGATAGATTCAGTAAGTTTTGATGGCAAGCATAATACTAATGATGTCTACAATGTTAAGGGTTTAAGAAATAATCTTGAGTGTTGGAAAAATGTGTAGTAAAGGATATAATCTTGTATTTGAGGATGAGAGATGTGAAATCAAGAAAGGATCAGGAACAGTGATTGCTACAGGAAAGAAGTCCGAAGGAAATATATATCAACTTAAGGGTGTTGATGGATGTTTCTTTATGAATTAGATTAATGAAAGTTGGCTATGGAATTAGAGAATGTATCATATGAATTTTGATAACCTGGTGAAGATCAATGTAGTGAAAGCCGTGAGAGATTTACCAAGGATTACAAAGCATGTTAATGCTATTTGTAAGAATTGTTAGTTTGGAAAGCAATAAAGAAACAACTTCAGGTCAAAGGAACAATCTACTACAAGACTAATGGATTTGATTCATATAGATCTCTGTGGTCCTAAAAAAGTGATAATTATACAAGGTGAAAGGTACTTTATGCTTCTAATTGATGATTACTCTAGGTATACATAGGTTACTTTTCTTAGAGAGAAATATGATGCTTTAGATAGATTCAAGACATTCAAAGCTATGGTAAAGAATGAAGTAAATTTGAGAATACAATTTTTGAGGTTTGAAAGAGGTGTTGTATTTACCTCCCATGAGTTTAATATGTTTTGTGAAGTTCATGGAATAAAAAGATAGTTATCTACTCCTAAAACCCCTTAGTAGAATGGAGTTGTTGAAAGAAAGAATAGAACAATTCAAGAAGCTGCTAGATCAATGATTACTGAAGTGGGGCTATCAAAATTTTATTGGAGAGAATCTATTCACACTGATGTTTATATTTTCAATCAAGTTCAATCAAGATCTAACAATACTAAGAGCCCCTATGAGAGATGATGTGGAAGAACTACTGTTAAGTATTTCAAGGTATTTGGAAGAAAATGTTATATCAGATGAGATGAAGAGAATTTAGGGAAGTTTGATTCTAGAAGTCATGAAGGTATCTTCCTTGGATATTGTACTAGAAGCAAAGCTTACAGATGTTTCAATAAAATACTGAGAAATATTGTAGAAAGCACAAATGTCAAGGTTGATGAAGCAATGAAGAATTCAATTGAAGTTGATGGGTATGTATCTGATGAACCTAATCGTGTAAGAGTTGAAAAAGTTGTGGAAGAATAGAAGAAGAATGAGGAAGAAGAAGCTCTGGTGGTGTCCCCTAAGACACCTAAAGATGTGTAAAATAACTAGTTAGAAGATCAAATCATTGGAGATAAGAGGAAAGGAGTATTGACAAGAAGCAGAGCTACTACTGCTAGTGAGATAAATTTGTGTTTACTTTCTGACATTTAACTAAAGACCATAAGTGAAGCATGTAAAGATGAGCATTGGATGGAAGCTATGAAAGAATAAATTATGGAGAATGAGAAGAATCAAACTTGGGAATTGGTCCCTAGATTGGAAGATAAAAATATAATTGGATCAAAGTGGGCATTCAAAAACAAGTTGAATAAGAATGGAGTAGTTAGAAATAAAGCAAGACTTGTGTGTAAGGGCTACTCACAAGTAGAAGGTATATATTTTTAGGAGACTTTTGCTCCGATGGGAAGAATGGAATTTATCAAAATGTTTTTAGCATTTTTTGCTCATAAAGATTTCAAGGTCTATCAGATGGATGTTAAGTCTACATTTTTGAATGGTGAATTGGAAGAAGAGGTCTACATGCAACCAAAAGGATTTTATTTGTTAGATCAACTGGATATGGTTTGCATATTGAAGAAGGATCTATATGGGTTGAAGCAAGCTCCTAGAGCTTGGTATGTAAGGTTAGATAAATATTTGATTCAACAAGGTTTCAACAAAGGTACGATAGATAGTAATCTATATTTTAAAATTGAAAATGAAAAGATCTTGATAGTTGTTGTATATGTTGATGACATTATCTCTGGAGGAAATGAAACTATGTGCAAGATGTGTTGTTGAAGAAATACAAAAAGAATTTGAGATGTCTATGTTTGGTGAGATGAATTTCTTTCTTGGGCTACAAATTAATCAAAAAGAGAAAATGATTTTTATTTCATAGTCAAATTATGTAAGAGAAATGTTGAAGAAGTTTGGGATGGATGGTTCCAAATTGGTATGCAATCCTATGGTGATTGGTTACAAATTGAGTAAAGATGATGATTCACCTAAGGATAATCAGAGCAAGTATAGATCTATATATGATTGGTGGATTGTTGTATTTGTCTACTACTAGACAAGATATCATGCATGCAGTTTGTCTTGTGGCTAGATTGCAAGAAGATCCTAAGGAAACACATGTTAAAAGGATAATAATTTTTTTGAATGGAACTCCAGATTATGGCTTATGGTATATGAGGGATACTGATTTTACACTAAGTACTTATGTAGATGCAAATTGGGCAGGTTTTTTTGATGACAGGAAATGTACACGTGGTGGTGCATTCTTTCTGGGTTGCAAATTGGTGCCTTGGTTGAGTAAAAAGCAAGATTTAGTTTCCTTATCCACTGCTGAAGTTGAGTATATTGCTGTTGCATCTTGCTGTACACAAGTGTTGTGGATGAAATAGACATTGAAATATATTAGAGTAATATATGATGATCCTATTTCTATATTCTGTGATAATACAAGTGCAATTAACATTTCAAATAATCCAGTGATGCACTCAAGGACAAAGCATATATCTATTAGGTATCACTTTTTGAGAGAAAAGGTTGTGGAGAATGAAGTAAAACTTGAGTATGCACCTATGAAGGATCAAGTTATTGACATATTTACGAAGGCTCTTCCTAAAGATAGTTTTGAGTATCTCTGGGAGAAGTTAGGGGTCATTTCCCCTCCTTTCTTGAACTAGATGCATATGGAGATGCATCAGTTCGGTGGATCCATGGATTTATTTATTTTTTCTTCTAGACTGATATTTTGGTGGATACCTCCTAGAGGGAGTAGGTGGTGTCAAGTGTTGTCATTGAAAGAGTATTTTTTTCTTAATGTCAAAAGGGAAATCAATGTAAAATATCTTTTTCCTTTGCCACTGATGTCAAAGGGGGAGAGAAAGATGTGAAAAGAAAGAAAGAGTATCATGTGAAAAAGAGTATCTACTAAGAGGGAGAAAGAAAAATCATGGAAAGTGTGTTATGATCTATTGTGTTGTCTTTGATGGTTTTTCACATCATGTGTTGCCATCAATGAAAAAGGGGGAGATTGTTGCAAGTATGAAAGTGTTGTCATTGATGTCAACTAGTTAACTAGTTCTCAACTAGTTGTTGTTGTCATTAATGTCATCGATAATGGTTATTGGCTATATATGTTAAGGATATTGAGAAAATTGTAATGAAGAAAGGTTGTAGGTGTTTAGTGTTTGCTTTGAGTTTTGCTCTAGGATTTGATCCTATGTTTTTGTGGTTCAGATATGTTGATCATGGCTGTTAGAAGTTGCTATATCCAAATTTTGGGTTTCTGGATCATTGTATAGTGCAAGTTATGTTCACTAGTTGTGAACTATTTTTTTTAGTGTATCTGGCTAAGGTCTGGGAGAAATGTAGTTGCTCTAGATTTCTTCTTGTTCAAATTTCATGAATTGCAATTCTAAAGATAAATTGATATGATCATGTTGAAGATAATTTTGTTGTCAAGAAGGATTGGATCGTGCTAAGGTTACGTGTGCTTACACTGGTTTGGTCAACCTTCTATTTAACAATACTTTCAAAGCTTATGGAAATGTGTTGAAGCATGTGTTTGGGTCTCCCTCATTCTAATTCCATTGTAGAATGTTTTGGTGTCGACCTAATTTGAATTTGTAAATGCAAATGGTGTGTGGATGACTTTGGATGAGTTTCAAAGTTGAAGATAATATAAATATAGGATGAGATATTAGTGAAATGCATACAAAGAGATAGTGCAAAGAAATAGAGCAAGATATATGCAAAAATAGATGTGAAATAGAGTGTGTGGTTGTGTACATTAGTGTGAAATCTTACTGGTGAGTTTTCAGATGCAATGAACTGAAGGTGTACTCTATCATTCATGCATGTCTGCAAGTGGTTGAGCGAGTTGTGGTGGAAATATCTATTGCATTGAGATTATCTTCTCTCTATAAAAAATCTCTTCTATCTTCTTTGTATCTATGTGGTAGTGAGCCCTCTGGGTGGTTAACCCTTGTTCGATAGTGCATCTTGATTTGACAATGAGTCCTGTTTTGGTAGTGAGCCTTCTCTAACAGCGAGCCTTTGCAATCAGTTTTTATATTCTCTATATTGTGAGCTAATCCTCACTGTGGATTTTCCCTCATTGGGTTTTCCACATAAATATGGTGTTATTGTGTATGTGTGATGTTTTTTAGTTTATTATTTTGCACTTAATGATTAATCAGATTAGAAGAGTAAAGGATTTGTGATTGATCTAATCTCTGGTGAAAGTTTTAAAAGCTTAATTTGTTACAACTGATTCACCCTCCTCTTAGTTGTATTGTTCAACAAATCAATATTCCTTGAAATTCATTAACTTCATCAACTTTAAAAATTCATTCAATGCATCATATTAAACTTGTAGTAATGGAAATGAACATAGAAAGCATGCATCACATCAAAGAACACAAGAAAACCAGATTTACATGGAAAAAAAAAAAGGGAAGAACTATGATGAGGATTGACTCATAATATACTATAGTCAGTTACAAGATATTACAAAATGGCTCATTGCTAGGTGGACTAACTATCTAGAGAAATCACTGTCCAAAGAATAGAAGAAATGGCCCACTGCCAGAATAGAAAAGAGGGTGGATCATTGCTAGAGATTGAATTGATTGTAATGCATATACAACATGTTGAAGATAGTTCCAATTAGGCTTAGAAGACTAACTTAAAACACTTCATACTTTACCACAATTACACTTCACACTTCTCTACACAAAGTCTCATACACACACACTACCCACACTTTTTCACAATTTTCATACAATGAATCAACCTTGTATATATAACATAACAACCCAAAATATCAATTACGCTGGCCTAATTAGATGTACTGTGAACCACATAACTTGTCAGCCCACAATACCAACACACATTTCTTGTGAAAATAACCAAAATGTGTAACACATAAAAAGTAGGTCAACATGACCTATAATCACTCCTATAATACCACTCCTTACACAACTCAACTTCACACGACCCTAAAATACTTAGGTTGTTACTGGATAGAAAAACTTAGGTTGGGACTAGAAGGATGTCATTGATGCTGTTGTTGGAAACATGAGCATGAGGGACTAGAAAATGTATACAATGAGGTGTTGCAACATTGTAATTGATGTCAACATTGTATCCAGATATGGAGATCATGATGCAAATCATTTTGGTTGGTTCTAATAGGTTTTGGAGTGTTTGTGGAAGAAATTTTTGCAAATTGGCTAGTCCAGTAAAGTTGGTTGTAATGGGAAATCGACTAAGTGTCAATATTACTATTTCATTGTAATAGAGCCTCCATTTTTGGGTTTGCACTGGTTCACAAATGAAGGTTTCACTTTGTGCTTCTAAGATTATTTTTTGGGATGTTAGATGTATCTGATTCCAAGTTTTCAACATGTTTTGGCTATTGGATTGAAAGATATGTGTAACAAAAGTTGGTCTGGAAAATTACAATTATTCTTTGTACAATGTGTTTGTGTGGGAGAGTCCGCACTTCTCTGTAGATAAGTTTTTGGATTTGCACTTTTGAGGAAAAATTGATAGATGGCAGTAGTATGTGAATTCCAGTTGGCGTTGAGTTTTGAGTTCCACATGTCCGAATGTGGATACACAGTTGAAAGATTTTGTTATTAGGTCTTATATCGTGCCAACCGAACAAGTTTAAAGGTATGCAAAGATTAAATAAGTGTTTCAATCTTATGTGGGATCTATTATAGTTCCATGTTGACCCATTTTAAGTTGTTTTGAGGATTGAATCTTGGAGCAAGATATGTATGAAAGTTTTGGAGCCAACAAGTTAAATTTTGAGTGTTACATCTAATTAGGCTGACCTAATTGATGTTATGCTTGAAATGAATATATATGTTAGATAATTTTTCAGTGTTTTAGAAATGATTATGTGTGATGAAAATATCCTACAAGAAAATATTATCAAAGTAGTATGAATTTAAGTTGTGAATAGAAGATATGATTAGGAGAATCTCTAGTTGTAAAGCAATCCTATATCAACCAAAAACATTTATTTTCTTGTATTTTATTTAGTAGCAATTTAAACATTTCATTTCAAATTTCACTGCAGTATCATTTCTTAGCTCATGGAGTAGAATATAACATCTACACATCGACATCTATCACATACTCAAATTTTAAATCATTTACATTTGCCTTCCAAAAGTTATCATTCTCAGAATTTAACTGTAATTACTAGTCAAAGCATTTGGGGTCAACCTAGTCCAGGTTCTTAGTGTGGACCTATTCTAGATCGTGAGGAACCTAATAGGACATCATACAAGCATTTTGGGTCCAATGGGATCTATTTTGGAGATTCACAAGTCATTTCTTTTTTTGAAGGATTATCCTTCCATATTTTGAGGCCAACATTCATAGTTGTTCATTCATCGGGTTTAGGAACCTTGTGGCTAACATGGACCTTTGTTGGAGCTGAAGAATCATATTTATAAGCATTTGTAACCATTTGGAAAGTAGTTCATTCAGATAGAGATAGGTTGATAATATGAGTTTAGACTTTCACATCAACCCCTTTGTAATAATTCCTTTGGCCAATTGTAATGTGGAATTCCCTTGTGGCAGGCCTATGAGCCCTGACTATTCACTCATGAGGCATATGTTGCATGCAAGATCACCAATTCAATAAAGAATCATATTTGTAGATCATTTTCTTGTGTTATTTCCAATGTGTTTACTCAAAGCTGTATGGTTTGGATTGTTCTTTCTAAAACCTCCATCTGTGATTGCACCAAGATTAAAGTGATGTGAATGTATAAGAAAGCAAAGTGTTAAATCTAAGTGAGATGAAGTATGTAGTATAAATTTATCGAGCTTCATTGGAACTGTATTTCATGCATATGATAAATGCAATTGTAACAGTTGAAAATAGGCTGTGAGCCACCATCTCTCTTCTATCTTTTTCTCTGTGGGAAGTGAGTCTACTTGGAAAATGAGTCCACATATAGTGAGAACTTTTTTAAATATACTATAACTAGTTATAATTGTTGTGCCCTCAACACACACACCCCATTCAGAATGGGGGCTCTCTCTTTCCTTCGCCTTGTCAGGTCATTTTGTTGCTGCCTCATTTTGTGTACGCCCTCTTTTGTGTCCCAAGTGGTTAGTGAGCCCTAAAAGTGCCATCTCAAGTCAGTCATGTTCTCCCCCCCCTCAAAATTTCTAAGTCCTATATTTGTGGGGACCCCTTAGCGGTTTGCCTCTACTGGCGTCCATGGAGCTCCGCAGGTCCACCTTAGTGGGTTGCCCTTGACGGATTTCCCTATTGCATTTGTCATTCCAAATGGCTAAAACACCTCATCCTTCTGTGGCTTGGGAGCTGCCACCTTGATTTCCGCTTCCCATGTTTTTGATGAGTCTAAACAACCATCCATCTCATCGGGCCCATCCTCCCGAATCACTCCTTCCAGACTTTCATGGATTCTTTTCCTTCCTCCAATGACTGTTCTCCAGTGTAGTTCTTCCTGTCATATCCTAGACCTTCCAGCACTACCGGATCAACACCAATTAGTTAGGTGGCCATCAGTTGATGATGTTCTGTCCATTGGGTTTTGGCCTTGTTGCGGCCGTTTTCAAATCTCAATGCACCAACCTCTTGATCTATCGTATGAGCATTAATTGTTGGCATTTAATGCCTTAATTTTTATAAAAATATAGGTTGAACCTATCATTATAACTTTTTTAGTTGACCAAAGCATATAAGAGAAAGGTACAGTGATCTAGAGATAGCTTCCACCACCGCCATTGCGCCTGAGTTGATCGATTGCCATCTCTGAGCCATTGCTGCTGCCTAGGTCACCCACATTTGTCGGGTTCTTGAGGTAACTTGGTCGTTCGCCCTCATGATTGTGTTTTTCTTGGTTTCTAATAAAATGAATGATTTTTAAAGGAGAAAAACACATGCCCTAAATAGAGAAGAAAAAGCCGCCCCAAACCCATGTCATGAAATTCTAAGAAACCATTCAAAATCACCTAATAAATGAGCACATAACCTTCTCCTCCTGGCATCATTCTTCGGCTAGAGTGTTAACACTCTGCCAGTCCGAGCATTCTCTTCACCATCATCGAGACTTGAAAATTGAAGACAACTTACATGTGGCGAAATGCTCTTTTGGGTCCACCATCGCGGAATGCCCCCACCTCCTCGCCATTCAAACTTGGTGAAAACTCACAAGACAAATTGACTCCATGCATGCTACCCAAGTGACACCTACGAAACTTCGTCCCTTGGGCATTGCTCACAAACTTCCATTTCAGATGACATTCCAAGCCCAACCATCAGTCTTTTGGGCTTCGCTCATCTATTCGCCACGTGGCATTGAAGTTGAAACCACCACACCTTAAGTGCCCTTCGGGTCCTGGTTCACGAACCTCCGTTCACGGACCGCCATGGTAATATCACCATTTCTCACAACTTTTTGGTGGCTACCTTCTACCCTCCGAGCCCCGATCATCCCTCGGTGGTGTGAGTGAAACAATAAAAATGTGCCCCAACCTTTGGCAAGTCATTCTCATCAGACTTCCGCCATCGGGACTTCATCCCGTATCGGTCATTACGAAGGAGAAAACTCCTCCTGTCCTTCCTCTTCTTGGTGCCCGATTTTCTATTTTCCAATGAAATCCTAATAAAAAATGAAGAAAAACCTGGAGGCCAAGTCCCTAGCTAGGTATAATTCCTTGGGTGGCTCCCAGTGGACCTTCACACTTTGTCCACCATTTCAAATGGTGATTATCAAATGACTTCCCACCTCCTCCGACCTGAATGCCTAAGAGACCGATGTCTGATGCTGGTCGCCCTTTGAACTCGTGGGTCCTAGCTGGTGGAAGTCCACCCCCAAGATGTTGTCTCACCAAATCCATTTGGAGCAGAAAACTCTAGACGACCAAGCTCCTCCCTAACTTTGATCACCTCAAAGATGATCCAGATGGCTCCTAATTTGAAAATGAACTTTGACCCACGTGCCAAAATGACCTATTCTCCTCGGTAGACCCAATGATTTGACCAAGTCCTAGGGTGGGTGGAACCTTACAAGCTTCCCTGCCCTATTTTCCCTTCTGAAATAGCTATCTGGCCAGGGAAGTCTGACTCCCAGGGCCCGAACCATCCAAACTCCCTCATGTGAACTATTAATGACAATTTGGGTTATATGTTAGATTTCTTGAATAATGAATTATCCAATTTGACTTAGTTGCAGGGATTTGGCTAACGTCTCTATGCTTTCATGCTTGATTTTACTCACTTCTCCTTTGCCTACAGAATATATGGAATTAGGTGTAGGACCCTCGGGGGCAACCGCGGAGAAGGAAAAGGGAAAGAAAATAGGAAAGGCATCTCACGGAAAAGAAGAAAAAGACCAAATGAAGTATCAATTGCAAGGGGAACCCCTAAGATGCAGAATCACCACAGATTGGAAGGAGATATCTGACACAAACATCAGGCACATTGAAATCGATGAGTTCAAACAAAGGGTCAGGATCAACCCTACAACAAAAAATGCAAGATTAATCAGAGGCAGTGGAATAGCCAAGGCTACGGGCTTCCCTCCCGCTCTTGTCACCCCTAAACTAGTAATGGCCTGCAGAGAGGCATACCGGCTAGAGACTCGAACCATAGTGGATAGGGATGGAAACATTTTAGATGACATGTCTGATAGGGAAATAACAAATACTTTCCATATCCCTACCTTTGACGAGATGGAGCTACCAATCATAAGCAATGGCAAGGCTATGTGGGACGAAGATCCCCTTAAATGTAAGAGGGTTATTAATTAGTATTGGCTAAAGGAGAAGAGGGGCAGTGCTGCCAAGGTTCCTCAAGAACTGTTCCAAAGTGATTTTTATGAAGATTACCATGATTTGGTAACATTTCTAAGTAGAGTCATGGGCCTCTTGACTGCCGCCTACTTCCAAGAATGGATGCTCTACTTTTTCGAGGATATTCTACGTGGAAAAACCAAGTTCTACTGGGGTGGTATAATGAGCGATTGTTTCCATGAGCAGTTGATGGCTGTTAAAAAGACTTCCAAATTCTACATGACATCCTATTTGGTCTACTCCTTGGCTGAATAGAGGAAATATAGAGGCTTGTTCAGAGCACCAGATGAGGAACCTGGTAAGGAGCTAAAGGTTTATGAAAAATACCCCCAACTACAATACAAGAACTTCAAGAAATATTACTGCAAGGCCAATGACACTTTCGTAGGTCATATCATCAGATTGCTCAGGGGTGACTTTGAGAGGTGAGTCTCCCACAATGCCAATGCTTTCCTGAAACAATATGCCTTTCTGTTTATCCAATATCCAAATTTTACATACATTCATGTAGAAGGATTCTCAAAAAGACCAAACAAGCTACCCTAGTATCCTAATGACCAGATAATACTATTGGAGCTCTCTTGGTAGCTGTGACATGTGCACAACCTCTTGAGCAACAAACATATGGCATGGATCCCTTATCCCCTCTCCTTCAGCCAAGGTATGTACTAACTCCATACCTCACAATGTGCCCACAATTCAAAGAAGGAATTGGCTGAATACTATTTGAGACTCCATACTTCCCGCCATGGATGGATCCCTATGGCCATATCAAGAAGATGCTTGGACCTGAATATGCCCATCTGCATAGCATTGAAGATTTTTGGGCCAATTACAAAGATGACAATGAGTTGTGGATGAGACATTATATGAGGATGACTGTGTACTTTGTAAAGAGGGTCAATCTGTTCCCAGTGCCTGACCAAGTTGAGGAAGATGAGAGCATGGTCATGGATCCCTGATATAATGTAGTTGCTAATCTTCCACTACCACTGATTGATTGGGACGAGCAAGAGGTCAATGAGCTCGACATTCTAACCAAGCCCATTGAATCCAAAACAAAAGAGTGTTGATGGGAAAGTTTCCCAATTGAAACAGCAAGGGGTCACCTTGACCTATGAGGAGCTCGAAAACGAGCCAAGTGGAACAGATAGCGAGATAGTTGCTACCTCAATAGGAGAAACTTCAAAATCCCCTCTAGTTGCTAGGTCAAGGAAAATAAAAGAAACTAATGAGTAGCAGCATAATCCAAAGGTATACACAAGAAAGACTTTAGAAGGGGAATCTTCCAAGAGAAATAAGAGTTTGGGCAGCATCATAGAGATGCTTGTTATCTAAGAAGATCCACTCTATGAGGAAGAAGAAATGGAGGATGAGCAACCAAAATCTCCACCTACTACATCCACTACTGCTGCCCCTCCACCTACTACTCAGGAAATGGTAGCTACTTCCTCGCCCGTGGTGGAAATCTCGGTCCACCTTGCTTCTTCTTTGCCTACTGGACAAGTTGTAATGATCAACTCTTCTTTTGCCACCACCTCTCCACTTTCTTCTGCTTCCATGTTTTCGACCACATCTCTCTCATTAGTCACAACAACAATGCCAATGCCTACACTCTCACTTCTAGAGGTGTTCTCTCGGCATATGTAGAAGGTCCCCATCGAGCTTTTTGAGGCATTGATGCACCTGGCTATTCAGGCTGCCTTGGTGCAGATTCTTGCCAATATCCTCGCTTCTATGCCTCCAATTGAACCACTCGAAATGAAAGCCACAATGGGAATATCTGAGGAGTTGGAACGACGTGAGGGGGAAGCCATAAAGGAATTGGAGGAAGACGTAGACGACTACCATGGAAATTTAGAGCACCAACATCTACAAATTGATAAGGTAGTCCATGAAGGAGAGGAAACAAAGTCCTCTAAGGGTGATGAAGAAGAAGATGCTGACACCAAGTATATTGTAGAAACCTTCAATGCAGATTTAGAAGAAGAGCTAGAGTGACAATTAAAGGATGTTGGAGAGGAATTAGAAAGACCACCTCCTAAAGAAGAAAAAGATTCTAGTGATAAAATTGAAGAAGACACTAAACTTCCAACCTGGGAACAAGAAGAAAACCCCAAGCATGTTGAAGAGGTCCCTCTCTCAGAAGGGCAGGAAGAACAAGAAAAGAAAGAACATGAGGATGTGCTCCCTCATTACGAGGAAGAGGAAAATAAAGATGAATATAAGCCTCAAGAAGAGTCTCAAGCTAACAAGAATCTTGAAATGGAAAAACCCGAGGAACATGGGCATGAAGAAGAGAAGGAAGAAAAGGATACTGAAGGGGAGAGCAGCCCCAAAGAACACATGCCCACCAATTCCCCTATCAAATTCATGGTGTTCATCCAAGACTTTGATGAAGAAGAAGGAGAAGACACAAGAATGAAACAAGAAGCTCTTGATGATAAAGAGGTTGAAGTTAGAAGGGACAAAGAAGAAGGTGATTGTGAATCACCCAAGTAGGAGTCTTAGATGCTTGAGTGGCTAGAAAAGAAATTAGAAAAGAAGGCTCCTACTCCAAGGGATCCAAGAGCAAGGTTAGAGTCCATCTTGGCCCAAGCTCAGATCAGCACCAAGAAAGAGAAGAAGCCCAAAGTTAGGTCCAAGATGACAATGGATGCTTCCAAATCTAGGACCATGTAGGTAGCCACACCGATGGTGGGAGAAGAAGGAATAAGTTACAATGTCTCCACCATTGACTTGGGGACAACCACCAGAGAGCAGAAGATAGACCACCTTTAGGAGTCTGTTGCCATGGTGGTACACCTCATGCATAAGGATAAGCTCTCCAAGGAGGAGCCAAAGGAACAACTGGCTGATTTGATAGCCTATATTCAGCAATGGTCATCAGCAGAAGAGCTTCCCATGACATCTTAGGCTCCACCACAGCTGTTGTCCAAAGAAAAAATTGATAAGCTTGAGAGGAGGAAGAACTGGAATAAGACCACAGAAGATTGGTTCTAGCAAGTCTTGTATGTTGGAAACATGTGCATTAGTCATGCTGTCAGGACAACAAATAAATTCTTGGAGGTTCAGAAAACCCTTGAGGGCATGAGGAAGTTTTGAATCGACTTCCCAGGGATATATGAATCCACCTACCCTAAAATTGAGGCCATCCTCAAGCTTCCTCACAAAATATGGAAAGAGGACCTTGCGTTTGTAGAGGACGATCATTGGCTAGTTGAAATGTGGAAGATGGACTTCGACAACATGAAAGAGATGTTGGAGCAAGTCCTCTGCAAGGTGGAGCCAAGAATTGATTGGGCTAATGAAATTAGGGAAAATTGTATTGAATATTTGAAACTAATGACAGGCTACGATGTGCTCGCCGTTGAGATCGATCTAGAAAAGGTGAAGCCATATTTCTGTAAGAAGATGGAAGATGGAATAACTAATGAGCTCACCACAAATTTCATGAATTTTTCTACTCGGGCTTTTGCCTAGTCTGAATAGGTCAGGGATAATACAACTAAGTGTGATGAGGATTGGGATACACTTACGAGTTGGTCTAAACAATGGAACTACCAGGTGCTCCAATCTAGTATAATGATATCGAGAAACTTCGGGTGCTAATTAGCAAGTTTATAGAATATTTTGCTTTGAAAAAATAGGAAGGAAACCCGATAATTGATGACAAGTTCCTCACAGAATAGCTGCAACAAAGGAAATTAGCTAGAAGACAAAATGCTACAGTGCTGCCACTAGAGGAAAAAATAGGGAAAAATACAAGGAATGTATTTTAAATTGTAATATATTTGGGGGTAGGTGAAACCCTAGTTTGTAGTGAATCTTGGCCATTCATTGTGCTTTTTGAACACTATAAATAGGGGGTCTCCTCTCATTTTCAAGAGAGTTGAGTTGTTGTAAAGACATGTTGCAGAAATTTTAATAGAAATTCATTGGCTTTGGTGGATTTTTGAGTTTCCTTGCATGTTACATGGTTCATCTCCCATAGTTAGTTGATTTAGTTAGATTTACTTTGTTGTTTCAGTTGGTTTTATATTACTTAGATAGATTTAGCAATGTTGCTCAATGGTTGTGTAGATTTCTGATGTGTTGATGCCTTTCTTGTCCATACTTTTTGTTGTTTATTGATGGTAGATAGCTGTGTAAAGTTAGTTTGGACTTAAATTGAAAGCTGCTCCAAAATTTATCTTTTGTTCATGCATGTTTATGGTGAATGAATGGTAGAATATTTGCAGTCCTTAGAAGCTCGCACAAGTTTTATGATACTATGAGTTAATTTGGTTGAGGAAAACTCTGTTTGAAGAAAATTGTCCACAGTATAACCCT
The DNA here is from genome assembly GCA_007258455.2 of Sequoia sempervirens. Taxonomy (NCBI): domain Eukaryota; kingdom Viridiplantae; phylum Streptophyta; class Pinopsida; order Cupressales; family Cupressaceae; genus Sequoia; species Sequoia sempervirens. The sequence continues at coordinate 647,106,831 of VDFB02271358.1, forward strand.
ACATGATCACTGCTCGTAGTTAGTTTCAGATCCAGGAACCTTTTCTCTTCCCTACCCTTTTTTTTTTCTTAATAAGTAACCTATTCTAAGGTTCATTGCACATTGTAAAGCCAAATCTTAAGGTAAAATAGGAGTTTATGGTTGTTGTTCGAACCTACAACAAATAACACTCTAACTTCCATTTTAGAAACTCCATTTCATGATTCATCTCGTATCTAGCCAAATACGTAGGTCTTCCCTATGATTACCAAAAAAATCACATCAAACATCAAATGAGGTATTCCAAGCATTGTCATGACCTGACACCCAAGAGACCTTGGGGTAGTAATTGGTAACTTGCTTGCGAATTTGTACCTTTCAAGAGAGGTGATGCACCTATGCATTACCTGTGTTGAGAAAGTGCTAAAACACCCATCGAAAATAATATATTGTGAGCTAATCCTCACCATGGTTTTTCTCATTTTGGGTTTTCCACATAAAAAATTTGGTGTTCATGTGTTATGTGGTATTTTTGTTGTTTCATTATTTCTTTCTTTATTGTAGTTGAATATGCTTTGGTGATTGGATGTTTAATGTTTTGAATGGTTTACGAGAATAATGATTCAACCCCCCTTTTAGTATTTTGGGTGTTCAACAATTGGTATCAGAGCTTGGTTCCTTAGAAGGAGCTTAACCGATTGGGGTAGATCTTGGAGGTTGAAAACATGGCCAGTACAAAACTTCCTACTCCTTTGGAAGAGATTCCTACTATTAGAATTATAGAAGAAGATTGTATGCTTGACAAAGATGGAGAATTCAAAGTTTCCCTTGAAGATCTATAAAGAACTAAAGGTGAAAATAGGGATCTAAAAGAAAATGTCAAAGAAGTATATGAATTCATAAGAAAATTGAGAGAGCAAATCAAGAAGTTTAGAGAAATGCATAAGGAATTCAATGAAAAATTAAAGCAAGTAAATGAAAATATCACTGGTTTAAAAGTGAAAGTTGAAGAAAAGAAAAGAATTGAGGAATGCTTGAATGCAATGGTAAAAAAAAATTCGAGGAATCTACAAGGCTTGAACAAGAAGTTGTGAATCTAAAATTGATGCAGGAGCATCCCTAGTTGTAAAATAATCTTGTATCAACCAAAAATAGTTATTTTCTTGCATTGAATTCAATAGTAGTTTCAGTAGTTCATTTTGAATTTTATAGCATTGTTGTTTCTTAGCTTGCAGAGTAGGATATAGCATATAAACATCGACATCTATCACATATCCAAATTTCACATCATTTGCAGCTGACTGTTGAAAGTTACCTCTCATAAATTCACCATGTTTACCAATCAGAGCATTTGGGGTTGACCTGGTCCTGATTTCTTAGTGTGAACCTATTCCAAATCATGCAAAGCTTAATGGGACACCTTTCAAGCATCTTGGGTTCATTGGGACCTATCTTGGAGATTCACAAGTTACTTCTTTTCTTGTGGAGTTATCTTTCCATATTTTGAGGCCGACCTACATGTATGATCATTCAATCGAGTTGTTAACCCTTATGGCCAATGCCGACCTATATTGGAGCTTGAGAAGCATATTTATAAACATTGTAATTCATTTTAGATTATCAGTAGTATAGAGATAAGATTCAAATTCATTATTTTCGTACAAACCCTTTGGGGGCATGTAATAAGGCCAGTTGGCTAGTTGTATTGTTGAATGCCTTTGTGGTAGGCTTGTGAGCCCTAGATATTCTCCCTTAAGGAATATGTTGAATGTAAGCTTATCATTTCAATGAAATTTCATGTTTTCATATCAAATTGTTATGTTATTTCTATTGTGTTGATTCATCGCTGCATAGTTCAGACTGTTCCTTTTGGAACCCTCCTATCGTGACTGTACCAAGTGGTATTAGAGCAAGTTTTCAATTCCTGAAGGAATTCCTTAAGGTGAATAGATCATCGAGCTAAGGTAGTTTGCATTTTTTCTCAATTGATCACTGATTGTGAGGTAGTTGAAACCCTTGTAGCCAGATTGTTGAATTGAGGTAGTTGTACCAAATTCAAGGAGAGATATGGTTCCAAGGAGAGCACCTGCTATGGTGAATGTTGCTAGAAGAATAGATGAGATGTTGGAGATGATGTGCAAGATGCGATTTAGGTTAGATGTTGTTGAAGAAGATCAAAGGTTAGGCCTAAACCCTAGGTAGAATGACGAAAGTGATGATGAAGTAGAACATGTGAATCAATTTACAAAAACCCTAGATGAAGAAGAAGATGAATCAGATAAAGTAAACCTGTTGAAAGTGACCTAGAGTTGAAATTCAAAATTATGTGGGAAATTTGAATCTTGAAGAATTGATTGACTGGATCAATGAAATGGAAGAATACTTTGAATATGAAGAAATTGTAGATCCAGAAAGAGTCAGATTTGCGAAAACAAAATTGAAAGGTCATGCTGCATTATGGTGGAAAGAAGTTAAATTAGACCAAAATAGAAGAGGCAAAGAAAGAATCATCAAATGTGATAGAATGGTGACAAAATTGAGGAATCAATTCATACCAATAGATTATGAACTTGAATTTTTGAAGAGATTACAAAGCCTGAGACAATAAGAAAGATATGTGAAGTAGTATACTAAAGAATTCTACAAGATAATAATTAGAACTGGTCATAGTGAAGAAAGTAAGGAAAAGGTTGCAAGATATACCAATGGATTGAGAACAAACATTCAAAAATAATTGATCCTGGTAAAGATGACATCTATTGAAGAAGCATATCAATATGCATTAAAAGTGGAAGAGAAGCTAAACAAGAAGTTTGAATAGAGGCAAAGAAGTGCAAGAGGAAGATTCCAAAAGAGTTGATCCCAATCCAAAGAAAGAAGACCCTATGTGGAGTAGAAAAAAGATCCAAAACCCCACCAAAGTGAAGAAATGGATGCTAAATCATACCATAGAGGAAGAGAAGATCAAAATTTCTACAACAATGATAGAGGAGGCCATAATTCTTAACACAATGATGGATTATGGAGAGATGAAGGAAGAAATGAGAGAAGGCCATTCAAAGGAACCCATTTCAAGTGCAGAGGTAAAGGACATAGAACATTTGAGTGTCATCAAGGAAATACCAAAAAGAAACCTCGACATTGTTGTGTGGTCTCAAAACACACCCCATTTTTCCCTTTGACAAAATGTGGACCCCTTTTTTTTTTTCCTTTTCCTTAGCACCTTTTTTCTTTCGTTTGCTTTGACGAAGTTTTGCTACTTAGTTGGTTGCTGATATTCCTTCAATTTCACTTGGCCTTTTTATTGCTTTATCCTTTTATTTCCTAGATTTGGTGTTTCGGTCTTTTTAAAAAGTTTAACATTTTACTGGAAATCGGAGTCCCGGAGTCCTGCGTTTGCACCGAGGGAATTTGTATCATCATACAATTTTAGTTCCACCTGGTACTTCATTTTGACTGGAGTCATCAATCTCGATAGTTTCCTTTTTACCAGAGCTCGATATTTTATTGTTTCTGTTTCTTTTCTTACTCAGAAGTTGGAAACTGGAGAGTATGTTTTGAAATTTTGTTGACCCATCTTTTGAACTCGATTTCCAGTCTTTTCTCTTATTTCAATTTTCTCTTTCTCAAGTTTAAAAGGTATTTCCCAGATCCCAGTGTTTCTTTTTAAGGATAATACCAAAAAACCTCAATCCCAGTGATCACCAATTGATCACATATATTTAATAACATATTCCTTACAAGGAATCAATGTGACATTTGATTTACATGTATAATCATTGCCCTGTCTTTCTTCTCTAGTGGCGAGTCCACGCAAAAATCTAGGTGTTCGTAATTTGAACCATAATCTGTAATGATTGCACCTTTATTCGAGGAATTAATGTGAAATGATAGGTAATTAATGAAGGTGGTGAACTACCTATGTACTTGGAACCACCTCAAGCATGCAATTACTTTTGTAACACTCCACTTCGTGTTATATTGCAAAATGGCAAAGGACATTGAAGTAATGAAACAACATTGGCGCGCAAGGAGAGGTAAATTTTGAGAAACCAAGACACAACTACCAAGAGTTTTGAAGTTACATTTTGAAAGATCACCATTATTAACTAGAACCAGGTATGTTTTGAATAACTAATATTCTATTAAGTGTTTCTCAAGATGAGAATTCATGATAATGGTATTTCCATTTAGAAATTGAAATGTTGATTATTCTCTGATTTCTTGAATTTAATCGAAAATGAATTGAAAATTTTATAAACTATAAGTTTTGGTTAAATTTAACCCTAACTCACACACAAGACACATATTCTAAAATTTGTAGAACACACTATACAAAAAGAGCACTTCTGACGCAAGGCCAAAAGCTGAATTTAAGTATTGCAATTCCCAAGTTGTACCTATAATCATAGTGGTCACATACACTCATATGGGATGGTCTTCCGATATTGAAATCCATTCATGAATATTACAAGAAAATGCTTCTCAGTGTTCCACGAATGTTATGGCAAATGGGTTACTTTTTGTAGGAGGGTTCTCACTAGTGATGGAGGATCCTGAATTAGTTATGTAATGCATAAATTAATACAACCCAACCAAGAGGGTCGTTGAGAAAGAAGGGAGAATTTACGTAGAATTATCACATAAAGGAATCATATACATGTTTGGTCTCCCCATTTACAGACAAATGTTCAATGTTGATATAAAGGCTAAAAGCAAGACATATCAAAATGCTGAAGAGTGTAATAGAGAAACTATGAGTACCCAATGGTGCCAAGAGCCCATTACACAATAGACCAAGGTCATTCAGAGGTCTATGTTTAAACAAGAAATTCAAGATATGATAGCTTTGCTGAGTAGAGTAGATGGTTTAAGAGATGCAAGCAAATTTGAACCCTGGATGTTTGTAATAATACCCCGCCTAATAGAAAGTCCTATGGAATTGCATTGGGGAAAGTTGATAAGATATAGACTATATGAATAGATAACTACATTTCCAAAAACTAGGTGCTTCTACATGTCATCATATGTTATTTACTCTAGTGCTATGAGGGCCAGTAAACAAGGGTTGAGATAGATTGGTACTCTGGGCACAAAGGTTGGAAATAGTTTGATATATGCACATCTACCCTAGATCACCATCCATGGGTATAAAGATGATACAAGAAAGTTAATGATTTGTTATCCATGAAATTGGTTAGAACAATGAAAGGTGATAAAGCCAAAAGATTATCCGTCGAAGCACAAAGTGTCATTTGACCAATGGGAAGCTGGTACATAAGTTCACAACTTACTCCTACATTAGAGTGGAGGCATTTGATGGACATCCATTCATGCTGCATAGGTACCCTACAAATAAAATTGTTTTATTGGAATTGGTGAGATAGTTGAAACAGTCTCAGGTTCTTTATAACCATGCTCACAAGAGGGCCTCTTTTAAATTTACCATTGCAATAAGAAATTACAAGTGTAGTGCAATAAAAGTGTTCGACTTGTGTGAAGAAGAGTTGAGAACATACTGTTTTGAAGAGTTCCCACTCTAGAGGATATATTATGATATTGAAGGAAATATTGCTAAGAATATAGCCAGTTTTTGTGCTCATGTGCCACACCTAGAAGATTATTGGCTTAATTGTGAGGACGAGCACATGGTAAGAAGAAGAAAATATGAAAGATTGTCCCTAGAATCTGCCTGGATTCTCAAGCTTCATGACATTCTAGATTAGTTGGAAGAGGATGATGGCCAGGTGTTGAATAAGTTCTATAATGAAGATAGGGTATATGATGAACCTATTCTAGGCCTAGGTTTTAATGATGAAGACATGACATCAATTGATGAGTTGACCAGACCAGTCTTAGTCTATACTCAATACCAGATTGATGATTTTTGTAAACCCTTGAGAGAAAGAGGAATTAGGCCTACATTCTTAGAAGACAAAAGGAGGAAGCAAAGAGATGAAACATCTTTTGAAAGTGGAGAGCCTACTAAGAAGAGAAGGAAAACTAGCAAGGAAACTCTAGGTATTAGAATTGAAGAAAGAACCCCTTAAATTACAAGACAAGAAGTTCCCATAAAACCATCTGATAAACATAAATATGCAAAGACCAGTAAAGATAAATCGAAAGTAAAACCTAAAGGTGCATCTTCCTCTACATCAAAATGAAGAACTAGAGTGATTATTGATGAAGTGGGGAGAGCAACAGAAAATGTTGGTGCACAGACCAGGTTTGCATCTCAAAGGGTTAAAGCATTGTTTACCTCTCCCCCTTCTGTTAACATGGCTAGTATGAAACAAGCACTGGGACAGACTCTTGTGGTTGTAGAGGAATTTTTTGAAGAAGATGAATCCAAAATTAAAGAATAGGTGGAAAAATGGGGTGCTATGTGGGAGAAGGTGAAAGAAAAGAAGTCTAAAGATAAACCCGTGGCACATCCAGTGATAGAGGAAATTTAGGATGAAGGTTCTAATCCCATAAATATTGAAGAAGAAGAGTTTATACGAGGAATTCTCACCTCAGAGATGGGAAACCCTAGTGTACTTGAGATGAAAACATGGGAGACTGCAGAGTAGGATCCTATCAATGAAAGAATTGTTGATGATACTTTTGACTCCCAACCTTCGCTTGGAAATGTTTCGGATGTTAATGAACAATCGTAGGTCTTTGAAGAACTAGAGAAAGGCCATGCTAAAATTGAAATTGAAATTGGAGAGGAAGCTATACAGTTTTTAGGAGATGGAATTGAAAACAAAGAAAATCCTGATGTAGCATTCAATAAAGAAAATAATGTTCAGAGAGATGAAGTTGAAAATCTGGATAGACAGGAAAATATAAGTCTTCAAATAGAGGAGATAGTGTCAAACCCTACTAATCCTGAATCTATGCCAGATATCATTGAAGAAATTCCCATTTCAAACAATGTGACAAGTCAAAGAGAAGAAATTACTGAAACAAGTGGCAAACAAGAACAAATAAATGTTATAGAGGTACAACAAGATGATGATACTCCTAATTGGTTAATTAGGGAATTAGCTTCTCCAATGGAAGTGAAAATATTGCCTCTAAATCTTAATAATTTCATACAAGAAGTAGACACTCCTACACCTAGGTGTAGAGAAAAGAAAAAGCATGTTATATAGAGGAATTTAGATGGTAATAGAACTATCTAGATAGCTACTCCAATAGCTGAAAAAGGATAGAGATGAAATAATGCTTAAGGAGTATAAGGTAACAAGTAGTAACCTTGGACACTCATCTTGGCAGCAAGAGTTAGAGGAAATAAAAGTGAATTTGAATGCTACTGTTGCCAAAAGACAAAAATGCAAATATAAGAAAAGAGAATTGAAAGAATGAGTTGCTACCTTGGAACATTTTATAAAGTCATTAACTTTATCTAGTCAAGAATAGGCTGAGTTGCCTAAACATCCAGTGTTGATGTCACAAGAACAAGTAGATGCAATTGCAACAGTTTTCCATAAAATGAATATGTTTGAAGAATGTATTGAATACTGAGTAAAGCAAGGAAAATAATTAATTACTAATACAATAAAGAAGTACAAGGAAGCATACCACTGTTCAGAGAAATAAAAAATATTTAAAGAAAAGTGTAGATTTCGCCAGGAGCAAGTCATTGAAGAAAGGCAAAGTATTGAAATTCTCATGTAGTCAGATATCCAAGAATTAATACAAGGTGATGTAATATCAAAACTTGAACTTCCATTGCCAGAAAAATGGAAGAAACAATTGAAATGGGAAGGTGATATGTTAATATAGTGTATCAAAGGATTTGAAAAGGTCACTGTCGAATGCAAAAAGTTGATTGGTGAAAATCAATAATTTATTGAAATACTAGCACGTCAAGGTTTTGATCCCCAAACATTCGGATAGGAAGGAAAAGAAGCTAAATCCTTCAAATAATGGATAGAGAGAACAAATAGAGATCTTGTCCAGTTGCTAACGCGGGAGGTCATCGATGAAATTATATAACTAGTGCAAGAACACTATAGCCAGGTATGAAGCATATAAAGTGTAGAAAATATGTATCATACTCCAAATAACTAAAGAATATATTAGGCTCCAGCTCACTTGGAAAATGATACAATGGATTTCGAAAGAACGTATGCATCAAGTATTAAATGCTTTCCAAGAGTATCGGTTGAAGAAAGATGAAGAAAGAATCTTGGAGCCCGAGTCATGAGCGAGAAGATGGAGAATCAGATACTAGACATCGGAAGTGCGATGAAGTTTTATTTTGATTGCAATTTTGAGTTTGTAGGTTGATCCCAGTCCCAGTAGATGTTTACAATTCTGATATTTTGGAAGGAAGTTTTTAGCCTCGACATATGCAAAGTGTTCATGTTGGAGTATGAAGTAAAGGTGTTGCTGCTGATGAATTCAAAGCCTTGACTTAGTCTAGAATATTCTTGATGATAGTTGGCAGATGCCACGTGCCACATTTTAATTTGTTATTTTTGATTCTTTGGATAAACTTTTAAGATGAACTTTTGGGGCCTTGTTTCTATAAAAGGCCATCTCCTCCCTCATTTTTATCTTAAGTTCAAAATTTTTGGATGTTGGAGGAGCATGAAATTTTAATTTTTGTTCTTTTTTCCTATTTTCTAAACCATTCTAGCGTAAAAATTGTATGCATGTAGACATTGATTAATATCAAAGCTTATTAGATATCTACCTATCTCAGTATCTTTTGTAGCTGGTTTTGTTAGTTCAGCCAAACAAGACTATATGCTGCACCATTTAAGGGTGCATACAAAACCTACTCGGTGTCTAGAAATGAAACCCTCTCTCTTTAAAAGCTTGCACCATTTTATATGTAGCTGTGAAGAAATTTGGTGAAGTATAAAACAATTTGCTCTATTTTAATTGATTCTCTGGGGCATCCATGGAGAATAACTGGGAGAAACTTTTAATTTTCAGTATTTTTTATACTTTGTTTTAGAATAGATGTTTAATATTTGAAAATGTTCCAAAATTTGAATGAATGGAAGGAATTTTATTGAAAATATTTTGTATTCCATAAAATTGATGAATGCTTAATGCTAAATCTACTTAAGTGATAGCCAAATAGTTTGTAATTTTCATGAAATGTTATTGTAAATCTTTCAATTTCATGATGTTACTCAATGAATGAAGTGGAATTTTTGTGTGTAATGCTTACAATTCATAGAAAAACTAAAAATAACCTTAGTACCTTTGAGATTAACATCAATATCACATCAGTACCCAAGAGCAACCCTAGTGCAACCATGGCCTAGTTATTAGAGACTTGGGATTGAATGAAAGCCAATATTTTCCCTATTAATGCATAATTCTCCTTTAGACTGTCTTTGTTCCATATCTTTCAAGAAGGATAGGCTCTTTGTGGTCTTGTTTGTGAAGAATTTATTTGCCATGTTTTCTGCAAGTAAAATTGTCATCAACAGGAATTGGCGCTAGAAGGAGGGCCTATTGTTGCCATTTGTGGTTTTGTTAAGTTTTAAACTAGGGTTCCATAGAATCACTAGATATTGATCTGGTGATCCCCATGTGACCTGAGTCGAGGTTATTGGTTGAACATCATCTAGACCTCAAAAGTTTGGAAATTTAAGTGCAAATTTGAAGAATCCAACTGTTGTAGTACCACCACCTCCCGTCGTGATGGCATTCTTTAATGTGGAGTCACTGATTTAATTTGTTGTATACAATGATTTACCAAAAAATATCGACAAGTTGTGTCCTAAATACTATTTTCACAAAGACGCAGAAGAACACATTAGTATATTCAAAGATACATGCTTTAGAGCGAGGATCCAACATGAAGACATCATATGTAGGTTGTTCCCATACACTTTAAGTGATGAAGTTTACCAGTGGTATATCAACCTGCCTCATAATTCTATTAGATCATGGAAAGACATGGAAACTCAAATTTTAGCCTGATTTAGAACACCGACTGGCCCTGATTTGTTATATCATCAATTTTCTCAAATTAAGAGATTCAAATGTGAACCTATAACTACTTTTAATGATAGGTTTCAAAAGGATTATTCTAGGCTACAAGCACCTTATGTAGTAGATAATTTGTCTGTTATCGCGGTTTATTATACAATAGTAGATCCTTTAACTGCTATGTTTGTGAAGCGAAGAGAAAATCCTCCTACTACTTTACCCGAAGCCATAAGTGTGAATTTAGAAATGAAACATATTGGAAATGGATCATTTGCAAATGGTGGAAATGGATTGAATATTTACCCTACTCTGAATGTAAATGGAGTTCTTGTAGATCATCCTATAGCTCCTAATGTTTATCCTTCAGTGGTCCAGAATGGGATATTTCCTCAAAGTACTTTCTTTCAACCAGGAAATAGTCAAGCTTTAGTCCCTCACCCTAGTCCAGCTATTACAGAGCTATGTCCTAATGGAAATTCTTTTTTCTCAAAAACTCAAGAAAATAAAAATGTCAAGATCTCTGAGGAAAAGGAAGACATGAAAGAAGTTACAACTCAACTCAAAAGGTTAAGTGCAGAGGTTACATAATTAAGGAATCAAAATTTCTATGCTTAGAATAATAATCAAAACTCGTAGAATTAGATGTATAATGATCCTAGGCCACTTAGACCTTGGAATACCCGACCTAATAATGGGGGAGTATCAACACCTTTAGATAATCCCAACTTAAATGATGAAAAGTCTACATCAAAAGTGAATTTAGCTAACCTCACAATGAATAATTGGTGTAGAATTCATAACACAAATGCTCATGCTGAAGTAGATTGTTCACAATTTAAAATCACTTCAGACATTTTTCTTGCTACTACACATTACAATGAACATTGTGACTCCCATCCTCCTAAAGGAAATGAGTTAGTTCTAGTAGGATATGACTCTGCTTTAGTCTTGGAAAGCTATGAACATTTCAAACCACCTACTATTATCATGAGTTGCACTCATGAATATGAAAGTGATAATTCAACTATGACATTGGAAACGTATACTTTTCCCTATCAGGATGAAAATAAGCCTCAAGAAGAAATAGATGAAATACATGCCTTTCAACAATATCAGAAAGGACATAATTACAACATGAGGAATAACGCTAATAGTGGAGGTAAATTCAACGGGCCTTTAACAATATCTATCCCACCTAATAACTTCAACACTCCACCTAATGATAAATCAAGCAATAATCCAAGGTTGCCTAAGGTAACCTCTCATTACAATTCATCAAATGCTTCAAAAGGTGAAAAGATAGATTCCACTAATCAAAACAATTTGACTAATTATTTAGCAGAAGAAATTAAGAAGGTAAAGATTAGCCTTTCTCTATCAGAATTACTCAAGACACCTATGATCAAGAAAGATCTCTTAAATAATTTAGAAGATTTCCCTAAAGAAAGCAAATTCAAAGAAATTCAAGTGAAAGATAGTCAGGCTAAGACAAAAGAAAAAAGAATTGTTCCCATAGTAGATGCATAAGTAGCATTTTACAAAGGAAAATTGGAGTCTCCACCATGTTTGCTCACTTTGAGAATATTCGATAAGAATCTCCATAATTGCTTAGTAGATTCTAGAGCATCTACTAACGTGATGTTGTTATCCATATGTCAGACATTAGAGTTAACTCTAGCAAGTTCTTTAAAGAAAGTCACTCAACTTGATAAGATAGAAGTAAATGTAGTCAGAGAACTAACTAATATTCACATGCAATTGGCTTTGGATCCTAGAATCCAATATTATATTGACATTCAAGTTGTGGAGATACCTAACACTTATGGTATGATTTTAAGTAGAGACTGGTCTAAAACATTGAATGGATATATGGCTACTGATTTCTCACATATGTGGTTACCATGGAAGGGAGTTCCTAATCAAATTGGGATTAAAAGAGAACCATGCATGAAATACATGATTATAGATTATAATCAGAAAAATGAAGTTCTATACATCGATGTAGAACCAGGAGTTTACAAAATACGAAGTTCAGGAGTTAAAATTGAAGAAATTTTTACCTGTGATGCTAAAAAATCTAATGAAATGACTCCTGGAACAGATGTTTTAATTGAATTAGATTGTGATTCTTCTAAAGAAGAAAATATCCCTTATGATAAATTTTAGAAGAATATTATTGCAAAAGCTCAAGAGAGTGGTAAAATCAAAATTTCACTAAATTTTTTGTTGTTGCAGGTTTGGTGCAGGTTGCATAATGTTGCACATTCAGAAAACAACTATATGATGTGTCTGGAGATAATTCAAAGAATTGAGAATAGGTATTGTCTAGAACATGAAAAGGTTGAAAGAACTGAATGAAAAACATGTAAAGACAAAGATCAAGACATACAGATTGAAAATATTTATTCAATGACATCAAAAAATGGTAAAGTCTTAGCTATAGATGATCAAGCCTAGATTCTTAAGTTTGACAGATCTAAATCTAAACAAGGAATTGGAATTGGAGATGAACTTATTGGCCCGCAAGATAAGTCTTTTCTTGTTGCATATCGATTGCAATTTCAATGTACTAACAAGGTGGCAAAATATGAAGCCATTAAACATGGCTTGATCCTAGCAATCGAGAAAAAAGTTAGAATCCATAGAGTGTTCGGTGATTCAGAATTGGTGGTTAAACAAGTTTGAAAGAAATATATTTGCCACTACAAGAGATTATCCAATTATTGACACCGAGTATGGGATTTAATCAAAGATTTTGATGCATTCAACATTACTCATATCCCTAGAAGATTCGATCAAAGAGCTGATGATTTGGCTACTACTACTAGTACTTTAGAACTTTTAGAGATATCAAATCTAAAAATTTTTACGGTTGAACTGGTACAGTTACCTTCGATTCCTGATAATGTCACCAATTTGCAGGTATTCGAAGATGATCGAAACATATTGGAATTCATCAGTAATTTTAGTATTTTTGAAACACAAATAATTGAAGAGATAGATCACCCTAATGACAAAATTCAAGATGAAGAATTGAATCAAGCCAGAGATAATAATATTTTGAAAGGAATAATTGAGTTAGAATGATTGTTTGACATTGACCAGATAGTTAAACATAAATATTTTCCTCAAAGTGAAGGAGGACTATTTGAGTTGTACAATTTGCATACTAAAGAAGATCCTAAAAATGTGCTCATAGGAAAGGTCTGTACTGAAGAAGAAAAGAGAAACAATGCTCAAGCACTTAAAGATTACTAGAAAGTCATAGCATGGACATATGAAGAATTAAATACTTATGACACTTCCATCATTACACATATAATACCTTTGAAGCCTAGTGCGAAGCCTTTCCGACAGAAACAATGTCCAATAAATGCACTCTTAAAGCCTTTAATTCAAAAGGAAGTTCAAAATTTTTTATCAGCCAAGATAATTTTTCCTATCAGACATTCTACTTGAGTGGCAAATTTGGTCCCTATAAGAAAGAAAAATGGAGATATACAACTGTGTGTAGATTTTCAGAATCTCAAGAAGGTGTCTAAAAAAGACAATTATCCACTACCCTCACTTGAAGAAGTGCTACAAATAGTTAATGGTTCACAAATGATGTCCTTTATGGACAAATTTTCTAGATATAACCAAGTAATGGTAGCAAGAGAAGATTAGATGAAAAAATATTTCACCACGAAGTGGGGAACTTTCACTTATAGAAGGATGCCATTTGGATTGATAAATGCTAGAGCTAAATTCCAGAGAGCCATGGACTATGCTTTTTGAGAATTGATAGGAAAATGCATCATTATTTACATGGACGACCTTATGGTATTTTCTAAAGATAGAAGAGATCATGTTCGAGATCTTAGAGAGATACTACAGAAGTGTGAAACTTACGAAGTTCCATTAAATCCTAAAAAATGCATTTTTGGGGTAACTGAGGAAAGTTACTAGGACATATCATTTTTGAACAAGGTATTTCAATCGACCCAGACAGAGTGAGTGCACTACTCAAGCTACAACCCCTAGGAAGTAGAAAAGAATTGAAGTCATATTTCAGTAAGATCAATTTTTTTCAAAAGTTTATTACAGGATTCTCATAAATAGTGAAATCACTCAATGATATGTAAAGAAAGATGCCAAAATAGAGTGGAAAAATGAAGCTAAGATCGCCTTCGAGACTATAAAGACTGCAATTATAGAAGCACCAGTATTGGTAAGTCCAGATTATGCCAAACCTTTTTATATTTACTCTTTTGCTTTTGGTCACACTTGTGCAGTAGTATTAACACAAAAAGGTGAGAATAAAGAAGAAAAACCAATTGCTTTTATGAGTGCTCCGTTTAAGAAAGCAAAGCTGAGAAACAAGACTTTGCTTTGGTCAAAGTAGTACACAAGTTTAGACATTACATCCTCAGAAGTATAGTCAAAGCTATTGTTCCAGATTTGGTGGTTAAAATATTGTTAACATAGAGTGAACTCAGAGAAAAGAGAGCCAAATGGGTCATTGTTTTACAAGAATATGATTTAGAAATCATACCCATGAGATTAGTTTGGGGACAAGCTTTGGTTGGATCTATTATGGAAATAGAACCACAAATTTTGAGTCAACAATACACTTTGGATGTAAAAGATCAAGAAGATTGGTATTTAGATGTCTGCCACTATTTGGTTAGCCATACTTTCCTTGATCATATGTAGAGGAATCAAAGAAGATCCATCAAAATAAAATCATAGAGTTACATGATTAAAGGAGGAGCTCTATTCAAAAGAAACCATGAAGGAATCTATTTAAGATGTTTAAATAGAGTAGAAGTCGATAAAGTGTTGCAATAACTACATGATAAATTTGGAACAACTCATGGAGTGCCCCTAGCCACTGTACACCTCATTCTGAGAGCTGGTTACTACTGGCTGACAATTTTTAAAGATACATATGAACATATCAAACACTATTATACATGTCAAATAACATCAGATAAATGAAGGTTCAATGCTCAACCGTTACAGTCAGTGATGGAGATGCGTCCCTTTTCACAATGGGGACTAGAATTTATTGGAACCATCAATCCTCCATCTTCTGTTGGCCATAGATTTATATTAACTACTATAGACTATTGTACTAGATGGATAGAGGCATGTTCCAGTAAGCAATGCACTATAGATGTGGTCATTGAATTCTTGGAAGAGAATATCATCACTAGGTTTGGAATGCAATATGCATTGGTATGTGATAACGGTCCTGCTTTTGCTTCATTGAAATTTTCTAACTGGGCATTTGAATATGGCATAACACTAAAATTTTCATCTAACTATTATCCATAGGGAAATGGATTAGCTGAATCATCAAATAAAAATATGTTGGATATAATTAGAAAAATGATTGAAAAGAATCATAGAGAATGCCATTCTTTGTTAAAATTCGCCCTTTGGGTAGATCGTATTAGGATGAAAGTTGCATTAGGGAATTCTCTTTATCATTTAGTCTATGGGGTAGATCCTATACTACCGATAAATTTAAAAATCCCTACTTGGAAGTTTTCACAAGAATACATTGGATTAGATGATCAAACAAAAGCCTGGTTGTTGCAACTGATGCAATAAAACTCATGAACGTAAAGGTGAACATGGTAAATTTGACAAATTATGGATAGGCCCATATCAAATTTCTAAAATCTTGGGTGATATCACTTATAGGTTGAAGTCTTTGACTGGTGAAGATATCCCATTTTCTGTCAATGGGCAGTTCCTAAAGCATTATTTCTAGTCATAAGTAAATAATTTTTTGTAAATAGTTTTTTCTTGTAAATAGATTTTTTTGTTGTAAATATTTTTTTCTTTTGTAAATAGTTGTTTGTTGCTGTTGTTTTTCTTTTTTTGAGTGTTGCATCATTTGAATTTACAGTAATTAGCAACTTTTGAAGGTATACAAGTCAATAGAACATCAATTCTAGAACTTTAATCTATGTCTTGACTAGAAATAGTCTTCCATTTATAAATTGGTGGAGAATTATTCAATTTTTTATACTCTGATTAGCATGAATCATTTAGTTGATGTTGAGCTACAAACGAATACATCTAAATCATTCTACTGAAATTTTGGATAGCAGTTTGCATTAATTGAAAAATCAAAAGACTACCTTTGCTACCACTATAATTCCCAACCTAATAGCGGTGCTTTATTGCCTGCAAGTTGATAAAAGAGCTATCATCGAAATATCAAAAGTGAAACATGAGCTATTATTGCTATATCTAAAAAAAAGAAAAAGATATCAACTCTTTAGGCTATCCAAATAACTCTACTGGGGCTATGGATTCTTGACCAAAAATAGAGCTATGTTTGGGGGAATTAGAGAGATAACCTTGTTGGGGCTATGGACGCTTGACTGGCAACAAGGCTCTATCCTTGGTTGGCTTAAAAGGAATTGTCATATTATGTAGATTAATGCAAACAATTGCTATTTATAAGTTTATTTTGGTGGAAATAATCAATTGCACACATGTGAGCTCAATAATACTTAATCTTGTATGCTAACCAAAGTGAAATTTGAATGTTGGAATAAGGATCCCATGATTTATAATTAGAAGACTAAATAAATTTGGTACATTGATGTTAGATCTAGAATTTACTTTCTATTGTTTTGTTTAGTTTTGTTGGTTGCTAGTTGTTGTGTGGTCTCACAACATGCCCCATTTTTCCCTTTAGAAAAATGTGGACCCCATTTTTTTTCCTTTTCCTCTGATCCTTTTTTCTTTTGTTTGCTTTGGCGTCGTTTTACTGCTCGGTTGGTTGTTGATCTTCCTTCAATTTTGCTTGGCCTTTTTATTGCTTTATCCTTTTATTTCCTGGATTTGATGTTTCGGTGTTTTTACAAAGTTTAACATTTTACTAGAAACTGGAGTCCTGGAGTTCTGCATTTGTAACAAGGGAATTTGTATCGTCATACAATTTTAGCTCTGCCTAGTACTTCATTTTGACCAGAGTTGTCAATCCCAGTAGTTTCCTTTTTACCGGAGCTCGGTATTTTATTTTTTCCTTTTCTTTTCTTACTCAAAAGTCAGAAATCAAAGAGTTTGTTTTGAAATTTTGTTGACCCATCTTTTGGACTCGATTTTTAGTCTTTTCTCTTGTTCCAGTTTTCTCTTTCTCAAGCTTAGAAGGTATTTCCCAGGTCTCGGTGTTTCTTTTTATGGATAATACCAAAAATCCTCAATCCCGGTAATCACCAATTGATCACATATCTTTAATAACATATGCCTTACAAGGAATCAGTGTGAAATCTAATTTCCACGTATAATCAATGCACCATCTTTCTTCTCTAGTGGCGAGTCTGCGTAGAAATCTAGGTGTTCGTAATTTGAACCATAATCCATAATGATTGCACCTTTATTTGAGGAATTAATGCGAAATGAAAGGTAATTAATGAAGGTGGTGAACTACCTATGTACTTGGCACCACCTCAAGCATGCAATTGCTTTTGTAACACTCCATTTCGCATTATATTGCAAATTGGAAAAGAACATTGAAGTAATGAAATGACATTGGCACACAAGGAGAGGTTAATTTAGAGAAACCAAGACACAGCTACCAAGGGTTTTGAATTTGCATTCTAAAAGATCAGCATTATTAACCAAAACTAGGTATGTTTTGAATAAATGATATTCTATTAAGTGTTTCTCAAGCTGAAAATTCTCGATAATGGTATTTCCATTTAGAAATTGAAATGTTGATTATTCTCTGATTTCTTGAATTTAATTGCAAATGAATTGAAAATTTTATAAACTGTAAGTTTTGGTTAAATTTAACCCTAACTCGCACACAAGACACATATTCTAAAATTTGTAGAAGACACTATACAAAATGAGCACTTCTGACGTAAGGCCAGAAGATGAATTTAAGTATTGCAATTCGCAAGTTGTACCTATCAATATAGTGGTCACAAACACTCATATGGGAAGGTCTTTTGACATTGAAATCCATTCACAACTATTACAAGAAAATGATTCTCAATGTTCATTAAAGAATGCTAAGGAAAATGGGTTACTTCCTACAGGAGGGTTTTCGTTAGCTATGGAGGGTCCTGAATTAGTTATGCAATGTATAAATTACTACAACCCAGCCAAGAGGGTCATTGAGAAAGAAGGGAGAATTTATGCAGACTTATCATAGAAAGGAATCATATACACATTTGGTCTCCCCATTTACATACAAATGTTCAATGTTGATATAAAGGCTAAAAACAAGACATATCAAAATGTTGAAGAGCGTAATAGAGAAATTATGAGTACCCAATGGTGCCAAGATCCCATTACACAATAGACCAAGGTAATTCAGGGTCTATGTTTAAAAAAGAAATGAAAGATATGATAACTTTGCTGAGCAGAGTAGCTAGTTTAAGAGATGCAAGCAAATTTGAACCTTGGATGTTTGTAATAATATCCCGCCTGATAGAAAGTCCTACGGAATTGCATTGGGGAAAGCTGATAAGTGACAGACTATATGAACAAATAACTACACTTCCAAAAACTAGGTGCTTCTACATGTCATCGTATGTTATTTACTCCTGTGCTATGAGGGCTAGTAAACAAGGGTTGAGATAGATTGGTACTCGGTTGGAAACAATTTGATATATGCACATGCACCCCAAATCACCATCCATAGGTATAAAGATGATTACATGAAAGTTAATGATTTGTTATCCATGAAATTGGTCAGAACAATGGAAGGTGATAAAGCCAAAAGATTATCCCTAGAAGTAGAAAGTGCCATTCGACCAATGGGAGGCTAGTACATACAGTTCCCAACTTACTCCTACATTAGAGTGGAGGGATTTGATGGACATCTATTCATGCTGCCCAGGTACCCTATAGATAAAATTGTTTTATTGGAATTGGTGAGACAGTTGAAATAGTCTCAGGCTCTTTATAGCCATGCTCACAAGAGGGCCTGTTTTAAATTTCCAATTACAGTAGGAAATTACAAGTGTAGTGCAATAAAAGTGATTAACTTGTGTGAAGAAGAGTTGAGAACATACCATTTTGAAGAGTTCCCACCCCAGAGGATATATTATGATATTGAAGGAAATATTGCTAAGAATATAGCTATTTTTTGTGTTCATGCGCCACACCTAGAAGATTATTGTCTTAACTATGAGGACGAGCACATGGTAAGAAGAAGAAAATATGAAATATTGTCCCTAGAATCTATGCAGATTCTCAAGCTTCATGATATTCCATATCAGTTGGAAGAGGATGATGGCTAGGTTTGAATAAGTTCTATAATGAAGATAGGGTATATGATGAACCCATTCGAGACCCAGGTTTTCATGATGAAGACATGACATCAATTGATGAGTTCACCAGACCAGTCTTAGTTTATACTCAACACTGGATTGATGATTTTTGTAAAGCCTTGAGAGAAAGAGGAATTGAGCCTACATTCTCAGAAGACAAAAGGAGGAAACAAAGAGATGAAACAAATTTTGAAAGTGGAGAGCCTACTAAGAAGAGAAGGAAAACTAGCAAGGCAGCTCCAGGTATTAGAATTGAAGAAAGAACCCCTGAAATTACAAGACAAGAAGTTCCCATTAAACCATCTGATCAACAGAAAGATGTAGAGACTGGTAAAGATAAATCAAAAGTAAAACCTAAAGGCGCATCTTCCTCTAGAACAAAATGAAGAACTAGAGTGATTATTGATGAAGTGACAGGAGCAACATAAAATGTTCGTGCACAGACTAGGTCTGCATCTCAAAGGGCTACAACATTGTTTACCTCTCCCCTTTTGTTAACATGGCTAGTATGAAACAAGCACTAGGAGGGACTCCTGTGGTTGTAGAGGAAATTTCTAAAGAAGATGAAGCCATAATTAAAGAATAGGTGGATAAATGGGGTGCTATGTGGGAGACGGTGAAATAAAAGAAGTCTAAAGATAAACCCGTGGCACATCCAGTGATAGAGGAAATTCATGATGAAGGTTCTAATCCCATAAATATTGAAGAAGAAGAGTTTATATGAGGAACACTCACCTCAGAGGCGGGAAACCCTAGTCTACTTGAGATGAAAATAGGGGAGATTGTAGAATAGGATCCTATCAATGAAATAATTTTTGATGATACTTTTGATTCCCAAACTTTGCTTGGAAATGTTTTAGATGTTAATGAATAGTCGTAGGTCTTTGAAGAACCAAAGAAATGCCATGCTGAAATTGAAATTGAAATTGGAGAGGAAGCTACACAATTTTAAGGAGATGGAATTGAAAATGAAGAAAATCTTGATGTAGCATTGAATAAAGAAAATAATGTTCCGAGAAATGAAGTTGAAAATTTGGATAGATAGGAAAATATAAGTCTTCAAACAAAGGAGACAGTGTCAAACCCTACTAATCCTAAATCTATGCCAGATATCATTGAATAAATTCCCATTTCAGACAATGTGACAAGTCAAAGAGAAGAAGTTCCTGAAACAAGTGGTAAATAGGAACAAAGAATTGTTATAGAGGTACAACAAGATGATGATACTCTTGATTGGTTAATCAGGGAATTAGCTTCTCCAATGGAAGTGGAAATATTGCCTCTAAATCTTAATAATTTCATACAAGAAGTAGACACTCCTACACCTAGGTGTAGAGCAAAGACAAAGCATGTCATGAAGAGGAATGCAGATGGTAATAGAACTAACCTTATAGCTACTCCAATAGCTGATAAGGAAAAACATGAAATAATGCCTGAGTATAAGATAACAAGTATTAACCTTGGACAATCATCTTGGCAGCAAGAGTTAGAGGAAATAAAAGTGAATTTGAATGCTACTATTGCTAGAGTGCAGAAATACAAATAGAAGAAAAGAGAATTGAAAGAACGAGTTACTACCTTGGAACATTTTATAAAGTCATTAACTTTATCTAGTCAAGAACAGGCTGAGCTACCTAAAAATCTAGTGTTGATGTCACAAGAACAAGTAGATGCAATTGCAGCAGTTCACCATAAAATGAATATGTTTAAAAAGTTGATTGAATATTGGGTAAATCAAGGAGAAGAATTCATTACTGATGCAATAAAGAAGTATAAGGAAGCATACCATCGTTCAGAGAAATTGAAAAGATTTGAAGACGAGTGCATATTTCGCCAGGAGCAAGTCATCGAAGAAAGGCGAAGTATTGAAATTCTCATGCAGTCAGATATCTAAGAATTAATACAAGGTGATGTAATATCAGAACTTGAACTTCCATTGCTAGAAAAATAGAAGTAGTTGAAATGGGAAGGTGGTATGTTAATACAATGTATCGAAGGATTTGAAAAGGTCACCGTCAAATGCAAAAAATTGATTGGTGAAAATCAAGAATTTATTGAAATACTAGCACGTCAAGGTTTTGATCCCCAAACATTAGGACAAGGAGGAAAAGAAGCTAAAGCCTTCAAAGAATGGATAAAGAGAATAAATAGAGATCCTGTTCAGTTCCTAATGTGGGAGGTCATCGATGAAATTATATAGTGTAGGAACACTATAGCCAGGTATGAAGCAGATAAAGTGCAGAAGAATGGTATCATACTCCAAATAACTGAAGAATATATTAGGCCCAAGCTCACTTGGAAAGTTATACAAGGGATTTCTAAAGAACATATGCATCAAGTATTAAATACTTTCGAAGAGTATTAGTTGAAGAAAGGTGAAGAAATAATCCCGGAGCCTGAGTCATGAGCAAGAAGATGGAGAACTAGATACAAAACATTAGAAGCACAATGAAGTTTTATTTTGATTACAATTTTGAGTTTGCAGGTTGATCTCGGTCCCGGTAGATGTTCACTATTCTGGTATTTTGGAAGGAAGCTATTAGCCTTGACATATGAAAAGTGTTCATGTTGGAGTATGAAGTAAAGGTGTTGCTGATGATGAAGTCAAACCCTTGACTTAGTTTAGAATATTCTTGATGATAGTTGGCAGATGCCACGTGACACATTTTAGTTTGTTATTTCTGATTCTCTGAATAGACTTTTAAGTTGAACTTCTGGGGCCTTGTTTCTATAAAAGGCCATCTCCTCCCTCATTTTTATTTTAAGTTTAGAATGTGTGGATGTCAGAGGAGCATAAAATTTTAAGTTTTTTTCTTTTTTCCTATTTTCTGAACCATTTTGGCATAAAAATTTGTATGCACGTAGACATTGATTAATGTACACTTAAAAATGACCTAGGCCTGCAAGCTCTATTTTTACCACTTTCGTCCTAGCATAATTATGACATTTAATTATGTCCTTGGTCCACATTTGACTATTAATTAAAAAATTTATAATTGTTTAATTAATTCACGTCCTTTTATTCTTCATGATTATTAAATAAATAAATGTTATTTATTTATTCAATATGTCTTTAATTGTCTAAAGTCTTCCTTTAATTAAATAAATTTGTTAATTTGTTTAATTACCTTTATCCATTTATTCTTCCTGATTATTAAATAAATAAATTTTATTTATTTATTCAATATGTCACTAATTTTCATAATTAAATGAATTTATGAATTTATTTAATTATCAGTCATAATCCTCTAAAATTAAATATTATCTTTAATTATTTAATTATTCAATTTAACATTTCCATCATTTTAAATCAATTTATTATTTAAAATAATTTTGTTTTATTAACTGTCACTTCATTTTAGTAAATAATCTGAAAAAGATTATTTATTATCTCACAAAATCAATATTTTGAGTTGATTTAATTCAAATTGGTAGCTTTCTTCCAAAAATCAAATAAAGTGAGCAGATTCTTAATTTTTCAAATTTGCTTTTCAGTCCACCTCTTATCTTCTTGATTTTTCAAATCTCATAAATTAGACAGTCTTTATCTTCTTGATTTTTGAAAATATTTATTTTTCTAATTAATTATCTCTTCTTTTATCCACCGCCGATTCGATTCTCTCATATGACATCTTGACCACTCATCTAAGGATTTTTCCCTAACCCTGATTATGGATTATCAAATGAAATCTCATCCTCTGATTTTAGGTTTCTATCAAGAGTCGATCTTGTCTGTCCATTCAAAATTATGTTTTCTATAAAATGTCAAATTTGTTCATAATTTAGGGACCACTTCATTATTATAGGCATTATAGTCATTTATCATTGGCATAGGTATAGGCATAATTTTACTTAAATCCTTTAAATCTTGCATAGGACAATGTCATAGTCGAAATGCTCATACTCAATCTGAGGGCATTAATCATATACTGCAAGCTAGGAGGTGTTACAGAGGTGAATCATGGAGGCTTCAATGAATATCCGGTATAATCGTTCTTGTTATGTGTTTTCATTGTGCTTCGTAACTTTTTTGGGTTTATATTATTGATCTAATCATTTGCTAACCTACTTGAAATTTACCCATTGATACATTGGTGAACCCGACGTGAATCCTTTGATCTAGCTTGTTATTTTGTAGGTTTTATTGACATTTTGTTGTAGATCTGTTAGTTTTTGGACAAAATTGCAGGTTTTACAAATTTCTTCATATCTTCTACACAACTACGAATTTTTCCACAATATTTACAAAAATTCTTTTGTATCATCTCAAGAGGCTACAGTAAAAAAATAAAGGGTTTATCATAATTTTTGTGTGAGTTATTGTAATTTTATGTTTTTTCATAAAATTGGTTTTTTGAACACAAATCAGCAAATTTTTCAGAATTTTTTATAGTTTTGGAAAAATCTTTAAATTATAATAGGGTTCTATGTTTTACATATTTAATTTAAAGGTCAAATACAATGCGAAAATATCCAATCTTCATTTTCTATATGGTTTTCACAAATCTGCTTTTTTGAGAGCAAAACAGGGGATTTTTTTGACTTATTTACATTTTTGGAAAGCTCTCAGAAAATTATTAGGGGTCTCTTATTTGATTTTTCATTTTTCAGATCAATAAAATCATCAAATAATGAAATCTAATTTGGATATGTCAAAAACATGTATCTAAAATTGCAATTTTCTGATGAGCTTGTTTTTTTTCTTTGGCTGCATTTTAATATTGTTTTTTTTAATCTTTGAGGTGATCATAAGGAGCTATAGTAGCAGCAATATCAGTCATAAATATAACAGATTGGAAAGCAAAAACTTTCGGGTTTGTATAAACATCTGTTTGTCGAAAACTAAAAATCAAAGAGACTCCTAACTTGTGGTTTGCAGGTTCGAGTGTCGAAGACTAAATACTAAACATTGTGCTTGTCTTTTTTAGATTAGTACACATTTATTTTGGTGCACATAAAATGAACATGTTTTACTATTTTGTTTGATTATGTTTGCAAATGGTAGGTGATTATGCTCTCACCTTGTGAGAACTTGGTGATCAGAAAACCAGACCCATTCTATCTGTTATACACCCTTATGACTTAGTAATTGAAGTATCCTCTCCCCTTGCGCTTTTGGGTGATCCTAGGTGTAAGAGAAATGGTTACTAATTGTAGAACTTGGGCCTGTTCTGGTGGGAAAAATTACTCACCCCAGGACGACTCAGACTGGTAGCACCTTGACACCGAGGGACTTTCAGCCAGTATATAAAAGTGGATTCTTGGGGAAAGCCCAAGAATCATGCGTATAGTTCCAACGAGATGGATTTGAAAGGGGACTCTCACCGCATGGATCATGCCCTACGAACGGAATGCCCTTACTAAACACCTATTGTTTTAGAGGCCAGCCATTTTTCAGCTGTTGCTTGATATGGTGCAAGGTACAGTATCATGCCCGAAGACACTCACTACTGATCCCTTTGAGTAGAGATAGCAGTTCTTGGAAAGTCAATACCCAAGAATCCAAAGTTGGTGTGCTCGAATGACATTAATGAGCCATGGAGGGGAGCCAATGCCACCAAACTTCTAAGCTATCCACTCTCGAGAAGGAAAGGTGTTTAGCACCAATCTGGGGTATATCAGTGGGCTATATCGGTGGGCTATATCAAGTATACAAACCCTTGGCCTATTGGCCTATTAGGATCGTGCTTGTCTTACGTGTGTTTACTTACACTAAAACATCATGCTTGTGAAGTTTTTTCTAGATTGTCAAACAATATACACAACATTCACAAATCTAGACACAAATAATCGACCTTAGACAGCTCAGACTTTTCAACAAAACATCAAAAAACAATCTTAGTCTATTGTCAAAAATATTTTTTCTAAGAGGATTCTATCAGAAACCGGAATTTAAATTTCCCAAAATGTCCATTGGATTAGGCTTAGAACTCACCACACTTTGCAAAACCATTGTTTCAAAACTAGGTTATCTTGGGACATAGTCATTACTCCTCTTTTTCGGTCATTGTCCTTTTGTGAGAACCTCCAACTCAACAGTCTAGTTAGGTAGGCTCACTTGTCATTTTGACCTTGTCACTTAGTCCCCTTAGCAAGTCCTTGGGTAACCAAAATTGAGACATAAGTCAAGCTTAGAGTGGTTAGGCAAACCTTTCTCCAAATATTGTCCATTTTAGTCTTCATTTTGAACTTAGACTTTGCATTGTTCATCTTAGTCCTCTTTTTGAACTTAGACTTTGCATTGTTCATCTTAGTCCTCATTTTGAACCTAAACTTTGCATTAATCATTTTAGTCCTTTGTCAACATTATTGTCTTAGTCCACATTTGACACTTTGGCTTTGACAACATCGTCATCTTGCATTAGTCATTTCCCTTAGACAAACATCATTATCACTCTGCATTTAACAACATCATGACATCCACCACCTTGTCTTCACTTCAACAAAATATTGATAGGCTCGCTAGTAAAGTTGAATACCAATTACTTTGTAGAGGTCAATACCAACAAGCCTTAGACTTTAGGAGACAATTCCTCCAAACCAACAATCAATGTCCTTCGTACCAACAATCCATGAGTCCTAGTCCTCCATCCATCTACACTCACTACCAAAAGTCACTTAACACCATCCATGACATTAGTCTCTAACAAACATCCACTTATTACCCTTATTCTAACCTTGACAAGGGAAACCAACTATCCACTGGTCCATTTCAAGTCTCCACGTCATATCCTAGTCCTTCACACACCAATCTAGTCCAAGTCTCTATGTCATATCCTAGTCCTTCACATACTAATCCAGTCCAAGTCTCCCTGTCATATCCTAGTCCTTCACATACTAATCCAGTCCAAGTCTCCATGTCATATCCTAGTCCTTCACATACTAATCCAGTCCAGGTCCCCATGTCA
Source organism: Sequoia sempervirens (assembly GCA_007258455.2). Classification (NCBI taxonomy): domain Eukaryota; kingdom Viridiplantae; phylum Streptophyta; class Pinopsida; order Cupressales; family Cupressaceae; genus Sequoia; species Sequoia sempervirens. The sequence goes on from VDFB02271358.1 coordinate 647,132,950, forward strand.
TATCCTAGTCCTTCACATACTAATCCAGTCCAAGTCTCCATGTCATATCCTAGTCCTTCACATACTAATCCACTCCAGGTCCCCATGTCATATCCTAGTCCTTCACATACTAATCCAGTCCAAGTCTCCATGTCATATCCTAGTCCTTCACATACTAGTCTAGTCCAAGTCCCCATGTCCTATCCTAGTCCTTCATTCATTAATCTTTTTCAAGTCACCCCCTCACAAGCCACATTTAGTCATGAAAATTCTATCATTACTCAAAGGCACATCCCATCATCTAAACTTGAGGATACATGTCAAAACGAAAGCCCAAAGCATGATCATATAATGTCACCCTCATGTCAAGAACAAGGTAGTCCATCCCATGACCCTATCTTAAAGTCCATTCAAGAAGTCCTTCAAGACAATCATGACATCAAAAATACACCTACCATTGACCAATAAGTCCAAATCCATGACAACCCCATCTTTGACCAAGACCCTACCATTGACCAAGAAGTCCAAATCCACAACAAACCCATCTTTGATGAAGACCCTACCATTGACCAAGAAGTCCAAATCCATGACAACCCCATCTTTGACCAAGACCCTACCATTGAGCAAGAAATCCAAAACGATCCACTCTTTGACCTTTATGCCATTTATGATCAAACACTTGATGACCCTATTTAGGCCCCAACTATCGACACTTTCCAAGATGAGACACTTGCCTCCATTGGACCCATAGACGATCTTCCTCCAGAAAAAGAGTCTTCCACTATGGACATATTTGTAAATGACCACGTTATAGCTGAATTTACTAGACTCTATGACACTGACCATAACGATGGCTTCGACATTGATTTCAAAACACCAATAGAATCATCTGAACATGACATGTCACAAGATCAAACCAAATATATCAGTCAGAAATATGTCCAACATGACAATGAAGCTAAGACACTTTATCGAATAGGCTCATCTTTCTTTATCAGAGTAGGCTTTCTCACAGATGAGAACATTATAGGTAACAGTGTCCACATACACCATGATGGGTTAGCATCTTGCTTTCAAAACAAAAAATACCCCATCGCAAACAAAATTTGTCAAAGCATGCATTATCAAGGCAAAGGACTAGGCATACATGAGCAAGGCATTCAGGAACCAATACAGCTTCAGGAAAATTATAGACATCAAGGTCTTGGCTATTCTTCAGACAACAAATCTAATGATGTTAGTGGAACCTCCTTGATACTGGGGGCAACCTTGTTAGATAAAAATGTCAAAATAGAGTCCATGAGAAATCCTTGTCATAAGGTTGTTGCCAACACCCTGTCCATCCACACCATAAATCATCATTCTCAACATCTTAAACCTTCCCTTTAGAACCAACAAAAACAAAAGTCTTACAATGTCAAAGGCCATCGAACTAGACAAAAAGACAAGTGGACAAATGAAATTAAAATGGATCCCAAAGAAAAGTGGATCAACAAAGAAAATATGTCAAAAAGAAAATTTAATTACAATGTGGAGCCATAGGACAAGAGTACTCCCACATACAACAAATGTCCACCTCCTTCAAAATGGTCATCAAGCAAGGCATCTAAAGGTGTTGGTTCCAAACGCCATCCCTCCAAAATATTTCATCCACCATCCCAAGTTTGGAAAATAAAAAGTGATTTGTCGAAACATCCAAACAACCTTTCCACGTCTACCATCATTCGTCATAATCCTACATCTCATCTAAAGTCCAAAAATCCCATGTCACACGTCCATCACATCTTGGCAACAACTCTTTACCATAAGGACTCTCATGGCACTCTATCGTGATGTGCGTATTCTGATAAGGCCAACTCTAGTATCAGAAAGGATCACAATGACATCGATCAGTTGTATGCAAGCGCTATGATCTTGATGAGACAATTACTTCAAAAAATATATTATTGGCATATCATGGCACCAGTCTATGCATCGGCACCGTCAGTGGATTTAGAACAGTTAATGGTCATCTAAAGCATCCTAAAATATTAAAAATACAAAAAAATTAAAAAATGTAAAACATCACCACCTTGATGAAAACTTGGCAAACAGGCGTCTTGGTGACACCAAAAAAAATAAAAAAGTTAAGAAAATAGTAAAGAGAAAAATTTCATCCAATGGTGAAAACCTGGCAAACAGGCGCCCTGGATAAGTACCACGATGAAAACTTGGCAAACAGGAATCATGTGTAAAATAAATCATCTATGTGGACTTTTACACTTGTGGGCAAGTCGTCTCATTTCCCATGCCTTCCTCATGACATTTACGTCCATCTAAGCCCTATCATTTCCACACATTTTTCCCACCTACCTTGGTCTTGACATAAAACTGTCACACATAAATCATGCTTTGGGAAATTTTTTGACATACCTATCCTTTGTTCATACATTATCCATGAAATGTCATGTCATTGCTGACATACTTCATTATCCTTATGTGACATAGTCCTTGAAAATCATATGACAATTCCCTTAGTCTCATGTCTCCCATCCTTTCATGTTTGTCACCTATTTTGGCTTTCCCTTGTCAAATGGTCTAAGGATACTCCACCATCCCATTTAGTCCTAATCGAGTCATTCCAAATGCAATGAGTCTAATACATACATGCGCATTATTCAAAACATTACCTGATTTTGTTCTTGGCTTGGTTGCAGACTTTAATCATTTTGTCACATTATCATAGTCCTCACATTGTTTCGGGATGTGTCCTTCCCACATCAAACAACGTTGTCATCACCCATCAATTGGTGTTCAACTTGACTAGGGGCACAATCATGTTTGTCCTTGGATTCTCATGTGTAGGCATCAGTCACATGCATTTTTCATGATCCTCTTAAACCATTCAAAAAGGAAAAAAAATCATAAATGTTTTGAAAAAAGACAAAAAAATTGAAAAACATCCTGAAGAAAGACAAAAACATTGCAAAAAGTCCTTAAAAAAGATAAAAACATCACAAAAAGTCTTGAAATAAAGACAAAAACATGGAAAAAGGTCTTGAAAAAAAAAGACCAAAAACATCGCAAAATGTCTTGAAGAAAGACCTAAAAACCGAAAAATGCCCTGAAGAAAACTGCAACAAAACGTCAGACTGCTTGAAGTGCACAAGCACAAAGTCATCTCTTGTCAAAGTCTATCATGTCAATCAATCAGTCTTTATCATTTGTCTGAACTACATTGTCTCTGCGCATTTGCTACGTAGGCAAGACTCATTTTTGAGTCCCCGAGACATTAGGTCAGTCCTTTTAGGTTTGTCAAAAGAAAATCATGGCACAATCTTTGGTCATCAAGACAAAGTCATTGGTCGTGTCGAACTACGAGGTCTCTGAGTGCATGACGTAGGCAAGGCCATTTGTCGATGAGCCCCCAAGTCCGTACTAGGTTAGTCCATTAGGGTTCATGGCATCACACTGGCACACACGTCAAAAGGTCTTCAAAACAAAGTGACTCATTCCCAAAAGGATAAAACTTCTAAAAACAAATTATGGCAATCATTTATTTCAATATGACAATTTCATTAGCATGTCAATCATATCATCATGACAATATCAACATATGGTCAACACAAGTCAAACTTAGTCAAAATGAGTCAACTCTTGGTTAGCCTGCAGATGTGTCCTTCTGCAAGATAACCTCTGTCATCCATGCCTTAGGATGGGTCCTTCCTAGGCATCGTCACTATCATTCCACATTTTGAGGGATCCTCTTGACATCTAAGGATCACTCCTCTTGACATCAGTATTCTTCAGATGTGTCCTCCTGAAGAAAAACTGTCATTTATGCCTTAGGATGTGTCCTTCCTAGGCATTGTCATCATTTTTGAGGGACCCCTTTTGAATTTTACGGATCAAATCCTCTCGATGTCAACATTATTCAGTATGTGTCCTTCCTGAATTCGGCAATTTTTGACATTTGTCATCTGGGCATCATCAAACCTGACATCTTGACATCAGAACAATGGATATCCAGATGCACTTGGCAAACACTTGGCACTTTTCTTTTGGATTTTTATCATGTTATTAGTTTTTCAGCGAGATCCCAATAACAGGATTTAGAGAAGCGACGATGTATCATGATGATTGACACGCATGATTACTAGTTTCTTAGCGAGGTCCTGATTCTGGGATTTAGAAAAATGACGACGTATCATGATAAGGGCTTTATTTTATATTTTGGCAATCATGCCACTAGTTTCTCAAGGATGTCTTGGAAACATGATTTAGAGAAGCAACGACGTTTCATGAATTGTCCTTCCTGTCTTTTTCTGCTTTTGGTTGATTATGACAAAAGACTGGGGGAATCACGCTCTTATTTTGAGTCATGATCATCCTTGTCTATAACTGCTTGTCCTATGTGATGGTACGACCTTGCACACCTTGATCTATGTCATATCATGGTGTTTGTCGGCCATTACAACAGTCTACCCAATGATGATTAAGAGCAATAAATATTAAAGTCCTATGGTAAAGTTTTGAAGGATTTGGTCTAGGAACTAATATACATCTCCTTTTGTCTTGTCATCTTCTCTTGCCCATCTCATATAGGCATTGCATCCATATCTTTTTCACTAACATTTCTTTCTCTCTTCATATTCTAGTCTTCTCATTCATTTCGAGAGCACACCCGTGTTCTTGGAACCTGTCTGTCCTCTCGAGGGGGCATACTGCTACCCTCCTCATCATTCTTCCTCATCTTATTTTGCACTGGGGCATATTTTTGACTTATTTTCTTTGTCACAATGCAACATGCTACATTATGACAAAGAGGGGAAAAATATAGACACTTAAAAATGACGTAGGCATGCAAGCTCTATTTTTACCACTTTCATCCTAGCATAATTATGACATTTAATTATGTCCTTGGTCCACATTCGACTATTAATTAAATAATTTATAATTGTTTAATTAATTCATGTCCTTTTATTCTTCATGATTATTAAATAAATAAATGTTATTTATTTATTCAATACGTCTTTAATTGTCTAAAGTCTTCCTTTAATTAAATAAATTTGTTAATTTGTTTAATTACCTTTTATCCATTTATTCTTCTGATTATTAAATGAATAAATTTTATTTATTTATTCAATATGTCACTAATTTCCATAATTAAATCAATTTATGAATTTATTTAATTATCAGTCATAATCCTCTAAAATTAAATAAATATCTTTAATTATTTAATTACTCAATTTAACATTTCCATCATTTTAAATCAATTTATTATTTAAAATGATTTCGTTTTATTAATTGTCACTTCATTTTAGTAAATAATTTGAAAAAGATTATTTATTATCTCACAAAATCCATATTTTGAGTTGATTTAATTCAAATTGGTAGCTTTTTCCAAAAATCAAATAAAGCGAGCAGATTCTTAATTTTTCAAATTTGCTTTTCAGTCCACCTCTTATCTTCTTGATTTTTCAAATCTCATAAATCAGACAGTCTTTATCTTCTTGATTTTTGAAAATATTTATTTTTCTAATTAATTATCTCATCTTTTATCCACCGCCGATTCGATTCTCTCATATGACATCTTGACCACTTGTCTAAGGATTTTTCCCTAACCCTGATTAGGGACTATCAAATGAAATCTCGTCCTTTGATTTTAGGTTTCTATCAAGAGTCGATCTCGTTCATCCATTCAAAATTACGTTTTCTATAAAATGTCAATTTTGCTCATAATTTAGGGACCACTTCGTTATTATAGGCATTATAGTCATTTATCATTTGTTATAGTCATTTATCATTGGCATAGGCATAGGCATAATTTTACTTAAATCCTTCAAAACTTGTATAGGACAATGTCATAGTCGAAATGCTCACACTCAATCTGAGGGCATCAATCATATGCTGCAAGCTAGGAGGTGTTATGGAGGTGAATCATGGAGGCTTCAACGAATATCTGGTATAGTCGTTCTTGTTATGTGTTTTCATTGTGTTTCATAACTTCTTTGGGTTTATATTATTGATCTAATCATTTGCTAACCTACTTGAAATTTACCCATTGATACAATTAATATCAGAGCTTATTAGATAGCTACCTATCTCAGTATCTTTTGTAGCTAGTTTTGTTTGTTTAGCCGAACAAGACTATATGCTACACCATTTAAGGGTGCATACAAAACCTACTCAATGTCCAGAAATGAAACCCTCTCTGTTTAAAAGCTTGCATCATTTTATATGTAGCTGTGAAGCAATCTGGTGAAGTATAAAGTGGTTTGCTCTATTTAATTTGATTTTTTGGGGAATCCATGGAGAATAATTGGGAGAAACTTTTAAGTTTTAGTATTTTTTTATACTTTGGTTTAGAATAGATGTTTAATATTTGAAAATGTTCCAAAATTTGAATGAATGGAAGAAATTTTATTGAAAATCTTTTATTTTCCATAAAATTGCTGAATGCTTAATGCTAAATCTACTTAAGTGATAGCAAAAGAATTTGTGATTTTCATGAAATTTTATTGTAAATATTTTGGTTTCATGATGTTATTCAATGAATGAAATGGAATTTTTGTTTGTAATGCTTATAATTCTTTACAAAATTAAAAATAATCGTAGTCCCTTTAAGATTAACAACAATATCACATCAGTACCCGAGAGCGACCCTAGTGCAACCATGACCTTGTTATCAGAGACTTGGGATTGAAAGAAATCCAATATTTGACCTTTTAATGTAGAATTCCCCTTTAGGTTGTCTTTTTTCCATATCTTTCAAGAAGGATAGGCTCTTTGCAGTCTTGTCTATGAATAATTTATTCACCCTATTTTTTGTGAGTAAAATCATCATCAACAGGTATACCAAGAGAACAACCTATGTGGATGAAGAACATATTGAATCCCATAATTTAGTTGTGAAGCCAGAGAAAGGTGAATCATTAGTGATGAGAAGATATTTAATGGATGAAGAAGTGGCTGAGGAATCACCACAAAGGAAAAGTCTATTAAGAACTAGATTTAAGTCCAGAGGAAAGGTATGTAAAGTTATCATTGATAGTGGTAGTACTAATAATCTAGTTTTAGAGGAGATTGTAACCAAGTTGAATTTGGAGAGATTGAAACATCCAAATCCTTATAGGGTAGCATGGATTTAAGATGATCATAATATATTGGTGAATGAACAATCTTTGGTGAAATTTCATATTGGGTCATATAGGGATGAAGTATTGTGTGTTTTTATGCCTATGGATGCATGCCATTTATTGTTAGGATGACCATGGTAGTATGATAAGAAAGCTATTCATGATGGAAGAAGAAATACTTATACTGTGACATCAAATGGAAAGAGAATCAAGTTGATACCTTTGGAGGAAGAGGAGAAGACTAAATTTTGTGCCACTTCTAGACTATGTTTAGTGGATGGAAGGAAATTTATTGATGCATTTAGGCATGAGAATTGATTCCAAAGAAGAGTAGTGATTCAAAGATAACAAATATTGAAGATCTACCATAGAAAGAAGTTGTAGAATTGTTGAAAAAGTATGAAGATATCATGTCAGAGAATGTACCTGATGGTTTACCCCCCATTCAAAGTATCAGTCATCATATAGACCTTTATTGAAAGCAAGTATTCCAAACAAAGAATCACATAGAATGACACCAACAAAGAATTCAAAGTTGAACTAACATATACTTGTTGAGGAAAGGATTTATCATAGAAAATTTGAGCCCAAGTGCGGTACCTACTATACTTGAACCTAAGAAGGATGGAGAGTGGAGAATGTGTATAGATTCAAGAGCAATCAATAGGATCATTGTCAAGTATAGATTTCCATTTCTGAGGATGGATGAAATTATGGAATGTTTGAGTGGAGAAAAGTATTTCAAAAAGATTGATCTCAAGAGTGGATATCATCATATTAGAATTAGAGAAGGAGATGAATGGAAGACTACATTTAAGACTAATTGGTGTAGTCAAGGATGGAGGGTCTAGGAATAGGATTGTCCAACCTTGCAACAAGAGTAAACATAATGGAAAATAAAAGAATTGGAATAACAATCACACATGGAAATATAGAGAATGATCAATTACTCACTGACAACATGCCCTACCTTGCGGCTTACAGATTACACTGATATGGTGTTAAGACCAGAAATACAATGTGAGTCAAAGTACTTATTTACCTAGATCTTTCTATCACTTCTTGATTGATTCCTAATGCAACTACACAATGCCTATATATATCAATTCCCAGCTCCAGAAAAGGTTTGTGTCATCCTCAAGAGGTCTCAAACCCTGAAGTTGATGAAACATGTGAAGGTCAACCAAAGTATATGATTTTCCTTTGATCCTTGGAAAAACATGATAAGGATCAGAACAAAGGTTCCTCAATGATTGTGCATCCTTAGGAAATGGTTTTCTAAGCTCCACAAGTCACAGGATAGGTCTGCACACTTGAAAATCCAAGACTGGTCAGTGAATGCTCTTTGTCCAAATATAGTTGAAATTTTGTTAGCGATATCTTCGTACTGGAATCTCCAAAACACTTGAATTATGGATGGTGTAGATTTTGTAATGAAGATCTTATATCCTACTCTGAGCTCTAATGTTACACTGCAGTACAATGCAGTATGAAATACTGAGACAAAGTCCTAATAGATAACTACTGAAATGCAAGAAAACATGAATGCAAATATTTTTGGTTGATGCAAGATTGCTTGAAACCTAGGATGCTCCTGCATCAGACACCCGAGGTTGAAGAAAAAGTGAGCCTCTCACTTTCTTGGGGCTAGAGGAAAACCAATGCGGTCCACCTCAGCTTGAGAAATCCATGACAAATCTTCCTCTGGTCTGCCCTTCCATTTGACTAGATACTCTTTTTATTTCCTTTATCTAGTACTTCGTCCAACTCTAATGTCTAAATTATCCTCAATTTCCTCTAGATGGTGTGCTATCTGGTCCAGAAAACCAACTTCTCTATCTTTCGGTTGCTCTCCTTCATGTTACTGATATAAGTATGCATTGTTGAATATAGGTGATATGCCAAATTCCTCTGGTAGTTCCACCTCATATGCATTTCTAGAATCAAACTTCCTGATGATCTTACAAGGTCCAAACTTCTTCATCCTTAGCTTGTTATATGTCCCAACTGGAAATCTCTCTTTCCTCAAATATACCATTACTTCCTCTCCTACTGCAAACTCCTGTCTCATCTTCTTATCTGCTTTCTCCTTGTAGGTACTGTTCATCTTCTCCAAATGTTCCTTAACTTAAGTATGTATTGTTTCCATGAATCTTAAAAATTCTTCTACCTTTACACTCCTTTTATTCTCCATGCTGATATCACTTAATTTTGCTACTCCTCTGGGTTATTGTCCAGTCATGATTTCAAATGGTGTCTTCCCTGTGCTCTGGTTTACTGAATTGTTGTATGCAAATTCTACTTGTGGTAGTATTAAGAACCAATTTCTTGCTTTTCCTTAAATCAGACATCTCAACAAGTTTCCAAAACTCCTATTTACCACTTATGTTTGTCCATCTGTCTATGGGTGAAATGTTGAACTACATTTCAAATCTATCTTCATCTTCTTCCACAATGTTTTCTAGAAATATCCAATGAATCTAGTGTCTTTGTCCAATACTATGCTCTTTGGTAGTCCCTGTAATCTCACAATCTCCTTGAAAAATAGGTCTACAACATGTACTACATCACTAGTTTTCTTACAAGGTATGAAATGCGCCATCTTGGAAAATCTATCTATAACCACAAATATAGAGTCAAATCCTCTTGGTGTCTTAGGTAATACTAACACAAAATCCATGCTAATTTCTTCCCATGGTCTCTTCGGTACTATCAATGGTGCATACATTCCA
>VDFB02271358.1:647142878-647192413 GCA_007258455.2 Sequoia sempervirens
CCCCTTTTGGCACATTTTTATGTGAGAACAGTTGAACAATTTTTGAACTTCTCCTCTTGTGATGTGTTTCCATATGCTGACTATGATAATTCTCGATATTTCAACACCACATCTTCATCTTCCTTATGACAAAAAAATTAACCTTGAATCTAGTGATCTTTCATTTGCATCCTCCTTATCTTGCATCCAAAGTCCCTATCCTTGAAAAATCATAAGAGTACACAAATACATTAAAGGAATGAGAAATTAAATCAAATCTAAACTAGGGATTTAAATAAAACAAATTCACTATATATGAAATTTCCCTTGATAAAGATTTTCCGCTATCATCGAGCCATGATTAGAAATAATTATTTAAAGCTTGATGATAAGCAACTCCCTTTTATACACTGTAATGACACCTTTAAAATCAACCCCTTCTAAATTCTTTTTGTGAAGCTCTCATTCGTAGCACTTCGTTAAAACCACCGTTAAAATATTTTAGAACTCCACATCAACACAATAGAGTTTCCAATTTTCATACTTCTTATAAATCCATCCCCATTTAGATTCACTCCTGATCACAAGCTTCCACTATCAGAGCAATCAGGTTGCAAGCACTACTGTCGCATCACACATGTATAAAAACTGAAATGTTACGCATAGTCTCACAATGCTACAAATCCTAATGGAATTTGCATGATTTTTCATAATCGTGCAATATAATTATCATGAAGGCATTCATAGTTCCTTTATGTCACAGTCTCACTCATAAACTGAATACTCATAAATTCATAGCGGCTATCAACAATAGTCTCACTTTAAGCCATCCTACTCAATAGATTACTTCGAGCACCTTCTTTCATTTTTAATCTCAACAATCATATCATGACCATTCCGCTCAATTTAATAAACAACGTTCTCGAATCTTGTAGACCATTAACTTGGCTCATGAAAATTGCCTTAGGTAGTGACCTCTAAAAGAAAACATTCCTACCATCCATCACAAAATACTTTGAACATTCTCAAATATATCCATCTTGCATTTTGTGAGACACATTACATTCCGGGCCACCATTTTAAATAAGAAATGTCATATTCTTAAAAAATACTCTCGTTGATGCATCCTCTAAAAATTTAAATAGAGCGTCCTATTCTTATTCTGTCAATGAATCTTTACTTGTATAGCTTGCTATTTATCCTTGCATCAACCCTTTGAAGGCATTTATCAACCCAACCATCCTCACAACTTTTTGGCATTTCAGGGATTTGATGGTTTTAGAGATTTTGGTGTCTCGAGCAATCTGAGGGTGCTCGTATTTTTTGAGCATCACAACTTTTGGGAAATTCACTAACACTCAGAATATCTGAGCTTCCAATATCAAGCTGCAAATGTAAGTATCCTACGTTTTGAATGGTCACCAACCTTCTACTCGACCTTAATCCTTCTCTACAATGAAAATATAGTAATCATCCCTCAGTGAATCACTTGGCGTCTGTTGGTTTCTCCTCAATAAATATATTAAAACCTCAAGTAATTATCTCACCAGTGCTTTTCGTTCCTCCAATCGAGAAATTTTTAACTGATGACACTCCATTTCAATAATGATCTCATGGTATCAACACTTCAAGTGTATTTTCTTCACCTTTTGCATATTATTTTAACTTTGTTGTATGCTTTCAAACATGATTCGCTTCCATGCGAATGGATTTACTCCATTACTGTATGAATATTATCATTTTGATTTATGAAGATGGGAGGGGCTGCGGAAAACTAGCTTGTGAAACCATCATTCTTGGAGAATCCTGTTTCTTCATGATATTCATCCCAAGGTGGAATCCTCAAACATATCACCTTCCTGAACTAATTTCTCATATTTGAGGGCTTTGTGGAATTCAACACTTCAAGGAATCTGGCAAGTGCTAGATTTTCTAAAAGTTAATCCTCTCAGGAATTCTGCGTAGCCAAGGATTTTACAAAATTATCATTCTCAAGGAATCTGTCTCCGAACAAATTTTCCAAATTCTCATTTTACCTATTTCCCAATGCTCTTAATGCCACAAATGATTAATTACTGGAAAAACCTTTTTTCTCATGTTCAATTTGGGTCTTGGGGAAACAAAGCACCCATGAATCCTTCATGGCTTCAAGAGTCCTTAGTGCTCCTTGAAATTCACTGCGTCCACCTTCAACATTGTATTCTATATAATCATACTGGAAATCACATACTTCTTGGCCCATCTTACTTGGAGCTGCATCCTTAAACATGGAACCCATTTAGCAATGTAATTTGACATCAAATGGAAATACAAATCTTCTAGCAACTCATGATATTGTAACCATAAACATGGGGAAACTTTATGAAACATCTTTATCAAATTTTCATCATGAATTCCTCACATATTCTTTGTATTTATACTAGTATGGCTACTCCATTAAGAAAATATCAAAGACCTAATTTGTGGAGTTTTCACTGATTGAATTAATCGTTACACCTTTATGCTACTTTCCACCATAAATTGAAGGATTTCCATGATTCGATACTCAACTTTCCCTCCTCTGAAATAATCTATGGTTACTCACCATTTGATAATGTCAAAAACTCGTGGACTTTGTGCCTTGATAATTGACAATAGAATGACCACATGCAAATTTGATACCTCGTTGATTCAATAATGATTCAAGAATTCTATCCACACTTGTTATACATACAACTTTATATCGACAACAATTTATCCTTCAAGCTTCCAATAACAAGAAATCCACTAGAACTCATGAACTCTGAAATATGCCATATTTTTCACCTACTATATCTAGTTATAATAACTGTGGATATCATAAAATACAAACTACCCATCTCCAATAACTTTTGCGGATTTGTAGAATTTGTGGGTTCTAGTAGTCCATGAATTTGAACCTGGGAATTTTTGTTCCTCACGGAATCCGCAAGAGTCTGAATTCTTTGAACCTCTATTCCTTCAGGAAATTCGGGTGATGCCAGATTACTCAAACTTCTTATGCCACCCTTTGCAATCCACTGAGCCTTCATTGATTTATTATTTCATCATGCAGTGAAGTTATGAAAAAATACCTCTAATAACCTCATACATTACTTACTTTTCCCTTTATAACGAACACTACTATGAACATTATTCATGATGGGCCAAGCAAGCCCAGCCTCAATATTTGTATGCTGCAAAATGGGTTAGTGCAAAAATACAAGCAGTATAATGAGATCATCCCAATCAAAATTCAGATAATGCACCATATGATGCTAATATTCAACATAATGCAAGGAGTGAAAATGGAAGTGTGTGAAATCAACCCAAAACTAAGATTCATAGAAATCCAAATTGGAAGTCAAAGTAGTGAAAGGTAACAAAAAACCCTGAAGTTCATGTGCAAGTATATAAACTAACTTTCTTGCACATTCATGCATTACTAGGAAAATCATAGTGATGGAAATTTCTATTTTCCAAGATAGCATTAGCAGAATTGGGAAAATAAATTAATCTTAAGAACCTTAGATTTTGAAAGATTAAATCAAGCATTCAGGTTCCCTCAAGCAACACAAAACTAGAGACTGACAAAGAAACTACAACTCAAAAATATGACCATGAGTGAGATTCAGAAAATTCGGAAGGGACTGGATTCTCCGGAAGAAACCAAGCATGGAAAATATGAGGGGAGGAGGAATCTCTGGGTAGACTAGAGCTCGGGGAATCCAAGAGAGCTCGAATTTTTCAGATGGACTAAAACTCAAGGAATCTGAGGGAGCTCAGATTTCCCAAACCTATCCCTGAATTGATCAATTTTGGCTACAAATGGAACCTTAGATGAAGGCATGTAGTTCAATGATGACTTGAGATCGAAGATTGCACTCAAAGCACCCTAAGTTCAGATAAAACGTTGGTTCCTTCAAGTGGAGCAAAAACCAAGATTCCAAGAAATTAAACCCTAAAGGAGAATAAGTTAGACTCATAACAAAATCAACAACAAAGCAAGAAAAAAAGAGGGTCCCCACATCTGGTGGGGCATGTGTGTGAAAAATTCATAATAAATGGTGACTCCTACTGGGAAAATGCTCTAGAGCATTTTGATGATGAACATGAATCATGAACCCAAAATCTCATGTTTTGATTGCCATATTAGGCAAACAAATCTAAATCCAAGATCAAAGAATCAAAACCAAAGGTAAACCAAACCTTCCATAACCTGAAAATACTAGTGTGTGCAAGTGAGTTCATTTCCCTTCTTAAGCTACTGTAGAAACCAAGCTTAGTCAAGTTAGGCTACATAAATTATTCTAACTTCAAAAGCAACCTGGATAGAGCCTGGCTGCCAGTCAGGCATCCATAGCCCTGACGAGGTTATCATTGTGATTCTCCTGAACATAGCTCTACTGCCAACTAGACATCTATAGCCCCAATAGAGATATTCAAATACTCCTGATAAGTTGAATTCACTTTTTTTTTTCAATATTTTCCTTTTCTTTTCTTTTCAGATATTCTTTTCTTTCACTTTTATTTCAACCCATGAACAATGAAGTTCACACTCAAGGCTAAGAACCACAGTGGTGCTAAAGTAGAAATGTAGGATTTTTCACCTAACAAGACCTTAGAAGGACCCTACTGCAACTTCAGGATTCTTAAGATGTATGAAAGATATAAAATTTTAGAATACTTCAGGTTCAAATCAAACCAATGACCCATCCTCTTTAAATCAAACATTCAGGTTGCTTGACACTTAACAATAGATCTCAACCATCCATTCAAGACACATGATTAAATTCCATCGGTGAAATACTCAAAACAATCCCAAATAATAAGATGATTGTTGTACAAATGAAAATATTCCCAGCAAAAGTAGAGGGACCCCAAACCAGAGAAGCAACCCAAAACCAAAGCAACCTAAACTAACCCAAAGTAGCAAACAAAGGCAAAGCAAAGAAAAAAAACTACACTAACCAAAGTAGAAAACAAAAGTAAAGAAAACCTAATACTAACCAAAAGTAGAAAGCAGAAGCAAAGCAAAGGAAAACAACCCAAAAGCACACTAACTCTAAAGAACTCTAACCTACAACAAACCGAAAACAAATCTATACTAACCAAAACAAAAATTCAAGAGAAAAGGAAAACTACCAATAGTAGAACAAACTGCATTTATTGAACTCAAATCTATGTACAAGGGGACTCAAAACAAGTCATGGTCAAATAGGGTAAATTGATACCCACACCTATTTGGATTTTTAGTGCATGAACAAGTAGTAAGGTGATCGTTACAGTCCTCAAGAATGAAAACTCATCTTTATGTTCAAAAAAATAAGGCTCAATAATGCAACACTCAAACTCAACCTCATCAACAGGAATAATTGGCAACTAAGGAAACTCATTGAAACCATGATCAATCCATATGAAAGTTATCTTTCCTACACTTCCATAATCAAATTGATAAGCTTCAGAATCTACAGTAAGGAAAGAAACAACCTAGTTTTGTACTTCTGTAGACTGAGTGTTGTATTCATCATTCCCCAATTGTGAAGAGTTGATCCTAGTATCATCAGGAGGTCTCCACTGATGGTACAACAATCCCATCATGCTTGAAACATGCAAAAAAAATTGAAGGCATCACTACACAGTGCAAAGTGAAATTTAGATTGAACAAATTCAAAATTATCAACATGGAACTTTTCACCTGTTTGAGTATCTCCATGAGGAATTAATTAGGATATTGTAGAAGCCTCAACATGCACAACAAATTTCTCAGTAGGATGTTCATTAGGAGGCATCACAAATTGATCTTTAAGCATATTTTCACCTACAATAGTGTGATCTAGCTCATCAATAATGACTACGACTTTATTGTTTCCAACATCATTCATATTTTCATGCACATTAGTATGAAACACATTAGCTACCTCATTAATAATACATAAAGTCAGTGAATCTTCAATACTTAATTCATCAATAAACAGAGAAAAAATAGAATTTGATAAATGAGAGAACTCCCTGAATTCTTCTTTTGTTGGCACTGGTTCAGATTCTTGATCATAACCATTAGGAATGTTGACTCCTCCATTAAGTGCTCCATCATGTTCTTCAAGACATTCATCAGTAACTTGTTGAAATTATTCCATTGGAGACTTGTTTGATGTATCTTTCTGTGTATCCCTTGTATGTTGTAGCAACTGTACTTGTTCTTCCACCTCTTTTATGGTTGCCTAGCATTGGAAGCATGTGAATTCAGAATGCTCTTCCTCATGTATCCTACACCAAGCTGGTAACAATAAATCCTCTAGGAAGATTCTATAACTTAGGCTTGACCAATCTTTTATAATTTTGGCAACAAACTCTTCATATCTATTTTGTATTAGATCTTCATCCTAGAGGGGAAGAGCTTGTATGATAACTCCTTTCTCTTGCAGCTCATCCTCCACTATATTTTTAGAAATCTGACAAGCTTATGTAGGAACATCCTCCTTGATCCTTATAGGTAGCTCTTCACTTAAAGGTTCCTTTGTTAACTCTGATGCCTTAGATTTTTCTTCCTTACAATTAGTCCCTTCTAGAGCCATCTCAACATTAGCTGCAACATCATCTCTGGATTCATAATTTGTTGGCTTCTCTGTAGTGCATTCCTTGCTGACTTTTTTTTCCACTTTAGGTATCTCCCAACTTTAATGATGATGTCCACACATGAACGGAAAGTGAATTCTGAATGAGATGCATTATGAACTCTGCACCATTTAGATGAGATGAAATCTTGCAAACGCCTACCACTACAGAGTTGATCTTTAACTATCTTTGTGAATGCCTCGATTGTAACATCAACAAACTCTAAATCTGTGGAGGCTAGTGGTTCAGGTAGGTTCTGCATGAAAATATCGCTTTGCAAAACCATCTCAATTTTACCCAAAAAGGTTAAGCATTCAAACTCATTATGCCTCTAGTGGTATTGTGGATTTTGCACTGGTTTGATAATGCATAGTGATGCAAACCCTTACTATTCTAGAGATCCAATCTCTTATTTAGAGAATCACAAAGTTGAGGAAAATCAATTTGAAGACTGTTTCCATCATGAAAAGCATAAGACTGCTTTTCCATATTGACTCAGAATTTGTACTTTCAGATTTAGAGATCTATCATACCTAATATTTTCAACTTGAAGGCTCATTCAACTTCTAGTAATGTCACCTTCGCTCAACCCTCCTTCTAGCACCAATTTGTTGATGCTGTTTTTTGCACAGTAACAACTTAGACATAATACAAGTATCATATCTCTCTTGAAAGGTAAATCTCTATTAGCAAGCCTTAATAGATAACCCAAAGGTCTCTAATGTCAGGTCTTGACAATGCAAAAACAACTCAATGATGATGTGAAAATTGCTGGTTTTTCACAAGGGGCCTTACGAATGAAAAATGTTGGAAGTATACTTTCATTAGATGTAACAATATGGTGATGCTTTCAATCCTACAACTAACCTAGATTCAAAGAAATATCAAAAGGAGATAAGGGTTGAGAGAGATTCTAAACTAAATCCTAAGATCAATCATGACAATGATGAAAGCTACAAATGGAAAAATCCCCAATAAAACTGATCTCTGCTTGATCAAGGACAAGCCTGCAACTACACAAAAATGATGTAATCTTATAAGGAAACTGAAGATTTTCAGACTATGAACAGTCATTCACATACCCAATTACTGGCGCAATGTAAACAAGCATTCTTAGTTGAAATTAGCACAAAATAGCGCCTAGGCTAACTTTGCACAACAACTTACAATCAGTAAGTTGCTAAAAGTATGGACTGAAGATCGATCAACATCATTAACATTTCACCATTATCATGAAAGAATTGAAATCTACCATCTAACATTTGAGAATCAAGAACAAGAAACCATAAAATGTCAAAGTGTAACACATAACTTTCCAAATCAACAATCCAATTGCATTAACTTCTCCAACATTACATAATAATTTCCAGTCTCTCTCCTCTCCTATAGCTACTGACTTGTAGAATCTAACTCCTAACTTAGCCAATTTTGTCTTTCTAACCCCTAAAATCTAACTCCTTACAAATGAGAGGGCACTGGCCTTTTATAGATTTTATATTATAATTTTAATGGCCAAGATTAAATCAATCCAATCACATAAAGTACACTTCTAGAAGCATCCAATAGTTACATTAGGGTTTTGGTATCTAGATACATCATCATCTAATGAGAAAATTTAGTCGTATCTTTGAGAAAATGAGGAATAAACAGTTTGCCACCTTTTCATCAACATAAACCTAATTGGATGAAAGAAATAGGTTCACATGTCCTCTATAAATCTCCTCTAGTTGACCTAGTTGGTGGCACAGATTCTTATGTAGGTCCATCATTTTAAAATTGAGTTGCAAATTGGGTGACAATTTGAAATCTTCTTGGTAGCTCCTTATTGCACATTTCCATATGTGGGTGTATTTGAAACAGTTTGAAACTCCACCCCACTAGGCATGTTTCCATATGCAAGGGAATTTGAAATGATTTGAATTATTCCCCTTTTGGCACATTCTTATATGTGAGAACATTTGAACAATTTTTGAACTTCTTGTCTTGGGATGTGTTTCCATATGCTGACTGATAATTCTCAATGTTTCAACACCATATCTTCAACTTCCTTATGAAAACAACTTTAACCTTGAATCCAATGGTCTTGCATTTACATCCTCCTTATCTTGAATCCGAAGTCCCTATCCCTGCAAAATCATAAGAGTACACAAATTTATTAAAGGAATGAGAAATTAAAACAAATTCACCATATAAAAAATTTCCCCTGATAAAGATTATCCACTATCATTGAGCCATGAGTCTAGATATAATTATTTAAAGCTTAGTGATAAGCAACTCCCTTTTATACACTGTAATGACACCTTTAAAATCAACCCCTTCTTAATTCATTTTGTGAAGCTCTCATTCGTAGCACTTCGTTAAAACCACCATTCAAGTCTTTTAGAACTCCACATCAACACAGTAGAGTTTCCAATTTTCATACTTCTTATAAATCCATCCCCATTTAGATTCACTCCTAATCATGAGCTTCCACTATCAGAGCAATTGGGTTGCACACACTACTGTTGCATAAAACATGTATAGAAACTGAAATGTTACACATAGTCTCACAATTCTACAAATCCTACTAGAATTTTGCATGATTTTGCATAATCATGCAATATAATTATCATGAAATCATTTGTAGTTCCCTTATGTCACAGTCTCACTCACAAACTAAATACTCATAAATTCATAGTGGTTGTCAAAAATAGTCCCACTTTAAGCCATCCTACTCAATAGATTACTTCGAGCACCTTCTTTCATTTTTAATCTCAACAATCATATCATGACCATTCTACTGAATTTAA
This sequence comes from Sequoia sempervirens, assembly GCA_007258455.2. Taxonomy (NCBI): domain Eukaryota; kingdom Viridiplantae; phylum Streptophyta; class Pinopsida; order Cupressales; family Cupressaceae; genus Sequoia; species Sequoia sempervirens. Next base: position 647,152,262 of record VDFB02271358.1, read on the forward strand.
TAAACAACTTTCTCGAATCTTGTAGACCATTAACCTAGCCCATGATAATGGCCTTAGGCAGCGACATCTGAAAGAATAATTTCCTGCCATCCATCAAAAAATAATTTGAACATTCTCAAATATATTCATCATGCGCTTTGTGATACACATTAGATTCTGGGCCACCATTTTAAATAATAAATATCAGATTCTTCAAAAATACTCTCATTGATGCATCCTCTAAAAATTTAAACAGAGTGTCCTATTCTTATTCCGTCAATGAATCTTTACTTGCAGAGCTTGTTATTTATCCTTGCATCGACCCTTTGAAGGCATTTATCAACCCAACCATCCTCAAATTTTTTTGGTGTTTTGGGGATTTGATGGTTTCAGAGATTTTGGTGTCTCGGGGAATCCGAGGGTGCTCGGATTTTCCGAGCATCACAACTTTCAAGAATTTCGCTAACACTCAGAATTTCTGAGCTTCCAATATCATGCTGCAAATGTAAGTCTCCTATGTTTTGAATGATCACCAACCTGCTCCTCAACCTTCATCCTTCTCTGCAATGAAAATATAGTAATCGTCCCTCAGTGAATCACTTGGTGTCCCTTGGTTTCTCCTCAATAAATATATTAAAACCTCAAGTAATGATCTCGCTAGTGATTTACGTTCCTCCAATCAGGGAATTTTTTACTGATAACACTCCATTTCAATAATGATATCATGGTATCAACACTTCAAGTGTATTGTCTTCACCTTTTGCATATTATTTTCACTTTTTTGTATGCTTTCAAACATGATTTGCTTCCATGGCAATGACTTTACGCCATTATAGTGTGAATATTATCATTTTTATTTATGAAGATGGGAGGAGTCATGGAAAACCAACTTGTGAAACCATCATTCTTGGAGAATCCTGTTTCTTCGTGATATTCGTCCCAAGGTGGAATCCCTAAACCTATCCTCTTCCTGAACTAATTTCTTGGATTTGAGGGCTTCGTGGAATTTAGCACTTTGGGGAATCCAACAAGTGCTAGATTTTTTGAAAATTAATCCTTTCAGGAATTCCATGCAATAAGGGATTTTCTGAAATTATCATTCTCAGGGAATCCATCTCCAGATGAATTTTTTGAATTTTTGTTTTACCTGTTGCCCAATACTCTTAATTCCATAAATGATTAATTAGTAGCAAAACCTTTTTCTCATGTTCAATTTGGGTCTTGGAGAAACAAAGCATTGATGAATCCTTCATGGCTTCAAGAGTCCTTAGTGCTCCTCAAAATTCACTGTGTCCACCTTCAACATTATATTATGTATAATCATACTAGAAATCACATACTTCTTGGCCCATCTTACTTGGAGCTACATCCTTAAACACGAAACCCATTTAGCAACGTCATTTGACATCAAATGGCAATAGAAATCTTCTAGCAACTCATGATATTGTAACCATAAACATGGGGAAACTTCATGAAACATCTTTATCGACTTTTCACTGTGAATTCCTCATATATGCTTTGTATTTATATTGGTATGGCTACTCCATTATGAAAATATCAAAGACCTGATTTGTGGAGTTTTCACTGATTGTATTAATCATTACACCTTTATGCTACTTTCCACCATAAATTGAATGCTTTCCATGATTCGATACTTGGCTTTCCCTCCTCTGAAATAATTTATGGTTACTCACCATTTTATAATGTCATGAACTCGAGGACTTTGTGCCTTGATAATTGACAATAGAATAACCACATGCAAATTTGATACCCCGTCGATTCAATAATGATTTAAGAATTCTATCCACACTTATTATACATACAACTTTATATCGACAACTTATCCTTCAAGCTTCCAATGACAAGCAATCCACTAGAACTCGTGAACTTTGAAATATTCCATCTCTTTTAGCTACTATAGCCAGTTATAATCACTGTGGATATCATAAAATACAAACTACCCATCTTTAGTAACTTTTGCATATTTGTAGACTTTGTGGGTTCTAGTAGTCCACAAATTTGAATAGCCTGGGAATTTTCATTCTTCACAGAATCCGCAAGAGTCCAGATTCTCTGAACCTCTATTCCTTTGGGAAATCTAGGTGACGTCAGATTACCCAAACTATTTATGCCATTTTTTGCAGTCCATTGAGCCTTCATTGATTTATTATTTCCTTCATGCAGTGAAGTGATGCACATAATACCTCGAATAATCTCATACATTTCTTACTTTTCCCTTTATAACGAATGCTACTATGAACATTATTCATGATGGGCCAAGCAAGCCCAGCCTCAGGATTTGTATGCTACAAAATGGGTTAGTGCAAAAATACAAGTAGTATAATGAGATCATCCCAATCAGAATTTAGATAATACACCATATGAGGCCAATATTCAACATAATGCAATGAATGAAAATGGAAGTGTGTGAAATCAACCCCAAACTAAGATTTAGAGAAATCCAAATTGGAAGTCAAAGCAGTGAAAGGTAACAAAAGACCCCAAAGTTCATGTGCATGTATATAAACCAACTTTCTCGCATAATCACACAATACCAAGACAATCATAGTGATGGAAATTTCCATTTACCAAGATAGCATAAGCAGAATTGGGAAAATAAATTAATCTCAAGAACCTTAGATTTTGAAATATTAAATCAAGCATTTAGGTTCCCTCAAGAAACACGAAACCAGAAATTGACAAAGAAACAACAGCTTCGAAATATGACCATGAGCGTGATTAAATTTTTTTGGCAAGGATCAGATTCTCTGGAAGAAACCAAGCATGAAAAATTCGAGGGGAGGAAAAATCTCTGGGCAGACTGGACCTTAAGGAATCCGAGAGAGCTTGGATTTACTGGATGGACCAAAACTCGAGGAATCCGAGGGAGCCTTGATTTCCTGGACCTATCCCTGACTTGATCAATTTTGGCTACAAATGGAACCTTAGATGAAGGCATGGAGTTCAATGATGACCTGAAATCCAAGATTGCACTCAAAGCACCCTAAGTACAGATAAAACATTGGTTCTTTCAAGTGGAGCAAAAGCCAGGATTCCAAGAAATTGAACCCTAAAGGAGAAGAAGTTAGACTCACAGCAAAATTAGCACTGAAGCAAGCAAAAAAGAGGGTCCCTGCCTCTAGTGGGGCGTGTGTGCAAAAAGTGCACAATAGGGACATTCTTCCTTGACCTAATTGAATGTGAGGAGCTATCCATAAGGTTTGACACTCTTGAAGAACTACAAAACTATTTGAATATGAGGTATTCATTGAAGTCATGAGGAGAAAGGGTCTTTGATCATGAAGGGAATACTAATTTTATAAAGTAGACACTTCTCACTAGAGCTAGGATTACCCATGTAATGGATTATAAAGAAGATGTAATATGAAATTGCTTTATACCTCATGAATTTTTTAGAGGAAGAGGAAGTGGGAAATCATAAAGAGGCTTGAGGAGGAGAAGAAGAAAAGGGACACCGGATTCTATGTTGAAGAAGGGGATCCTATCAAAAGGATGAAATTTATAATTGACAACTTTGAAAGATTATATATTGAACCAAAAAAGAAACTTGAGGGTTAGTCTTCAAAACCCTCAAAACTTCCCATCAAACCAGGTGGTGTTGTAATCACAGATCTCCTACCAAACACTACCAAAATAAAATTAGAAGCATCCCTCAAACAACCAAGTCCTAAAAGGAAGAAGAAACATGGAGTGGACCCCTTAGTGGCATTTGAAATAAGTGGAGTGGGATACAAAAGAGGTAGACGATGTAATTTTGAATTTTAAAGATGATGAAGTTGATCAGCCACTACCTAAGCTTGCAACTAATACTCACAAACCAAAAGAAAGAGTGTATTTACATGCACATAATGATAAAGAAGTGTGTGATGATGAAAGGGTGATTGCTACCCTTAGATTTATTGAAGATGATGAATTTATTCAAACTCTCGAGTTTAAGGATTTTTGGTTTAAGATGAAAATGAAAGAATTTAAGGAGAGACTCCAAATTAATAAGATGGGCACTGAGTAGTCACAACATGACCAGATTGTTTCCCAGACTTTTGAAGAACTCAAGATTAATGAAATTACTGTTAGCCCCCAAGAAGCAAGAAAATTGGTCTTAGAAAACAATATACTAATTATTCATGGGATGGAGTTAAAAAAGATATTCTTACTGGATCAAGTAAGAATCCAAGAAGATCCCATGTTGGTTTTTGAATTCAATTCAGATGAGGGAATGAGTGGCACAAGTTACAATCCAAGAATTGTAATCTTAGCCTTTTGGACAAAGCAAAAAAGAACAAAAAAATCAAGATTGCTTGATGTTGTAAAAGAAATGAGAATGACTACCATGGTAAAGACACTTAAAGACACATCAACTTTGGAGGTAGCTACTATGACAATGCACTCAACAATGTTTACTAGGGGTGTGGTTAAAGGTATGGAGCCTATATTGGCAGAATATGAGAAAGCACAGACTGATCTGAATGATGAAGTGAATAGGTTATTCATAGAAAATGTGAAATTGAAAGAGTAGTTGAAGGGAGTAGGTCCTTCCCAAAGCACAAAATTAATAGTATACCAGCCCCCTACCATCTAGACTGATACAGGTGCAATTGCTATTGAACAAGTAAATGTGCTAAAACAATAAATTGAGAAGTTGAAAAAGACTAATGAAGAAACAAAGGAAAGAGAAAAGAGAGAAACCCTTAGGGTATTGGAACAGATCTTGGAGCATAGGGTTAAACTAATTGTGGAAAATTTGAAAAATGTGTATGAATGTTATGTCTGCTTGTCACAAGCAGTTGATTAGATAAAGGCCCATGTACCTATATTGGACCCAGGTTTATTTAAGAAATGGAAACCTGTACATCACACCTTAATGTCTTTGTGTAGAATTTTACAAAGGAGTGTTGATTCCCTTGCAACTTTAAATCTTACTGAGAAAATGGTCTGAATGGTCATAGATGAATTTCAATACATATTTGTAGAAGACCAAAAGATCAAGGCAAGAATAGATTCATTTCAAGCACTAAAGTAGTGGTTTGTGCCTAAGATACTAAGGGATGATGATCAACTGAAAGACTCCAAGGATTGGATAGATTAGTTTAGAAAAATTGTTCCCAACTGCCTCACTAATTTATAGAAGGATGGTGAGATAAATCTTCACTACCTCAATTTAACCTTGGATGGAATAATTGCATTGGATGTTGGATACTCAAAATTCATCATGGATGGAAAAGCTTTATTAGATAGCATATGGAAGAGTCACTTGGCTAACACACAAAAAATCTAGGAGTACAAATGGGCTCATGATTACATAGTGTACTAACGAGAGTAGACATATATAGCTCCCCTAGAAGAATAGGCCTTGCAATGAAGTACCAAGCCTTGTAGATACTATCATGGAGAGAGGACCTTGCTAGATCTGAATGATCATGGGTACCTTACGATGAGTAACAAACTTCCATATCTTGTTAGTGCTTTGGACTTCAACATCTGATCATTTCTCTTCATTCTCATCTTTCATTTCTTTTATGTAATCCTATGTAAATAATGATAATTAAGACTTTTTGATTTATGTTAAAAGTGGGTAATTGAAAAGACACTTTTTGACATGTCAGTCAAGACAAAATTTTGAAACATATTGTAAAAATATTTTTGAAGATCAATAGAATGAAGTTATAATTGGTGGTCGAATTCTAGTTTCAATTGTTTGTTGAAGTGAATTAATGAATGCTATCTTGTTGTCTCCAGTTTGATCTTTCATTGTTATATAAATCAATATATCAAGGGTATATTTGGTTTATCAAAACACATTTTCTATCAAAAAAATCATTTTGTACTAGATTTTGGTGTCAAATCTTTGGTAATTATGGTTAGTTTCATTACATTCAAATTCTGAATTCTGGAAAATTATATATAGTAAATAGATTGATGGCTATTTGGATAGTGAAATTAGCTCTCTTAGAAATTAATTGAAATATCTTGTCTTGAAATATCTAGAAGGATTATTTTAATTAAAGAGGATTTTGTGGTCATTTTTCTAACAATGATTAACAATAATTTTACAATGTAGTTAGCTTGCTATTTTCATTCAAGATACAAGTCATGATCAAAGTCAAGCACATACCAAGATTATGGTACTCTACTTCAAACCCTCAACCTCACTTAGTTTAGTCTACTTACATGGGGATATTAAGGAAGTTACTAAACAATTAATATATATCATTTGTTGTTTGAGAAGAATCATGTGAGATCCAATATGGTAGTGGATCAATATCTGGTTTCATAAGTAAAACTGATGTCACAGTTGGGAAACTTGTTGTGAAACAGCGAGATAGTAATTTTGGATGTTAAGGCTTCCCAGTTGGATATCAAAGATCTTTTCTCATCAACTTAATTTGGAATTTATGTATAAGTGGATTCTTTCATATTGTAGGTCTTTACTGAGACAACACATGAACTAGGGTTGACATTTTTAATGTCTAAGTCTGATGGCATTCTTGGGCTTGATTATTGTTAACTACATTGAAGGAGGGAGCTTCATATATGAGACATGATCAACACTCTCCTTCTTGGATTCTACACATTACAGCTTGCTCCAGGAAGATTTCCCATATTGTAGAAGTTTTAAGAGATGAAAGGGGCATGTGCTACATTTTGGTGTCAAATCTTTGGTAATTATAGTTATTTTCATTACATTCAAATTCTAAATTCTAGGAAATTATATATAGTAAATAGATTGATGGTTGTTTGGATAGTGAAATTAGCTCTCTTAGAAGTTAACTGAAATATCTTGTCTTGAAATATCTAGAAGGATTATTTTAATTAAAGAGGATTTTGTGGTTATTTTTCTAGCAATGATTTTACAGTGCAACTAGCTTGCTATTTTCATTCAAGATAGAAGTCATGATGAAATTCAAACACATACCAAGAAGATGGTACTCTACTTCAAACCCTCAACCTCACTTAGTTTAGTCTGCTTACATGGGGATATTAAGAATGTTACAAAACAATTAATATATATCATTTGTTGTTTGTGAAGGAGAATCCTGTGAGATCCAATATGGCAGTGGATCAATATCCAATTTCTTAAGTAAAGATGATGTCACAGTTGGGAAACTTGTTGTGAAACATCAAGTTAGTAATTTTTGTATGTTAAGGCTTCCCAGTTGGATATCAAAGATATTTTCTCATCAGCTTAATTTGGAATTTATGTATAAATGGATTCTTTCATGGTGCAGGTCCTCACTAAGAAAACACATGAACCAAGGTTGGCATTTTTGTTGTCTTATAAGTCTGATGGCATTCTTGGGCTTGGTTCCCAGGAAATGTCTATTGATAATGTTGTTCCAGTCTGGTTAGTATTGATAGCCATCATTCTATAATGTCAACTTCATTCTATAATCTGAGTGTATCACCTTTCTTAAATTTTGAACAAGGTTATGAAATCAAGGGTTCAACATGCATATTTTAGGCCTATGTTGAACAATCTGTTTAAGGAATTTGTTGACAAGGATACAATTTTTTAATTGATTTATCTTTTTGCTGTGTTTGGACTTACTTTTGTAAACTTGCAATAGACAATGAAATTTTATTCTTTCTGAATTGAGACTAATAGTAATTTTGTTGGTTTTATTGAGGCACAACTTCATTCAGGTAGAAAAGGAAACACCCTATTACTCATATCAGATGACACGTTGCATATAAAAGAGGAAAGATTCTAGCTGGGTTATTTTTGACTGCATTGAAGGAGAGAGATTCATATATGGGACGCGATCAACACTTTTCTTTTTGGATTCTACATGTTACAACTTGCTCTAGGAAGATTTCCCACATTGTAGAAGTTTTAAGAGATGAAAGGGACATGTGCTCGCATTGAAGGGCTCCAAGCATGTGTTTCCATCATTACAAAAGTTTTTTGGAGAAGTTTTTTTCTTGCAATCATTTCTATGAAATATTGTAACTCAAATTTTTAGTCTTTTGACTGAAAATAAAAATCGTAACTCTATTTCTAAGTTGTAACTAGAATGCCTTTCTTTTATTAATAAAGTTCATTGATTTTGCCTTCTTAATGGCTGTCTTATTGTGTGCAATTGATCATTGATGTGTATTTCTATGTTTTATGTTTAAATCCTCAAATATCAAATAATTAAAATGACTAAATATACTACTAATTGACGTCAATTAATATTTAAATTGACAAAATATAATACCAATTGATAGAAATCATAGAACAATGAATAAATATGACTAGATATATGACTAGTGAAATCAGTAAATAAAAATGACTAAATGTACTACCAAATTGATCAAAATGATGATTAAAATTAATGACTAAATATACTACCAATGCATAGAAATTGATGAATAAAAATGAATAAATAAGTGACCAATTAACAATAATCAATGACTAAATAATTGACCCGATTACAGTAATCAATGACTAAATCAACGACTAAATAAATGACTAGTTAAATATATCAGTGAATAAAAAATGACTAAATAAGTGACTAGATTACAACAATCAATGACTAAATCAATGACTAAATATATTAGTGAATAAAAAATGACTAAATGAGTGACTAGATTATAGCAATCAATGACTAAATCAACGACTAAATATACTACCAAATTGATCAATCAAAACAACCAATAAATGACTGAAAATGGTTTAGTCATCAATTTGGTCATGTTATAAATGACTGACAATAAATGACTAATGGTCTTGTGACCATGTTCAGTCATTTACAAGCAGTTTTTAGTAGTTTTTATAGTAGTTTATTGTTGTTTATGTACTAGTGCACCTATGGCACATTTTTCTTTTTTAAAAATGTGGACCCCTTTATCTTTTGGAAAAATGTGGATTCCCTTTGTCTTTTTTATTTTTCATTAGATTAGGTTTTATATTATTGGATCAATTTTATCTCTCCTTATAGTCAGTTAGGTAAAATCACATAGTTATATTTTCCCAAGGATGGTTATAAAGTTAGTATTATTTTAAATTCCTAAGTGTAAATAGTCATTTTTATGTTTATAGATTTTCCTAAGACTACTACATTTTTCATGTACATCTTATTGGAGTGTTATAGTTTTTGCATTCTAAGATTTTTCATATGTTTTATTGTAATGTTCCATTCTCAAATAACACAAAAATAAATCAATTATGACATTATGAATATTAAATTCAAAACAAAATTTGAAAAGATATATTCTATCATAGCACAACATGTCCACATAATGAATTATATTCATTCTAAATTTTCAAAATTTTGGGTTACATAGTTTGACTAGGCTACATTGCCAAGTAGTCATATCAAGTTTACATCATAGAAGTACAATGTATAATAATCAAAAAATGGAATTTCTTGTAATTCCACTTCAATGATCACCACAACTAGTGGATGAGAACATGGTTCAGGTGCTTTTTAAACCCAACCATGAAGCTACACTTCCCCATAATTCTTCCTACTCGAATAATACCTAACCCTGCATATAATACTTAGCAAGAGAAATCGATATGCAAGGTGGAATCTGGTGCATGTCTGACATAACTACATGCACTTCTATCCATAATTAGAACATGCAAGATCAATGTTAGGAAATGGTAGAGAGCTACATCATAAAATTATTCCATTCCATATTATGGGCTGCAAAAGCTTGGCCAAGCATATGTTGTATACAACAACAAAATGATAGATTTTGGAAAAAAGAAAAACCTATACCCTTTGTTATCCCACTTTTGGTATGCATCTCAAAAGGAAAATTTCTACATATATAAGAGTATAGGAGTGAATTTGCACCCATTATGCAAATTCCCCTTTTTCCTTTCTCCACTTTATAAAACCAAATTCGGAGGCTAAATTCCACATAAGCCCACTGCCTTAGCTCCGCTTGGCACTTGTTTTGAGCATCGATGGAGGAATAACTATCGGAGATGCCCATGTGATGCACAAATTTTTGCATGACATGCTTATATCCCTCACAGATTCTTGTAGCTGGAGCCTACAGAGGCATTACACTTCTCATTGGTAGTTGACTTGTAATGCCCTCTTTGGCTGACCGACCCGAATATGGCCATTTTCTTCATCTTTCCTTCAAATTCCCTCCTTCTACATGCATTTCAACTTCTTCACAACTTCTTTGGCATCCCTTCAAATGATCTTTCTCACAAGTTCAAGTATTCTAGTCTCCATTACAACATTCTAGCAACACTTTTGCACTCTATAGTAGAAACAACATTACTCCATCAATTTAGTAGAGCAAGTGTGGGACAACACCATTGCAGTAGAGGCTCAAGTACTCTCATTTTCTCCCCCATTAGCCTTGAGTGATCTTGGTGTAGGTGGTAAGCTTTCAACTCCTCTCCTCTATTACTTGGTTGAGTAAGCACATTTAGTGTTTTGTAGTTCTTTAGTGTTCTTTATTTCATTTCCTTCTTTATCATACTTTTTCTCCATTGTTGTAAACTTGGCTATCCATGGAGGTGGAAACACCAAAGTGGGGGTCTGACTGAGGTAGACCCCTTAACAACCCCAACCAAATTTCCCTCTTCTTTGTGTGTAGGTGAACATGCTACTAGGAGTTGGCTGGTGAACGAATTCCTTTGTGAGATCATTCTTTCCACCCTAACTCTTGTGTATCTACTTTATCATATTAGAGAATATCTTGTTTACTTCATAGCATTGTTTTGGCCCTTTGGAAGTAGTTAGCTGGGTCGTCGATCTGTTTCTAGAGTTCAACCTTGTCTCTTTATTCCTCTGGTCGTACAGATGCCAACACACTTGAGAGATGCTAGTGCGCCACGCTGTCGTCCCTGGACCATGCTTTCATCCTTAGGTAGAGAGCTCCCTGAGCCATAGTGTTGAACCTAAAAACTGGCTTGCCTAGCCCCATTCTCTATTTCAGGCCTATAGAGTGATTGAAGGACCTTATAGTCCTCATCATTCTCATCCTGCATTTCCTAATACCCCATTAAGATGAGGTAAGTTAGGGAAGCCTTCCACTCTTAGCTCTCTGTGACCTGGGAACTTGAATGTGGTTGGTCCCCCTCTCTTACATTTTTGGTGAACCCGACATGAACCATTTTGGTTCCATTTTGTGATACTGAAAGTTCCTTTCCTCGTATTCTAGGAGTGTTGTAGGTGTGAGTGTTGTGAGGATGTCACCTTACAACCCAACCTATGACCCCTAGTTGGTGTAGTTGGAAGGTTCCGAAGGTGTTGCATAACAAAACCTTAATTGGGTCACTGTCTTATCCTTTGGCCTTTAGGGACTCTATGAGAGTATCATCTAGTGTGCACAATGGCCTCCTTCCTACATCAACCTATCCCATTTGTGCAACTTGTGGAAAGTGGTACTGGTATAGCCTTCATTTCACAGGACCTACTGATGGGTTTTAATAGGGAACCATCTCTTGTCTACATCCCCATGCGGATCAATGGAAACATCGTATCGAGTGTTCTTGTTGATTCGATGTCACAAGTAAACATCATAACCGAGAAGATCATGCTGATTAACTTTTTACATAAAGATTAGTACGATGCACCTGTGAGCACCATCCACATGCATGATAGGATTTCCATATCCCCTTTGGGTAGTATTGTCCTATCAATCTTGGTTGGACGTAAATCTGTGAAGCTTCTATTTGACATTATCCCTAGGTCTGAACTCTTTAGAGTGAATTTGGGTATCCCTTGGTTAGTGGCTATGAACGCAGTACTCTCGGTTGTGCATAAATATTTAAAATTTATCCATGGGGGTTTTGTACATGTAATTCATGACACTGGTTACAAACTGCCAATTGTTCATGGTAGCTACTCCTTGGAATACTCTTGGACTGCGCCCATTGGTCCTCTTCTGCTTAGGATGGACCTCCTACACTGAACGTATCAGAATTATAAGAAAGGGTGCCTAAGGCCAAAATTGAGATACCCTCCATCACCTTATGTTGTTTCACATAGGGCTTGCCTAAAATCTAATAGTGACGCTGCTAAGGCACGTAGGAGGGAAGAAGATAAGTGGTCCCAAGATCCTCCTTCTTCCTCTTCTGTTGGTCAGTCTAACGCTTCTCCTCGCTCTACTGTGGTGCCATTAGATCTTGTTCTATGCTTGTGGGAGAATCCTATGGTGCCTACTTGGTGAAAGCCCAAGTTTCCTACATTCGAACTTCCTGTTCTACCCGTAGAGCCTAGGCCCATTTGGTATAGCAGGAAGAAGGCCTCCCATGGAGAATCCTCTTTGTCTCAACCTTCGTGGCCTCCTATCACTCGTGCTTCTAAGGCAGTGAATGGGAAGAGGCCCACTATCGAGGCACTTGAGCCAACTCCCCATGCTACTTCTCAACCTACTCCTCTTGCTCCCATATAGGAATCCCTTCCTCTACTAGAAATGGTTTTAGTGGATGTTTCCATGGTTGAGAAAGAGAATTTCATTCCCTCGCAGCCTCCAGCCTCTAGCCTCTAGTTCAAAGAGTCATAGAAATTGCTTTGCATGCTAGTGCAAGCACCAACGAAAGGCTCTTCTAGATGAGCAGGTCACCTCACATAGGAAGGAAGAAGAGATGACCACACCTGCATTAGGGCCTCTTGCATTATCTTCCTCTCCCCTTCCCTCTACTTCCCTTCAGTCTAGTTCTATGTTGCTTTTGACATCCACTGCGAGTACAAATATGCCTGACCCCAAGGGGGTACAGATGTTCATCGCTCCTTCGGTGGAGTGGCCTTTATCAAAGTCTATAGATATGACTAACACCTTAGTCATATTTACTATGGTTCTTTCCTCCTCTTCCTCTGCACCTCTAGCCTCGTCTGTGGGGATTTCACTTCCTTTGACGAAGAAAAAAGTGGAGTGTGGTACTTCTAGCAATGAAGGACGTAAGAAGAGCCCACCTTCTCCAAAAGGTGGCCTCACACTAACTTGTTTTGTCCTGGTGTTGGAGCCAGTCCCTGCTTCCCTTGAGTTCATCACTGCTCTTGAGTTGTTTGGTGAGCCTAGCGGTGAATCTCAGGTGCAGCTTGCCCCATCCATTAAAGTTAAACATGACGCTCCTATGGGGTGCATGTTTAACTCTATGGATGAAGTTCTAGCCTTGTCAATGATCTTCACAAAATCACTGACCCTAGCTCCACAAGAGCTCAATGAAGAAGACCTTGCGGGGCCCTCTTAGCCCTTATTTTGGGAGGGTTGGATGCTCCTCCTCTTAATATCCCACCACTATAGGCTTGTCCTCCTTCCCCCTAAAATGATCTAAAGTGGGAAAATATGACCTCTTGGTCGACCAGTGTTTGGAGGAGGCCTCTTCTTGATCTTTAGATTAGGTGTGTGTGTGTGTTTTGTGATGTCTTCCCCTATGATCGTGCTATGTGTTCATGGATGAACCTTGTCACCCTTGTTGGTGCTTGGATATAGGCATGGTTTTAGTGGTGTAACCTTCTTCTATTTGTATAATCATTCATCCATGTTTTTGCTTGAATTTTGGTAAATTGGGGATGATGCAAAGCGTTGGGGGAATTTAGGCTTCCCTTCCATGTACCCAATTTTTTAGTTTTACTTTGTTTTCTTGTGCATTCTTCACATGGTCTAATATAGTAGGGGGTTGATGACAGTTCATTTATATACTATTACTATACATATATATATATTTATGAGCAGTTCTGACCTTGAAACATTAGGCTACCCCTGTACCCTTTGTTTGTGTTTCTCTCTTCTTTGTTTGAGTTTCCCCTCTCACGTGTGACAACGCTGCTTCTACAACATTTCAATTTTTAGAAAATGCATTCATTTCCAATGAATATTTTCTTGACAATCTTCACAAAAATTTCTTTAGAATCACATTCTCTACTTGGTACCCTAACGAAAGATGTTTCCTTCATCATGGGTTTGTAAAGAAAGAACTTGAAAACCTTCCTCTAAAGTAGGAACAACTTTTCCCTTTCCCTTGCATGGGGGCATGTTCTTCCTTTCAAATTCTTTGATGAAGTGAACATCTTTCAAAAGGATTCATTGATGATGGATCAATTTGAGAAAGAAAACATTTGATTTCAAACCGTGTGTCCCTTGAGTGGACCCCTTTGAAAGTCTTCCAAATTATCGACGGTTTGTGCTACTGTCCACTTACTCACTTATGTGGCTACTTTCTGACTCTACGGAGTCTTCTTTCCTAGGTTACCTCCTTGCAGGTCTGAGAGCCTATAGGGTGCATCCTTTGAGCTTCCTCCATGCGAGAGATCTTGGGGGTGGCTCCCCTATAGGCCTGCAAGTCTGTAGGGTGCTTTCTTGGGTTTCCTTCATGTGAGAGATCTTGGGGGACCTTCCCTATAGGTCTTCAGATCTGTAGGGTGATTTCTTGGGTTTCCTTCATGTGAGAGATCTTGAAGGACACCTTCCCTGTAGGTATGCAGGTCTGTAGGGTGATTTCCTAGCTTCCTCCATGTGAGAGATCTTGGGGGATGCTTTCTTGCATGTCTATGGGCCTGTAAACCACTTTTTTGGGTATCCTCCATGTGAGAGTTCTTAGGGGACACCTTCCTTGTAGGTTTGCGAGCCTATATGGCACTTAATTCATGGGGCTTCCTTCATGTGAGAGATCTTGGGGGTTTCCTCCTTGCAGGTTTGCAGGCCTATAAGACGCTTTCTTTCTTCAACTTCATAGTTTTGAGAAGCTATGAAGTTCTTTGCTTGCCCTGCACCTATAGGTTTGTCAGATAGTGGTCTACTTCCTCGACGGTTTAGGTATACATTTCTAACCCTACTATTCTTTGATCTACTTTACCGAAGCACTCATCAATATTCATGATCGCTAAAGTGAGGGAAAAATGTATAGGAGTGAATTTGCACCCCTTATGCAAATTCCCCTTTTGCCTTTCTCCACTTTAGAAAACCAAATTCAGAGGCTAAATTCCACATAAGCCCACTTCCTTCGCTCCACTTGGTGCTTGTTTTAAGTGTCAGTGGAGGAATAACTATCGAGGATGCATGTGAAGACGTCCGCATAGCATGCTTGTGTCCCTAGCAAATTCTCATGGTTGGAGCCTGCAGAGGCATTACACTTCTCATTGGTAGTTGACTTGTAATTCCCTCTTTGGCCGACCGACCCGAATATGGCTGTTTTCTTCATCTTTCCTTCAAATTACCTCCTTCTATATCCATTTCAACTTCTTCAAAACTTCTTTGGCATCCTTTCAAATGATCTTTCTCACAAGTTCAAGAATTCTAGTCTCCATTCCAACATTCTAGCAGCACTTTTGCACTCCATTGCAGCAACATCAACATCACTCCATCAATTCAGTAGAGCAAGTGTGGGAGAAAACCATTGTAGTAGAGGCTCGAGTACTCATATTTTCTCCCCCATTAGCCTTGAGTTCTCTTGGTGGATGTGGTAAGCTTCCCACTCCTCTCCTCTATTACTTGGTTCAGTAAGTACATTTACTATTTTGTAGTGCTTTAGTGTTCTTTATTTCATTTCCTTCTTTATCATACTTTTTCTCCATTGTTGCAAACTTGGCTATCTATGGAGGTGGAAACACCAAAGTGGGGGTATAATTGAGGTAGATCCCTTAACAATCCCAACCAAATTTCCCTCTTCTTTGTGTGTAGGTGAACATGCTACTGGGAATTGGTTGGTGAAAAAATTCCTTTGTGAGATCATTCTTGCCACCCTAACTCTTGTGTATCTACTTTATCATATTGGAGCATATCTTGTTTACTTCATAGCATTGTTTTGGCCCTTTGGAAGTAGTTAGCTGGGTTGTTAGTCTATTTTCTAGAGTTCAACCTTGTCTCTTTAGTCCTCTAGTCATATGGACACTAGTGCACTTGAGAGACTCCAGTGCGTCGTATTGTCATCCCGGGACCATGCTTTCATCCTCAGGTAGAGAGTTCCCTAAGGCATAGTGTTGAACTTGAAAATTGGCTCGCCTAGCGCCATTCTATATTTCGGGTCTGTAGAGTGATTGGAGGACCTTATAGTCCTCATCAATCTTGTCTTGCATTTCCTAAAACCCCGTTAAGCTGAGGTAAGTTAGGGCAGCCTTTTGCTCTTAGCTCTCCGTGACCTAGATCTTTGAACATGGTTGGTCCCCCTCTCTTACAATAAGGAAACACCCTTTCCCTCTAAACATTTATCTTGCAAACATACAATGTCATTTTCAATAGGTTATCCTTGCCAACCTTCTTATGTTGAACAAATCAAAATTCTACAAGCACAATCCTCATATGATTCACTAGGTAATCCTTGAAATCAAATAGATTCATGCATAGGAAACTAACCAAATTTATTAATTCTTGCATTATGCAATTGATAATCAATCATTTTAACATGAACAACATTCAAAAATTAAATCTAATGTTCATGCACATATCACAACACATGCATCAACATACTAATACAAATATTTTCTTTCGTCTTCTTACAAAGAATGAATCTTACATTATTGAAATAAAGAACATAAGCTATTAAAAGAAGCTATATCAAATGTATGTGTATATATAATTGGTTTATGTATATGCACATATATGGCCTTAGATTACAATATTAAAGTATGTGTATACATTCTTTAATTTAACAGAAAAGACCCATATTTCATGTAGAATATTATGTTTCCATTTCCATAAAATGTGTAGAAAGAAGACAATAATTTTAACTAAAAAACCCATTTCCTTTTTAAGAAAATTTTGATCCAATTAGAGAATTTTAAGGATTTCACAGGTATTACTAAGTTTCAAAAAAAATTCTTCAAAAATTTCACAAATATTTACACAAAAAGTTAAGAACACTCTTTTAATTCATTTATTACGTTCTTTCCCTATAAAAAATAATTATGTCTATTCATTTTCTAGAGTTCCAGTCATTCATTGAAAGTAATTTAAATAAGGATCCTTCTAATTCTAACATCTAGATTGATTTACAATGATTATTTAGAATCTTTCGATTCAGACCCTTAGTCAGGCTGATGATTCATGGAGATTGGTGACTCTTGAGATATGCATTATTCTAGATTATATACATAGTCATCTAATGAATGAGGGTGTTCATTATGGAAACACCCCATCGTCAGTTACATTGCTAAGCACCAAAGGTGCGAACAACACCATACATTCCCTTCACTTTATCGAAGGATTTTGGAAAATGATATAATAAAATGGGTCGAACCCTGAAACAACACTTAGAGTCGACATGTACATGAACTTCTTATGATGTCTGGAGTAGTCTATAACCAATTAAAAAGAGCATGCACATACATGGGAAGGGTCGACTTCAAAGGAAAAGAAGAAATATACATACATTATCCCTTGTGAAGACAATTAAATATGCTAAAATAACAAATAATGAAGCTCTAGGATAAGAAAGGATTAGACTCTATGTTTCCCTTTATCAGGTTCCAGGTGACCCGCGACATACCAAGCTCAATCATGATAGATATTTATGGTGATAGTATCAACTATGAAGCTGAGTCAACTTGCTAGAAGCTTGTAGAATATAAGTTAAAGAATAAGAGATAGGTGTGTAAGGACATGTAGTCTACCCCCCAAAGGGAGTAAAATTATTCAACCAAGTGCATTCTCATTGCACAAGCATAAATAAGGCATAGAACCATATGCTACCCATGAAATGTGAATTCCATCAATGATTTTTATTCATAGAATGAATCAGCTTCTATGATGGCTAAGACATATTTGACGCCAAAGGGAGAACAATACATGCAATTATTGAAGTTGAAATCAAAAGAATAATACTCCTTTATTCAAGAGATAATGCATGGGTGGCAAAATTTATTTAGAAGTCACAATGACTTTGGTGATAGCTGATACATAGTGTGAGATGGGCTATCAACTGCAAGCCGAATCAAATTTAGTGATTACTCATAAGGGTATATAGGAGAACCTCTACTACATGAGAGGAGACGTGATTAATAGAGGAATCAAGTTTTTCCTATCATCGTGTAAATGAAACAAGTGAAAATTAGGAGTAAAAAAATGCATTAAAAATGCATAGTGATGCGCCTCTTCATGAAGACCAACAAGAAAATATATACAAGGTATTTCTAATACCTGCATTAGAATTGTTGGCATATCAAACAAAGTCCAAAAATATAAATAAAAGTGGCATAATGATAATGAAGGCATATAAAAGGATTTGATCCCACCATAATATCATTGATAGAAAGTATAAAATCTTTCCAGATAATGACAATAACATAATAAATCAATTCCATTCAGAAGAAATGAGATTCTAGAGGATAAAAGAAATGTTTGATGGTGAAAGAAAAGCCTTCGATACATTAAATAGAAAAATTATAATTTAGCCATACCTCTGTTTCTTTCCAAAATCCAACCATGGCTAAGAGGGGATGATACAACAATAGAAACAAGATTTTCATCCAAAAAAATCAGCTTTTTTCCTCTTTCATGAACATGACCCCCTTCTCTAGCTTTTTTCAAAATCCTTTCCTTTCTTCGTGCTATCTTCTTCCAGTCTTCTTAGTGATCGTCATTGTTTTGAAATCTATGTTTTTGCTCTAAAATTGGAGTGTTTCATAATTGTTAGCCACCCCTATATTTTTGCAATAAAAATCTCTTTTATCATAGGCTATGGGTGGCCCCCTATTCATTTTAAGTTTCACTTTTTTAAAATTTGAAAATCAGAGCATTTAATTATTGCCTATTGTGGTTTATAAGTGTAAGGAAAGCAAAGGTGCATAAACACTTTCCTAATGTCAAATCCATAGGGAAGAATGCAATGCAGGGCTTTTAATTTTCAAATTACAACCTAATTAAGACACAAATGAAAATTTTTCAGAAATAGAACAAATACACAAAGACAACTGAACAACAAATTTACGTGGGAAAACCCTTTTGGGAAAAAACCCACCACACCAAGCTAAATCTCTTTGTAATACAGTAACCACAATTACATACAATCAGAGATACAACTCTCTGGTATATTAGTTCACAGTAGCTACTACATTCACTGTTTAATCTCTTTCAAAAAAGCTCTCAACCAATTTGATTCAACTCACTACATTCTCAAATCATAATCGTTTTGATTTTATTTTATTCACATTTTGATTTTGTCTTCTGTGCATCCTTATCCACCATTACCAATCATAGATAGTTTCCACTTGAGCATTGATTTTTCCCTGCATGTTGTTCAGCTCCAGCGTCGCAACAGTTGCAAAAATCTAACTGCCATCCATTAGAAAACTGCTTCCTCTGATTGGTCCACGAGATGCCACATAGGATGGTCACAAGGTCAAAGGGGGTCAAACTTTGTTGGCATATCGGTGAGACACTAATAGTGTCTCCCCGATGCCACAAAGTCTTCATATCGATATCGCCAAGAGTCCCAACAGTTGGCAAGTCATTATAACGAAAGCCACAAGTCATACTGAATCTGCCGATATCCATTTCATTCCTATCGGCAAGAGTTTCCCTTATCAGTGAGACTCATATCGAATGCCACAAGTCATATCGATCTCTTACTTTTCCATCGGCAAGACTTTTGTAGATCACCAAGACCTCATGCCAAAGTCTTCAAGTCATGTCGGCGTGAGTTTTACATTCGGTGAGACTATCGCTCTTCAGCGAGACCACATATCGACATCCAAAAGTCACATCGAAGAGTTATACTATCGGCAAGACACTTCGTTCTCGCCAAGACCTTCCACCGACCACTTCATGTTACATCGATGAACATTGCTATCAACAAGACTTATTGTTTTTGCCAAGAGGTTACTCCGAGCACAAACAAGTCTCACCAAGTCAACAAGACTTATGTCTTTTGCCAAGACCTTTCAGAAAACTCCACATGTGATCCCAAAGACTATCGGCGTGACTTATCCAAGTCGCTAAGACTTCATAACGAAGTATTTTGTCACTGTGAAAGCACTAGGTTTTATCTCTGTCGGTGAGACCGCTCTTTATCGCTGAGACCTTTCATCGAGCATCACCAAGTCTTACCGAGTTGGCAAAACTTATGCCTTTCGCTGGGACCTCTCCCCGACACCCGTGAGTTAACCTGATAAGATCAAACTATCGCCCAGAGATCACCATTCAACAAAAGGTCACGCCAAACACAAAAATTCACATTGATAGACATTGTCGGAAAGACATCAACTCTGTCTTGGCGACATGAACTTATCAAGTAGATTTAGAACAGTTAGTCGGCCAGACATGAACAATGTCATGACTTTTCCCTTCAGGAGCTCCATGTTAGTAAGGATTGAGGCACATATTCCAACAAGCTCCCACTTGACAAAGATCTTACTGACACCTCCAGAGCATAATAAAACTACTGAAATTCATGGGCCAAGAGGCCCGTCAAACTGGCACACCACCTAAACTTTTGTGTGCTCATAGGCTTCGTCAATGCATCTGCAACATTCTCCAGAGTATCCACTTTCCCCAAAGAGACCTTCCCATCCTCCACCATATCTAGTACAAAGTGATACTGTACATCTATATGTTTCATCATAGCATGGAAAGTAGGATTCATTGCCAAACATATAGCACTTTGACTGTCACAGTAAATAGTAATTTTACCTGCATCAAAACCAATGTTAGAACACAAATGTCTTAACTAGATTGATTCTTTACAGGAATGTGTTGCTGCCATGTATTCTATCTTTGTAGTGGACAAATGGACTACAGCCTGCCGCTTGCTCATCCAACTCACTGCACCACCATTCATCATGAAAATATATCCACTGGTGGATCTTCTGCTATCAATGTCCCCTGCCCAATCAGAGTCCACATAACCTTGAATACTGAGAGTCCTCTGTGATTCAATCAGGTTGCCATGGTAACACAAAGCATAGTCTAAAGTGCCCTTCAGATATCTAAACACTCTCTTCACAGCATCCCAATGTGTCCTTCCAGGATTTTCATAAACCGACTAAGAACTCCCACTGCTTGGGCAATGTCTAGCCTTATACAGACCATAGCATACATTAGGCTGCCAACTACACTTGCATAAGGCACACTAGTCATGTCCTCCATCTTAGAAGGAAATTTTGGACAATCCTCAACATATAGCTTTGTTCTCTGCATAACTGGAACAACTAGCTGTTTGCAATCAGTCATACAAAATCTCTTCAAAACAGTCTTGACATACTTACTCTGACTGAGCCAAAGCTTTCTATTCTTCTTGTCCCTATTTATTTCCATTCCCAGAATGTACCCTACTACACCAAGATCTTTCATCTCAAACTTTGCAGACAACTAAGACTTAAGATCAGAAATCATTAGCTTACTGTTGCCTATGAACAACATATCATCAACATAGAGAGCAATAATAAGGACTTGATCACTTTCAGCTTTGTAATATACACAATGATCACATTTTGATCCTACAAATCCCAATGACAAAACAAAAGTGTCAAATTTCCGGTACCACATTCTAGGAGACTATTTTAAACCATACAGAGATTTCTTCAACTTGCAAACCAGTCTTTCTTTACCTTTTTCCACAAAATGCTTCGGCTGGGACATATAAATTTCCTCTTCAAGATCACCATGAAGAAATGTTGTCTTCACATCCATATGTTCAATTTCTAAGTCATATGCAGCTGCAAGTGACAAAAGAAATCTAATAGATGTCATCTTAGCTACAGGAGAAAAGATTTCTCCATAATCAATTCCCTCTACCTGGGAATAACCTTTCGCAACTAGCCTTGCTTTATATTTTTCCACACTGCCGTCTAGACCTATTTTCTTTTTAAACACCCATTTGCAGCCCACAACTTTTCTGCCTTTAGGAAATGGCACCAAACTCTAGGTATCATTCTTTTCTAATGATGCCATTTCTTCATTCATGGCTTCCAACCAAGAGTTTGCATCAGAAATTTTAAGTGCCTCTTTCACAGTCCTAGGTTCATCAGTGCTAGAAATTAAAGCATAGGCACAAGTAGAATCTATCAGAGAAAACCCATACCTTTCAAGTTGTTTTCTTTCATGAGTTGACTTCCTCACAGGCTGAGGCTGAGGTGGTTCTTCATCTTCATCAGAACTTTCAGAACTACTTGAGCTCTCCTCAGTATCAGGTAAATTTTGATTTTTCAATTCCTCTTTATCTGGTGTCGGAGGAATTGCTGCTACACCCTTTTCATTTTCTGATTTCTTCTCTGACTACAGGTCCAATGTAGAAGGCTTCAGCTCATGAAAGATAACACTTTTCTATAAAACCTTCTCAGTCTCAGGATTCCAAAGCTTGTATCCTTTTATGCCAACACTATAGCCAATAAAAATACACTTTACAGCTTTGTTTTCCAACTTAGATCTTTTTTCAAATGGCACATATGCATATGCCTCACAGCCAAAGACACGAATATGTCTTAGAGAGGGCTTCTTTCCAGACCATGCTTCCAAAGGTGTCTTCTCAACAAGAGCAGAGTTAGGAGAACGATTTACCAAGTAACATGTTGTAGAGACTACTTCAGCCCATAAGTTCTCCTCCAAGCCAGCACTGCTCAGCATACTTCGTGCTCTTTCCATTACTGTCCTGTTGAACCTTTCAACAACTCCATTTTGCTGTGGAGTGTAAAGTGTAGTCTTATGTCTTTTAATCCCATGATCTGTACAATACCTTTCAATTCATCTGAAAAAACTCACTGCCATTGTTAGTCCTTAAACATTTTATTTTCTACTAGTTTGATTTTCAACAAGGTTTTTAAATTCCTTAAATCGACTAAACACTTATGATTTAATTTTAGAAAATATACAAATGTTCTTCTTGAATAATCATCAATAAACGACACATAGTATCTTGATTTAGATAGAGAAGGAACATTCACTGGACAAAACACATGGAATGAATATAATCAAGCAAACCCGAATATTTGTGAGGATGGAATAAAATGAAACATGGTGTTGTTTTACCATATATGCAATGTTCACAAAATTCAAACTCAAGGTTACAATCTTCAAGCCTTTCTACCGGGTTTTTAGTTTTCAAGGTTTTTAAACCTTTTTCACCAATGTGGCCAAGCCTATGATTCCAGAGCATAGTCTTTTCTACTGGAAGTTTAACCTCCATGGCGTTTACTCCATCAGGAACATTTTCCTTCTTATCTCCATGAGTAGCCTTAAGTGACTTTGCAGAAAAACTGTTACATTGGACAACTAGTGCATCCAGCTTGTACAAGGTACCAATTCAAGCACCCCTAGCCAGCATCATAGCGCCTCTAGTCATCTTGCAGCCATCTCCAGAGAACATGACTTGCACTCCAATATCATTCAGCTTACTTACAGAGAGTAAGTTACGAGCCAAACCTGGTATATGCATCACATCATTGATTTCCTTCACTCTTCCATCAGGGAATTGAATTCTGACTCTTCCACGACCAACAATTTCCAAAGATGAATCACTTGCCAAGTACACCTTTCCACCATTTTATTCTTCATACTTCATGAACCAATCTCTATGAGATGTCATGTGGAAAGATGCCCCATAATCAATCAGCTAGACATCATTTGATGCCCGTGTAGCCAAAGCTACAATGAAGGCATATGTATCAGTCTGAGAAGAATCATTTCTAGAAGATTTCTTCTTCTTTTTCTCCTCCTTGAAATCCTTTTGGACATGACTAGGTTGCCCACAATTCCAACACTTCACCTTGGACTTGTTGCCAGGAGACTTTGATCTCCCTTCTAATTTTGATCTGGACTTCTTGTCCTTCTTCTTGCCTTTCTCCTTTGGTCTACCTCTGACAGCCAGAGCCTCCTTTTCCATCTCAGAAGATTTTCTTCTCATTTCTTCTGATAACAGAGAAGCAACAACATCTTCCATCTTGAATGTGGATGTTGTACTCCCTATAGCCATCACCAAATGATCCCAAGAATCAGGCAGAGAACATAGCAACAACATGCAACGATCTTCACCTTCAATCTTCACACCAACAGATGTCAACTGAGCAATCAACATGTTGAAAGAATTCAAGTGATCAACAACAAACCCTCCTTCCTGCATTCTCAAAGAGTACAGCTTCTTCTTTAAGAACAATTTGTTCACCAAGGACTTGCCTTGATAAATTGATGCCAGTCTTTTCCACAAGGAAGATGCAGTATTTTCTTCATGAACGTTCAGAAGAATAGAGTCTGCAAAATAGAGCCTTATCAACCCTTTTGATTTTCTATCTGCCAGGTCCCAATCCTCTTGCTTCATGCCTTGAGGCATCATTCCAGACACAGCAGTCCAAAGATCTTGGTCTACTAATAGATCTTCCATTTTGAGTTTCCACAACTCAAAGTTGCTACCATTGAATTTCTCTATTTCCATCTTTCCAGATGTGCTCGCCATCTTAATCTGTAATTAAATTATTAGACCTCTAATAGACTCCCACTGAAAAAGATTTGACACAAAAAACCCAACCCCCTCGCAAGGATAACACAACTGGCCAGGCTTTGATACCACTTGTAAGGAAAGCAGAGGTGCGGAAACACTTTCCTAACATCAAATCCATAGGGAAGAATGCAATGCAGGGATTTTAATTTTCAAATTACAACCTAATTAAGACACACATGAAATTTTTTCAGAAATAGAACAAATACACAAAGACAACCGAACAACAAATTTACGTGGGAAAACCCTTTCAGGAAAAAACCCACCACACCAAGCTGAATCTATTTGTATTACAGTAACAACAATTACATACAATCAGAGATACAACTCTCTGGTATTAGTTCACAGTAGCTACTACATTCACTGTTTAATCTCTTTCAAAAAATCTCTCAACCAATTCGATTCAACTCACTGCATTCTCAAATTAGAATCGTTCTACTTTTATTTTATTCACATTTTGATTTTGTCTTCTATGCATCCTTATCCACCATTTCCAATCATTGACATTTTCCACTTGAGCGTTGATTTTTCCCTACATGCTGTTCAGCTCCAGCGTCGTAACAGTTGCAAAAATCCAATTGCCATCCATTCGAAAATTGCTTCCTCTGATTGGTCCACGAGATGCCACATAGGATGGTTGCACGGTCAAAGGGGGTCAAACTTTGTTGGCATATCGGTGAGACACTAACAGTGTCTCCCCGATGCCACAAAGTCTTCATATCGATATCGCCAAGAGTCCCAATAGTTGGCAAGTCGTTATAATGAAAGCCACAAGTCATACCAAATTTGCCGATATCCATTTCGTTCCTATCGGCAAGAGTTTCCCTTATCGGTGAGACTCATATCGAATGCCACAAGTCATATCGATCTCTTACTTTGCCATCGGCAAGACTTCTACAGAACGCCAAGACCTCATCCCGAAGTCTTCAAGTCATGCCGGCATGAGTTTTACATTTGGTGAGACTATCGCTCTTCGACGAGACCACATATTGACATCCAAAAGTCACATCGAAGAGTTATACTATCGGCAAGACACTTCGTTCTCGCCAAGACCTTCCACCGACTACTTCATGTTACATCGATGAACATTGCTATCAGCAAGACTTATTGTTTTCGCCAAGAGGTTACTCCGAGCACAAACAATTCTCACCGAGTCGGCAAGACTTATGTCTTTTGCCAAGACCTTTCAGCGAACTCCACAGGTGATCCCGAAGACTATCAGAGTGACTTATCCAAGTCGCCAAGACTTCATAACAAAGTCTTTTGTCACCGCGAAAGCACTAGGTTTTATCTCTGTCGGCGAGACCGCTCTTTATCGCTGAGACCTTTCATCGAGCATCACCAAGTCTTATTGAGTCAGCAAGACTTATGCCTTTCATTGGGACCTCTCCTCAACACTCGTGAGTTAACCCGATAAGATCAAACTGTCGCCTAGAGATCACAATTCAACAAAAGGTCACGCCGAACACAAAGAGTCATAGCGATAGACATTGTCGGCAAGACATCAACTCTGTCTTGGCGACATGAACTTATCAAGCAGATTTAGGACAGTTAGTCAGCTAGACATGAACAAGGTCACAATGACTTTGCCCTTCATGAGCTCCATGTCAATAAGGATTGAGGCACATATTCCAACAATAAGAATTCAACTATTCTGCTAGTATTGGCATGGTGTGCTGGTTTATAGGTGGAATTGTTGTTCTTGCCACCAAGGTTCAAACCCCATTGGGGTGGTATTGTTGAATGGTTGTATTCCAGTTCATAGCTCCGGTCAAAAGTGTTTACCCCTTGAATAAAAAAATAATAATTCAACTATTTAGATAATAAGTTTTAAATAAAATTTAAATTCTTTCATCTAAAAGTTATTTCTATTGTTATTATTTATTACAAATAACAACTTTTTTTAATATGGTAGTCTTCATTTTTCTCATATCTTCATAATGCTTATTTCTTTTACAAGAAATTTACTTACAAATTCTTTTAAAAATAATCTAAATTAAATCATTCTCTTAACGACTCGTGAGTAATTTTAATATATATATTCCATACAATTTTTATCTTAGTAAGAAAAAAATTATCTTTTTTTCCTTTTTGAATGTAACAAGCATTAAACAACTAGGTAAAACAAATGAAATTATTAATTTTTTTTCCATTAGTTTTCCTATTTAATCATCTACACATTCTCATAAAAATGATATCTACCAATTGCAATTTTCAATGTAGATACTATGATTTTTCAGTGGTGTGTGCACTCCAAATTCCAACATGCTTACCGATTGCCATCTAGCTAAGTACTCCTACCTCAACCATGTTCTCATTTTTCAACATGTTCCTACATTCACACACACTTGCACTTATAAATTTTCATCAGTAACATTAACCGATGCTGAAAATGAAATGATTTCATTACTACATCATAACATTCATTCTTCATGTTCAATCATAAATTTTACATATATAAAATTTTTCAATAATATTGAAAAATTAAATTATCACAAGTCAAAAATTGATAAATTTCATTTTCCCATTAATTTAAATAACTTAACATTATTACATGTAAGAATTTTTTTTAGATGTGACATTTATTGCATTGATCTTCTATTTTATTGATAACTTGTTGCTTTGTTTGTTAAACACCTATAATACTAAGAGGAGGGGGATGAATCAGTATTCCTTTAAACCAATTAAACATAAATTGTCCAATTATCAAAATAAATATAACTGTAATCATGAATGTAAGAATGAAGACGTCCAAAAATCACATGACACATGAACACCAGTATTTTTATGTTGAAAACCCAAAGAGGGGAAAACCACGGTGAGGGTTAGTTCACAATATATTATGTTTGGATATAAGATATTATAGAAAGGCTCACTACTAGGTGGACTCACTATCCAAGTGAACTCACTACCCATAAAGAGAAATAAGGAACAAAGAAGGGGTGGCTATACAACCTATTTGAATTGATACAATAGTATCTATGATATGTTGGATTAAAATTTGAATGAAGTAAAAAATTATCTCCACACTAATCTAAATCAATACTCTACTTTGTTCACAATCTGCTCAATTTTGCATCACACGCATGTAGGTGAACCACCATACATGTCATATATCTCTCAACACTTGCATATAATCTATTATCTCTTCATCATCCAATGCTTCTCATCCTTTTTTTATCTTCCTTTTTAAAACCTTCAAAGTTAATCTACTATATATATATATCCATATCAAGTGTAGCTTAAATTAGGTTAGCCTAATTAGAAGTAACACACAAAATTAAGCATGTCATCTTCAAAAAAAATTATCCACCCTTCATGCCTTAATTCAAAATTCAATTTACATAAAGATAGGCTGGCATGGACCTAATATAAATCCCACATAAGATAAAGTTACTTTATTTTCCTCCACAAAACATCAAACATGTTAGGTCGGCTACAAAAATAGACCTAAACAAAAAATCTTTAAGTGTAAATGAAATTTGCCAAACGTGTGACCTCAAAGCTCGATCTTCCTTTGAATTTCCATTTATCCAACATCTATTAGCTTTTCTTCATCATCACAAAACAAAATAATTATCCACGAAGACATGCAGAATCTCCCACATTGATACACTATATAAAAAGTAACTGTGATATACAAGGCCGAGCACTGCCATTCACATATTTTAGGAAACTTCACTAAATGTCACAAAATCTTGAATATAGCTGCACTTTATGTCTTAAAAAATGTAGTTAGAATTTCAAAGTGATATCTCCACTTTCGGTGAAGTGTGGACCCAAAAACTAATGCACTGAACCAAAAAAATTCTAGAGGAAATACTTAGCCAATTTCCTGATAAGCCATACTTTCCAAACCAACTTGCACTATACATATGTCACCAAAAATACTTCCAAACTATGCTAGGATGATCATAACAATGTTGACATCAATTACAACACTAGATCAAGCAATATATATAAACTTTATGCGCATGTTTCCAAACTACATCATCAATGACAATCTTCCAACTTCCAACAATCTCCCCCTTTGTCATTGATGGCAACATGCGATCAAATTTTTTTTTTCTCTCTCCCCCTTACTCATATCTCTTCAAAAATATTTCTCCAAGAAATCTCCAAATTTCTTTCAAAAGTTTCTTAAAGTTTGTTTCCCAATATCTCTCCCCCTTTGACATCAAGGGAAAAGGATGTGCAAAAACTCAGTATAATCCCCCATAGATATATGTTCTTACCCCCCTCAGGGAATTAACCAAAAAAAAAACTTTTATACTTTTATTCATTAGATAAGGGATTCTAAAAAATTAGAAAAATACATAGGAGTGAAAATCATCAACCTGAGGATGTTGAACCTTTGAGCTTCTATAAGATGTATTTCCAAGTAGATTTGCTTTCTTCCCAAAGCCTCTTTAATTCTGCAAGTGTCCTGTATAGTAATCCAAGTTCCATTAGAGTGTCCTCTCCTTCTTCCAGAGTACTGGGGTTGAGATTTGTCTTTGAGAATCTATCAGTACTGGAAAGGAAACTTGAGATAGGTATATATTTTATCTTTACTATATCCCTTAGTTTCACATGTTGTATGATTGTCTCTTCTCTCTGACTCTGTGGGGTGAAGAATTTGTCATGTAGATACATTATGCTAGTCTAGGTCTTATCATCTTTGTCTCGCACCGCATCTTAAGTATATGTTGCAGTGGTTATTTGTGTTTTAATTATACTCATAACATCCTTTAGGTATGATCTTCTCTCTAACTCTGCAAGGCTTGAACTTGTGCTTGTTCTACTTGTTTTGTTTGTGCTTTTTGGTAGGCTTGTTGTGCTACTTGCAACATGATTCTATATTGATTTTCCACATCTGGATTTTGAGGTGGGGGTGGTGGATTTTAATGAGTGGTATGAGATGGTATGTTGAGGGGTTATTGGGGTGTTTTTTGTGTGATGAGAGGTTAGGTGATAAATGGTTGATTTGGATTTGATGCGTACTATATAGTAATTCAAGTTCCATTAGAGTGTCTTGTCCTTCTTCTAGAGTACTGGGGTTGAGATTTATCTTTGAGAGTTTATCAGTACTGGAAACGACACTTGAGATAGGTAGACAGGTATATATTTTATCTTTACTAAGTCCCTTAGTTTCACATGTTGTTTGATTGTCTCTTCTATTTGAATCTATAGGGAAAAGAACTTTTCATGTAGATACATTATGCTAGTCTAGGTCTAATCATATTTGTCTCACATCAGATCATAAGTATATGTTGCAGTGGTTATTTGTATTTTAATTGTACTCATAACATCCTTTATGCTTCATGTGATATTCGACCATTTCATGCAATATGAAAATAAGTTCTATGCTTCTTCCCCACAGGCTTGGACATCCTTCAACCATTTTGTAACTTTGTGATATGCACTTGCACAATTTCTTGTGATATTCAATAATTTCTTTTCAGCAAGCCTTTTTTCTGATTCAGTTTCAGAATTTCATCTTAGCCCAAAGGAATATTCCTTGAAAGAATCAACCAAGAGTTTGAAATTTTCCAAAGTAGATAATGATGCATCAATACTTGTACCAAGAGTTATTTCTTGTAAGACCTTTATAGCTTCATCCATATCTTGTGAATTAGTAGTTTTGACACTAATCTCATGTTCATGTTGAGCATCATCTATGTGAATTCTTTCATATTCAACAATGTTGATAATGATATCATTTTTCCTCATAACTTTTTGCTTAACTTTCCCTACAATTAGAGGGCTATCTACAATTTTTGTCTTCCTACTTGATCTCCTAGAGTTGTCAGATGCCTCTGCACTCATGTCAATTCTAGTTCTATCCTTTACCCTTGGTTTGCTAGGGTATTTGGGACTACTTAGAATTATTTCTGCATAGCTAACAACTTCTACCTCTGTCACTTCATAATCTAGTTTTGAGATCCAAATAGTCCCGGGTTCAATTGCTTCCATAAAGAAAAAATCAATGGAAACTAGAAAGTTAAGATCTTTTAAGTATCTTTCCACCACACTTCTAGGAATTCTCATCCTTTCATTCATTCTACTTTGAAATACTACAAAGAATATTGGAAGGGCTTCATCTTGAGCATTCACACCTCCAAGATTTATTATATGGTCTGCAATCTGATGAACAATAGGTTTTGCATTTGTCCAATTAGATTTCCCAACCATTGGTACTTCCCTTAAGAAGTAGAAAAGTGGATATATTACCAATGTTCCAAACCTAAATATATGCTTCTTCTTCTTCTTAATCTCTTTTAGTTTTTCCAACAATTGTTGCTAGAGCAATTCACAAAGGTTATAATAAACATTATTTTCAATCATATCTTGTGCCACATGAACGTCAATGGTAGAGACTATATTATCTCTATTTGGGTGATAAATCTTGTGACCTATGAGCATTGCAGCATATCGGACTACCAGGTTTCTAATAGAGTCCAATGTGAGTTCCTTTTGATCAAGAATAGTACCTATATTTTCCTTTACATCCTTGAATTTGATATATTTCTCATCAGGAACTAGTCTGAAGGAGCATAAACTAGTTATTTTTGTAATTGCTTCCTTGGTTATCATGTATGGTCCATCAATCCATATGGATTCATCATTTATTCTAATTAGCACCATTATGGTATACTTCTCTATGTCTTCAAATTTCATAAAATTTCACCACGCATCTAGCCTTTTCTCACTTAGGGCTTTGTATTCTGATTTTAAAGTGTCAAAATTTTCTTCTAACTCTTCTTTCCATAGAACAAATAATCTACTAGGAGAAACTTCTTCCATTTTCCCATGAATGTATTCTTTAATGTCTTGTGTAGGTAAAACCCCATAGGGAGTGTGGGAGAATGCACCTAAGGGATCATCTAGCAAAAAATTGGTAGAATTTCTTTTAAGCTCAAGTTGTGGTCTTTGTGAGATGTCTACAACCTTTGGTTCCTCCATTACATTTAAATTAATTTCAAATAAAATTTCAGAAGACTAGAATATGAAGGAATTGTAAAATATCTCTTAATCAACTCTGCGAACTTAGGGCTTTGATGCTCAGTGACTGGGATATGCTTTGAACCCTTCAATTTTTTGTTCTACTCTTCTCTTCCCCTTCAAATACTTTTATTTAAATGAATTTTTCTTCCCAATCATGATTTTAACTCTTTGACTTGACCCATTTCAACAATAAATGTTTTGGATAAAAAATTGGCAACCCTAAAGTCTGCATACACATCCATCTTTCCAAGCTCCGTAAATTGCTACATGAATAAATTTTCTTTTGCTCCCCCCAAGCCATAGTTTTGGGATTAGTTACCAGGGGAAACATCTCCACCAAAGGGTGGTAAAAATTCTCCCTTATCCTTAGTCTCTCCTTTCTTTCTCCATATTTTTTCCATTTCCCTTTTCACTTCATCTAGATCAATCTTCTTAACTGGTTCATCTTTCTTCATCAGATCATTCCTCGTGATTTTATTTCTACAAAATTTAGCAATATGTCCAAGATTTCTACAATTTTTTCACATGGTATTTCTTTGGGAGTTATTTTTTCCATTCATTATGGATCTACATTGATCGGCCTTGTGTCCAAATCCATAGCATGTGTAACAATAACCATTGAAAGATTGAATCATTCTACCATTGTTGTATCTATTCATCATTTGACTTTTGCATTCACCTGATCTATGTCCAAATTTATTGCAAGTAAAGAATTGAATAATAAAGGATGAAACATTTTGATTCATTCTTCTTCTACATTCCACAGTTCTATGTTCAATTTTATTACAAAACTAATAGAAACCATTGAAAGATTGGTACCTTTGAGCATTTGGTTGTCTGATAGGGGTCTTCTAGCATTGCTTCTTTGTTTTTGAAACATATCATTGTTCTTCTTGCTTTCATCTTTCTCTGGTTCACTAATCTTCTTTACATTAGATTTTTGATCTTTTGAGCTTTCTCCTTTTTCAAGCCCCAAACCACTTTTATCTTTAGATGCTTACGGACCAATAATCAACTCATCAAGCATTGGAGAACTTGTTTTGAATTTGTCTTCATGAATTCTTGCCTTTTCTAAATGTAATCTCAGATTTATCAATTCTTCTTCAAGCCTCATGCATTCAGTAGATTTTCTTTCTAAAATTGTATTAAGATATTCTTCAATCTTTTTCTTTTCTTCCACTTGCATTTTCAATCTAGTAATGTTCTCATTTTCTTGCCTTAATTGTTCATTAACTTCCTTATGCCTTTGTCTCAATTTCTTGATATGATTCCTTAGTTTTTTGATGCACCCATTTGCCTCTTTTAGATTTTCCTCCAGATATTTGTTCTCATCTTCAACTCTATTAAGATATTCAAGCGAAACTTTGAGTTCTCCATCCTTGTTTAACATGCAGTCTTCTTCTATGTATTCAATAGCAAGAATATCTTCTAGAGGAATAGGATAGTTTCTATCATCCATGTGTTGAAACTCCAAGATCTTCCCAAAGTAGTCAAGCTCCTTCCAGGGATCCAAGCTCTGATACCAATTTTTGAACACCAGAAATACTGAGAGGGGGGTGAATCAATATTCCTTTAAACCAATTAAACATAAGCCATCCAATTATTGGAATAAATATAACTACAATGATGAATGTAAGAATAAAAACATCCACAAAATCACATGACACATGAACAACAGTATTTTTGCATGGAAAACCTAGAAAAGGAAAAACCACGGTGAGGGTTAGCTCATAATATATTATATCCAAATATAAGATATTACAAAAAGGGTCACTACTAAATGGACTCACTATGCAAGTGTACTCACTACCCACAAAGAGAAAGAAGGAACAAAAAAGGGGTAGCTATACAACTTATTTGAATTGATATAATATCATCTATCATATGTTGGATTACAATTCCAATCAAATACAAAATGATCTCCACACTAATTTGAATTAATACTCTGCTTTGTTCACAATCTGC
This sequence comes from Sequoia sempervirens, assembly GCA_007258455.2. Lineage (NCBI taxonomy): Eukaryota > Viridiplantae > Streptophyta > Pinopsida > Cupressales > Cupressaceae > Sequoia > Sequoia sempervirens. The sequence goes on from VDFB02271358.1 coordinate 647,185,533, forward strand.
TCAATTCTCAATCACACACATGTAGGTGAACCACCATACATGTCATATATCTCTTGACGCCCGCATACAATCTGCTATCTCTCCATCATTGAATGCTTCTCATCCCTTTTTTTCTTCCTTTTTAAAACCTTGAAGTTAATCTCCTATATATATCTATATCAAGTGTAGCTTTAATTAGGTTAGCCTAATTAGAAGTAACACACAAAATTAAGCATGCCATCCTCAAAAAAATTTATCCGCACTTCGTGCCTCCATTCAAAATTCAACTTACATCAAGATAGGTTGGTATGGACCTAATATAAATCCCACATAAGACAAAGTTACTTGTCCTCCACAAAACATCAAACGTGTTAGGTCAGCCCAAAAAAAGACCTAAACACAAAACCTTCAAGTGTACATGCAATTTTCCAAACATGCAACCTCAAAGCTCAATCTTCCTTCGAATTCCCTTTTAACCAACATCTATTAGCTTTTCTTCATCATCAAAAAAGAAAATATTTATCTGCAAAGAAATGCAAAATCTCCCACATTGATGCACTGTATAAAAAGTAACTACGATATACAAGCTAAGCACTGTCACTGATATCTTTCGAGAAGCTTCATAGAATCTAAAAAAATATTGAATATAGCTACACCTAATGTCTTAAAAACTTTAGTTAGAATCACATAGTGTTATCTCCACTTGTGGTGAAGTGTGGACCCAAAAAAAGAAGCACTGAACCATAAAATTAGTAGAAGAAATACTTAGCTAATTTCTTGACAAGCCATACTTTTTGAACCAACTTGCACTATACACATGTCACCAAAAATACTTCCAAACAATGCTAGGATAGTCATAACAATGTTGACATCAATGAAAACATTGGATCAAGCAATATATATACACTTAATGCTCATGTTGCCAAACTGCATCATCAATGACAATCTTCCAACTTACAACATTGTTTTTGTCACTTAAGTCATGTGTCTTGATCCCCTTGCAATATATTATTTTAATGGCCCCATTCTTTTGTTAAATTCATGTCCCTAATTTCCTTTTATTCCTAGTGGCTTTATGGTCATCGTTATACTTTAATCTTTGGTTCCCAACTAATTATCCATGTGTCAAGTTCTAATTATTGCATAGGACCTTGCATCATGAATTTAATTTGAAATATTTTATTAAGCCTATGATATAACACTATGATGGCACACAAATTTGAGTTAGAGTTACTTTTCTATATACCATGACATGATATAAAAAAAATTCCAAGTTAAAATCTTATTATTAGTTTTCATATGCCTATTTTTATGCTCTAGGAGGATGGAATAAAGTTTCCTATTATTTGTTGTAGGTGGTAGCTTCCCATTGCATCATGTGCCTCCTCCACATCACACTCTTGGATATGGGTCTAAATTCTATCTATGTAATGCATAAAGGTCTTGGTATGAAGGTTTTATTAGGTAGGTATTTTGTGCTAAAGGAGACATGGTAGTACATGATTAGATCATGTTCCTATCTTGCATCAAAATTTTTAATTCAAGTTCTTTATTCAAGCTATGAGATTGTGGCATTTTTACAACTTTCCTTGGTAAGGTGAATGCACATGATAAATAATTTGGTTTTAAGGTGAGGTGGTGTCTCATGATTAGTTCATACAATGCTTATGTGCACATTCTATAGATTAAGATCTAAATTCGTTATAGATTTGAATAACTTCCAAATTCCTATTGCATTACATAAATCCTTAGTATCACAATTTTGAAATTAGACCACTATCATATACATTGATGTGTAATAGAATTTATGAGATTAAATGAATATTCAAGGTGGAGAATAAATAATAGTTTCTAATTATATTGCAAGAAATTCTCACATTGAATATTATGAGTGTCCCAATTCTAGTCATACAATGTGTGATGAGAGTAAAAAGATAATGGATTATGAACATGATGACCTAGTTTTCATTATATGTCTCAAATCAATATAATTCTATTGGGTCATGTACGAGTCATCTTTTCAGGTGTATAATTGTGAATGCAACTTTGTACCTATGTTAAACATGAACAAACACACAAAGATTAGTCATATTAGCATATACAAATCACATTCCCTATGAAATACTTGGAGATACAAATAAATGAAAACATGAACACAAAAGTATGAAAGATCAAACAAAGCATGCATGAAAACCTATCTAAGTACTCCAAACCTTCATCCCATAAGGGGATTAGTGCCAAATTGATGTGGAATATGGCCCTCTCCTAATCCCTTAGTGGACAAGCTCCATGATTTGTGGATAAGTGTGGTGATTTTGATGCCAAATGGTGTTAAATATAAGCTAAAATGATGAAGAAAGCATGTAATTGTGGATGAAAATGTGTAGCATAACTTTGCATGAGATGATGGATCCATTCTTCATAACAGAGCCTTCTATTTATAGGACTCAAGGGTTGGAAGAAGAGGTGAAATTGGGAAATGTGGGACTAAAATAAACATCAATAGCCTTGTGACAAGTGTCACAAGGCTAAGAGAAGAAAATAGAGATATGTTCCTCACACAAGTGTGTGCACATCTTGGGAAGAGAAATGTAAGAGGGAGTTAAGGCAAGGTGGCTTGTGTAAGAGGGATATAAGAGGCTATTTAAGGAATGTGGGAGAGAATGTAAGAAACAAGATGGCATGTAAGAGGCCATTTAAAGCCTTTTGTAAGAGAAAGGTGGCTCTTGTAAGAGCGTTAAAGTCCTTTGTAAGAGGCTTTTCATATTTGGGAGGGAAATTCAAATGGAGGAGTTATTGAGAGAATATTCCAAGAGAATATCCTCTTATGAGGAAAATAGGTAATTAATTAATTTGAGGAAATTAATTATTGGTGCAAGTGGGGTTAATAAGTCATAGGTTTATTTAACCTTGGTGGGGTTAAAAGCTAGAGAATTGGCTAATGAAGATTAGTAGGTGGTTTAAGGTTAATTAATACAAAATTAATTAATCTTAGGCGGGTTAGGGGTTTTAGAAGAATATGACATTTAATTAAATGATTAGATTTATTTAATCAAATGAGGAGACATAAGGGTTTTAATTAAATTATTTGCATTATTTAATTAAATGGGATGAAAATTAGTAAGAAAGAGGTTAATTAATCCAATAAAATTAATTATTTGATTAATAGGAGAACATGATGAGTTTAATTGAAAAATATAGATTATTTAATTTAAAAATTTAGTCAGCGGCGATTTAGGATGAAAAGATGTTAATAATCAGATTTAGATGTGTAATATCGATCAATATTCTTTAAGTGTCTACATTCTCCCCCTGTTTGAAGTGAGGTACCTATTACATTGGTTCAAAGACCGATGCTTCTTGCTTCTTAGGATCAACGCTACTTCCAAGATCAAAATTCAAAAATTCCCTAATTTTTTGGATACCCCACTATTATCCCAATAGAAGAAATTACACTACTACATTTCCCCTTTGAGAGATCAAGTGAAAAAACCAATTTTTTGGTCGAGGTCGCAACAAAGATTCAACAAAAGTTTAGCTATAGAAAATAGGCTATAGGAGGCAAAAATAGGCTCAAGATGCTAAAAAAATGGTCAAAATAGGCTCCATAGCTCAAAAAATGGATAAACGGGCTCAAAATTCTAGTTCCCCACCTCAATTTGGATGGAAAAACCCTAATTTCCATGCTTAAATATGAGAGGAGGAGTCATTTTCAATTCATTTGCACAATAACACTTAGAGATTTATTACACATTTTTCTCTGAACCCTTGAAAAAATGGCTCACTATGTGCTCCCATGACATATCACTGACTGAGTTCGAGAGGACCAATGGCCTCTAGGCATAGGGCATGCAATATGCAAATCAAAAAATTTCTTGTACTTTTCTTTTTTTATGCATTTATTAGGCATCAAAGTTAGAGTAGGTTGGTCATTTCCCTATTACAATGCTTTGGGGATTTTCAATGACGCTTTTGCTAATTTTGATGATTCTATTGTGAATAGCAACACATTTTAGAATTTGAAATTAGGATTTCATTTTGGTTTTAGTGACATAAGTGAATTTAGAAACGCTAGAGTGGATTTGGATTAGGCGATGCAGGGTAATGTTAGTGACACATATGTATATAGCAACATGTCATGGGATTTGAATAGGGCGATACCCCAGATACCGATGCATAATTAATTTTTTGGCGACGTCAATTAAAATGGTGATGTATTTTCTATTTGGGTAAGGTGACACTATTGAAAATAGCTACAATATTTCTAATCGGGAGTTTACAAACTCAAAAACTTTGTCAAATTTAGCCAAAATTTGACATCATTTTCTTTGTGCATGTAGGAGATTATCCAACCACTCACATCACATGAGCACCGGCTAGGGTTTCTTAAGGAGCTAGAGGATTTTGATGTTATTTGACAGGAGAACTTGGGGTAGATTGGGCTCTAGTTCATGGAATATATGCCCAAGGTCACGACACATCTAGCTATGATGATGATATTGGTTGAGCGATGGCACATTGAGACATCATTGTTCCACCTCCCCACCGAAGAGGGTATAGTGACCTTAGAGGATATGTGGAGGATAGTTTGGCTTCCCATCTCTTTAGGAGTGGGTGATTAACAATACAAATTCTGGAGTGGATGCTTGGAATGAGGTCCTATAGACAAAGGAGCTTGCGCTTGCAAGCTCATAGATAGACTTGGAGATGCACTGAGGACAATTACCTATATTCATATTGGTAGTTGGAGCCTTGATCTCTAGGATTTTTGCCCCAAACTAACGAGGGAGAGGGTTTAGTCCTAGCTGAGGATTGGCTTGGAATGGGATGTATACTAGAGGAGACTAAACACATGAGGTCCTATCATGTTGGCCTCTATGTACCATGATATGCATGAGTTTGTTTACAGACAGGGCTAGGATCCTTCAGTAGGAGTGACATTATTGCACATCAAGGCCTAGGAACACAATTCTATGCTCAGATCAGTTGTAGCATTGAAAGACTTTGATATAGATGAGCCAATTGTATTTAGATATATGGGGTAGATCACATTGCAACACATTGGGCCCTTGGGGATTCGTTATTGGTAGCAGATTATCAATGATATGACTGTGTTCAAGTGGCATCCATGGTTACAGATTCCCATGTGGTATGATAATCACTAGTAGTTGTTCTTCACGAGGAAAACTCGATATATACAGGGTCGAGAGCATACCATGATTGAGAGGTACCTACCTGATCTAGTGGCTAGACAGTTAAGCAAGGTGTAGGATGCGCCTACAATCAATTATACAACTATATTTTCAAGGACTACTAGAGAAAAAAACATGGGGTCCGCAGATACAACCCCAGGAGGCTATAGAGGGGTTTAGATAGTTTATTGCTTGGTCTTGGGTGTGTGATCAAGTCTAGTATGACATGACTACAATGGCTTATGATGGATGGTTTGTTCCTCCCATCTACTTGATAGATCCAAAAGGAGTACCTCCATGAGGGAGACCTAGGGGTTGAGGTGTAGGTAGGGGGGTGATTGGCTCCAAAGGATTAACAAAAAGATCAAGGCCATCAAGATCAACCCCTTAGATAGGATCATGTGATTGGGTAGGTACCGGGGGGACCTCCACCATGACCACCATCACCTACATGTTAGCAATAGTAGAGACAAGACTGTCAAGATGTCTACATACAAAAATTGATATAGGAGTGGGACTAGGCCTATCAGTAGTTGTAGATAGTTATAGGTGAGTGAGATCAGGCCCACCAGTAGATTCAGACATTGACAATGGAGAGGGATTAAAAGAGTTAGCTATGACAAGCATCATATATTGCACTAGCCAAGGAGACTGGGAGGAGGTAGTAGCTAGAGGCTGTTGCACAACAAACACAAGGATAGGTGGGTCAGATGGTGGTGATACAGCTCTATGGACATGCCATGCATGAGGTGTCCTATTATAGGACACTTTATTACAAAAATGTCTCCTTGAGCTATCATTAGCCAAATTTTGATCATAGGAGTGGAGTTTCACCCAATGTGTTAGGTGGTCAGGCTTCAGTGAGACAGCCTGGGGAGCCTAGCCATAGACAAACATTAGGTGGTCACCAAGACCAGTCTGATCATGTTGATCATCAGAGTCGGGGATATATGATGATGTTTATTTTATTTCATGGTGTATGTATGGATGGATACATATGATATGTAATGGTTACATGTACGTTTATTTAAGTTTTTGATGCAATGCCTATGATTCATGATGTGATGTTATGGATGTATGCGATGTATGACATGTCATGGATGCAAATGCAATGGATGATTTGCTTTCTTTTTTAGTATCTCTTTTCTATATGCTATGTTATGATGATGCAAGATGTATGCATGGATGCTATGAGATGGATGTATTTATTATATGGATGTCATTGATTATTTGTGTAATGCGATAAGATGCTTAGAATAAAAAATCTATGTTATCCTAAATAACTTAAATGATAATGGATGCAATGGATTATGTTTCATATTATGATGATATGCTATGATTATGTAGGATGTGTGGATGCTGATGGTATTTGGATGTAGGATGAATGATTTTTTTTTTTTTTGAATTCCATGATACCATGTTAGCACAGATAGAAGATAGAGGAACAAGTGGGATCAATCCTTGATTCCAAGAAGATGCAGAAGTCCAACAAGTCCATGAGTCATCGAGACTTAATGGTGATGAGTGATGATGACTTTCTTATCCAGGGATTGGGACTTGAATGACATAATTTTCCTTATGTTTGATAAAAAAACATAGATACAATGCATCAAGGTATGGACAACTAGGATGGCATTGTATCTAGTGTGATGGACTTTGACTCAGAAAACATATAGGAGTATTCTTGCTCACACATGACATATGGAAACC
>VDFB02271358.1:647192513-647265632 GCA_007258455.2 Sequoia sempervirens
TAATTAATCTAATAAAATTAATTATTTGATTAATAGGAGAAAATTATGAGTTTAATTAAATAATATAGATTATTTAATTAAAAAGTTAGTCAGAGGTGATTTAGGATGAAATGATGTTAATAATCAGATTCAGATGTGTAATATTGATTAGGACTATTTAAGTGTCTATATTCTGCCCCTCTTTGAAGTGAGGTACTTCTTATATTGGTTCAAAGACAAACACTTCTCAAGATCAATGCTATTTCCAAGATCAAAATTCAAAATTTCTTAACTTTCTGGATGCCCCATTGTTGCCCCAACAAAAGAAATTACACTGCTACACTGCCCACTTGAGACATCGAGCAAAAAATTCAATTTTTTGGTCGAGCTCACGACAAATATTCAAAAAAGGTTCAATTGTAGAAAATAGGCTACAGGAGGAGAAAACAGGCTCAAGATGCTAAAAATGGTCAAAATAGGCTCTATAGCTTGAAAAATGGATAAACAGGGTTAAAATTCTAGTTCCCCACCTCAATTAGGGAAAAAACCCTAATTTCCATGCTTAAATATGAGAGGAGGGGTCATTTTTCATTCATTTGCACATTCCCACTTGAAGATTTCTTACACTTTTTGCTTCGACCCCTTGACAAAATGGCTCACTATGTGCTCCCACAACATATAACTAACTAAGTTTGAGAGTAGCAATGGCCTCCAGGTGCAGGACCCCTAGTACACAAATCAAAACTTTTCTTGCACTTTGCTTTTTTGTGCATTTATTAGGTGTCAAAGTTAGGGTATGTCAGGTGTCAATCTATTGCAACACTTTGGGGACTTTTGATGATGCTTTTGCTAATTTTGACAATGCTATTGTGAATAGTGACAAATTTTAGTATTTGAAATTAGGGTTTCATTTTGGTTTTAGTGACAAGTGAATTTAGAAATGTTAGAGTGGATTTGGATTAGGCGACGTGGGGTAATTTTAGTGACACATATGCATATAGCGATGTGTCACGTGAGCATCGACTAGGGTTACTTGAGGAGCTAGAGTATTTTGACATTATTTGGCAAGAGAACCTAGGGTAGATTAGGCTCTGGTTCATGACATATATGCTTGAGGTCAAGACACATCTAGCTATGATGACGATATTGGTTGACCGATGGCACAGTGAGACATCATCATTCCACCTCCCCACTAGTAAGGTTACAGTGACCTTAGAGGATGTGTGGAGGATACTGTGGCTTCCCATTCATGGGGAGTGGGTGATTTACGATACAGATTTTGGAGTGAATGCTTGCCATGAGGTCCTATGGACAAAGGAGCTTATGCTAGTGAGCTCACAGATAGACTTAGAGATGTACCGAGGACATGTACCTATATTCAGATTGGTAGTTGGAGCCCTTATCTCTAGGATTGTTGCCCTAGATTGGCAAGGGAGAGGGTCGAGTCTTGGCTAGGGACTAGCTTGGCATGGGATGGTATACCAAAGGAGACTGTATGCGTGGGGCCTTGTCATGTTGCCCTCTTTGTACCATTATATGCATCAATTTGTATATGGATAGGGCTAGGATCTTTCAGTAAAAGTGACATTACTACACATCTAGGACTAGGAGCACATTGCTATGCTCATATTGGTTGTAGTGTTGGAATACATTGATGTAGATAAGCTAGTTGTATTTAGATATAGGGGACATATCACATTACAACACATTGGGCCCTTGTGGATTCCTTATTGGTGGTGGGTTATCGACGGTATGATTGTGTTCAGGTGGTCACCATAGTTACAGATGCCACATGGTATGAAAATCACCAACAATTTTTCTTTGAGAGGTAAACTCGGTATATACAGGGCTGAGAGCATATCATGATCGAGAGGTACTTGCCCTATTGGGTGGCCGAACACTTTGGAGAGGTACAGGATGTGCCTATGGATGATTATATAGGAATATTTTCTAGGAATGCTAGAGAGACAACATGAGGTTTGCAGATACAACCCCAAGAGGCTATAGAGGGGTTTAGATAGCTTGTGTCTTGGCCTTAGGTATATGACCAAGTCTAGTATGACATGACTACATATTATGATTCATGGTTTTTTCCTCCCCTCCTCTTAATATATCCAACAAGAGTACCTCCACGAGGGAGACCCATGGGTTGAGGTGCAGGTAGGGGGTGATAGGCTCCAAAAGATCAATAGAAAGATTAAGTCCATCAGGATAAACCACTTAGATAGGATCAGGTGATTGGGTAGGTACCAGGGGGACCTCCACCATAGCCACAATCACCACCATGTCAACAACAATAGGGATAGGACCATCGGGGATGCATAGATACATACATTAATATAGGAGCAGGACTAGGCCCACCAGTAGCTGTAGATAGTTACAAGTGAGTGGGATCAGACCCGCCAACAGATTCAAGAATTGATGGTAGAGAGAGATTAGGAGTGTTAGCTCCGATAGGCATCAGATATTACACTAGCCAAGGAGACTGGGAGGAGGTAGCAGCTAGAGGTTGTAGCATAGCAAGCACATGGATAGGTGGGCCAGATGGTGGCATCACACCTCTATGGATAGGCCATGTTGAAGGGTCCTATTATAGGACACTTTATTACAAAGACATACCCTCGAGCTATCGTCAGTCAGATTTTGATCATATGAGCATAGTTGCACCCAATGTGTCAAGTGGTTAGCCTTTAGTGAGATAGCTTGGGGAGCCTAGCCATAGACAACCATCAGGTGGTCACCAGGACTAGTCCTATCATGATGACCATTAGAGCCAATAAAATATCCCCTTTTATAGACACTTTTTTGGATGTACAACCTGATTGGTTATGTATATGCATTCATCGAATGATTTTTGATAGCCTCTTGTATACCATGTATGATGATATTACACATTGACTCTAACTTGTTCCATAAAATTCTATTTTTTGATATATATGAGATGGTTCCCATGCGACATTTATGATGTGATGTTTCTTTTATTTCATGGTGTATGTATAGATGGATACATATGATATGTTATGGTTATGTGTACATTTATTTATGCTTTTGATGTGATTTCTATGGATGTATGCGATGTATGACATGTCATGGCTGCAAGTGCAATGTATGATTTGCTTTCTTTCTCAATATCTCTTTTCTATATGCTATGTTATGGTGATGTAGGATGTATGCATGGATGCTACGAGATGGATGTATTTATTATATGGATGTCATTGATTATTTGTGTAATGTGATAAGATGCTTAGAATAAAAAATCTATATTATCCTAAACAAATTAAATGATAATGGTGATGCAATGGATTATGTTTCCTATTATGATGATATGCTATGGTTATGCAGGATGTGTGGATGTAGGATGGATGCACTGTTATTTTTGTTGAATGCCATGATACCATGTTAGTGCAGAGAGAAGATAGAAGAATAAGAGGAATCAACCCTTGATTCTGAGAAGATGTAGAATTCCAAAAAGTCTGAGTTGTTGATACTTTATGGTGATGAGTGATGATGATTTGCTTATACAGGGATTAGGACACAAATGACATAATATTCTTATGTTTGATAAAACACATAGATATGATGCATCAAGGTATGGACAAACAGGATGATGTTGTATCTAGAGTGATGGAATTTGACTCAAAAAATAGATAAGAGTATTCTTGATCACACCTAACATATGAAAACCTCACTATGATGTATTTCAGAAGTTTCAAACATCTCAGAACAAAACATGGAAAGGCATAACCTCCCCATGTAATAGTCAACAAGCTATTCGAAAACATCCTCCACACACACCTAACAAAGCAAGTATTTTCCAAGGTTATATTACAAGAACATCTAACAAGCACAACAAATAAAAGATAATGATCAATGCCCCATTCCTTTATCTCTAAATCATTTTGATAGACATAACTGAGAGGTCATTGGAATGGGCACAATAAGATAAATCATAAGAAAAGATCAAGTAAACAAACAAGCTAATGTTCTTCATACCTCTAGCCAAGACTAAAACTAAGGTGATTCTTGATGTTGATTTCCATTGTAGGAAGGATAAATCCTATGACACGATGATCAGATGTTATAGAAACTAATTGGATATGATGGGTTATTGATACAAAAAGTTAACCATTTTTTTCATTTAGTGATCTAGACTCAAGAATTTTATGTTTAGGTTTACACTTTATAAATTTTCTACACTTGTTTCCATTTGTTTTACCAAAGGTTGGAAATGATGACCATTTTATTATGGATAGAATTTTATAGTGAGTGAAAGTGAAATGGGATGGATGGTTTTGGATTTTCTGAAATATTTCAATATTTTTGGTGCTTTCGAAATGTTATGAGGTTGTTTTATAAATGTTTTGATTTTCAAGTTTTTTCAAATGTTTTTGTGTTTTCTAATCTTTTGACCAAGAACCAAACTTAAAAGACTATCCTAGGGGCCTCAGGGGCTGATCAAATATTAGCCTTGCCTACATTATACACATAGAGATCTCATAGTTTGACTGACACATACCTGTTTATTGATGAAATGTGAACATTGATGGATAGACAGTTTATTATGATGGACACCTAAAGGACCTATCCTAGGAGCCTCAGGGGCTTATCAAAGATGAGCCTTGCCTACATTATACACACAAAAGCCTTGTAGTTTGACATCCATGTTTTGACATTTTCTAATTTTTGACCCATTTTTTAATTTTGATGTGATTTGAATGTTTTGGATTTTTGATTTTATGAATTTTTTTCGATTTTGTGATGATTTTGCAAGTGTTTATGGATTTTCTGATCTAACGAAAGAATTTAAAGAATATACAAAAACCCAATTTGATGTAAGGATAGCAAATTCCCCCAATGTGATGTGATAAACTACCTCAATATAAGCAAGAAAAATTGACCTTAAGAATGTGCCAAGTAGTACTTAAAATAGATCACGATACTTATGGAATAACTAGCTATGATACATACACAAATGTGAGATGGAATGAATGGGATGAAGAATGAATGCGATGGAAAGAAATTCCAAAGAAGCCAAAAAATTGGTGATGGATGGAGAGTTCTTATTTACACAAGGTGTCTGATTGTCAGGTTTTCACCAATGTACTTTCCCAAAGCACCACCGAAGTGGTTTTCACTATAGGACAATTTTTTATCTTTACTATTTTCAATCCTTTTTCTTTTTCTTTTTTTTTAAATTTTTTGATTTATACCTTACAAGCCTAGGCATAAATATTTTTGAGATGAGAGTTTTTTATGGGCTCCTACAAGGGTTTTCCTTTAGGTGATGGCAACTGATATGCTCTTGATTTGTAACTTGCAGTGACAATGAAGGGTCTCAACCAATTGGGTTCAAAATTTCCATTGCTCTCTCAATTAGGTACATTCTTTTGATTCTCCTTCAGCATGAGTTCTCCTACCAAGAAGAACTATTTTTTGATCTTCTTATTATAGCTCCTCTTGAGGTTGTTCTGATAAAATTTTGAGTGATTCAAAGAATCTAGAAATCATTCATCTAGTAGCTCCAACTCATTCAACTGTGATACCCTATATTCTTCAGTAGTGATAAGATTTTGCAAGGATATTCTCAAGGATGGGAGCTTGACCTCAATAGGTAGGATAGCTTCTAATTCATATACTAGGGAATAGGGTGTAGCACCTATAGGCCCATGTTTACTAGTTTTGTTGACCCAAAATGCAAGGTTTAGTTGTAAATGCTAGTTGCAGCCAACTTCATTGACTATATTTTTAAGGATTTTCAAGATGATTTTATTGGAAGCCTTAGCTTGACCATTACCTTGGGGGTAATAGGGCATGGAGAACCAATGTTGGCTATTGAATCTTTGGCACAACTCATGAACATCCAAGTTTTTGAAAGGTGTCCCATTATTTGAGATAAGGGCTTGTGGGACATCATATCGACAAATAAGGTAATTTAGGATGAACTTGGAGATTTTATTCCCCATAATATAGGTCATAAGAATTTCCTCAACCCACTTTGTAAAGTAATCCATGGTGGTAATGATAAACTTGTGGTTGTTGGATGAGGTAGGTGTGATCTTCCCTATAAGGTTGAGTACCCACTGTGAAAAAGGCCAAGGTGTAATGATGGGTTGAAGTTCTTGAGCTGGTGCATGGATGATGTCCCCATGTTGTTGACACTACAAAAGTTTCTTGACATAGTTGTTGACACTACAAAATTTTCTTGACATACTCATGAGCTTCTCTCTCCATGGTGGGCCAATAGTACCCTTCCCTCAATAGTTTCTTTGCCAAGGTCATACCACTTGAATGTGATCCAAAAATTCCTTTGTGTACTTTTGTTAAAGTAGTTAGAGCTTCCTTAGGGTTAAGGCATCATAAAAACATCCCCTCATGTTGGAAGAATGAAGAAGGAGACCTCTGGTTTGTTATCTTCGTTTTCATTGATGCTAGCATTGTTTGGTGACTGATTATCTAGTCATTTGGTAAAATATGTCTGGGCTAAATTGATTTGATAATTTGATCCGAAATCACCCTAAAGTGAATATTGGCTCATATGATTTTAGTATGCTATTAAGAATTGCTAGATATAGTCATGGTCATGGATTTAGCAGTTTTGTTTGAATAAATTGAAAATTGTAAATGTCAGAAGTTTGACTTATAGTTTTGGTATGTTTCTCTTTTGGCCGACTTGTTCATGTGGTGCACACTTCATGAAGGTTTAAAGTGTTCCTTTTTAGGTCTGGATCAACCTAAATTGTGTTTTTCATATTTTTTTTGAGCATGAAATAATTTTTTGTTTTGAAGCCAACAAGATACTTTGAGTTGAGTATGCTTACATCTAATTAGGCTGACCTAATTGATGTATGATGATGTAACTATGTATATATATGAAACATCCATGTGTTTTTCATAGAGATAGGAAGAAGTGAGGGAAAAAATATGTGACAAAGTGATATTGTGTGAAGTTTCTAATAGGTGTTGATAGCTACTATATACCTACAAACTAGTGTAGGGTTTTTGCTTTCCAGAGCTTAAATGGAACTATACTCAACACACGAAAGGTGCATTCCATCAGTTCATATTTTGATAGTGATCCACACTCTTTTGTAATCATTTTCAGGCTGTGAGCTTTTCAAGGATAATATGTCCTGGTAGTGTGCCCTATAATATCTTATGACTAGTTATAATATATTGTGAGTTAATCCTTACCGTGGTTTTTCCCACTTTGGGTTTTCCACGTAACAATCCTAATGTCTATGAGTTGTGTGATGTTATGATATCTTTCATGGTTTTACTTACAGTTGTTGCTAGATATGCTTTAACAATTGGATGGTTAATAATCAAATGGTTTTGTAGAATACTGATTCACCCCCCTCCCAGTATTCTATGTGTTCAACAATTGGTATTAGAGCTTGGTTCCTTTTGAGAAGCTGAACAACTTAAGGAAGATCTTGAAGTTTGAACACATGGCTGATAAAATGTATCATGTTCCGTCAGAAGAGATTTCAACAATTAAAGAACTCCATGCTACTCTAGAAGATCTAGATAAAAGTGAAGATGAGAAAAAAAATCTAAAAGAAAACTTGGAAAAAGCAAATGAATGCATAAAAAAATTAAGAAAGTAAATCAAGAAGTTCAAAGAAAGGCATAGATAAGTCAGTGACCAGTTAAAGAAAGCTAATAAAGACATCACTAGACTAAAGGTGCAAACAGAAGAAAAGAAAAAAATTGAAGAATGTTAGAAAGCTAAAATTTAGAATAAGATTGATGATTGCATAAAGCTTGAACAAGAAGTGGTAACCCTAAGATATTACTTGGAGAAAGCAAGAGCTCATGAAGAAAAATTCAAAGCAAGTTCTACAATGCTTGATGAGTTGATCATATTTTAGAAACTAGCTAAGGATAAAGGTGGTTTAGAACTTGAAGAAGGAAAAAGTTAAAAGGAAAATCAGGTTCCCAATAAAGTGGACAATCAAAGGAAGATTCAAAACAATAATAAAAAATTAAAGAATCAAAGAATCAATACCAAAAGGATTCCTATTCGACAACCTAATGGTCAAAGGTACCTGTCACCAATTTTTCGCTATAGCTCAATTGGTGGAGCTGGATTTAATACTGTTATATTTAAAATTGAAGTTACAGTTATTTCTACATTATGCTTAAGTGTTGTTTGCACTTTGTTGATTATTCATCAAGTGATAGTTGTGCATTAAAATGAGGAAGCATAATTTAAGAAGTTGCTATTCAACATTTTATAATCGAATGAAAGACAGGATTGAGCATATAAACAACAAAGCATTTCAATTGCTTTCTTTTATTTCATGAAGTGGTTCATATTTACAGAATTTCATTTGATTGTGAGAATTCAAATGATAATACAACATTGCATTGAGATGCATTTTCTTTTCGAAATGAATAGCAGAAAGAATGAAATCAAATATCCACACAAGCTGTGGATGTGATTGTCATAGTGCATCATAAACAACACACTATACTATGGAAGATGCATAAAAGGGAATCACATAAGCATAAACATAATCATCATTGTTTGTTGATTGATGGCCGATGCATAAGTGGTGCACCATTTGTCTTCTTTGAGCTTTGTTTTCCTGTAGGAAGAAAGAGAACGATGTCAGAGGCTCTGACTATGAATATACCTATATGAACCATCAATGATAATGTAGTATGCTACTAATCATGCAATGAAACAATCAAGAAAAGTGTAGAAACATGAGCTGAAAGAGATATATCAACATGATCATATATTGTTTTATGCTAACATTGTTTGCGCTTCTTTGTGCAGGTATAGGGAAAATCACGAAGCTGATTATCATTCAAATAGTAAAGCAGAGTTATCCAAATAGTAAAGCAGAGTTATCCATCAAGCCATTAAACCAACTGTGCATTCATAACAATCATGTAAATGCTTTCTAAAAGCTATAGGTGAACAATGGGTTTAATCTGCTCAATCATTTAACTGAGTACATTTGTCTCAAGCATTGTTGTATGTTTTATGTTCTTTTTCCATTGTATTATTTGTTCATCATGTTCACAACATCATGCAAAGATCAACAGTGTTCTTTCTCACAATCAGGGATAGTGAACAGGCATACATAATGCCTTGACGAAAGAATTGTTTCAAATTTTCATTTTAGAGGAGGGCAAGTGCATGGAACAATTTTATTAAATGGGGAATAAAAATGCATGAAGAGTGCTAGGTTGAAGCCCAAGAATATGAAAGGACAGACAATGCATTCAAATGATTAACAAAATAGTCAGTTCCAGTTTGGCTGAGAATGCAAATGTAACATTAGGAATTACAATGTGAAAAGATTGCTTCCAGAATGAACAGAAAATGACAAAGCATAAGATAAAGTGCTTCTGAAAGTGTTAGCTGACTATATGAGGAAATGCAGTCCATAGAGCTATAGTGTTTTAATTTAAATCTTTGCATAAATTCAAAACCGAATCAAGATGCCAACTAGTCTACAGATTCAATTAAGGAGATTTATGTGGGTATGGATGGTTCAAAATAGCATGGAAATGACTCTACAAAATGTAATCAAAGTGCAGATATAAGAAGGCTTCTGGTAGGCATTCAGTTTTATCACATTATGGTGTACCCATGTTAAGGAATAGCACTGATTTCTCTAAGTTTCCAAATGCCCATATGTTGAAAATTGAGGATTTTCTGAATGTAACAGAATGCCATGAAAGGAATTTCAAGTCAAATGCAGTTTGCTTCTAGGATACCGAGTACCCATGATTGTTTTTGCATTAGTACAAAAATAGGTGAATTCCCTTTCATTTTCAATTATACCCGAATGAGGGTTATCAACAGTAAGGTGAAGGAAATATAAATATGTGTCCTCATAGTATTATACACCTAGGTGGGGTTTTGCAAAAACAAGATTTACACAGTGTTTCTATGAACGGGTTGGAATACAACAAAATGCATCTAGATATGCGTTCTCTTCACAAACAATAGATACCCATATATGAAGATGCAAAAATATACAATGGGTCGAGCCCAAATTTTTCAAGTAATCAAAATGTACAGTTTTTCTTCATTCTCCTGCATACCCACATTGGGGTTTGAATTTGAAACACAAATTTCTTCAAAATACAGTTTACCCATATTGGGGTTTTTGAAGAGAAAGTACAACTTCTACAATTTTTAGTCACCCATGAAGGGTTCTATAAGGAAACCACAAAAGTTATAAAGGATTTATATACTGCTTCATGGTCGAGTTTGAAGGCTCTAGAGGAGGTGATATTTCTGCAAAATAGTGAAAACTCAAGTCAAAATTTTGTCTCAAAAAATATAGGAGTAAATCATCATGGCTCGAGCCCAAATTTTACTTAAATATCAAAGTATGTAGATCTTTGTATACCCACGTTGGGGTTTGAGGAAATACAGATTTTCCAATTTTCTGAGATACCCATGTGAGGGTTTTCATAAAGAAAATCATAGAGAAACAACAAAAAGTAAAAGAAGTCATGTGGGTAGGCCTAATAGTGTTTTTCAAAGCTCATATTCAACATGTCTATGGCTCGACCAAAGCTAGTGGATCTTTCAAAATCTAAACAAGACACCCAGGTCGAGTTCAAGCATGGTGGCCAAATGGCATGACATCAATAATAAACATACAGAAGCACAGATATGCATCAGAAACAATAATTATAGTCATGGCTCAAAAGCCAAATCTTGTTCAGAATAGAACAAATGAGTTCACAAAAGCCACGGGAGATTTGGGGTTGACTTATTACCTGAAGATTCAACAAGACTAGCAACAATGGTACTTGGGTCCTCTTCACCAAGTTTGAGCTCATGTGGGTTGGCCAATGAGTAGAATGGACAAAAAGGTATAGTAAACAAGCACATGAAATGGAAATGCATTAGCAATTATGTTTATGTCACGGCCTCAAGGCCAAGAGACAGCTTAAGAAAAACAAAGAAATGAGTTACAGGAAGCTCGCAAAGAATTCTTACCATTAGAAGTGTGGAGATTCGTTAGTAGCAGCGAGCATGGAGTTCAAGTCTTCTTCAAAAAACTGAAACCCTAGTTCACATGGCAGCGCCAGGTAGAGCCATTTTCTCCAAAAAACACAAAGTGAAATAATGCGAATATTAGGGCATTCATTGAGTTTTGTTCCTTAGGGTTTACCCCAACCCTATTTCGATTTAGGTGATATTTTTCCTTAGTTTTATGAATGATAATTGTCTAAGTCAAAATGCATTATGGTGGCTGATCCAAGGTGTTTAGGTTTCCCTTATACATCGATACCTAAGAAATTTTAATATATGCCTTGTTTTCATAGAGCCTTAAGTTTATTGTTTTAATTATTGATTTTTTAGAAATCAATCAATAGGATGGGGTGTGTTTTTGAAATATAAACTAAGGTAATTTATTTTGATGCCTTAGCTTTTTTAATTGATTTTAAACAAATCAATTAGTTGATATGGGTAAGAAATATGCATAGTATTTTATTATTATTTTTTGAGAAAAATGAAGCAGATTTAGTCTATTTTGAGGAGCTTTTCAGCATGATGGAAATTGTGTGTGTTTTTTCCTTTTATGAAGACCTTTGAGACAGTTTACAACCTTTTTCCTTGAGATTTTCTTGTAAGCTCAGATTAGGATTTGAGAGAGGTATATCTTGAAGAAAAATTAGTTTCTTGGTCTTCTCAGTTCAGTTGGCAGTTTCTTGCTCTTAACATCTTTGAGCTTGTAAACTTTTTTGTAATTAGGTTTTGAGATCTCCCATTTCTATCTCAACTTGCAGTTTTAGTGTGATGTTTATATTGTGATTCTATTTATAGGTCCTCTTTATGTCCTTTTATTGTAGGTTGCATGTTGTGCTTAAAGCTAAACCTTCATGCAAATCAATTTTTCACTGGTGTTCATGAGAGATTGTGAATTCATTTTTGTTTTTCTGAAGATTGTTTTATGAGAGAAATATCAAAGTCATTATTAAGTTTTGTGGATCATTTTAAGTCATAGGTTTTATTTTCTAGCTATCCTTCTATCCCTTTTCCTAAAAATTATTTAGAGTAATATTCATCATTCGGAGAACCAGTTCACTCTGGAGACTCCTTCGTTCAGATCACCCATATTTGAAGAAGGTTTCCATGTGTCATTAGATTGCTGAATCTCTTATTCAGTAGGGTGCAAATCTAATTGATAACAGTTTTTGGCACTCCCGGTGGGACTTTGAAAGCCATTTCAGACAAATTTCAGTGTGTTTAATTTGTTGTTTGGTGTATGCAACAGATTTTCTAGCCTTTTGGAGGCTCATTTCAATATACCTGGTGACTCCGATCCTGATTTTGCATGCTAGTGCACCCTGCGCATGAGAAAGATACAAATGAGAACAAGTTCTGCACCCTTGAAATATCGAGAGCTTTCCCCACCATGAAGAAGAGGTAGAACAACAAGGAGGCTCTTTGAAACACCTACGAGATCGAAGTCAACACCTCCTATTTTCAGTTCCTTGGTTTTATCACCAGGAGTATCAGTTCCAATATCACAAGCATCGCCAATGGCAGCATCTGTTCATGCCTTTCAATGGAGGCAGTCCATTAAACATCTTTCAACACAATGACATCCCAGAAGTAGTCCTTAGAAGTCTACCATATTTCACTGGGGAGGACCTCACTACACTGGTTGAGCATATTCGTGACATAGCCACCTTATGCTTGGTTCACAACATCACACAAGAGAATGTCGCATTAAGACTGTTGGCTGTGTCGATCAAAGGGAAGGTGTTACAATGGTTTAGAGGTATCACAACAACTCAATCGCGACATGTGATGTGTTAGGTAATGGTTTATATCAACATTTTTCTCATAAGTTTGATAATCTTTGTTAGAGTAGTTGAGCACCATTCAAAGGGCACCACATGAGCACTTGGCTGATTTCAACTACCGATTTCAGAGAACCTGGGACAAGATTCCTACAATAGTAAAACCTTTACTAGCTCATTCTTTTCTATTTTACTTAAAAGCTTTAAATAGCAAGATTGCGGTTATGACCCAATCTATGGGTGGGCTTACACTTCCTAATGCCTATGACATAGCCATTAGAGATGAGAACTATCTCATCCAAGCTAGAGACATAATTCCTAGACCTCCTATGACTTTTTTACTAGAAATATAGCCACCTACCCCTACTGCTATACCTCCCTTAGCTGTTGTCCTGCCTGTTCTAGCAATAGGCTATCATAACGTATCTCAAGAAGTTGTTGCTCCAGCCCTGAACCAAGAATTTCAAGAGATTAAAAGTATACTCAAGACCTTCAGGAATGATCTTGTGAGCATAAAGAAGCAAGTAGGTCATGAACATAAGCCTTATCAAGCCACTTATTAGCAGAACTAGCCAAATAGGCTTGCTTTTCAAAATGATTTCCAAGCCCAAAGAAGTAATTTTAACCCTAGGCCATTCCAACCATACAATCCAAATGTAGCCAGTTCGTCAAAGGAACTTGTGCCCCAAAATAACATTGTCCAGGATTGTGATTGGTGTTATCCGTGCAATCAGCCCCATAACCAATCAACGTGCACCAATGGAATGAGAAATCAGGATTTAATGGTTCAAAACAACTATGCTGGTTCAGAAAATGTTGCAGATCAGAATCAAGAACATCAAGAAAATGTGGATGTTTCCTTGCCAAACTGGCAGAGCTCTAAATTCTGTGGCATGAATGGTCAAGATCAGAAAAATTCTTCTGTTTCGGCTAATACTAGGTCAAAAAAGAGAGCTATGGATCCAGGACAACAAGCTGGAAATTCACAGCAGCAGCCTACAAATAGTAAGTAGTTGTTCCATCAAATGTTAACGGTGTTGCGCAGCCTAAAATGCAGATTCTGCAAAGGGGCCAAGAGATACCTAGCAAGGAGCAATCAAAGATTCATTCGTAGCCTTTGCAGAGACAAAACAATGTTGTTGTCACACAAAACTAACAGAAGGTAAATTCTTCACCATTTAATATTTTTGAGCATATCAAGAAAACCACTATCAGTATGTTGGTATTAGATGCTTTACACCTTCCAGGGCAGAAAGGTTTACTGCAGAGTGCTTTACCTGAGTTGTCTATTTCTGACAACGCCAATCAAGGAGTTGCAAAGGTCATGCTTGCTAACAATTTGGAGGATAAAAATGAGCAGAAAACTAAAGAGGTAAAGCCTCTGCCATTCTACTTAAGTTTGATTATTGGTGATAAGATTGTTCACAATTGTATGGTTGATTCTGGTGCCAGTAGTTCAGTCATGCCTAAGAGTTTAGCCGATAAGTTAGGTCTTCTTTATGAGCCTAATCCCCAGAAGGGCATAGTGCAATTAGATGGGTCTGTTGTTAAAACTATTGGTATTATAAAAAATTTGGCTCTTACTTTGCATGCATCCCCAAGTTTTTCTATTCATTAGGATATACATGTCATTGGTTTGCCACTAAACTTTTCCATTTGTCTCTCGAGGGATTTTATAGCCAAGTTGGGTGGGTTTCTATCTTTTGATTGGTCTCATTTATTTTTTAGAACAAGGTATGTTATGAAAGTTGCCATATCAAACCATATTCACCAAATTATATAAACGCTAACCTCTACGCCACCTCTGCACTGGAGGAGCAAACCATGACCTCGGATTGTAGCACCCATATAGAAAATATCAATCTAGATATATGGGCAGCTGAAAATCATGAGCTTGATCGGTTTCAACACAAAGATGAGATATGATTAGGAGTCTATATGATTTGAGAACTTGATTGCGATATGCCTAATCTTTGTAAAGAGGAGGAATAGTCTCCAAAAATAGAAAATGAGATGTTGAAGCTTTATTTCGATGGTTCGAGAAGCAGTATTGGTGCTGGAGGTGGGGCTATGTTGATTTCACCAGAGGGAGATAAATACTTTTCAACCTACAGATTTGCTTTCAGCTGTTCAAATAATACAATTGAGTATGAAGCATTGGTGAATGGCCTTGAATGGGCCCACAAAAGAGGTATTAAATGCTTTCAAGTTTATGGTGATTCAGAACTAATTGTAATCAGGTCAAAAATTTAAATGCTGCCAAGAATGATTTGCTTAAGAAATATAAACATCGTGTATGGGATTTGATGGAATATTTTGATGCTTTTAATATTGTTTTGATTCCTAGAAATGAAAATAAGCATGCTGATAGGCTCCCTGCCATAGAATCCCAGTTTGATATTCCCAACGAAATTCATAAAGTAGAGTCACGTCAATAAGTAAAAATAGTGGTCAGACCTTCTGTACCATACAATAATGTGAGCTGGCAGGTTTTTGACAATGATGAGCAAATTGTAAATTTTCTTGATTGTTGAAGCTAAGTTTGAAGATGGAAACCAACAAAAATGGTAGCAGCAGTATGATGAACAGATTGTGCAGTTCAAGAGTAACAAGTTGCCAAAAGGATTGGGGACCTTGGAATCTGTGTTCAATTCAGATGACCAAGCGTAGAAGGACAAGTGTGGCCTGACTGTTAAGGAAGAACATTATGCAACCATTGAAAATTTCAAAGGCAAGCTTTTTAAGTTGGGAAAGGTATGTAATAAATAGGAACAACAAGCATTTATTTTGTTATGTCAGAAATTCAGTGATGTTTTTGCTTGGGAGTACAAGGATTTGAGAGGTTTTAACCCAGAACTAGCCTAGCATACTATCGAATTAGAGCCTGGCGCCAAACCAGTAAGGTAGAAATAGAGACCTCTTAACCCCAAGTTAGAACACCTTATGAAAGCTAAACTGAATAAATTAGTTGAGAGTGGTATTATTTTTCCTATCAAGCATACCTCTTGGGTGTCAAATTTAGTACCAGTTAGGAAGAAAAGTTGGGAAATCATATTATGTGTCAATTTCTGAGACTTAAATAAAGCATCATTGAAGGACGATTACCCACTTCCTTCCATGGAGCAAATTCTATAGGTAGTTTATGGTTCTAACAAATTTTCTTTGCTATATTATTACTCAGGTTACAACTAGATTCTGGTCAAGCAAGAGGATCAATTCAAGATAGTATTTACCACCAAGTGGGGCACAATGGCCTACAAGAAGATGCCTTTCAGATTATCCAATGTTGGAGCAACGTTTCAGCATGCAATGGATATGGCCTTTCACGACCTTATGAATAAGTTCATTCTGGTATACTTAGATGATATTACTATTTTTTCCAGAAATGATAATGAACACCTTGATCATTTGGAGTAGATTTTTCAGAGATGCAGAGAGTTTGGAGTGTCTCTCAATCCAAAGAAGTGTATATTTTTAGTGCACGAGGGAAAACTGCTCGGACATATTGCTTCAAAACAAGGTATTTCTATAGACCGTAAAAGAGTCTTTGTAACTCTTGAATTGCCATTACCAGCTCAAAAGAAAGGCTTGCAAAGTTTTCTTGGAAGAATAAATTTTGTGTGAAGTTTCATACCAAATATTGCAGTTTTGCTACAACCTCTCACTTCTATGCTTAAAAAGAATATGCCATTCAATTGGACCAAGGAAGGTAAGAGGAGCTTTGAGCAGATTGAGGAGGCCCTTGCATTTTCTCCTACTCTCGTCAATCCAAACTTTGACAAAGACTTCATTCTATATGCCTTTGGAGGAGTAGATACGATGAAGGCTTGGAGTAGCTTGTAGTATTTTTCAGCCAAGTATTGCATGATTACGAGGTGAAGAATTATTTTGTCAAGAAGCATATTTTTGTTGTTGTAAGAAGTTTAAAAAAATTCAAGCATATGTTGTCCAACAACAAGATCCATTTGCTGGTAGCTCATTCAACTGTTAAGGATTTCTTACTTAACAAAGACATAAATGATAAGCGTGCTGGTTGGATTACCAAAGTAATGGAATTTGATGTTGATATAAAGGTAACCAAGCTCATTAGAGGCAAAGGTTTGTGCGAGCAGATTGCTGGTAATGAAGACAACAACTTAAAAGAAGCTGCAAATATAGATTCAATGCTAAATAATGATGTTGCAGGTGTTGTTCCAACATTTCCTGCTACTTGGTTACAACAAATGATGCATTATTTGCAAATTGGTGAGTGCCTGAAGGCTTAGACAAAGCAAAAAGAAGGTATTACAGATTACAAGCCATTCCTTATGCAATTATTGATGGCATTCTTTATAGGAGAGATTTCCAAGGTATTTTATTGCATTGTATTCAGCTTGGTCAAGTTGACAAGCTTTTAGCAGTGTTTAATGATGGACCTTCATGAGGTCATTTTTCTGCAAGAACAACTCTAAAAATTATGCGAGATGGTTATTACTGGCCAGATCTATTCAAAGATGTTATTGCCTGGGTCAGAAAATGTGTGAAATGTGCTTTATTTTCTAGAAAATAGAGGCTTGTATCGCTGCCCCTCCATCCATTTCAAGTGGAACAACCCTTTGCAAAGTGGGGCTTAGATTTTATTAGTCCTATTAATTTGCCTTCAAGCGCGGGTCATAAGTGGATACTTATTGCCATAGATTATTTTACCAAATGGACCGAGGCTGTTGCTTTAAAGGAAGCAAATGAAACTTCAGTGCTTAACTTCTATCAAGATCTCATATCAAGATTTGGTGTTCCAGACTCAATCATTTCTGACAATGGTTTGGCTTTTATTGGTTTGAGGATTTCTGACTGGTCAGTGAGAAATAATATTTATTTGAACACGTCTTCTAATTATTATCCACAGGGAAATGGTTAGGAAAAATTTGGAAATAAGGATCTAATTCGGATAATCAAGAAGACTGTTGAGGATAATCAACAGACATGGCATGGAAAGCTGAAGTTAGCCCTTTGGGCTGACAGGATAACTCCTAAAAGAACCACAGGTTGTTCTCCTTTTGTTTTAACTTATGGTAAAGAAGCTAAGTTACCTGTTTCCATTGAGTTACCAACTTTAAATTATGTTAAATAACTAGAATTGCTGAGTGAACAACCTCTTGAGGTGAGATTTGCACAACTGGTAGAGCTCAAAGAAATCAAAAAAGAAGCTCTAAGGCAGCTGCAGATACATCAGGCTCAGATGAAGAGTTATTTTGATAAGAGGGCAAGACCACGTGAGTTCATTGTTGGAGATCTAGTTTTCAAATGGAATGAAATTAGAAGCAAACCTGTACGACATTCCAAGTTTGATGCAATTTGGGATGGGCCTTATGTGATCACGGAGTGTAAGGAACACAATGCGTTCCAACTTTCCAAGTTGATTGGAGAGGTGTTGTCTATCCTAGTTAATGGGATCCACCTCAAGCATTACCTCTGAGATAAGTTCTATCTTGTAGATAAGTAGAGTAGTATTGCAAATAAGTGCATTCTGCACATTTACTTTCAGTAGTTTTTCTTTCTCTAAGCAATGTTGTGCATGTTTTGTTGGCCATTAGGGCTTGTTATTTTGCTTTTTGTTCCGTTTCGTATCATTTTTGCTGTTGTTTGGAGTGTTGCTATTCAAATTTATGATTTTCATGAAGGGGTTGATTTGACTTCGCGCCCAATGGAGTGTTTTAAGGTAGCTGATCTATGCTTAGCAGGCAAGTATTTAGCGGAAATCGCCAAAATGTTACCAATTTTTTGCTACAACTCAATTGGTGGAGCTAGATTTAATACTGTTATATTTAAAAGTGAAGTTACAGTTATAGAGCCTTAAGGTTATTGTTTTAATTATTGATTTTTCAGAAATCAATCAATAGGATGGGGTGTGTTTTTGAAATATAAACTAAGGTAATTTATTTTGATGCCTTAGCTTTTTTAATTGATTTTAAAGAAATCAATTAGTTGATATGGGTAAGAAATATGCATAGTATTTTATGATTATTTTTTCAGAAAAATCAAGCATTGTGATGGAGAAATAAGGTTGTATTTCTTTTTGCAAAAGATTTCAAAGCAATCTTTAATTGTGAAAAATAAAACAATTGTAAAATCTGCAAACCTTGTAATTTAAAAGCATAAAGCAATACTTTATAAATTGTTTTATGTTTTCTTTCTATTTTTAGCAGATTGGTGTTGACTTTTCTCTTGGTCGAATTTGATATTCCTGCTGGAGAGATAAGGTGTTTTATTTGCTTTAAAAAGCAGATTTAGTCTGTTTTGAGGAGCTTTTCTGCATGAAGATGGAAATTGGGTGTTTTTTTTGCTTTTATGTAGACCTTTGAGATAGTTTACAACCTTTTTCCTTGAGTTTTTCTTTTGAGCTCAGATTAGGGTTTGAGAGAGATATATCTTGAAGAAAACTTAGTTTCTTGGTCTTCTCAGTTCAATTGGCAGTTTCTTGCTCTTAACATCTTTGAGCTTGTAAACTTTTTTGTACTTAGGTTTTGAGAGTTTCACTCCTTCACCTAATAAAAAGAAGCATTCCTATCTCCTATTTCTGTCTCAACTTGCAGTTTTAGTATGATGTTTATATTGTGATTCTATTTACAGGTCCTCTTTATGTCCTTTTATTGTAGGTTGCATGTTGTCTTTAAATCTAAATCTTCATGCAAATCAATTTTGCACTAGTGTTCAGGAGAGATTGTGAATTCATTTTTTGTTTTTCTGAAGATTGTTTTGTGAGAGAAATATCAAAGTCATTATTAAGTTTTGTGGATCATTTTAAGTCATAGGTTTAATTTTCAAGCTATCCTTCTATCCCTTTTCCTAGAAATTATTTAGAGTAATATTCATCATTCGGAGAACCAGCTCACTCTGGAGACTCCTACGTTCAGATCAGCCACATCTGAAGAAGGTTTCCATGTGTCATTAGATTACTGAATCTTGTATTTAGTAGGGTGCAAATCTAATTGATAACAGTTTTTGTCAACCATTTGGAGGCTTATTTCAACATACCTGGTGACTCCAATCCTGATTTTGCATGCTAATGCAGCTTGCACATGAGAAAGATACAAATGAGATCAATTTTTTCACCCTTCAAATATCGAGAGTTGTCCCCACCATGAAGAAGAGGCAGAACAAAAAGGAGGCTCTTTGAAACACCTACGAGATCGAAGTCAACACCTCCTATTTTCAGTTCCTTAGTTTTATCACCAAGAGTACCGATTCCAATATCACAAGCACTACCAATGGCAGTGCCAAGGCAACATCCATTCGTTCCTTTCAATGGAGGTATTCCATTAAACATCATTCAACATGATGACATCCCAGTTACAGCCCTTAGAAGTCTGCCATATTTCACTGGGGAGGACCTCACTACACTAGTTGAGCATATTCATGACATAGCCACCTTATGCTTGGTTCACAACATCACACAAGAGAACGTCATGTTAAGACTATTGGCTACGTTCCTCAAAGGGAAGGTGTTACAATGGTTCAGAGGTCTCGCAACCAACTCAATCATGACATGGGATGCGTTAAGTAATGGTTTATATCAACATTTTGCAGATAAGTCTGATATCTATCTTTGTTAGAGTAGTTGAGCACCATTCAGAGGGCGCCACACGAGCACTTGGCTGATTTCAACTACCAATTTCAGAGAACTTGGGATAGGATTCTTGCAATGGTAAAACCTTTATGAGCTCATGCTTTTTTGTTTTACTTAAAAGCTTTAAATAGTAAGATTGTGGTTATGGCCCAATCTATGGGTGCACTTACACTTCCTAACGCCTATGACATAGCCATTAGAGCTGAGAACTATCTCATCCAAGATGGAGAAATAATTCCTAGACCTCCTATGCCTTTGATTCTAGAAATACAACCACCTACCCCTGCTGCTATACCTCCCTTAGCTGTTGTCTCACCTGTTCCAGTAATAGGCTATCATAACACAGCTCAAGAAGTTGTTGCTCCAACCCTGAACCAAGAATTTCAAGAGATTAAAAGTATACTCAAGACCTTCAAGAATGATCTTGTGAGCATAAAGAATCAAGTAGGTCATGAACATAAGCCTTATCAAGCTACTTATCAGTAGAACTAGCCAAATAGGTCTACTTTTCAAAATGATTTCCAAGCCCAAAGAAGGAATTTTAACCCTAAGCCATTCCAGCCATACAATCCAAATGCAGCCAGTTCATCAAAGGAACTTGTGCCCCAAAATAATGTTGTCTAGGATTGCGATTGGTGTTATCCATGCAATCAGCCCCATAACCAATCAGTGTGCGCCAATGGAATGAGAAATCAGGCTTTAATGGTTCAAAACAGCTATGCTGGTTTAGAAAATGTTGCAGATCAGAATCAAGAACATCAAGATAACGTGGAAGTTGCCTTGCCAAACTGGTAGAGCTCTGAATTCTATGGCGTGAATGGTCAATATCAGCAAAATTCTCCTGTTTCGGCTAATACTAGGTCAAAAAAGAGAGCTATGGATTTGGGACAACAAGTTGGAAATTCACAGCAGCAGCCTACAAATAGTAAGTAGCCTTTCCATCAAATGTTAATGGTGTTACGCAGCCTAAAATGCAGATTCCGCAAAGAGGCCAAGAGATACCTAGCAAGGAGCAGTCAAAGATGCATTCGTAGCCTTTGTAGAGACAAAACGATGCCGCTGTCACAAAAAACCAATAGAAGGTAAATTCTTCATCATTAAATATTGTTGAGCATCTCAAGAAAACCACTATCAGTATGTGGGTATTAGATGCTTTACACCTTCCAGGGCAGAAAGGTTTACTACAAAATGCTTTAGCTGAGTTGTCTATTTCTGACAATGCCAATCAAGGAGTTACAAAATTCATGCTTGCTAACGATTTGGAGGATAAATATGAGCAGAAAACTAAAGAGGTAAAGCCTCCCCCATTCTGCTTAAGACTAATTATTGGTGATAAGATTGTTCACAATTGTATCGTTTATTCTAGTGCCAGTAGTTCAGTCATTCCTAAGAGTTTAGCCGATAAGTTAGGTCTTGTTTATGAGCCTAATCCCAAGAAGGGCGTAGTGCAATTAGATGGGTCTACTATTAAAATTGTTGGTATTATCAAAATTTTGGCTGTTACTTTGCACCCATCCCCGAGTTTTGTTATTCATCAGGATATACATGACATTGAATTGCCACCGCACTTTTCCATTTGTCTCTGGAGGGATTTTACAGCCAAGTTGGGTGGGTTTCTATCTTCTAATTAGTATAATTTGTTTTTTAGAACAAGGTATGGTACGAAAGTGACCATATCAAACCATATTCACCAAATCCTATAAACGCTAACCTCTATGCCACCTTTGCACTGGAGGAGCAAACCATTACCTCAAACTGTAGCACCCATATAGAAAATATCAATCTAGATGAATGGGCAGCCGAAGATCATGAGCTTGATCTATTTTAGCATACAAATGAGATAGGATTAGGAGTCTATATGATCCAAGAACTTGATTGCGATATGCCTAATCTTTGTAAAGAGGAGGAACAGTCTCCAGAAATAGAAAATGAGTTGTGGAAGTTTTATTTCAATGGTTCGAGATGCAGTATTGGTGTTGGAGGTGAGGCTATGTTGATTTCACTAGAGGGAGATAAATACTTTTCAACCTGCAGATTTGCTTTCAGCTATTCGAATAATACAGCTGAGTATTAAGCAATTTGGGGCATGGCCTCGAATGAGCCTGCAAAAGAGGTATTAAACGGTTGCAAGTTTATGGTGATTCAGAACTAATTGTAAATCAGGCCAAAAATTTAAATGTTGCCAAGAATAATTTGCTTAAGAAATATAAACATCGTGTATGGGATTTGATGGAAGATTTTGATGCTTTTAATATTGTTTCAATTCCTAGAAATGAAAATAAGCATGTTGATAGGCTCGCTACCATAGGAGCCCAGTTTGAGATTCCCAACGAAATTCATAAAGTAGAGGCACACCAATACTTAAAAATAGTGGTCAAACCTTCTGTACCTGACAATAATGTGAGATGGCAAGTTTTTGATAGTGATGAGCAAATTGTAAATTTCTTGATTCCTAAAGCTGAGTTTGGAGATGGAAACTAGCAAAATGGCAGCAGCAGTATGATGAACAGATTGTGGAGTTGAAGACTAACAAGCTACCAAAATGATTGGTGACCTTGGAATCTGCGTTCAATTCAGATGACCAAGTGTAGAAGGACAAGTGTGGCCTGACCGTTAAGGAAGAACATTATGCAGCCATTCAAACTTTCAAAGAAAATCTTCTTAAGCTGGGAAAGGTATTTAATAAAGAGGAACAACAAGCATTTATTCTGTTATGTCAGAAATTTAGTGATTTTTTTGCTTGGGAGTACAAGGATTTGAGAGGTTTTAACCCAGAACTAGCCTAGCATACTATCAAATTAGAGCCTGGCGCCAAACCAGTAAGGTAGAAATAGAGACCTCTTAACCCCAAGTTAGAACACCTTATGAAAGCTGAACTGAATAAATTAGTTGAGAGTGGTATTATTTTTCCTATCAAGCATACCTCTTGGGTGTCAAATTTAGTACCAGTTAGGAAGAAAAGTTGGGAAATCAGATTATGTGTCAATTTCTGAGACTTAAATAAAGCATCATTGAAGGACGATTACCCACTCCCTTCCATGGAGCAAATTCTACAGGTAGTTTATGGTTCTAACAAATTTTCTTTGCTAGATTATTACTCAGGTTACAACTAGATTCTGGTCAAGCAAGAGGATCAATTCAAGACAACATTTACCACCAAGTGGGGCACAATGGCCGACAAGAAGATTCCTTTCGGCTTATCCAATGCTGGAGCAACGTTTCAGCGTGTGATGGATATGGCCTTTCACGAAATTATGAATAAGTTCATTCTAGTATACTTAGATGATATTACTATTTTTTCCAGAAATGCTAATGAACACCTTGATCATTTGGAGCTGATTTTTCAGATATGTAGAGAGTTTGGAGTGTCTCTCAATCCGAAGAAGTGTATATTTTTAGTGCACGAAGGAAAACTGCTCGGACATATTGTTTGAAAACAAGGTATTTCTATAGACCTTGAAAGAGTCTCTGCAATTCTTGAATTGCCATTACCAACTTACAAGAAAGGCTTCCAAAGCTTTCCTGGAAGAATAAATTTCATGCAGAGGTTCATACCAAATATTGTAGCTTTGTTGCAACCTCTCACTTCTATGCTTAAAAAGAATAGGCCATTTAGTTGGACCAAAGAAGGTAAGAGGAGCTTTGTGCAGATTAAGGAGGCCCTTGCAGCTGCTCCTACTCTTGTCAATCCAAACTTTGACAAAGACTTCATTCTATATGCCTTTGGAGGAGTAGATATGATGAAGGCTTGGACTTGTAGTATTTTTCAGCCAAGTATTGCATGATTATGAGGTGAAGAATTCTTTTGTCGAGAAGCATATTTTTGTTGTTGTAAGAAGTTTAAAAAAATTCAGGCATATGTTGTCCAACAACAAGATCCATTTGCTGGTAGCTCATTCAACTGTTAAGGATTTCTTGCTTAACAAAGACATAAATGATAAGCGTGCTGGTTGGATTACCAAAGTAATGGAATTTGAAATTGATATAAAGGTAACCAAGCTCATTAGAGGCAAAGGTTTGTGCGAGAAAATTGCTGGTAATGAAGACAACAACTTAAAAGAAGCTGCAAATACAGATTTAGTGCTAAATAATGATGTTGCAGGTGTTGTTCCAGCGTTGCCTACTACTTGGTTACAATAAATGATGCATTATTTGTAAACTGGTGAGTGCCCTGAAAGCTTAGAGAGAGCGAAAAGAAGGTATTACAGATTACAAGCCATTCCTTATGCAATTATTGATGGCATTCTTTATAGGATAGATTTCCAAGGTATTTTATTGTGTTGTATTTAGCCTGATCAAGTTGATAGGTTTTTAGCAGAGTTTCAAGATGGACCTTCAAGAGGTCATTTTGTCGCAAGAACAACAGCTCTGAAAATTATGCGAGCTAGTTATTACTGGCCAGATCTATTCAAAGATGCTATTGCCTGGGTCAGAAAATGTGAGAAATGTGCTTTATTTTTTGGAAAATAGAGGCTTGCAGCACTGCCCCTGCATCCAATTCAGGTGGAATAGCCCTTTTGTGAAGTGGGGCTTAGATTTTATTGGTCCTATTAATTTGCCTTTAAGTGCAGGTCATAAGTGGATATTTATTGCCACATATTATTTTACCAAATGGACCGAGGCTATTGATTTAAAGGAAGAAAATGAAACTTCAGTGCTTAACTTCTATCAAGATCTCATATCAAAATTTGGTGTTCCAGACTCAATCATTTCTGACAATGGTTTTGCTTTTATTGGTTTGAGGATTTCTAACTGGTTAGTGAGAAATAATATTTATTTGAACATGTCTTCTAATTGTTATCCGCAAGGCAATGGTCAGGCAAAATCTACAAATAAGAATCTAATTCGGATAATCAAGAAGATTGTTGAGGATAATCAACAGATATGGCATGGAAAGTTGAAGTTAGCCCTTTGGGTTGATAGGATAACTCTTAAAAGAGCCACTAGTTGTTCTCCTTTTGTTTTAACTTATGGTAAAGAAGCTAAGTTACCTGTTTCCATTGAGTTACCAACTTTAAGTTATGTTAAAGAACTGGAATTTCTGAATGAACAACCTCTTGAGGTGAGATTTGCACAGCTGGTAGAGCTCGAAGAAACCAAAAAAGAAGCTCTAAGGCATCTGGAGATACATCAAGCTCAGATGAAAAGTTCTTTTGATAAGAGGGAAAGACCACGTGAGTTCATTGTTGGAGATCTAGTTTTCAAATGGAATGAAATTAGAAGCAAACTTGGATGACATTCCAAGTTTGATGCAATTTGGGACGGGCCTTATGTGATCATAGAGTGCAAGGAACACAACATGTTCCAACTTTCCAAGTTGACTGGAGAGGTGTTGTCTATCCTAGTTAATGGGATCCACCTCAAGCATATCCTCTGAGATAAGTTCTATCTTGTAGATAAGTAGAGTAGTATTGCCAATAAGTGTGTTCCACACATTTACTTTCAGTAGTTTTGATTTCCCTAAGCACTGTTGCGCATGTTCTGTTGGCCATCAGGGCCTGTTAGTTTGCTTTCTATTCTATTTCATTTCATTTTTGCTGTTGTTTGGAGTGTTGCTGTTCAAATTTCTGAGTTTCATGAAGGGGCATATTTGACTCCACGCCCAATGGAGTGTTTTAAGGTAACTGATCTATTCTTAGCAGGCAAGCATTTAGCAGAAATTGCCAAAATGTTATGAATTTTTTGCTACAACTCAATTGGTGGAGCTGGATTTAATACTATTATATTTAAAAGTGAAGTTACAGTTATTTCTGCATTATGCTTAAGTGTTTTTTGCACTTTGTTCATTATTCATCAAGTGACAGTTGTGCATTAAAATAAGGAAGCAGAATTTCAAAAGTTGCTATTCAACATTTTACAATCAAATGAAAGACAGGATTGAGCATATAAACAACAAAGCATTTCAATTGCTTTCTTTTATTTCATGAAGTGGTTCATATTTATAAAATTTCATTTGAGTGTGAGAATTCAAATGATAATACAACATTGCATTGAGATGCATTTTCTTTTCGAAATGAAAAGCGGAAAAAATGAAATCAAATATCCACACAAGTCATGGATGTGACTGTCATAGTGCATCATAAACAACACACTATACTATGGAAGATGCATAAAAGGGAATCACATAAGCATAAACATAATCATCATTTCCTATTGATCGGTGGCCGACCTAGAAGTGGTGCACCATTTGTCTTCTTCGAGCTCCGTTTGCCTGTAGGAAGAAAGAGAAGGATGTTAGAGGCTCTGACTATGAATATACCTATATGAACCATCAATGATAATGTAGTATGCTACTAATCATGCACTGAAACAATCAAGAAAAGTGCATAAACATGAGATGAAAGAGATATATCAACATGATCATATATTGTTTTATGCTAACATCGTTTGCTTCTTTGTGCAGGTATAGGGAAAATCATGAAGGTGATTATTATTAAAAGACCAAGCATGTGGAGGAAAACGGGCTCCCATAAGGGTAGAGCTCAACATGGTACCCCTTATTCATTACAAGTGGGTGAGATAGAGATTGCAACCATTAAGAAAAGAAAGGAAATGCAACTGAAAGAGTAAAGCAGAGTTATCCATCAAGCAATTAAACCAACTGTGCATTCATAACAATCATGGAAATGCTTTATGAAAGCTATAGGTGAACAGTGGGTTTAATCTACTCAATCATTTAACTAAGTACATTCATCTTAAGCATTGTTGTATGGTATATGTTCTTTTTCCATAGTATTATTTGTTCATCATGTTCACAACATCATGCAAAGATCAACAATGTTTTTTCTCACAATCAGGGATAGTGAATAGGTATACATAATGCCTCGATGAAAGAATTGTTTCAGATTTTCATTTTAGAGGAGGGAAAGTGCATGGAATAATTTTATTAAATGGGGCATAAAAATGCATGAACAGTGCCAAGTTGAAGCCCAAGAATATGAAAGGACAGACAATGCATTCAAATGATTAACAAAATAGTTAGTTCGAGTTTGGTTGAGAATGCAAATGTAATGTTAGGAATTACAATGTGAAAAGATTACTTCCAGAATGAACAGAAAATGACAAAGCATAAGAGAAAGTGCTTCTAAAAGTGTTATTTGGTTGTAAGAGGAAATGCATTCCATAGAGCTATAGTGTTTTAATTTAAATCTTTGCATAAATTCAAAATGGAATCAAGATTCCAACTAGTCTACAGATTCAATCAAGGAGATTTCTATGTGTATGGATGGATCAAAACAACATGGAAATGACTCTACAAAATGTAATCAAAGTGCAGATATAGGAAGGCTTCTGGCAGGCATTCAGTTTTATCACATTATGGTGTACCCGTGTTAAGGAATAGCACTGATTTCTCTAAGTTTCCAAATGCCCATATGTTGAAAATTGAGGAGTTTCTGAATGTAACAGAATGCCATGAAAGGAATTTCAAGTCAAATGCAATTTTCTTCTAGGATACTGAGTACCCATGATTGTTTTTGCATTAGTATAGAAATAGGTGAATTCCCTTTCATTTTCAGTTATACCCGAATGAGGGTTATCAACAGTAAGGTGAAGGAAATATAAATATGTGTCCTCATAGTATTATACACCTAGGTGGGGTTTTGCAAAAACAAGATTTACACAGTATTTCTATGAACGATTTGGAATACAACAAAATGCATCCAAATATGCGTTCTCTTCACAAATAATGGATACCCATATATGAAGATGTAGAAATAAATAATGGGTCTTGCCCAATTTTTTCAAGTAATCGAAATGTACAGTTTTTCTTCATTCTCCTGCATACCCACATTGGGGTTTGAATTTGAAACATGGATTTCTTCAAAATACAGTTTACCCATATTGGGGTTTTTGAACAGAAAGTACAACGTCTACAATTTTCAGTCACCCATGAAGGGTTCTCTAAGGAAACCATATAAATTATAAAGGATTTATATAATGCCTCATGGTTGAGTTTGAAGGCTCCAGAGGAGGTGAGATTTCTACAAAATAGTGAAAACCCACATCAAAATTTTGTCTCAAAAAATACAGGAGGAGTAAATCATCATGGGTCGAGCCTAGATTTTACTTAAATATCAAAGTATGCAGATTTTTGTATACCCACACTGGGGTTTGAGGAAAGACAAATTTTCCAATTTTCTGAGATACCCATTTGAGGGTTTTCATAAAGAAAATCGTAGAGAAACAACAAAAAGTAAAATAAGTCATGTGGGTCGGCCTAATACTATTTTTCAAAGCTCATAGTCAGCATGTCTATGGCGCAGCCAGAGCTAGTGGATCTTTCAAAATCCAAACAAGACACCCAGGTCGAGTTCAAGCATGGCGGCCAAATGGCATGACATCAATAGTTAACACATAGAAGCACATATATGCATTAGGAACAATAATTATAGCCACGGATCAAAAGCTAAATCTTGTTCAGAATAAAAAAAATGAGTTCACAAAAGCCACAGGAGATTTGGGGTCGACTTATTACCTGAATATTCAACAAGAGTAGCAGCAATGGTACTTGGGTCCTCTTCACCAAGTTTGAGCTCATGTGGGTCGGCCAATGAGTAGAATGGCCACAAAGGTATAGTAAACAAGCATAGGAAATGGAAATGCATCAGCAATTATGTTTATGTTGCGGCCTCAAGGCCAAGAGACGGCTTAAAAAAAACAAAGAAATTAGTTACAGGAAGCTCATCAAAGAATTCTTACCATCAGAAGTATGGAGATTCATTAGTAGCAGCGAGCATGAAGTTCAAGTCTTCTTCAAAAAACTGAAACCCTAGTTCACATGGCGGCACTAAGCAGAGCCATTTTCTCCAAAAAAACACAAAGTGAAATGATGTGAATATTAGGGCATTCGTTGAGTTTTGTTCCTTAGGGTTTACCCCAACCCTATTTTGATTTAGGTGACATTTTTCCTTAGTTTTATGAATGATAATTGTCTAAGTCAAAATGCATTATGGTGGCCGATCCAAGGTGTTTAGGTTTCCCTTATACATTGATACCTAAGACATTTTAATATATGCCTTGTTTTCATAGAGCCTTAAGTTTATTGTTTTAATTATTGATTTTTTAGAAATCAATCAATAGGATGGGGTGTGTTTTTGAAATATAAACTAAGGTAATTTATTTTGATGCCTTAGCTTTTTTAATTGATTTTAAAGAAATCAATTAGTTGATATGGGTAAGAAATATGCATAGTATTTTATGATTATTTTTGAGAAAAATCAAGCATTGTGATGGAGAAATAAGGTTGTATTTCTTTTTGCAAAATATTTCAAAGCAATCTTTAATTGCGAAAAATAAAACAATTGTAAAATCTACAAACCTTGTAAAGCAAAAGCATAAAGCAATACTTTATAAATTATTTTATGTTTTCTTTCTATTTTTAGCAGATTGGTGTTGACTTTTCTCTTGGTCAAATTTGATATTCCTGTTGGAGAGATAAGGTGTTTTATTTGCTTTAAAAGCAGATTTAGTCTGTTTTGAGGAGCTTTTCAGCATGAAGATGGAAATTGGGTGTTTTTTTTCTTTTATGTAGACCTTTGAGACAGTGTAAAACCTTTTTCCTTGAGATTTTCTTGTGAGCTCGGATTAGGGTTTGAGAGAGATATATCTTGAAGAAAACTTAGTTTCTTGGTCTTCTCAGTTCAGTTGGCAGTTTCTTGCTCTTAACATCTTTGAGCTTGTAAAATCTTTTGTACTCAAGTTTTGAGAGTTTCACTCCATCTAATAAAAAGCAACATTCCTATCTCCCATTTATGTCTCAACTTGTAGTTTTAGTATGATGTTTATATTGTGATTCTATTTAAGTCCTCTTTATGTCCTTTTATTGCAGGTTGCATGCTGTGTTTAAATCTAAACCTTCATGCAAATCAATTTTGTACTGGTGTTCATGAGAGATTGTGAATTCATTGTTGTTTTTCTAAAGATTGTTTTGTGAAATAAATATCAAAGTAATTATTACATTTTGTGGATCATTTTAAGTCAGGTTTTATTTTCAAGCTATCCTTCTATCCCTTTTCCCTGAAATTATTTAGAGTAATATTCATCATTCAGAGAACCAACTCACTCTGGAGACTCCTTCTTCGTTTAGATCACCCACATATGAAGAAGGTTTCCATGTGTCATTAGATTACCGAATCTTGTATTCAGTAGGGTGCAAATCTAATTGATAACATTACCTATATTTTAATAGAATTTGCTTTTCATGTAATAAATTCGGTCATAGGGAAATTCAATGTAGAAGTAGAATGGATCAGAATGTTGGATTCTTCTCCAAACAATTTTTTTCTTGCAAAAGGTTTGGACATAGAGCTACTAAGTGTAGAAGTCAAACAATGATGAATAGATTCAATTCTGGCAAAATGGCTCAATTGTTTCAAGGCAACTGTTATATATGTTATGCTTTTGGACATAAAGCTAACCAGTGTAGATCGAGGTTAAATTCAAACTATTTTGGTAAGAAAAATGTTGTGTGATACACCTACAATAAACTAGGACACATCTCAAAATTCTATAGAAGCAAAAATGAGAAGAAAGCTAATCTAGATCAAAAGAATAAAACTGTGAATAAAATTGATCCTACTGAGGTTAAAAAGGAAATGGAGAAAATATGGAAGAAAAAAGGAAGAACCTGAGAACAAGGATGAGTCAAATGTGTCTGTACCCTCATCTGGTGTAGATACTTCTAAAAACTAAACCCAACAATGGTTTTAGGGGGAGTAGTGACATAGAAATCTAACAAACCCCCACTATAAGAGATGTCAAGTAGTGACACAAGGATATATGATATAAGATGTCATTCTAAAGATGTTGAAGAAGTTTTGAGCAAAAAATATGCAAATCTAAAGGATTGTGGAGCATTTTAGGGTTTACATTATATTTTACAAAGTTTTTATCAACTTTTGAAGTTAGAATGCATTTAATGCAAAATTAGGGAAAAATTCATAGGTCATAAAGTGAGAAATTAAGTCAAGCTAAATATAATTTGCACAATTAGGAAGAAGTAGAGAAAGTTGAAGAGATTCAAAAGTGATTCAAAGCATTTGGCATTAAACCCTTGTTTTCGACGAAGCTTGAAAAGGTATTTACTATTATTTGAACTTTATGGGTTTTAGTTGAAGCAACTTTTCATAAGCATATACAAGTAGTTTGAAGAAAAGAAATGGCCACTCCCACTGTTGTGGAAGTCTTTGAGATATCTCAACCTAAATTAAAAAGGTATTCTTGGAAAGTCTATGAAATGGATCCCATGGGTGCATTCTCACACATTTTGATTAATGTCCTACCCACTGAAGACACTAAAAAATACATTCATGGAAAGTTAGAAGAATTTAACCACCAGGAACTTAGGGATCTATGGACAGATGAATTGATAGGAGACAATCACTCTCCAAAACCTAAATATGAAAACCTAGTGTAGAAGAAGCTAGATGTTTGGAATTGGTTCTCAAACTTTTCAAATGAGATGGATTCTAAATTTGTTAGGATGACACTTAGTAGGGTACATGATAAGTTTCTATGGACAAGTGTAGCTATTTTTATCACCAAGGAAGTAATCCAAGCCATAATTGGTCTTTGTGACACTAGATCCTTACGAGTGCTAAAAGTTGTAAAAAAGGATGTAGTTATGAAGCTAACTAGAGCCACATTTGACATGAGAGCTCTAACTACTAAAACCATCACAAACCCTGCTATGAGATATGCTGCTATTATGATTGGATAAAAAATATACTTTACCAATCGAGGGAATTTTGTGTCTGCTACAAAAATTCATACTGCATATAAATGGTAGTAAATGGGAGAGAATATGATCAGTGTGAGTTGCTCTAACTGCAACATATAGAGAATTTGATCCTAATTATGTCAAAGAAACACTCTTTTAAGTTTGGTACATTGGTAGTTTGTCTTCTATTCTACTTTATGAGGGAGTTATCAAGAAGGAAAAACATCATATGGGAGCACAACAGGCCAATTGCACATCAAATCTTTGAACAACTACACAGTCTTGGAGATTTCAAAGCACAAAATAATTCTTTGACTACTTTCTTTGTAGTATTCTATAATGATATGCATGAAAGAGAAAGGGTTCCTAGAAGCCTAGTGAAGAAGTATGCAAAGGACATAACCTTTCTTGTAAGCACAGATGAATGCATCATAGAAGTAGTTGAACCCATAACTCTTTGGATAAAACCCATAGGATATGAGGTTGATGAGCAAATGGCTGAGAGGTTCATTGAAATGTTGTTAAGTAGTCCAAGGGATCCCTCTCTGCCCTGATGTGGAACATATGAAGAAAAAGTTAGTGAAATGCACTTAGAAAATTTTGCATCCCAAAGAGAAAAAAAATCAAGAAAAAGTGTTGAGGCATTCTTCCAAGGGAAATCATTCTCTAGGGATGATATTAATCAATTAAAGGAAGCTCTTGATGAAAGGAAGTCTAGATTAGCTAAACTATCCTATGGACCTAGGAAATCAAGAAGAATATCCTATGCTATTGCACCTACTTCTAGTGCTGCTACAATAGAGAAAGGAAAGAAGAAGGAAAACAATACTCCTACATCAGTCGATGTAACTACCTCCACCAGACCTAGTCCCTATGCTTCCAAAGGAAAGAAAATACCCCCTACTACACCATCTATTGTTCCCAAAAGAAGAAGAGTAAAGAAAAGGGAAAATAGGAAAAGAAACCTAAGTGATGTTGTATAGGAAGAAATAGATCTTGGCTTGCAAGAATAAAGAAGGCTCATTTGATCCTAAGAAGGACATGCCTAGTTCTCCTCCGGTAAGTGATCGACCATCTCTAAATCTAGGAGCCTTAGTGAATAATATGATAGAATCTGAAGATCTTATGCTGACTACTAAGTTGTTTGATGAAGTCAATAATGAAGATAAGGAAACTATTATTAATGCTTTCATTCAGTATATTGTTATTTTCAATGTGAGTATGGAAACTATCTGGAAGAAAGTGACTGAAAATGTTTGGAAGTGTTAGTACAAAGAAGGCAATAATCTATAAATGCTAATGACAAGATGAAAAATTATGCCTTGATTTCTTATGGATCCACCTTATCTGAGGTAGATGATGCTAATCTATTAAAGGAATGTTCTACATTGTTCAGAGTCAAATAGAGAGTCAATATGCTTATGACTAAGGAGAAAGATAACATAGAAAGAGTAAGGTAAGAAACTTTGGACACAATAAAAAATTTGGCAAGGAATTATGGGACAAGAACCAATTCTTCATCCCATACAGCTCAAGCACAAGAGCATGTTAATATCATAGAGGAAATGGATCATTGAATTTTGGAAAGTGTTGGTGAAATACATGATGTTTTAGAGACATTTGTCCCTTCAAATGATACAAAAGAGAAAAATAGAAAACAAACTGAAGATTGACACAAAGATGATGTCGGTAATGAACCTGAAGAACATCATGAATCTACCAAAAATAATGGTGAGAAAGATAATGATGACGATGAAGGAAGCAAGGATAAAAAGAACAATGATGACAAGGATGATGAGGATAAGAAAGAGAAAGAAAACAAAGATAAATCTTCTAGAAAATCCTCCAAAGAAGAAAAAGAAGAAGAAAAAGAAGAGGAAAAAGAAGAAGAAAAAGGAGAGGAAAAAGAAAAATAAAAAGAAAAGGAAAAGAAGGAAGAGGAAGACAAGAAAGCCACTCAGGCTGAAAGAAGTAAAGAAGAAAACCCCAAGGCCACTGAGCTATCAAATCCAACTGAAGAATCATCTGGAAGCACTCTCAAAGGTCATCTAACAAGCAAAAAAAGATTTCAACCTATGCTACCACCTCATCTAATTAAGTTACCATCACATACAGGCTATGTAGATCTGACTAAGATTGCACCAAGTGAGAAAATAAAGATTTGTGGTACTTTCCTCAACTCTATTACATAGGAAACTACTAAAACTTATTAGAAAGGAAATGAATTAATAAATGAAGCTATTAGATCCTTACAAGAAACAACCCCCGGTGTCACCATTGATGATTTCCTAGCATCAATTGAGAACCTAAAGTGTGTAGTTGATTCTATCAAAGAATATACCTCTAATCTTAAGGTACAGACTGCGAAAGAGGCAAAGCCAAGTCTTCTAGAGAAAAGGTTATTGATTCTACAAGATAAGTGTGCAATTGTGCATGAAAGAGTATTGCAAAGTTTGAAAGAAGTGAAGGATTGTGATGAGGAATCTCAATTATTATTTGTATGTTGCATGCAGTGGCCTGATGCCACTCAAGGCATTAAGGACTTAATGGACTCAATAGAGTCTCAACTTGCTATTGCCTCCAAAGACTACAAGATTGTAGATGATAGAAACTACATTGGTTAGAATTCTATTGCAGACCTTCAAAACAAGTTTTTCATTCAACAAATGAAAAAATAAGATGCAATATGGTGATTTGGATAGCTTGGAGATCTGGTAATGTCTAGAAACATTCCCATATCAAGTGCCTTGGTAGATGTAGAAAAACTAGAGAAGATGAACATCATTCCATCCACTCTGAAAAGAGGAGAAGAATGTTTAGTGGAACTGGAATCATTGCATAAATCTCTTACCAGAGAAAAAGGGATTTGGGATGATGGTAAACCAACTTGGGAAGCAATTCTCAAGGAATTACAAGGTGCACCTAGTGCTTGATTATTTCTATTTTCCTTACCCTTTATCCTTGATGTCAAAGGGGGAGAAGGTTCTATCTGGAGAAGGTTATATGTGAAGAAGGTTAAGTGTAAATAATGTTTTTTGGTTTGTTTTGTGTTCTTGTATATTTGAAAGGGGAGTTTAATCAATTTTTATTTTTTGAAGTAAACTTTTTTTGGCACATGTTTCCATCAATGACAAAGGGGGATATTGTTGGAAGAATGAAGTAGACCTCTGGTTTGTTACCTTGGTTGTCATTGATGCCAACATTGTTTGGTGACTGATTATCTGCCCATTCGGTAAACTATGCCTATGCTACATTGATCTGGTAATTTGGTCTGGAATCACTCTGAAGTGATTATCGGGTCATATGATTTTAGTATGCTATTCAATATTGCTAGATGTAGCCGTGTTAGGGATTCAACAATTTTAACTAAATAAATTGAAAATTGTAAATGTCAAAAGTTCATCTTATAATTTTGGTATGTTTCTCTTCTAGATGACTTGTTCATGTGGTGCACACTTCATGAAGGTTTAAAGTGTTCCTCTTTCGGTCCGAACCGACCTAAATTGTGTCTTGCATATTTTGTTTTGAGCGCTAAAGAAGTTTTTGTTTTCAAGCCGACAAGATACTTTGAGTTGAGTATGCTTACATCCAATTAGGCTGACCTAATTGATGTATGATGATGTAACCATGTATATATATGGAACATCCATGTACTGTTCATAGAGATATGAAGAATTAATAGTGTGGAAATATATGACAAAGTGATATTTTGTGAAGTTACTAATAGGTGTTGATAATTG
Organism: Sequoia sempervirens; assembly: GCA_007258455.2. Lineage (NCBI taxonomy): Eukaryota > Viridiplantae > Streptophyta > Pinopsida > Cupressales > Cupressaceae > Sequoia > Sequoia sempervirens. The sequence continues at coordinate 647,228,347 of VDFB02271358.1, forward strand.
TCATATACCTACAAACCAGTGTAGGGTTTTTTTTTTTCCAGAGCTTAATTGGAACTGTATGTAGCACATAGAAGGTACATTCCATTAGTTTATATTTTGGCAGTGAGCCACACTATTTTTTAATCATTTTTAGGTTGTGAGCCTTTCAAGGAAAATGCGCCTTGGCAGTGTGCCCTTTAATATGTAATGACTGGTTATAATATATTGTGAGTTAATCCTCATAGTGGTTTTTCCCACTTTGGGTTTTCCACGTAAAAATACTGGTGTGTATGAGTTGTGTGATTTTATGATCTCTTTCATGGTTTTACTTACAGTTGCTACTAGATATGCTTTAACAATTGGATGGTTAATAATCAAATGGTTTTGTAGAATACTAATTCACCCCCCTCTCAGTATTCTGTGTGTTCAACACCTCAATACTTCTATAGTAAAGGGTTTCTCCTAGGATAACAAAATGGGATGGATTTTTGAAAAAGGTTTTCTTTAGGTTCGAGGTGATGTCATCGAGGAGGATTCCTCATTTTAGGTATGTGAATATGTCATTATACCAAGGATCACCAAAACCAATGATTTCACACACAAGCTTGAATTCTGGTACCTCGAAAGCTGGGACGAGGAGCTGCTCAATGAGACACTCACATTTATGGGTGTTCTTTGGGATATCTAGAAAGGACCCAGTTTTTTCCATAACATCCCCTGCTCTATTATTTATTTGGGGTATTTGATCAAATGTTATATCAATGAAGAAATACTTGAGATCTTCTACCAACTTCTTGTTAGGAGTAAGCTTGTCATCTTTGGTTTGGTACTCATCATTGACCTGATTGATGATTAGCTACAAATCTTTGTAGACCTTTAGTGATAGGATCTACCATTGTACTGCTATTCTGAGCCCTGTGATAAGAGTCTCATATTCTGTAATACTAGTGGTACATGGGAATGACAACTAATATGATTTTGGAATGCAATCCCCTTGTGGGGTGATGAAAAGGACACCTGCTCCTAACCCATGTTGTGTGTAAGAACCATAAAAATACATTTTCCAATGATATGTTGCATTTAGGAGGAAGATTGACTCATTTGGAAATTTTGATACTAATGGATTCTCTACATATATGGGTGCCTCAGCTAGTTGATCTGCAATGACTTTCCATTTGATGAATTTTTTCTCCACATATTCTATGTCAAATTCTATCAGGATCATAACCCACTTAGCCATCTACCCTATGAGGGTTGCCTTGGCCAATAGATATTTCAATGGATCTATCTTAGCAATGAGCTTGATTTGATGAGCTAACATGTAGTGTCTGAGTTTTTGTGAGGCAAATACTATTGCAAGACAAGCCTTTTCAATGAAGGTGTAATTTAGCTTGTATCCGACCAAGGTCCTACTGATATAGTAGATGACCCTCTCTTTTCTTGGTTCATCATGTTGAGCAACGAGAGATCCTAGAATTACTGATGTTTCTGAGATGTATGGGATCAATGGTTTATTTGGTATCTGTGGTATTAGGATGGGAGGTGTCAAGAGATATCCTTGATTTTTTCAAAAGCTTTTTCACATTTCTCATCCCCTTGTGAAGTAGATGAGATTAGGGGATGATTTTTTCCACTAGTTGTGCTATGAACCTTCTAATAGATTGTAGCCTTCCTTGTAGACCTCACAAATTTTTCAATGTTTGTGGTGCCTCCATATCTAGAATTGCCTTAACCTTTGTTGGATCTATCTTGATGTAATTCTTCTCAATGAAACAATGTACCCCAAGAGCTTGCCTGAGGTCACACTAAAGACACACTTCTTTGGATTTAACTGTACCTTGTATTCTTCAAGCCTATCAAAGGTTGGTCCCAATGTTGCTATGTGATCTTGTCATTTCCTTGATTTAGCTAATATGTCATCCACATAGTCCTCTATAGTGTTGTGGATCATGTCATGGTAAATTAATTTATTTGTTCTCTGATAGGTGGCTCTGATGTTCTTTAGCCCAAATGACATCATGTTCCAACAATAAGTGTCCCATGGACATGTGAATTTTGTTTTATGCCGGTCTTCCTTAGTGATCATGATTTGATTATATATAGAGAAACCGTGCATTAGTAATACCATCTCATGTCAATGTTTGGGAGGGGGAAATCATCCTTGGGACATTCCTTATTCAAATCTATGAAGTCAGTGCAAATCCTGATGCCCCTAGTGGGCTTGGAAACTGGTACTAGATTAGAGACCCATTCTAGATAGTCGATTAGCTAGATAAATCCTACATCAAGGAGTTTTTGTAGTTTTGATTTGACTAATAATTCTATCTATGGATTCATCTTTCTCAGCTTTTGTCTGACTGGTTTTGCATCAGGATATACTACAAGGTGATGAATGACCACTTCAAGATCTAGGCCAGGCATGTTAGCATATGTCCACACAAAGTTTCCCTTTCTATCCTTTAGGAATTCTCATAAGTTATTTTGTTCCTCAACTAGAAGCAGCTCTACATTTAAGGTGATTTGAGGTGCTTCATCTATTCCCACGTTCATAGGATTACATTTCTCTGCAAGGACTGCTAACTTTTCTTGATGTATAGCACTAAGGGGAATATTGAATCCCTCATCCTTTAGTGCCTCAAAAAGGTTTTCACCATCAAAAATGTACTTTTTTTTACTATTTTATGATCTAAAGGTGCCACAATGTGGCTTTAACTCATAGATTGAGATGTTACTCTCATATTTTCAATTTTTTGATTGAGAGATTCAATCATTTCCCCATAGTAGGCATTTGTATCTAGCTCAATGTTGAATCCTACTTTGTGATCTACATATGGTATGTTGTCCCTTAGTCCCATAAATTCGAAGAGAGCTTTGTCATTTTCAAATGAATCCAAGGTAGGTGGTCCTCTATAACGCCCCGCCGTGTGAACCCCAAAGAACAAAATACCACACTAATTTTTTTTTTTGAAGGTGAAACATTACATAAGGTGAATATGTACAAACATTAAAATAATATCATATATATGTTACGTGACAAGACCTAACTAGTCCCATTAGGTTACATGGTTGCATTACACGTAAACGTCCCCAGCCAAGACATCGTTAAAGATAATGCCCAGAAGTTAACAATAGAAGCATGCATTCACAAGATAACATAATCATACATTCATCTAGGATCAATAGTGATGAAAAGATACATCCATCATTCTATGTCCTTTAGGGTACACTGGTTGGAATTACAAAACCTAAACTTTTACCAAAAACAAAAGCGAATAAAAACCAAGATTACATAGAGATGACATACAACCCAAGTTATGAACAAAAGATAGGAAAATATATTCATTATGCATGAAATTTCAGCTCATAGATCAATATTACAATGGTGGAGCATATTTCTACAAATACAACACATCATGAATCCAATAGTACATTACATAATGCTTCCCTTATATCAACAAGAAGAGTATATCAAATACGCTTGTATGATACATCAATGAAGAATAAGGTATAAAATGAGGTCCAATCTTCAACCAAGTGGAGCTCTAGGAAATCTACATCCGCTTCTGCATTGTGAACACAACCTAGGAACCCAATGGGTGCATAGCACGTTCCACCTGACCATGTGGACCCAAAGGTCCACCCCCCGTGCTAGGAGATAACAAGAAAGGATCCACATCCAAACAAGGTCAAGCAAAAAGGGCTAACTCAACACTGACATAAATCAACATCAAACAAGTACAATGCTTGTTTAGGAAGCATTCCAAATAGTTATGAAACAAGACTCACAACAACAAGGGTGTACTAAGTATAGAAGCCACAAAATGTCTACACGTGCGGGGCATGAACCATCTCACTCATAATCATAACCAAATGCAAGGAAAATCATGGAACATGGTACACCCACAAACTCAAAATAGAAATACGTTCAATGGAACACAAAGGTCTAATCATGGGAAGGCTCCACACAAAATAGGTTTCCCATCGCCTTTGGAAGCCTAACAACCTACCACCCATAACTTATCAAAGGGGAGTGGCTTAAGCATTTACGGGTTCCCAACTTATCCAAAACGTGTCTATACATAAAGATTACCTCAAAAGCAAAATAAAGCAAAAGGAAGGTAAGATCAACATGGAACCACTAGTATGCATAAGAAATCAATTCCAATGAGCACTCAAAGTATAACCAAAATAAATATCCAAACATGTTCAAAAGGACTATACATACCCACTTATTTGAACGTGAACATAATCCAAACTTATTAAAGATAATGTAATAAATAATTAAATAATCCACTATGATTAAAAGCATTTCCTTTATAATATATTTTAAATAGATAAGCACTTGGGAAAACCTATAGTATTCAAAACATCAGTTTTCTTTTGATTTAAAATTCATAGTCTGTACTTTTGTTTACTTCAAATTGATAAAACTTAACCTATATATGTACTTTTGTTTACTTCAAATTGATTAAAACTTAACCTATATATCTGTTATTTTAAACTAATAAATTTAATTCAAATTAAATTTAATTAAAAGTATGACATTTACCTTTGTTGACTTCAAAATAAATAAACTTTAATTTAAAATCTACCATATACGGTTTATGTAGAGTCACAAATCTAAAAGTAAAGATGTTTGAAAATCAATTTAATTTTAAATAAGCTTGTAATTAAATCTAATTTTAAATGTACTTGAAACAAGTCGAGTTTTAAATATACCACAAGGATGAATTACCATTCCAGTAACTTACAAGGTAATGAAATTACCCATATCTAATAAAACAAGTTTTTAAATAAATCAAATTTTAAATATACTACAAAGATAAATTACCATTATATAAGTAACTTAAGGGTAATGAAATTACCCATATCTAATAAAAACAAGTTTTAAATAAATCAAATTTTAAATATACTACAAAGATAAATTACCATTACAGTAACTTACAGGGTAATGAAATTACCCATATATAATAAAACAAGTTTTAAATAAATCTAATTTTAAATATACTACAAAGATAAATTACCATTACAGTAACTTATAGGGTAATGAAATTACCCATATATAATAAAACAAGTTTTAAATAAATTTAATTTTAAATAAATCAAATTTTAAATATACTACAAAGATGAATTACCATTACAGTAACTTACAGGGTAATGAAGTTACCCATATTTTAAATAAATCAAATTTTAAATTTACTACAAAGATAAATTACCATTACAGTAACTTATAGGGTAATGAAATTACCCATATCTAATAAAACAAGTTTTATATAGATCTAATTTTAAATAAATCAAATTTTAAATAAACTAAAAAGATAATTCAAACAACCTACTTCACATTAAATAATATTTATATTCAATGGATAAAAATTAATCTGATATTTAGTTTCCTACTAGCACTTTAATCTAAAGAAATTTGAGATAAAGATACAACCCAATAGACGGAAATTCATGATGATAATTTACCTTGAGAATTGCAAGAAAGTGAATTTGTAATTTACCTTAATAGTGAATAATAACTACCTATTAAACTCAAATGATCATATGTTTATCTTTAAATCAAAATTTAAAATTATCAATATGAATATTAATATTGAGCAATTGACAAATTCAATTTAACAAAGGATGTGATAGGGTAACATTCTTTTTCCAATATAAGCTAATAAATTCATTTATCTAAGTTGAATATTAATATAAATAACTTAACTGAGCATAAGGAATTAAATTTTTCTATAGAAGTTCTTTACTGGCTCATCCAGAAAAATAAATTACCAAGTTATATTACCTGATTATTTTCCTATCAATACTTCCATTATAAAACAGAATTAAATCAAGGTTCCATAATTATATTTTCATACCCAAAAATAAACATACATCTATATATAGATATATGAGTGATATTTTTTTTTTAACTGATATATATTTATATCAACATAAACATTATATGTAACAAATATATATATATATATATATATATATATATATATATATATATATATATATATTAATTAAGTCCCTCCCCTTACTCTTAAAATTTTATTTAATAAAATACTTTTAAATATACTTAATTTCCTCCTTAAATCCCCTTAACTATTGATTCGATAAACTGCCTTTTATTAAATCCTCCTCTTTCTTTTACTCTATCCTTTTTAAGAGTAGAGGTTTTTAACAAACTATAAGGTGAATGCATGGTTTTCTTAAAGAAAAGGATGATTTCCATTAAATATGGAAAGGAGGATAAAAAAAGAAAAGAATATCTGCACGGTAAAAACAAAACAATTTTGGTAGATAATAAGCGTAGCATGGAGAAGGGCATTAACTACTGGCAGAATGCCTAAAAGAAATGTGATCTCCAGAAATGCAATGATTGCTGGATAAGTACAAAGAAGATGTTTTTGGGTGTCGAAATTTTGTAGTTGCAGACGGGTAACTCCAAAACACAGATTTATTCATCGTTCCCTGCTGACACTGAGGTTGCTAAAGATTAAGGGACAGAAGAAGAAACTGGGGTTAGCTCTAGCGTATGCACTAATGTTGCATACTCATATAACGACGATGGTGATAAAGAGAAAATGCAAATAAAACAAAAGATGCTAAGGCTGAGTTCAATGGAAGAAAACAGTCATCTCAAGGAATACAATTATCAGGTTAAAACTTTGCAACTTCCAGAGCTACGGCTGAGATGGGTTGACCATGGCAACAGAGATTATTTAAACTTCTACAGCCTCCTAAATTCAAGTGTTGCTGCTGTGATAGGACAACAGTGGAACCAAAAAGATTATTTAAGCCTCTGCCATATTCTATTCTCAAGTACAGTAGGCGAGACAGATTGACAACTATCAGGAAGATTATATATCAACAGAGAAATACTCAAATGCCACAGGTAAAAGCAATAAAAGGGTTTGCCACCATCAAATAAAAAGGGTTTAAATTAAAATAGCTCGATCGTATTTTATTCTCAAGTGTTGCAACTATGATAGATTGTCAATAAATCGAGGAGGTCATTTAAACCTTTAACTTCCTATTTGTTTAAGTGCTACAGGTGAAACTGGTTGAAAAAAGAAAAAGAGAGATTATCAATTTACCCTAGAGTAATCTTCATGAATCTTGAATCTTTAACCTAAACATGACCATATATATATATTTATTTATTGCACAAATATTGGAGAAATACGGGGACACATTCATCAAATGCAGCCAAAATAGAAGTAGCAATTTATTTTACGGTGAAAGAAGAAAACCCCTTGAAATCTAGGCAGGGTTAATTCAGTGGTAAAAAAAAAATTGCATTAAGAAGATAAACTTTAAATTTCTCTTCTCTGTAAATTTTCTCTTGCCTCTCTATTTTTTCGTAACTCCCTCTTCCCCGTTTTCTCTTTTTTAAAAAAATTCAAGAAATTCTTTCCAATCTCGATGAGCAAGTTACAGGTGTCCATCAACACAATTTTCAATTTTACACTCGGCACCTATTATTTACCTTGTTTAACACTTGGAGGAATTTAGTAAATCAAGAAATCTACCTCTCTAATCTTGTTTGCCTTATGAAACAATTTCATCCACCCCTTTTTTCTTTTTTTTTTAATTGTTATTTTAACAGATGCCACATCATACTTAATTAACTCCCGAAATAAATAAAATAAAATAAATCTCTTACGGAGGGTGAATTTTTTCTATTATTTAAATATCCATATGTATACACATAATTATTATTTATTATTTTATTTTGTTCGAACTTTACTTTAGATTGATATTTCGTTGCATCCCTTAAAATAGTTTAAATTAAATTTAAAATTTATCAAATGATTTAAATTTAAACTTTAAACTTCAAATATCCATTATTTAAAATACAAATTTGTATTTCATTTGCATTTTAATATAATTATAACCTTAATTCAATATTTTTAATTATTAAGATTCCCTTAATAATTAAAAAATTTAATCTATTACTATAATTAAATTCATATTATAAAAATAAACTATGAAACTCAAAACAAGGACCAAATGAACATAGCAATGACTATGCCTGATACTAGAAACACCTTAATTGCCAATAATGATACACATCCAAACAACACAGTAAACACATCAAGATTTACAACTTGAAATGATCAACATAAAATAGTACAATACCCTAACGGGACGAAGTACTGACGGATGACAGACATGGACATGGACACTTCCTTGTCAAATCCTTAAACCACATCATAACCATTGGGTATGTTGGGCACACTCAGACCTGATAGTGCGGGTGGAGTCGGTGCCCAGTACCTGCAGTCCTGCATAAAAACAAGTGTTGGAACAACATATATATCTAATGTCAAACACATTGTGAGAGAGAATTGTGGTGTGGTAGGGCGCTCATGTATGAGCGATGCAACACCGTCCCCCTCACCCAAACCTCAAACAATAGCACATCATCATAAATATCGTGAAGCGAGTATTAAACAATTTGCATAACCACACAGTATAGCATAATCAGTTAAAGACGAACACCATGCTTCATTATATCATTAACATCATAAAAAAGTATCATGTGCATCCAAGCAAGACATATAAGTCAAATAGATGAAACAATTACCAACATAATCACGAGTATGCATCAAACATAAGCAATATCCAAACAGAAACAACCACATGCATAGAAAAGTATCATAGGAGTATAATAACACGAGAGGCATTACATCCTCGGTCCCAGTTTATGAGTTGGGGATAGACAAGTGTTAGCTCAGTGTTTTGATGGTTTGAATCAAAGGATGAGGTGGTTATCATGAAAACACAAAAATCCCCATCAATTAAGTCGCTTATATCAAAGGTATAGTTATCGAGGGGAATTACAATGGATACCAGTAACTGAGGGGAAGGATTGACTTTTTTAATGGAAGCATCCTTGCCAAGAATGGTCACTTTATTGGTGGTACATCTGAGACCAAGATTCTTTAGGAATTTCTTAGGAACAAGGTGTTCTAGTAAGCAATTGTCATTTTTTACCTAGCTTTTCATTCTTATTATAGCCCTATCCAAGCATCAATGGGTAGGTGTTGTGAATGTTTGGGATGTGCTATTAATGGGTTGTGGTTTTCCATTAGATTTAGGAAATTGAAGTAACTCTCCTAACACAAATGCATTCTTCTTCAATTTATATTCTCCTCAACTATCATCTTGGATCACTACCTTGATGTTTGAGATATTCTGGATGGAGGGTGTCTTTGTGTCAGAGGTGGAGGCTAAGGTAGATGGCTTAAAAAGGAGGAGGATGATGGTCCTTCGTCATTCTTAGGAACTTGTGGGATTTTATAGTACTTGGCTTCCAATTTCTTGTAGTAGTAGAATGGTTTGGGGTTGGCATGGATCATTACCTCCTTATTTTGGTAAGTGAATTTGATACATTGATGATAGGTGGATGTGATAGATTACATCACATGGATCCATGGACACCCTAGGAGAATTTTATAGGGAAGCTCAAGGTCAAGGACTTGGAATGTGGTTTCCATAATGGTTGGCCCCACTTGGATGGGAAGTTGGATGGTGCCTTGCGAAACCCATTATTTATTATCATAAGCTTTGATAGTGACACCATTTCCTTTCTTAATAACATCTTCAGAGAATCCTAGATTCTTAATCAGATACAAGGTAAAAATATTGAGACCCATACCTCCATCCACTAAGAATCTTTTGACCTTGTTCTTGTGAACCAAGACCTCAAGATGTAGCATGGGATTATGAGATGGCTGCATTGGGGGTTCATTTTAGAAAATGTGAGAAAATGAGGTGTGGTGATATGTATAATCATAGGTTGGAATTCATTAGCATCAATGTCATTGGGCACGGTAGATGTGGAAAAAGCCTTCTCTAGGATATCTCTATGTGCAGGTGATACTTTTAGCAACTCCAAAATGGAGATTTGGGTGGAGTTTTCTTCAGTTGTTCCAAGATGCTATAGTCACCAGGTTGGATTTTGAAACTATAGGTGGTGCCCTAGGTTGTGGTGATGGTCCTTGGATAGTGACCTTACCTCTATGTGTGGTGACTCCACACTCTGCATTAGGCCCTTTGATATTGATGACTGATACAAACTCGTCTAATGATGCTACAAAATTATTGTATACATGGCTTACATTTGACTAATATGTTCCATTGCCATTTTCCTTTCCTTTGTTATGATAGGGAATTAGATTCATGTATATCTTTAAATCTTGGTTCCTTGCTTGTTGGTCAACAATTATATTCCCTTTATTAATGAGGTCTTGAATGAGGTTCTTTAATTTCATGCAACTAGCTATCATATGTCCCTCAATTTTGTGAAATCACAAAGGTGCTTCTCATTATACCATGGTGGTTTTACTTGAGGCTCTTGGTAATTCTCATAAATAGGGACGATGATGAGATTTTATTGCACTAACTTTTTCATGACAAATTTGATAGGTTCCCCCAAAGGTGTATATTTTTGTTTCTATGAGAAATTATTAATTGGGGGTGTTCCTCTTGAGCGTTTGTGTTGTTGAACATTTGATTTTTTTTGTTGTTGTCATGGTGTGTTTGCTTGTGGTGTGTTGTGTTGATAGGTGGGTTGTTGTATGTTGGGTTGTGGGTATGTTGGTTGGTGTGTGTTTTGTTTTGGAGGACTGATAACCACCTTGGTATTGACAACACCATCATTGGTAACATTTTTTTCTTTATCCCAAGTGTTGGGTTTGTCATTATAGCAAGTTGGTGGTTGATTATCTCTATATGTTGGTGTGTGCCCTTGTGCAATGAGGGCTCTCTCAATGTTGAGATCCTTAGGGATAAGTTTATCGTATGTTGTGACACATTTCATTTTCAATTGGAAGGAAAACTCTCCCTCAAGGTTAGAAATGATGGTTCTTATTTGTTGTTCTTTAGGCATAGACCATTTGCTTTTGTTGGCTCTATACCTCCATCACTATAGGAAGGTTGAAAATGATTCTCCTCTAGATTTTTGTAGGTCAGACAACAACTCCAATCTTACATCTATATCTGGGTTGAATGAGAAGTGATCTATAAATATATTTATGATGTGTTGGAACTTTTGGATTCCAAGAGGTAAATAGGAGAACTAGTCGATTACGGGGCCAACCAAGCTTCGTGGAAAGAGCCACATTATATAGGAATCATTTTATGCTACTTCCATGCATGACACATAAAAATATCTAATGTGGTCCTCATAATTTCCTTTTCCTCTGTATTTATCAAATTTGGCACCTCAAATCCTGGTGGGAATGGTACCATGGAAATGTTCCTATCAAAGAGATGGGGGCACAAATCTCGTTGGGTGTACGATCTTTTCATCTTTCCTGCTTGATTGTATTGTATTTGTTGTGAGAGTATTTTGACTTGTTAGGAAAGATCATCTTGTGGATTAGGTGGTGGAACATATGTGTTTTTAGGTGGTATGGTTGATGATTTGAAAGTGTTAAGTGGTGTGTGTGGGGAGTTGGATTTTTGCATAAATAGTGGGGTGGTGTATGCTCCTTGCTTGTTAGAACTCAAGGTATTTTGTTTTTTGTTCATGTAGGGTTGTTGGAAACCTTGTTGTTGTGCAAGTAATGTTTGTTGATACGCCCGTTGTTGTTGTGTTAGTAACACTTGTTTTTATTGTTGTTGTTGTGCCAATTGTTACATCCCCTTTATCATGAACATGTTTATGACAATGAATATATGGTCGTTATGTTAGTTGCAAGTAACTTCTTTTCATGGGAATGTGAAATTGTGGAAAAAATAATTGTTTATATGTCATAATTTCAAATGTGAATGATTTTCTTATATATGCTGGTGGTTTTCCTATTTCATGTGGAAATGAATGTGTTCATGAGATTATATTTAAAGATATATATATAAATGTTGAGAACGATCTAACCATAATTCTTGTCAGTGGATGCAAGATTGTCGACGTCATGAGAGAAAGGGAAATATCATCAGGGAGAGGACATGGTTAACAATGGATCAATTTTATCATCAAGCCTTGAGTCAATGTAAGATAGATATTGAATTCATAACCTTGGATATAAATCATTTAAATAAATTATATGAAAAATAAGTCAATTTATTTGTGCATCACCTTACCTCTTATGAAGTCTTAAAAAAATTTAGCCTTAGTGTACCATGAAAATTAATAATGTATATTTTTTAAATATTTAAGCCAATGATTATGGAAGCCTCAAGTTTGATGGGGGTGATATATTATGTTAATGATAATAAAATGCAATCTTTTTCTAGCCCGCCACCCAGTCCACCAAGAAAGTGGATGCCAAATCTTGGCATGTAGCTGTTTCATGTGGGGTGGCTCATTCAGTTCTTGTTCTCTTTTCTTCCCATCAAGTGGGGGATTCTTTTCATCCATCCTCTCTTGTCTCAACTTGGGGGGGGGGGCACTCTTTGCTCTCCCTCTCGGATCTTCTATCACTTTATGGAATCTTGTTATCATTCCTTACAGTGGGGGAGTGGGATTCTCCATTATTTCTGCTGGCTCTCACTTACCCATCACCGTATTTCACTTGGACACTCTTTCTCATTTGATCACTCTTCTTTCTCCATCATTATTCACTTGGCTATGTAGCTTTGATACAATTCAAACTGGAAGTAGAAGAACCTCTGTGGCAGCATTGTTTACTTGTAGACACCACCAACATTCTATCAGAAAACACTCAAACTTGGCTTAAGGGATCTATTATCAGCGCAAAAGGGAAGGAAATCATCTTGGTTCAATTCTAGGTTTTGTAGAATCCAAACTCGACCCTTGAAAACTACAGGAAAGTAATCATGATGATAATTGCATGTGTAACTCTGAATGAACTCCTATAGCTTTTTGTCTTTGAATTCGATGGGAATGGTTAGCTTACCCTCGGGTTTCTTAGTATGCTTGGCGTTATGGAGTTTTGTAAACAAATATATCTCATTCCTTTCTATCATGACATACTTGGCCAATGAATTTTGAATCAGGAAAAATTCTCTCTACTTGTTCAACCCATAAATACAGATTCATCGTTCTCTTGATGAAAACTCATTCAACATTGTTTGGTTGTTGGCCACATGTATTCAATCATTGGCTTGATGGATTTTTATCTTAATTTCTATCTCCTAATTTTATTTCAGTTTGTGATTCCTATGCTTATCTACTCCCATCTATATGTGTTGTTCTGATGGTTCTCTACTATATTTCCTACTGTGGTAAAATGGAAACTTATAGTCCTTGTCAATTAGAAAGAGATCTCTCTATTGAACCATGCCTTTGACTCCTTCTCTTGATACCCGAGTGCAACCTCTTTAAACTCTATTCAAATGTAGTTTAAGTCTTGTGCTTAAATCTTGTCCATGAGCCAAATTTTCTCTTTAACCATGTTTTCAAGTTATTTTAGTTTGAGCTGAGTCCATTAAATCTGATGAGTCTGTCAAGGAGGACAAGTCTTTTTCCTTATCTCTACATTTGTTAAAAGTAAGCAAATTATTCTTGAAAGAAGAGAAATGATAAGATTTTGAATGATGATGAAATTATCTTCAAGCCACTGTAACTCATGCTTGTCTTAGTCGAAACTCTTCTCTCTCCACTGTTCTATAATTTTGATGATTGAATATTGATTTACCCTGTTCATTCTAGGAATCTTGATGGTTTTTAATTGTGAAAGATCTGTAGGAACCTCACTATCGAACAAGACTCCTTATCTCTCCATATGAGTCTGAGAATAATATATTACAACTACTAAGATGTGGAAAGCTAAGAGCCTTGTGCCTTTTTCCATAAAATCATTAAGTATTCAACTTATAATTAAATTAAGAAGAGAGTAGTTTAGGAGCCTAGTCTCTCCCACTCTATGTTTACATAAGACATCAACTTAACTTTAAAATAAGAGAAAATATTTTGAATCTAGGTTCAATTTGAACCATTCAAAAATCATCTAAAGAACTTTATCTATCTGGTTAACCAAATTTTATCCTATCTAATTAGATGTTGGTTTAGTGCACTTTCTTTCTCACCGAGTCTATTAAGGGATATATAAGTGAGACTTGAAATCCTCTATGCCGAATGAATTTCTTTTAATATGTATGGAACATGAAGGTTAAGATATAACCTTGAATTAAGAGGAAATGATAATCAAACTTGACATTGTAATACTAAACTTTGAATCCTTATTGTTGAATAAGACTCCTTAATCTCTCCTCATGTATTTGAGAATAGCAGTTTATCATTACTTAGATGGGATAAGTTATGAGTTGAGTATCCTTCTTTGTATGAGCATTAAGAAATCAGCTGCCCTTATATATGAAGAAAGGTTATTGGAATCATGATAATATAATTTAAATCTTGAAACAAGCATTATCATTTTGAGCAAGGGTGAGAGTGCTGATGACACAGGAGTGCTAGTAATATTGGCACAGGAGTGCCAAAAATATTAAAAATCCTTGGCCAAGGTATGATTCCAGTTAGACATCGTTCAACTATCATGAACCAGATATACTTTTGGCTAGAATGATCCTTCTGATTAGGAGGTACCTATAGAGGAGGGATTAACCAGAGGTATGGGTTCATGACACCAGGCTCAGAATGGCATGATGATAATTTGATCCTTGTTGATTACCCTCGTGAAGGGTCAAGCTCATTAGTTGAAGAAACTCAAGAGACCAGTAGGTTTGGATGGGAGGTAAATCCCTTGATGATGTTTCTCTCTCTCAAAGATAAATTTTTTCAAGCAATTCAACATGATGAAATTCCAAATCGTATTCTTTTTCTCTCTTGTAATTGTAATCCCAGGTACATGCATTTGACAATTTAAGTTATTTTCAATGCTGAGATAAATTGTTATTTCCATTTTATTTAATTTTTCATATGTAAAAATCTGCATTTGATTAGTTAGATAGTTATTTGATTCAGTTTGCTAAAATGAAAGATCTGAATTAGTTAATGAATATAAAGAAGTTATTTCTTACCTTAGTTCATTAATTTGTTAAATGGGAACCCTAGATGGATTAGTTAGTTAGTTATTGTTGAATGAAACTTGGCAGTTAATTTTTCATTTCTTAAACCTTAGAATGACAACTATTACATTTGTTTCATAGTTGTAGTAATTTCTTGTTACTTTCTGAAAGCAAGGAAAAGTAGTTATTATCCTTCTATAATTTCTTGTTATATGATTACAGTTAATAGTTTTTCGTTCAGCTGAAAATGAAAAATAAAAAGTTAGTTGATGAATTGTTATGAAGTAACAACATCAAAATGTTTATCTTTCCATTCAAAATTAGCAAGGAAACCCTAGCAAGAAAACCAATTAGTTAACCTTCAGATAAAACTGGTAGTTGTTTTTTATTTTTAAACTATAGATCTAGTAGAATGTTACACCAATAGTGCTTGTTATTGTGCCTATTGTTGCACCGTTTGTTGTTGTTGAGCTATTAATGCTTGTTGTTGTGCTCGATGTTGTTGTAGGGCTTGTTGATAGTCTTGTTGGTGCAATTATTTCACATATGCTTGATGTTGTTCTTGCACTTCTTGTTGTTGTTGTTGTAGCAAGGCTTGTGCTTTTGCTTGTTCTTGTGTTGCTTGTTGTGCTTGCTATTGTTGCAAGGATTGAGCTTGTTCTGCTTGATATGATTACCACTATTGCAAGGCTTGAGCTTGTTCTTGTGCTTGTGCTGCTTGTTGTACTTGTATTTGTTGCAATGGTTTTTGGTAGGCTTGTTTTGTTGCTTGCAACATGATGCTATATTGATTTTCCACATTTAGATTTTGAGGTGGGGGTGGTGGATTTTGATGAGTGGTATGAGATGGTATTTTGAGGGGTTGTTGGGGTGGTTGTTGTGTGATGATAGGTTGGGTGATAGATGGTTGATTTGGATTTGATATGTTCAACCCTTGTGATATTTGACATTGGGATGCTTGAGATGTTTTTTCTATGATTAATGGTTGGGATATTTGATATGAGGCCACTTGGTGTTGCGATGTTAGTGGCATGTTTGGATTTGGATTGGGTGTGATGGATGAATTGATTTGATTTGTTTCATTTGGTGGATTGGTTTGATTTTTCATGTTTGGCAGATTGATTTGATTGGTTTGATTGTGGGTTTATGTGCTTGATGAAGTGATTTTTATTGCTAGACATTGGATCAATGAGGGTGATGGAGTTATGATAGGGACTAGTGTATATGTTTGTGATGAGTGCCCTTGTATGAGTGAAGATGAACCATCTAGGGTGTCCACCTATCCAACTATCCCCACTTGATCTTGTGGTACATTAGGGACATAACCTTGTGTATCTAGGGTATAGGATGGTGTGGCACACAAAGTGGATGTTGCGTTTGTGTCATGGAATATGAGTGGTACATATGGATGTTGGGGGTCTTGGGGGATGTTGGTGTTTGAAATACCCAAGATTGTGTTAGCTTCCAAGTTTTGGTTATTGAAGAGTGGGTGCCCTTGAAGTGATTGAAGTAATGAACTCCCCTTTGTGGTCATGGGTTGACTTGGTGCATTGATGATGATGGTTGGGAAATGAATTGGACCATGTTTTGAAATTATGGTGTGAAAGATGTTTGGGGAATGGTTCCCAAAGGTTGTTCAATGATAGTTATCACATCAAATGTAGAAGGAAGTTTAGCCCCTTATTTTTCCAAGTCCAACATGTATTGGGTGGGGTTTAATCTCATTACGGTGTTGACAAGTTTGTGGGTGTTTGGATCTTGTATTAGTTCAAGCAACTCATCATGGGTCATTTCTTGGAAATTGTTTGTAACATCCTCTACTTGAAATCCCCTCTCTTGATAATCACGAAGTGGTTGAGGTGGATTAGGTAGAGGATTTGTAGATGCTCTTGGGTCAAATTTAGTTTGGATTAGGTCACTCATAGTAGATGTTTCTTTTTTTTGTTCCATGTTCCTCTTGTGCTGTGATCTTGTTTGGACCATAAAATTGGGGATCAATCTTAGGAGTATATGTGATGTATTTGTTATTATTTTTGAATTCTTTGGTTGATCCAAATTTAGTTACAAAAATAACTTATAGGGTGTTTATAGGATCAATGGTGATGTTAAAGACGAAGGGGTGACTGATATGGGTGCTTGAACTTTATGCACTTTGGTCAATACGAGACTTAGGGTTTGATTTTGATGTTTTGATTTGATAATGAACTTGTGGATCCTAATATGGACATGTGATCCTCAGATAAACTTGTTCAAAGGATAGCTAATTTAGCTAGATGTATGAAAAATGATGCATTCCCACACACCTAGAAAAATACGGTGATTTTGATTTGATTTAATGATTTACCCAAGTCTAGAATATTTATGTTTCCAAGGCTCTAAAGCTTTTTGTGGGATAGAAATTATAAATGTTTTGGGATGGATGAAATTTTTGGTTTGATCCTAAATGAACCTAAAGGGACTTTCTTTACAAGACCAAGATAGTGAAGAACATGCTTTACCCCATGATCATTTCAAAACAAATGACTAATGTTTGCTTGGAAGACCATAAGACAAATGATTAAAAAACACATGTGTGGGGTTCAATTGATTTAATCTTGGTTAATGAATTTATTCTTTTACCATATCCACTAGTCTTGATTAAGTTTCGAACTAATTGTCTACAACTTTGAGCATTTTCATCTCACAAGGCTCAACATATGGAAATCAAGAGGCCAAAGCTATAGTTCCCTAGGTTTAATTTGGAATTGTGTGAATTAAGATATAAGTCCAAATATTTAGAAGCCTCTAAAGATAAAATATCCTTAGGGACAAGAAACAATATTGGGCCTTTTCAAAGGCATTCACACCAAATCTAAAGGGTTTGAAATCTCAATGATTGTTCAATGTTTTTTTTGTTGTTTTGGAACCAAGCAATGTGTTTTGATAGATCACAAAAGACAATATTTACATCCTAGAAAAGGTATGTATCTTTGACAATGGGATTACCTCATGCTCTGAAGAAATGATTTTACATGCAATTTATGGAGTGTAGAGGTATGTTAAGAATGAACTCTTAAAATCTATGCCTCAACAAAAATTTGGACTTGGTAAGTAACTTCTTGGAAGTAAATTCCAATGCACCATTCTCAAGGAACATTTTGAAAAACAAGGATGGCCACTACAACAAGGTTTTTAATGACAATATTGTGAACATCGTACATACACTACCATCCATTGGCCACTTAAGGCTCTTCAGCCATTCCCTTCCAAGTTCGAAAAGGGATTAGGTGCAGTATGTTGTCACCCGGTTGAAGCTACTCTCTTATGATTTTGTAGCCTTAAATATAGCTCACCAATAAAAGTGCTTCAAGACCTTGCTTATGAGTTCTCCATTACAAGATGTGTCTCATAGTAAGCCCTCTCTTAAGGGTTTCTGAAAAAGACTTTTTTGTAAATCAAGTGTGTTTCTCTTCACCCAAGATCACACAAAGTGAAAAGGGAGAGGATACACACTAAGGATTTACCAAGCAAGAGCACTCACACAAGTCACTTGTTCTTTTTAATCCTTCAAAGTAACGATTAATTCGTTTAAGCACTAGACTAGATGTGAAGTTGTTTTGTTCAATTTCAACCAAGATAGCAATGACTAGTAAGTGAGAGGTTCAATTTTAAACCAACTATGAAAACAACATTGTAATGGTTAATTTAAGAGCCCAATTGAAAACTAGTGTCCTAAAGTAGATGTCCTAAATCACTATTACAATGAGCATTTAATTCTTTTCAACTTTTAAGTCAATGCTTTTTGCTCCTTTGAAAAAAGCTTTGTTGAAAGAAAATGTGTCACTCTAGTGAAAAATAGCATTGCTTTGCAAGAAAAAAGGGAGCCCAAAGGTGTCAATATACACAAATGCATCACTATAATTAAAAAAAAAATAAAAAATTTAAAACACATAAGTGTCGCTATATCTAAAATCATAAAGCAGTTTTTAAAAATAGAATAGTGTTTCTATAAGCAAAGGTATCACTATAATGATCAAAGGTGTCGTTGAAACACTTATACATCACTATAGCCAAACCACGTGGCATTGTTGCATTCCAAAAACCTGCAAGTCATGGAAAAACTCAACAAAAGCATCAAACTTGATGTTTTAGGCCCTCCTTCTAGTGCCAAAACATGAATGCAACTTTGTACCTATGCTAAAAATGAAAAAACACACAAAGATTAGTCATATTAGCATATACAAATAACATTCCTTATGAAATACATGAACACAAAAGTATGAAAGATCAAATAGAACATGCATGAAAACCTATCTAAGTACTCCAAACCTTCATCCCATAAGGGATTAGTGCCAAATTGATGTGGAATATGGCCCTTTCCTAATCCCTTAGTGGAAAAGCTCCATGATTTGTGGATAAGTGTGGTGATTTTGATGCCAAATGGTGATAAATCTAAGCCAAAATGATGAAGGAAGCATGTAATTGTGGACGAAAATGTGTAGGATAACTTTGCATGAGATGATGGATCCATTCTTCATAAGAGAGACTTGTATTTATAGGACTCAATGGTTGGAAGAAGAGGTGAAATTGGGCAATATGGGACTAAAATGAGGATCAATAGCCTTGTGACAAGTGTCACAAGGCTAAGAGAAGCAAATAGGGATATGTGCCTCACACAAGTGTGTGCACATCTTGGGAAGAGAGATGTAAGAGGTAGTTAAGGCAAGGTGGTTTGTGTAAGAGGGGTGTAAGATGATATTTAAGGAATGTGGGTGAGAATGTAAGAAATAAGATGGTATGTAAGAGGCCATTTAAAGCCTTTTATAAGAGAAAGGTGGCTCTTGTAAGAGCATTAAAGGCCTTTATAAGAGGCTATTAATATTTGGGAGGGAATGTCAAATGGAGGAGTTATTGAGAGAATATTCCAAGAGAATATTCTCTTATGAGGAAAATAGGGTATTAATTAATTTAAGGAAATTAATTATTGGTGCAAGTGGGGTTAATAAGTCATAGTTTTATTTAACCTTGGTCGGGTTAAAAGCTAGAGAATTGGCCAATGAAGATTAGTAGATGGTTTAAGGTTAATTAATCCAAAATTAATTAATCTTAGGCGGGTTAGGGTTTTTAGAAGAATATGACATTTAATTAAATAATTAGATTTATTTAATCAAGTGAGAAGACATAGGGTTTTAATTGAATTATTTTCATTATTTAATTTAATGGGATGAAAAATTAGTAAGAGAGGGGTTAATTAATCCAATAAAATTAATTATTTGATTAATAGGAGAAAATGACGAGTTTAATGTGTTGGTTTCCCAAATCAACAAATATAGTAAATCCTAGAAGTAAGCCATATTTCATGCTCAGATTTAGTGTGTGATGTGGCTAGCGAACATGAAATGAGATTGTAACACATTTCCCCTGCACTTCCGGCTCTGTAGGACCTAGGGGGGTGACCATTTTAACAACACCTAAATATTTACACACACACTCAATAGGGTATTGCTTAACAAATAATGCTCTCATAAGAATATGCTAAGAAACATGAGATATCACTCAACATTAGCTAAGATATTGGGAAAATTTCATTAACTAGCATGGACAACATGGTAAATATCAATATCCTATAAAATAGGAACATGATAAATTGGTTTGTTTATAAAGTATGGTGATTCCTTCCAAGTTTTGCAAAAAAAGAAACCCACTAAGCCAGTGCCTTATCCATAATAGAGTCAAGATGAAAAAATCCCCTGATAACAACATAAACACTAATTCAATGGCTTTTAAAACATCACTACCTTACAATAGTTCAACCACTTAAGGATATACTGTCAATCTACTTTCAAATCCTTCCATAATAACAATGCTCTCAATGCTCAACGAATAGTTGAATTTAATTTATTCCTTGAATAAAAGCTATCAGCTAAAATCATTCATCACAACAAGTATGCAATGAAAATCTAAACAATCTTGGATTATATTGATTAAAAAATCATTGTATTACACCAAGGAGACATTGAAAATATGACATTCTTCATCTAAAACTGTAGATTGAATCTTCTTGAGATTATAAGGAAAACATATTACATCACTTTAATTTGAAATTTAAAGAGCAACCTAAAACCTACCAGAGTGACTTTGTACAAAAATTACACTTATTAAGAAACTGGAGAGAAAATTAACATCTCCCAGAATCCCTTTCAGCTGAGAAAAAAGAGAATAAGGAGAAGAAAAAACCATAAAACTACATCTTCAAGTGACACCTGGGTCCTTCATCCTCCCTTGATCTGTAATAGAAAAAATTCCTCATGATGACCCTCTCCATTATGCCTTGCAGTAGAAAAATTCTTTGTTTGTGAAAGAATAAAAGTCTTCATGAACCATTCATCATTTGCTTCATCATTTTGTAGAAAAAAATCTTGGTTGTAAAATCTCCATTTTCACCTGTGTAATTACCATTTAACTTTAACTACAACTTCAAGCTTTTATTTTTACTGTAGCTGAGAAAATTATTCTTTCACAGAGGATTTTACTCCTTTCATTTGTCTCTTTATTTTTTTTACCAGCAACAAATTACACTTTATTTCCCAACAAATAAAGCTTTTATTTTATCTTGAAGGATCAAGTTTTTCTTTATTGGGAAATAAAATAATTATCCATGAGTTTACAAATTTTAAAATGCCCAGCATTTTACAAAATTAAATTCATTTACTTATGAGGCTTTAACTTTATAACATCGAGCAATAAAATAATCTACCCATGCCTTGCATTTTACTTTTGCCTCAAACATTTCCTCTAAATAATTCCCACGGGCCCACGGCTTCCACATTCCAACATATTGTGCATCATAAATAAAATGAGAGAAATGAGAAACATAATAGTGATGCTCGATGAATATAATGCAGCCAAATTTTTCACGAAGGATTAAAATTCATTTAATCAGGCAAATAAAAAGAATACTCGTGAGCTTTATATTTCTCCTTATATTTAAAAATTTCCTTTTAAATAATTAAAAGGCTTCAAATCTTTTTACTGGGAAATTTCTATTCACCTCACCCCTCAAAATATTTCACTTAAAATGAAGAAATTTTAAGCAATACTATCGGGCCCACCATATTTATTTTACCCCAAGCACTCTCATATCACATCTCGGATAAAAAAGAGAGAGGAGATATTTATTAGTGATTAGCGATGGAGACAAAGTAGCTTCGCCCATCGCTAATAAAATGAGAAAATGCAAATCATAACAGAGATGGATGATATCATTGCACCATCGTTGATGTGAATGGGAAAAGTGAAATGAAATCATGATGAGCAATATTCCTCTTTTCCATCAGAATCCTTTGTTCTCTGTTCTACAGCTTCACGATGAAATTTAATCGGCAACAAGCAAATTCCTGCACCAATCAATATGCAGCTCTATCTTCATTCTCACAACCCTAAACACGCAAGAAAGCCACAACCAACAACAAGTTGCACATACATAATTTTTTCATGAAATTATTCTCAATGCTCAAAGAAAGTTCATAGTTGTAGAGGTTTTGGACCAAAACAAGAAATGCGTTGTCATTAGACTTGCAAAATTTGAAACTTTCTGGAACACCATTTTTGGCCCTGTCATGATAAAAAAATGATTAAATAGCTGATTATAACTTATCCTGGGAGCTTGAAACTGAGTAGACATGTAGACATTTGACCCAAGAATTTAGTGCAACAAACAACTTAGAAAAAATCATCATGAGGTGCAAGATATTAAATGCTAAAGTGGCTCACTCAGACATTTCTACAATTTCACCTATCAGAAACCAACTCGAGCACACCAAGTCACCTCCCTGAAAAAATTATCAAATCACTTTCTAGGAAACTGCCATTAGAAACACTAGATCATTTAGGTCCATTGAGTATGTTTGCAATAGGGATTTCCTTCAATCCATATTCATCACAAGATATTGAGGGTCAAAGTTGACCATCTTGAAGCATTTTGAAAATGCAGATGTAAAAAGTGAACAAACTGCATTTGCTTTTGATTTCTAAAAATATCAAATCTGATCATGAGGCTCTAAAACCATACTAGGGAACATATGAATGTGGGGAAAATTCAAGGTAACACTTTGTCATGATAGTCATCCAGCTGTGAAATATCAACTTGAATAGGAGGCCACTTCATAGGACAAAGAGTTTGCAAACAACAAAATAGTCCCAAAACCCTTCAGCTTTGCTTTTCGAAACCCTGTCAAAACTCATCATGGGAAGCTAAAAACTAACATGCATGTTCACATATGTCAACTGAATATTCTCACCAAGGGGTTTGTCATGAAAATTAATTGGCTCAGTATGACCTTCCAAAGTAGGTCACTTGGGCAGAATTTTCAGGTGCAATTCAAGGGTGCAGATCAAATCTTTTCAACATGGGCACTTCAAATTTTGTAGAATTTTGAAGGTTCCATCATAATTAAACAATATATATTATTTGATTAAAAATTTAGTCAGAGGTGATTTAGGATGAAATTATGTTAATAATCAGATTTAGATGCGTAATATCGATTAGGACTATTTAAGTGTCTGCAGTAATATATCCCCAAGTGGGTCCAATTGTCATGAAATGAGTAAAAATTATTCCTATCAAATTAATTTTTAAATATAGGATTGTGATGTGTGATAACCATCAATATTATTCTCTTGAGAGGATAAATGACTATAATTTAAAATTAAATTAAAAGGGTTCACAATTGTGCCATTAATTCTCCAAGTTTGTACGTAAGATTTATGTAAAAAGTGGAAAGATAATCAAACTATTAAATTTAAAATTTAAATACCATTCTAGATGAGAAAGGGTAAAAGGTATTATTTTATATTAGAAGAGGAAATTGTTGATTGCTATGGTATTTATTTCTACTTTGAGAAATTTTCAAGAACTCCATAATAATTAGTAATGGGTGAGTTATCTATTTTTTGAAAAATATCTATAATTAAAAATAGGCTAGGGTTTACATGGTTACATTGGTAAAAGACTTACAGTAATTCACCATCATTTCCCAATATACATTATGTTAGATATCTTATAATAATAAAAATGAGTTGTATCTTCTAAATTTGGTAGGGATTAGAGGAGTCTAGACCAATACTTGATAAACCAATTCCTTGGACTTGCCAAAAAAAATCCAAGCATCCATAGGGTTTTGGTATTTTCTTGGATAGGTTACAAGATAGGATTGAATTAATTACAGATGATATTATTATATAGTAACTAGGTGGGACTTGTTTGAATATTTAATAATTTTTTAAATAAATTGATCCCTCTTTCCAACATATGGAAATTTGACTTAGGAAAGTTTGGCAGTCCCAAATGTATTTGTAAATGATGACCTCATGCATGCTATATGTGGTAAGTATTATCTCAATTCAAGAATACTGAAAGGAAAGAGTGGAGATGTTATTTTTCCCTTCAATAAATAATTGATCAAGAAGGTCTTTGGCCTCAACCTATGGTAAAATACATTTTTTGTAAGTATTATCCCAATTCAAGAATACTGAAAGGAAAGAGTGGAGATGTTATTTTTCCCTTCAATAAATAATTGATCAAGAAGGTCTTTGACCTCAACCTATGGTCAAATACATTTTTTGTAAGAGCTATGCAAACAATATAGAAAGGATATGAGAAACTACAAATTTAAGTGGTTATTGAACCATAGACTAAAGGGCACAAGTAGAACATTTTCAATTCTTATAAAAGAGATAGAGCCTTTTAGTGTTGATATATTTGAAGAGTATTTTAGGATTAATTACATATATTTGTGTCAATATTTAGGGATAGATTATAAGGTGTAGATGGCTTTGGACATGATGATGGCTATTGATATTCAACATGGGTATGTTAATAGGTTGTTTTTATTTTTCCTCATTTCTATTGGATAAAATTCATATATCTTGAAAAAATATATAAAATATTGGTGAATATTCTATTTTTTTGGATTTACAAAAAAAAAAAATTAGTGGATCTATCATTTTTTTTGAAAAAGTATTAATTTTTTGACAATTTTTGTAACTCACTAAAAATTTGTAGAAAATATTGGCGAATCTTGATGAAAATAGGAAAATTAATTAATTGCCATGGAAAATCCTTCCTTTAAAAAAATAAATTCTATAGAAAAGTAAGGGCCTTAGGGCAGTAGTGATTGACTAGTAAGGTATAGTGTTCATGTCTATAATTCCTCAATGCCTTAATATTTTAAATCAACCATAAGTTAGTTTTCACCACCATTGTTTTTATTCATAATCTAATGGTTTGGGTTCTATTCCAGGCCCCATGGGTATTGGTGCTCTACGTGTACATTTTGGCCCATGAAATTTAACCCTATACTATAAATATTCAATTACCCAAATAAAATTTTAGGCTCAATGTGAATTGGAGTTTTGTGGGTAAATTTTACCCCATGGAATACAACCCCTATTGGGTCCCAAAATTGCAGATTACAAACCTTAAGAGTATGCTAGGCTCTATGCTCAGGTTTAACAATGTTTTGGCCAATGAACGGTGCTAAAATGTATGGTTAGGATTCCTTGCTCTTTAGGTTGTGCTAGACCTAAGTGGGTGTACCTTTGATAATTAAGCAGATTATGAATTTAGAGGTTTTATGTATTTTCCATTTTTTTCAATTAAATCATCCTCTAGTAATCTATTCCACAACATGTAAATATGAAATAGATACTAGAATAACAACTACTCCTACTCTAACATATGAGATTAAGGTGTATAAATCAGGATTTTATGAAGTGTTGTTTAATAACTGAACTGGATCAGTGCCTTTTATTGGCCAATGGAGTCAAGATGTATATGATATATGTGTCCTCCTTCTAGCTTAACTCAAATTTGTTTGGCACTTTCAGATGTTTATACCTTATATAAATGTGCAAGGTTGTTAGTTACTAGGATCTTCTTACTAATCCCAATGATATTTCCCCAAGTTACTGTGATTATTTGAGAGGATTTTAATTCTTGCTTGAAGGAAACTAATTAAGATGACTTATTTAAAAGGATTTTTAATTCTTGCAGAAACCAATTAAAATGAATCAAATAAAATGATTCTTAATTCTTTCTTGCAGAAACTAATCAAAATGAATCACATAGAGGCAACAAATGTTTCTTGATAAATCAGATATATCTTGATATAGTGATTTAAATAACAAGGAAATACCACTCTAGAGACAACAAGATAACATCTATAATTTAATATCAACAAATAATTGAACACCAAAATTTTGGCCCTAGATTATAATTTCTTCTCCATTAAATTGCTTCAAAGTATTTTATAGTTCATACTAGAAGTACTTCTTCAAAATGATCTTTCTATTATATTCTTCTATCTCTATCTACCTACTCGCTCTAGGTTTCCTTCTTATACAAAACGAAGGAAGCATACAAGCTTCAGACTGTTTCATTTTCAATTATTCATCCCATGCAACTCTTCATTACATTAATTATCCTTTGCAAAATTATTTTATTTTATCCTCGTGAAACTAATTTTAATGAATATAATAATCCTTCTGTTTCCAACAACTTCACGTTTATATTTATTCTTTGGTGGAAATGTTTCATTTTTTACTTGTATGCACTTTCACCCGACTAATAAAATATTCTTTGGGTAAAAATAATTTCCCACTCCACAATTTAATTTTCACTTAAGTCCCTCAAAATAATATTAAAATTTTCCTTTCCCATGAATAAATATTCACCATATCTTAATTGCAAAATATTTTATTTTGTGACTTCACTCCAACACTCATTCAAATTAAATTGTTTGTCGTGGACTTTGTGGGAATGTGAGGAGGATTTTGAGTTACCTCTCTCTCACACACCTTTTATTTCATGCTAGTGGTAAATTATATTTCCATAAAATAATTAAATGTTGTGATTTAATAAATTTTCCTTAAATACTCATCACATTTTAATGCAATAATATCTTATTTTATTTCTCCCACCACACTACCACATAATTTTTAGGTTTTGTGACTTGTCTCCCATAGTGATGCAGGAAAAGTATTTGAGTTACCACTCTCCACATACTCTTCAAGTTGTACCCATGATAAAATGGAAAAAATTGCATGTCTCCACCACAACACCGCACTATTTTTAGGGTTTACTGCTTTCTTTATGCAGTGATGTTAGAAAGCCATTTTCACACTTTGCAGATACTTCACAACTAGGCCAATGCATTTCCTAGAGAGATCCATGTTCAATTCCTCAGACCTAGCATGGGTAATGGTTGAATAGAGATCAATACCTACATATAAAGAATCAATCTCAATGGTTGTGTGAGTAGTAGATGAAAGGGTTCTCTTCACTCTCTCATACTATTAGGGTTAGAACAAATATATCTAATAGTTAAATACATATTTGATGAATACAATAGATAAATAAAACACAGAAAAATTATAGCAACAACAAGACAACAACAAGAATTTAACATGGTTCACCCAATATGGGCTACATCCACAAAACCACAACCATCCAATGATTTTATTAGCCAATGCAAAACACATTACAATCTCGTGAATAATGCCCTACTATAACTCCCATCCCAACCGCTTATTACAAGATTTTTAGAAGCTTCTAGAATTAGGGTCTTACAAAGTCAATTTTTATTTTGTTGGTGACAAAGTGAAAAATAAAAGAAATTTTTTTCTTGAGGGTTGCCACCCCTGAACCTCCACTTTTCAGGGGTTGTCACCCTCAAACCCCTGCCTAAGGTCCGGACCAGCCCTGGACCCTGGCGAGGATACATGAAGAGTGTACAGTATAACATGATCAGTCACAACATACCAACAATCTCCCATTTGGAGACTGATCAGGCTCCAAACCAAACAATCTCCCACTTGGAGACTGATCCTAGATGACATTGCTGCACTTACAACTCCCACTAGAAATAAGAACCTTGGACCCTACTGCTCTATTATAATTTTAACCATGAATACTAACTGAAGCTAAAGAGGATCTTAGCTTCTCCCTTGTCGCTTTGTAAACATATCCGCTGGATTTACATCTGTATGTATCTTTTCTAGCTTTACCTATCCATCCTTCAACACTGATCGAATGAAATGATATCTCAACTATATGTATTTGGTTTTAGAGTGCAAGGCTGAATTCTTTGCAAGATGTATAACACTCTAGTTTTCTGTAAACAAGTGATTTGAAACATGTTATTTTCCCAAGTCTTCTATGAAAATTTGTAGCCATATAATCTCCAATGTTGCCTCTGTTGCAACAACATACTCTTCCTCCATGGTGGATAAAGCAGCCACCTTTTGCAACTGATAAATCCAACTCACTATTGTCCCACCAACTATGAATACATAACTTGTGGTACTTTTCCTAGTATTTATATCTCCTACCAAATTTGAGTCAATATAGCCTTTTAAATCAGTATTAGAGCCCCCAAAACATAAAAATTTATTAGATGTATCTCTCAAGTACCCGAGAATCCATTTTACCACATTCCAATGCTCAACTCCAGGATGACTCATATACCTACTAACAACTTCTACATCATGTGCAATATCCCGTCTTATGCATACCATGGCATACATTAAACTACCTATAGTTGAAGCATATGGTACCTTGGACATTTTGTCTTCCTCCTCTTGTGTCTTTGGACACATATCCTTTGTCAATTTAACATGACTAGGCAAAGGTGTGTAGATAACTTTGGAATTCTCCATATGAAATCTCTGCAACACCTTATCAATATAATAATCCTAAGATAAAAACATTTTTTTGTTTTTCCTATCTCTTGTAATCTTCATACCAAGGATTTTTTTTGCTGCCCCCAAATCCTTTATAGAAAAATAATTTTCTAACTGATGTTTTAACTCCTTAATGTGAACCATGTTAGACCCCACTACAAGCATATCATCAACATATAAACATCATCATCTAACCTCTTAAAATAAACACAATGGTCTGAATTACACTGACTATAGACATGCTCAACCATTTTATTTTCACTTAACTCCCTCAAAATAATATTAAAATTTTCCTTTCCCATGAATAAATGTTCATCATATCTTAATTGAAAAATATTTTATTTTGTGACTTCATCGCAACATCGCATTCAAATTAAATTATTTTCCATGAACTGTGCGAGAATGCAGTGAGGATACATGAAGAGTGTACAGTATAGCATGATCAGTCACCACATACCAACACATATTGAATTCCCAATATTTGTAGATCCCTCACATTGCTAGAGACATCCTTCTTTCTCCTAAATTCTTGAACAAGATGATTAATCATCCTTTTGTCAAAATCCCCTCCACCCAAATGAGTATTGCACCAAGAATCTTTGTTGATGAACCCCAATCCTCCATGCATTTTCATCATTCATTGAGTATCATCTAGGGAATTTTATTTTCCTAGGATCAAGCTAAATAGTCCCCCAAGATTGAAGAGGTTCAAGAAGTATCATGAACGCCTACTCTCATAGCTAACATCTACTATACTCAAATCAATTCCATTTTGTAGCATAGACTAAAAATGTCGAGTTAATGTAAAAGGTATCTTTGTTGTTGGGTATGTATGAAACCAATTTGTATATGAGTTCTCAAAATTAATAGAATATGGTGAGCATTTTAGTTGTGTGGTATTAGGGATAAGGGCATCAATACCCTTTTCTATTTGCAACTACAACTCCAAGGACAATTGTTGTAGACATTCCATTGTTCTTATATTTCTTATGCTATATTGTCTACAAGAATACTCACTTTCTATGCCAAAAATTCCATTCATGGTTGATGCCTGCAAGTAACTTTCCATTAAATGCATTCAGATTGTATACAACACCTTTTGTTTCCTTCTTAGTACTAAGTTGGATTTTTCCATCTTCAATAGTGAAAATAAGAATTCAACCCTTGTTAGGTTCATTCTCCTCTGGCATAGCATATGCTAAGATACTCCACATGTAGAATCGATGTTTTTTCCTTTTCTTTAGTTCTCATATAATTTGGCATCAAAATTTTACTCATACTAATATGTTGTGAGTCATGGTTTGTGCATTCCTTTTCCTCTTTGAACAGTTTTCTCACCATGAAGTTGTACATATCTAGGAGATGAACACTCTCTTACCTGATAGATGTTTTGAGGATTGATGTATATTTCAACATCTAAATTTGAGTCAATATAAGAATCAATCATGCCATATGATGCCTGATGACCATTTCCTAATATTAATTCGACTTTATCTTCAAAAAATGAATGTGTCAATACCTTAGTATTAGTGCCACAATCTAAATATTTCCTAATAGTAGCACCACCCTTTGTCTTGAAAAAATCATCAATATAGAATACCCCTACCCTATCTTCATTTTTTTAGCATGCTTCGTTTATTAGAAACATTTGTACTTCTATCAAACAACAATCTACGAGCAAGTTTTTCCCTGTAGAACTTTCCAAATGCATCTTTAATTGTAACGTGTTTAATAATTTTCACCACATTTTGAAGTGCATTTTCTATCTCATCATCATTTAATAAAAATATAGCACTTTCTCCACCTTCATTCGATTCACTAATGAATCTACTTTGCTAGGAAAAATCAAGTGAAGAACATAACTATCATTATGAAGAGCTACTTGTGTGGAAGGTGTGATTTTTGTTATATCAATACTCTTGTCAGTATCAACTACATATTTTCCTTCTGAATCTCTCACAACTACCATACTGGTAATTGATCTATACTCTTAAAGCTTCTCCTCAAGTACTCATCAGTGGTTGATTCTTATCTTTTCCATTTGCTTGCTCACATTCCTGATTTCTCATAAATGGGTCAACAAATACTTGTTTTCCAAAATCATTCCATTCAGTTTACCTATTGCATTCTATGCTACATCATCTTTTTCAAATTGCACAAATCTTTTAGAATACCTTGATGCATCCATTGGATGTTAAAGTATATTAGATTTCTCCCATGAAGCATCTTTCATTCTTACATTGTTCCTTAATTTGCATTTGTCTAGTGGCCAAGATGTGCTCTGGTACCAACATCAAATTTTCTTCTCCATTAAAGGTAGGCAATGATAGCAAATTTTTTTACCTATTGCACCTTTAAAACTATATATATATAGAAAGTATTGTATCTTGGCACTGATGGGTAACTCCAATATATCATTTGAATCATTTCCACTTTCTTCCAGGGGAATTTTTAATCTTAAGATTAATCTTTGGACCATAAAATGCACCTCCAACTTTTTCAATAGAATAATCCCAACCCTTGTCTTGAAGAGCATCTTTTAAAGAAAAATCCATTTTCTCCCAAATATCATCACTACCCATTGCTTTCTTAGGCTTTGTAGATAAGTTGACTTCGTAATACTTAAAATCCAATTGAGACAATATATATTTTACAATAGGTTTTATTTATTCCTTGATTTGGATAGACAAATAGAAGGTATGTGCATCGTCCTGAGTGAAACCTCTTAGATGAAAAGACCATGCAAGATTCCATACATCTTGCACTGTGACCAAAATAAGTTAAGTAGCCTCCAAAATCACCCTGGAAAAATGATCAAACACTCTCTTGGAGCCATGAGAATGCATCGACATGTTGATTAGTGCTATGAGGGAATGGTTGTCAAATGGATTTGCATGAAGTCATTAGGATTGCAAAATATTAACAATCAAAGTAGCTCACCCAGTTATTTTTGAAACTGCACCTATCAAAAACCAACTGGAACTCACCAAATTACCACTTTGAAAATCTATCAGATCTCTTCTTGGGAAGCTACCACTTGGGGGATTAGTTCATTTGAGTCCAATGAACATGTGTACAAAAGGGATTCTCACCAATCCATTTCCTTCACAAAATATTAAAGGCCAAATTTGACCCCTTTGAAACTTTTTGGAAATGCAATCATCAAAACTGTTAAAACTCCACTTGCTTTTGATTTTAGAATTATAAAACAAGATGCCAAGGCTTTGAAATGGACATGGGAGCACATTAAAATGGGGAAAATATGAAGAAATAATTGTTTTATCATGAAAATCACCCAACTCATAAATAGTAGTCTTCAAAGTTGACCTCCCTAGCAAATTTAATAATATGCAGACAACAAACTCTTCTAGAATCCTCCAACTTCATGCTTCAAAATGTTTCCAAATTTGATCATAGGAGGCTGAAATTGAACATACACACTAACATATGGTAGATGAATATGATTTCCAAGTGATTTTGTGTAAAATTAAATAGTTTTAGAGTTATGATCTTCCAAAGTAGGCTATAGGGGCGGATCTCACAAATGTTTTTCTGAGTGCTATAATAAATTTTCTCATCATTGGAACTTCAAATTTTGCAAAAATTTGAAGGTTCAAACAACCCCAACAATTATTTACAAATAAAATCAATGGTGGTGATAAAATATTGGTGATATTACCCTAAAGTAACCAATAATAATATAATAATATTGACAAATTAATTTCATTTTCAACTATAACTTATAAAAAATTATGCAAATATGATCTAAATAGGTATCAAATATTATGGATTTTTTTTGAGTTTAAAAGTTTAATAAAATTATTTGTATAGAAATTCAAATAGGACTAAAATAAGATTTTCTAAAAATATGGCAATTCAAGTTGCCTTACAAGTTTACAACTTGTACTATTAGCCTATTGGTGAATATTTGCCACTAATAAATAATTGACAAGGAATTAGTGTCCCTCAAGGATAATAAGAGGATTTCATCTTTCAAATGGTATTACTTTTTGTTCCATATTTTATTATTTTTAGGAATGAATAATTGAAATCATTCTATCAAGGTTAAATATCCATCATTGGATGAAAATCCTAGAGTCCTAAATTCAAGGAAAAACATATATATGGGATGCTCACTATCATAATTCAGATTACTATATTTTTTAGCTTCATTTTGTGCATATAATTTTTGATGTTAGGGTATAAGTGAAAAAAAATATCTAATACATTATTAAGTTCCCAAGTTGTGGTAATTTAGATATTAAGGCTACTTTTTAGCATAACTAGGGTGATTATTTTTATCATTAATACTAAACAATAATTAGAATATATGGTGCTTGTGAGGAAGCTAAGGTAGTGGAACAACTTCCTACACTAATCTTGAGAGGAGGATAATGCAAAAATTTACAGATATTTTCAATAGTTACAAAAATTTAACCAAAAATAAACATAAATATCATGTATACCACAACATAGTGATTTATGTGGGGAAAACCCTTTCGGGAGAAAAACTCCACGCTCCAAAATTTTCCCAATATATTATTTAGAAATCATGAAGATTACAATATACTTGCAGAGCAAGCTTCTCACAAGAGTATCACCAACCAGAGATCTAGAGGAAACATGACTGTTACTAAACTCTCAAAATACATCATAATACACAACTGTAATTCAACACCCTCATAAAATAGGGTTGCATTATAGGGAAATTAAAGAAAAAATAATATCTACTATTAGATTTGAGACCTAATGATGAATGGCCCAAATTTACAATAATAAAATATACATAAAATTTGGCTTTCAGGGGCATTGCCTGAGCCAGGGTGCATGACCTCGAACCCCCCTATTAGGCGATAATCTCCCTGGACCCCTCTCAGGGGGGGTACCCACCTATTGAATGCATAATACAACTGAGGGGGGGTGAATCTGTTGCATATCAAAACATCAAAACCCTAATTAATATTAAGATCCTCATCAACTTTAATAACCTTTAATCTATTAAAGTGATTTATCATGAAGGAAAATAACAAAAACTAAAACACATCAACACTATGCACAATAGAACACCAGATTTATATGGAAAACCCAAGAAGGGAAAGATCATAGTTTGGATTATCTTACAGTATAAAGTAATCACAAAATTGAATACAATAGGCTCATTGCTCGAGGGTTCACTACCCAAAAGAAAGAAGGGATCACTACTAGATTTTAGAAATGAAGAAAAGAAGAATGTTACAGTGAGAAATACATCTCAATATAACTAAAAAATCCACCACAATATTACCAACACATCTACAACCTTTTTGAAGATTGTATACACCTTTTGCTCACTACTTCCAGTAGTCTAACTCATTGAAGATCACAATAAAATTCACAAATTCATACTTCAGAGCTCTATAATTCACATCCCACACCTTACACACTCATCCTCCATCAACACCACTTATTTATACCTTCTTCAAAGTTGAAAACATTCTCCAAGGTCGGATATACACTTCAACCATGAAAATTCAAATTAGGTTGGTACTAAAACATTCCTGCGATGAAAAGGAATGAAGGAGGACCACATCACACCTTAATTTGGTCCTAAATCCACTCAAACATGCCATGCCACACTTCCACAATCACCGAAGAAAACACATAGTTAGTGTAAACACCAAAGGTTGGTCAAAATTGTCTAAACACCATAAAAAATTTAAGTACATGCTTCATTTGATCCAAAAAAAATTGAAAACAACAAATATCACTTGAACACAATCTAGAATATTCCACAAACACCCTAAAATCCAACAAATTGCTTTGCAACAATTTTCACCTGAACAACAAACTCATCCTATACACCTAGATAATATTCCACACACTATAGCTTAGGAAATCAACTTGCAAAGCACCAAACCATGAAAAAATTCAACTAAAGGTAGATATGAACTTTATTAATACACTTCCAGAACCACAAGAATGGAAACCAAACTATG
Source organism: Sequoia sempervirens (assembly GCA_007258455.2). Taxonomy (NCBI): domain Eukaryota; kingdom Viridiplantae; phylum Streptophyta; class Pinopsida; order Cupressales; family Cupressaceae; genus Sequoia; species Sequoia sempervirens. The sequence continues at coordinate 647,262,951 of VDFB02271358.1, forward strand.
TTGAAATGCAGAGAAAAACCATTTCTCCCAGACACCACTGCAACATAGTTCACACACTAGTGAACAAAACATTCTCTGTACAACAATCCATAATAAGAAACTCTAGATATAACACCTATGAACACCTCTGGTCAACATATTTGAGCCACACAATTAGATCTTCAACATAGAATAAATGTGGAAAAAAACCAGAACACTACTCTGTATGCCAAAACACCTCTACAACAACATTGTTTCCTCTTTTATTCAAATTTTCTCAAAAGTAATTGGAAACCAAGCACTAGAAACACATTCTCATCATCTTCACCACTTATTATCACCAAACCAACTACAACATAGCTCCTCAACCAAAAAACATTTACAAATTTAAGCTTATCAAGGCAACACTAGAGGTTGACACTAGTAACACTTACTAATGACAACATAATGAAACTAATCAAAGCAACATCACAAATTTTCAATCATCACCAATTGACATCAATGGCAACACAAACATACAAACATAAGCCAGTTGATATTGATGACAACACCAACTACACATAATTGCAACAATCTCCCCCTTTTTCATTGATGGCAAAACATGATGTAAGAAACCATCAACAATAACATAACAACTTTGATCATCAACATACTTCATACCAACTATTTTTTCTTCTTTTACTTTCTCTCCCCCTTAGCTTACTACTCTCCCTTTCTCAACTAACTCTTTCCTTTTTCACATTATTCTCTCTCCCCCTTTGACATCATTGGCAAAGGGAAACACATTTGCATCACTTTCCCCCTTTGACATTAATCATACTTGTACCTACTCACAACTACTCTGCAACATCTTTTCCTTCTTACTACTTTTCATACTCCCCCTTAGGAGCACATAAATAACTATACCAACCAAAAAGAACTACACATATCCTTTGACACAGTTGATAAAGGAAAAAACCAACCTACACCAATACTTACTCCCCCTTACCACAACAACCAACAATGCCTCTACCTACTCCCCCTGAGAGGTGGCCTCCAACATCAGTCCAAAACAAAGAATGAATCTTGAAATCCATTGGACTGTTGCATATCCTTATGCATCTAGTTCAAAGAAGGAGGGGTAATAACCCCTAAATTTTCATGGAGATACTCAAAATTATCCTTAGGAAGATCTTTAGTAAATATATCAGCAACTTGATCCTTTGTAGGCACATATACTCAAGCTTCACCTCATTCTTTGCAAGCTTCTCTCACAAAAACTGATACCATATTGAGATATGTTTTTTCCTTGAGTGCATCACTAGATTCTTTGAAATGTTAATAGCACTTGTATTATCACAAAAGATAGAAATTGGTTCATCATTTATACAACTCTGATATCCTTCAAGGTTTTCCTCATTTGCAACACCTATATGCAACAAGATGTTGTTGCAATATATTTTGCCTCTATAATAGATAAAGACATTAAATCTTGCTTAGATAAGACACCAATTTTCATCCAAAAAATAATGCAAAACCACTTGTACTTTTCCTATTATCCACACAACCAACCCAATTTGCATCTATGTAAGCACTCAAACAAAAAATAGTATCCTTTGGATACCACAAACCATGTTTCAGAGTTCCTTTCAAGTATTTGAATATCCTCTTCTTTGCTGCAACATGTGACTCTCTAAGATCTTCTTAAAATATAGCCACAAGATAAACTACATGCATGATGTTCAATCTAATATCAATTAGGTATAATAGTCCTTGAATAATTGATCTATACTTGCTCTGATCAACCTTAGGAGATTCATCATTCTTACTCAGCTTGCAACTAGTAACCATAGGAGTACATACCAATTTAGAATCTTCCATTCCAAACTTCTTTGACATTTCCCTGATATACTTTGATTGTGAAATGAATATACCTTTTTCTATCTGATTGATTTGCAATCTAAGGAAGAGATTCATGTCCCCAAACATAGACATCTCAAACTCTTTCTGCATCTCTTCTACTAATTTCTTACACACAACTTCATTTCATCCAAAAATTATATCATCAACATATACAACCACAATCAAGATATGATATTTTTCAACTTTGAAATAAATATCACTATCTATGGTACCATTATTGAATCCATGTTGTATCAAGTACCTATCCAACCTTGCATACCAAGCTCTAGAGGATTTATTTAATCCATATAATGTTTTCTTCAATCTGCAAACCATATCTGGTTTGTCTGATAACTAAAATACTTTTGGTTGTTCAATGTATAGTTCTTCTTCCAACTCACCATTCAAGAAAGTAGACTTCACATCCATTTGATAAACCTTGACATCCTCATGTTCAATAAAATAAAAAGACATCTTGATAGCTTCCATTCTTTCCACCAAAGAAAATGCTTCCTTAAAATCTATTCCTTCTACTTGTGAGTAACATTTACACACAAGCCTTTCCTTATTTCTTACCACTTCTCCATTCTCATTCAGTTTGTTCTAGAATACCCACTTAGTGCCAATTACATTCTTGTTTTTTGGTCTTGGGAAAAGTTACCAAGTCTGATTCCTCTCAATCTGCATTAGTTCCTCTTCCATAGCCTTGATCTAGTATTCCTCTTTGCATGCTTCAATCACTGTTTTAGGTTTAACTTTAGAAAGTAAACATAGATTTACCTTTTCTTTTGTCACCAATAATTTGATCTTTAGAATGATTCT
>VDFB02271358.1:647265732-647303717 GCA_007258455.2 Sequoia sempervirens
GAAACTATCTACAAGGTCCTCCTAAGGTCTCAAAGAGCAATTTTCCAAAATGCTATTAAAAGTATAGATGCCTTGTTGGCACCATTTCTTGGTTGAGCAACCTTGGAGGAGAGTGAGGGGTTTGCTATTATGGTAAAGATTCAACCAAGGAGAGCTGAAGGTGTGACACCTGGCCCCACTGCTGAGAACAATACTGGCTGACTTGTACTGAACTTTATGCTTAATAGCCTCCCAAGATTTCCAAAGGATTTTGAAAACTACAGATCCATACGGGGTCATGGGATAGTCACACATGAGGATATCACTCAAAGGAATCAACTTCTAGGCTTTAGCATGCTTCAGAACCATAGCTTTGATGTTATTGTGCACCAAAACCTTTTAAGGATCATTGCCATCAAGAGCCTTTACAATCCATTTTGCAACTAGGGCAAGACCCTGAATCTTCAAATCCTTGAGGACAAGGCCCCCAAAATATTTTGGGAGGTAGCACCATTCCCATCCAACAACATGCTTCTTCCTTTTGCCCCTCCCATCCGACCACAAAAATTTTATTTTCCTCTTTTGAATTTCATTGACCTAGTAGCTACAAAACACCTAAGTCGAAGCAAAGTAAATACTATAGGCTAAAAATATTTTTTCATAGATGTGCAATCTTCCAGCAAGGGACAAATATTGCTTGTTCCATTTGTTCAACTTCCTTTCAATTTTTTCTTTTAACTAGTCCCACATGTCTTTTAGATTGGGGTTGATAGCAAATAGAATCCCTAGATATCTCACCTATAATGTAGGGCCTCCCCAATTGAAACCAAATTATTTTAACCACTCGAGAGGGGAGTTCTCCCAGCCAAGGACAATATTTTTGGATTTAGAAATTTTAGCTCCCGAGGGCTTGCCAAAAAGCTCAAGCTTCTCCATCAGCGAGGAGAAGTTTTTTTTCTCCAGCTCTGGGAAGAGGATTGTGTCATCAACAAAGTGGATGTTTAGATGCTTAGTGTTGTCAGGTAGCTTAACACACCTGATTTTCTGGGAGATAGAGTGATCTCTTAACATGTAGTATAAGGCATCTGACGCAATGAAAAATAGAGTTGATGCTAAAGGACACCCTTGACGAATTGACCTTTCCAACAAGATTTCATCTGAGAGGGACCCATTAATATCCACCTGCATAGATGCATCTCTCAGAAGGACCTTAGTCATTTCACAAAACCTCTTAGGGAAGCCAAAGGCCTACATTGCGGTGATCAAGAATTGCCACTCAACCCTGTCATAGGATTTTTCAAAGTCTAATAGTACCATTGCAACATTTTGATTGGATTCCTTTTCCCATTGCATTGATTCCTAGCCTATTATTAAGTTCTCTAGACCTACCTTTTATGAACCCAGTTTGGGTGTTGGAAATAAACCTTGGAAATATTTTGACAAGCCTTGAAGCCAAAACTTTGGCTAAGATCTTATAAGAGACGTTCAAGAGTGTGATTGGTCTCCAATTTTTCACAAGGGTTTTGTCCCCCCCTTGGGGAGGAGTTTGATTATACCTTTGTTAATTTTCTTACCCAAGGAACCTTTGCTTAATACTTCCTCATAAACTTGTGCAAGGTCATTTGCCACCCAGTTCGAGAAGCATTTGTAAAACTCAATGGGCAAACCATCACAACCAGGAGATTTATCATTGCTCATAGCTATGGTAACCACCCTGATTTCATCTTTGGTCACTTTCTCTGAGAGTTTGGTAGATTCTTCCTCAGATATCCTTTTTGGGATTAGTTTTCTTAGGATCTCTCTCACTCTTTGGTTGTCATCGGTGCCCCCTTCCAAGGTGAAGAGATCTTTAAAGAAGGATTGAAAATATTTCATAATTTCCCCTTGGGAGGAGAGTAATCTTTCACCATCCCATATTTGATCAATACGTTGTCTATTTTTTTTCTCTTCAAGGAAGTTGAATTTTTTTTGGAGCCTTTGTCCCCTGCATTAAACCAATTTAATTTTTCTTTGGTCCTTTTCCCATTTATTTTGTGAGCCTGAATCCTTCTGAAACCATATTTGGCTTTTATGAGTGTTGCCTCAAGTAACTCATTTCTAGGGTCCTATTGCGCCTTGGATTCAGCCAGGGCTAGATCCTCTTGTAGCTTGTTCTCCTCCCTTCTCATGTCTGGGGCCTTCTTTTTTCCAATCGTTTGGAAGAGTTTTCTATAGCCTTCAACATTGGTGTTCCATTTTTCAATGGTGGAGGCCTCTTTGAGCAACCATTTATTAATTTCTCCGAGGGAGGCAACAATGTCCCTGCAATCACTGTCCTTAAGAAGATAGGTGTTAAGCAAGAACATCTCCTTTTTGTTTTCCCTTGGGTCTTCACCCTAGTTGATGGCAAGGGAAGCCACAATAGGGTGGTGATTAGATACCGTATAGGGGTGAACAAAGAATTTTACCCCCTTTCCATCCAGGATGAAGTTGAAAGCATTTTTGTTAGCATATAACATGTATAGTATACAATATATCTTGTTTCTACCTTTTTGGGAATTACACCAGGTATACTAGATTCCTTTGTAATTTTTTTTCCCCAATTTCATCAAATCCATTAGCTAAAATTTAGATTTTAGCCTATTCTAGAAAAAATTCTCATTTCCTTTCCAAGTCATATATATGCCACCCCATTTATCTTATGCATGTTCTACCATGTTAAAGTCCCTACCAAGAATCCAGGCGACATCATGAAGGGTGGCGAGCAATTTCCAGAGATTAATCTTGTCTTTGTGATCATTGGAGGCATAAACTTTGCAAACTCCAAAATCAACATTCTTAGCTTTCAATGTGACCCACACAACCCTGTTATAGGGAGATGTGTTGTGGGCAGTGATAGATTGAGACTAGTGATTGGAAATCAAAATTGTTGCACCCCATTTTCCCCTATCATGTGTAGTGGAGAAGTAGGTGGAGTTGTTCTAGATGAATCTAAGATTGGTCTCTAGGGTAAAGCCAGTGGCTTTGGTCTCTTGAAGAAACACAAAATCTTTATTTTTTTGCATGTTAAGAAACCTTCTGATGATGTATTTCCTATTAGGTGACTCTAGTCCCCTGATGTTCCAAGATATACAATTAATGTTCATTTTCCATGATCATAGGTGATTCACCCTCGTCAAATCTGAATTTCTCAAAACATTTTGGTAGTTTGTCTTCTACCTTTTGTCTTTTAGGTGTGGGTGATCGAATGACCCCACTATTCTTCCTTCTCTTATGGGTTTGTTTAGTGATTGCCCCTCCCTTTCCTATTTTCACTAGAATGGAGTTCTTTCTTGGCCTCCTAGGCCCCTTTTCTAGTTTTTCCAACTCGGTGACATCCTCATTTGTTGGGGATCCCATAGCCCCACCCATATCTTTCAGATCCAAGCCTTCCTTTGGAGTTGGGGAAGCTTCATGAGGGGCAGTGCTAGGAGTTCCATCCTTCTGGAGAAGATTAGAGCCATCTTCTGGCTTAGGAATTGCATATAGTGTGGGTCTAGTCAGGAGCAGTGGAGGGTCTCTGCACCAAAGGTGCCCCAACCCGACCACTGGAACCACCAAAGGGAGCCTTTAGGTTAGTAGAGCTTTCAGGAGGTGGATGGAGCACACCAGATTTGTCCTTAATTTCACCTAATGAGCTCTCGAGGAGAGGCGAAGCCAGGGAGGGGGAAGCCATTGGAGAGGGGGGTCTCAGGGTCCTACCCACATCCACACATGCATAAATAACTAATCCGAAGGATGCAACATTGAAATCACATTGGTTTTTTCCTTTTTTAATATTTTCCATGGTTGTTCTAGGGCTTCTGGTGGGGATGTCAAAGTCTTCTTGAATCCTCGACCTAATTTGCCTCAAGTGATTGTTGGGCATTCAAATTTTCTAGCATAGATGAGGAGTTGGGGAAAGCAGACTCACAGGGATTGATAGCTTGGTTAGGATCAAAGAAGGGTAATGATTCACTATTTAAGATTCTACTTTCATCTTCTAGAGAAAGTGCTTCGAAAGAGTTTCTAGTCTCAACCAAGTCTGACTCGGGTGTGGCATGACGAGGTTCATCAACCTCACAGGTTTGCATAGTGTTTAATTCCATCAATTCACCATTATCAACGTAGGGGGGAACCTCCTATGTCCCCTCCATGGACGTGGGGTTGTCGGTGGGAGGCTACGAGCTAGAAGAAACAGTGTTTTCACCCGTCATTGGTTCCCTGGGTGGGGTCAAGTCAGCGCCTGACTTAGGCTTGTTATTTGGTGGAGGGCCCTTGCTATTTTGAATAATCGGGAAACTTTTCCTAAGGTTCCCCTCCCATCTACACATAAAACAAGAATTGACACCACCTAGGAAAACCAACGGGAGGAGAAGACCATTTTTTCATCATGGATTTTCAAGCAGTTAGGGGTTTCAATACTAGGGGTGAGGGAGACCAAAATGTTGGCATCAAGGCTAGGAAAGGACACTTTGGTCTTGTCGACCCTAATAACCCTCCTAAAAGGTTCAATAATTTGGGGAAGAATTCTCCAGAATTTAGGAGGAAAGTCCTTAATAATTATCCATTTGGGTGAGGGGAGAACTAATAGTTCTTCAGCTATGGCCGAGGGTTCCCATGGGAGGGCTCGAAAAAACACATTTTCCTATAGTCTAGAAGGGTCTTTCTAGAACCTTTTTCTACATATCATGCATTTTGAAGAAGATGACAAATAAACCTTTTTTTATTAATTTGTAGTAAGTTAATTAAACACCAATTTTTTTTAACCAGACATTAGAGAACCATGAATCTATGTATTTTCTTGCAGGAAATTTATTGACATCTGTTGCAACTAGAAAAATGACAAATTATTTTAGTTTAAGCCTTTCATTTGCTATGGTTTCTTTTAATATGGAGTTGGGAAACAAGTGTAAATCATAGAGAACAGAAGAATCCTTATCTCCCCTTTCGCCCTCACCACTGAGTACCTGTTTCGTGGAGAACTTGGAGCCTTCAGGAGCAATGAACCCTAGGTCGGTGACAACAACACTGAATATTTTGGATGGAACAACCGGAGAACTGGAGTCGCCTGCCATATTAGAATGGGTGGGGGGGCATACCCCCTCCATTAAAAGAGAAAAACCAGAAAATGTAGTACACAGAAGGAGGTCCTTGATAAACAAAACCAGAAAGTCGATGACAAGAGAACAAAACAGGGCACATAAAGAAAATAAAAGAGAGGATAAACAAAGGAAACAAGGATCTTCAAGAGAAACAAACTTGGGTGGGGGAGGGCATGGCCTCCCCCACAGCCATTGATCATCGACACAAATCCCCACACCTTTACAAAAAGAACTAGTTGCAGACGTCTTTCCGGTTTAGAATAGACTTTTTTCCACCTAAGGGAATTTATTGATCTTTAACTGAATATTTTTATTACCAAATATAGTTTTCTTACCATCCATTTTTTTTTTAAATGTTAAAAATCAATTTCTTAGTTATGATATCATCAAGGAAATTAAAAAAATTAAACAAGTCATCATCATCAATAAATACCTACGAGTGATGGATGTTATTTGAAATTGAGGATCTCATTAGTATTTGAACCCTTAAAATACTTTCCAAGGAAATATCCTCTAACCTAATATCTATATTGGCTAAGAATTCTATCATTACATTATTTTCTCTCACCCTAGTTAACAAAGAAGGAAACAAACAATTCAATTTTCTCCAAAGTAGTTTTAAATACAATTTTAATCTTTTATTTAAGAAGCATATCTTCCTCTAATGTGGGAGGTGACAAATTTTGAATCTTCTTGAAATTCGAGATTTTTTACTTTATGATTTAATGCTAAATTCAACCCTAATAATAGATCTTCATAATTTACAGCATCATTTGTGCATTTAGAACCCAATTTGAAAGAAGAATTGAATAATTTACCTCGAGGGGAAATGAGTACAAATATATCCCTACTTAATCCTTAGAGAATACCCCATAAAATACATGGTTTATTTGTCATTGGATGTCATTTTTCAATCTTTTGGGTTGTGTGGAGAATGATCTTCTTCATCTAATTTTCTAATCCCATATATGAAGCTCTCCAAATCTATGTCAATATAAAATAATTATTCCTTGATATCAATAATTCTTTATGGATGTCAATATATATTTGCAGTATATACGCATCCATTTAAGAAAAGATTTCTTGGGTTCTAACACATTATTCCATGTCCATTTAAAAGAAATTCCAATTTTTTTATATCCATCTCTAATCTTCAAAAATTTATTTAGATGCATAATTATATCCTGTGTGTCAACCAATGCTTTATAAATGGTTTTAGGTTTTATTTTAGACAAATAGGATCCATAAATCCATTTGTACCTAGCTAAGTTATCACAACACTAATAGGGAATTGAAGTATTTTACATGTCTTTCTTAGAGTAGAGTATGTTGTCCACTGGGAAGGGGGAAATCATACTCTGTGCTGAGTAGCCCAAGATTTTAATTGGGAGTTACATATAATATCCATAAAATAGTTAATACCTTTCTTATCCCATGCTTTGGCAAAGCAACCTTGTAATAAGGAAAGATACTTCTCTTTATGATACAAGTTCCACTAGATTGAATTATATTTTCTTCCCTTTATCTATCTTCTCACAATTTTTAAATAGACATCCAACTTGCTCCCAGGCCTTACAAATGGTTTTTCCAATGTTGGATCTAGTAGAGTGATAGGGAATTTACCTACTAATAAGTCACACAGAGGTATATGTTTCCAAGTTTTTTCATTTTTAGGGACAACTTGTTGGATTTTATTCCTAACTAGTACTTTCTAGGGCTCATTTTCTTCTATTGCTTTAATAATCCATTTAACAACAAGGGATATACCTTGTCTTTTTTAGATCTTTAAGAACTAATCCTTCATTCTCCTTATCTAAACAACACCAATCCCATTTAACAACATGTTTATTTTTGTTACCTCTACAATTTGACCAAAGAAATTGCCTTATTTTATTTTGAATCTCATCAATTTGATAGCTACAAAATAGCCATAAGTTGAAGAATAGTAAAGATTATAAGAAGAGACAATTTTTGATAAAATTGAATTATCCTTGCTAGTGATAAATATTTCTTATTCTACTTATCTAATTTGATATAAATTTTATTTTTAACCCATTCCCACATGTCTTTAAAGTATGGATTAACTAGAAGGGGAATGCCCAGGTACCTGATTTTCTTATTTTGGCCTCCCCATTGGAATTCATAATTTTTAAACCATTTGGTGGAGTGGATTCCCAAATTAACATTATGGATTTAATTTGTATAGTTTTTCCCCATAAGCATCACAAAAAATATTTAGCTTTTACATTAGGTTATTAAAGTTTTCTTTTTCAAGGTTAAGAAAAAGGGCAGTGTCATCTGCAAATGTATGTTTATCAATTCATGTCCATTGGGTAGCATTAATCCTCTTAATTTGGGACTATAGGTAGAGTCTCTTAATAGGTAAAAAATGGCATCAAAAGCTATTATAAATAGAATAGGGGTGAGGGGTATCCTTACCTTATAGATCTATGGAGAGATTTTTTTTTCATTGTTCCATTTATATCCACATGTGCAGTTGCATCTTCAAATAATGTATTAACCATCCTAAACAACTCATTTCAGAACCCGGAGGCTTCCAAAGCCATCAATAGGAAAGGCCATTCAATTCTATCATATGCCTTCTCAAACTCTAGTAGGAACATTCCAATATTCTAATTAGAGCATTTTTCCGAATCCATAACTTCCCAACTTGTTATTAGGTCTTCTAAGATATATCTCTCTTTAATAAATCCTCTTTGGGTGTCACTGATGAAGGAGGGGAGAATTCCAACTAATCTCAGGGCCAATATCTTTGCTAGGATCTTGTATGAGACATTTAACAATTGAATTGGTCTCCAATTTTTTATTAGTGATTTGTCCCCATATTTAGGAATTAGTTTAATTATTACTTTATTGATATATTTACTAATTTCTTCAGTGTATACTTGAAGTAGATCTTCACTTATCCAATTTATATTTTTCTTATAGAATTCTACAAGCAGGCCATTGACCCCTAGAGACTTATCAATATTGAGAGTCTATATGGTTTAAATAATTTCTTCCTTGGTTATCTCTTTTCTAAGCTTTTTAGCACAATTTTTAGATACCTTTTTAGGAATTAGGTTTTTGCAAAGATCCCTAGCTTTATGACTCTAGGATCCATCCTCCTCAGAAGTAAACAAATTTCTGTATAAAATATAGAATTGGTTTTGCACTTCCTTTGCTAGGTTTCTTATCAGAGTGTCCCCTAACCATATACAATCTATTTTTTCTTTTACAATTTTCTCTTTAATGGAATTGAAGAATAACTTAGTTCCTTTATCCCCATTGTTTAACTAATTCATTTTAGCTCTTGTCATTAATCCTTGGATTTTTTTTGTTTGTATTAAATTCCTCAACACATTTTTACTTGTGATTAGATCTTCATTCAAATATTCATTTTTAGGATCATCCTATAATTTGTATTCTAACTTGTATAATTTTTCTTAGAGATCATTTTCACTTTTCCTGCTATCCATAGCTTTTTTTTTCCTATAGCCTAGAATATAATTGTCTTGCCTTTAAATTTTTTATTCCATTTTCCTATGGATGTCATGTCTTTTAGCATCCTTTTATTAATTTCTCTAAATGTAAAAATGGCCTCATTTTAATCCATATCATTTAGCAAATCAGTGTTTAACATGAATTTTCCTTTTTTTTTAATCTTCTTTAGGTATTTCTTTAGCTACTATGAACTTAACATTAATAGGGTGATGATAAGACAAAGTGCAAGGGTATGCCCTTACTCTACTTTCTTCCTCTATTTTATGAAAAAAAATAAAGTCTTTGTTGGCATAGAATCTATCTAGCCCATAGTATATTCTTTTAATTCCCATTCATGTATTACACCAAGTATACCAAATATTTTTGCTTTCCTTTTTCATTCCTTCAAGGGGGTCATAGAGTTTAAGTTTATTTTTCATTTTTTTGAAAAATATTTTCCATTACCTTTCTATTCCATGTCAATACCTCCAATTGTTTCATCTTTATGTTCAATCATATTAAAATCACCCCTACAATCCAGGGGATGTTGTGAAGGTCACACATCCACGTCCATAGTTCAATTATTTCTTTGTAATCATTAGGAGCATATACTGAGCATATTCCAAATCTCATATTATTTTTTTCAATGACTAACCAAACTATTGTATTACAAGGAGAGATAAAAAATTTATTCACAAATTTAGCCAATCTATTGGATAATATAATAGAAACTCCTCCCTTGTACCTATCATGATTGGTACAAAATTGGGTAGCATATTTTCATATAAATTTGAGATTGATTTCTAGTGTGAACTTAACAACTTTTACATCTTTGAGAAGGACAACATCCTTGGCCTTCTCAAAATTTAAATATCTTCTAACTATGTATTTTCTATCAGGGGATTCAAATCCCTTGATATTCCAACTTGATAAATTAAATATCATCAGAATCCATGTTTTGACTTTCATCCTTACCATTTCTAAGTCTATTGTTAGCGAATGAATTGGCCTTTGTTAAAATATTATAATAACAAATCCATAGCCCAATCTATAAAGGACAATATTCCAACTCTGAATTATTATCGAGGTATGTAACTCCCTCAAGATTATTACTATCATTTATAAAGTTTTATTTTGACTAGAAAGAAGAGAAAGGAAAACAAACAGTAATCCATAAAAATGGAATCAGTGCAATAAAATAAAATAAACCATTAATGTCTAAGCACAAAGACTCAAGACAATAATAGTGGATGAATATAGTACTAAGGAATTTACCTTAATCACAAATAAATGAATATAATGTCACGAAATAATTCCACATAGAGAATAAATCTAGTTATTGTTTCTAGCCAACAAACTTATTCAATAAAGAACCATATCCATAATTCTTAGTTCAAAGATTAAGAATAATCTGTAATCATAGATACAATTCCAAAATTGTTCCCTCTTCCCTTTGTTACATCAGAGTACACATCAAAGAAATCTAGACCCTTAGTGAGTAATTCAAATTCAGTTTTATAGAAAAACCCTAATATTGGATCTTGGTAGTTAAAGTAACAATCATTGGATTGAGTAGCAGTTTCTTGCCAACTAATTCCCCACCTAGGAAGGCCACTAAATGAAGAATATCAATGATTAAGAATAATCATCATTACATTTCCTATTCAATAATATTTTGACAATCAGTTGAAGAATTTCTTGTCTAAAATCTTGCCCTATGGCCTATCATACTTACAAATGGTGCAATTCCCAGAGCTTTTATTAAATGAAATATGTATATCCCCATAATGCTATATGTGTGAACCATCTAGATGAAGGGGAAACTTGAAATTTTAAATAGAAAACCTAATTTTTATAATAAACCTTGTCACATCAACATTTAATCTTCAAGCCATATCAATGTCATTGCTTTTTCCTAGTCCCAAAGGAAACTCTAGCTCAGATATGCCACTTAATTTCTATAAATCCAATGAAAATGACCTTTATTTTCACAATTCGAATTACATTCCTATAGGTGCAAGCACTGAGAGTGATGGTTCCTCCATAAATGAATTTATTGTGATTGAGGACGTAGAGTGTAGTCGGTTCCACAGGTTAATGATGGACCAACTGAAATATGTGTTCTTAGTCTACATCAATGTGGAAGAAGGCATGCTGTGAAATATTATTGGGGAGAAATTTCTGAGTTGTGTCCATGTTAATAACATAAAGTTCCTTGAACATAGAGCTCATTGAAAACTTTGTATACAATGTGGTTCACACTTCAAGGGACCATGACTGAGGAATAAGGGCAACACAACATCTGGTTTGACTTGAGTACCTGATGAGAGTGAGGGTGGCTATTAAGGGACTAAGCAGGTTTTCTAGAATCGACCTTTTAAGTGACACTATATGTATTTCTACTATAATTCAACACAATGTTAAAGAGGAGGCAGTAGCTCTTCTTCATACAGGGCTGGGATGAAATGAAATGGGGTTGTTTTCCCACTTCATGTAGTCTCATGAGAACCTATTTTCATTGGCCTACAGTGAACGCTTGCAAGAAGTGGTGGAGGGGATACACATCCTTATATTTTTCCTCTATGCTTAGAATAAATCTATTGAAAACTTCTTGTTTTGAATGTGAATACCATTTTGAAACATAAAATATATACATATGAATATAATTTGAAGATTTTGTATTTTGATGTTGTGTTCTTCTTCGCATTTGAGAACTACCCATTTAATTTATTACTACATCTAGTTGTATTAATTTTCTGCACATTTATATTTCATGGTTATTCTTGCTAAAAAAAACACCCCTCTTGCAATTTCTATCGCTCGCTAACAAAATTTCTAGAAAGATTGTTGGAATCGACCATGGTTACATATCTCTATCTTCTATCACCTATGATTTCTTTTAAATAAGGCATAAGTATAATTAGAGAATGAAGAGGTTTTTGAAACCTTGTTAGAGATTGAAAGTGGTTTCCAAACCTCTTGAGATTCTTGACAACACACAAAATTTCTCTTTCCATGCCTTAGCTTTCATTCATAGGTGAACTTTTGAAAAGTTATAGAAACTTTAGTACAGACCAACAACTCCTTAAGTATTTAGACTTAAACTTTCCCACAAGATATTGATGTCTAGTGAGGTTATGTTAACATTTTCAATGGCTGACAATATGAAACAAGGAATAAAACCAAAGACTTCAAAGGGGCATCAGTATAAAAATGAGTTATAATAACCTTATCGACAACTGCTAAAGTTCATGAAACTTGGGAAAATCCTGATAAAGCTTGTACTAAGAAAATTTTCAAGAAAAAATGAGGGTTTGGGATTGGTGACTAAAACCAAAGTAACATCTATCAAAGCATTTAGGAAATATTTCATCCTTACCCTTTATCTTTGGGTATGGATCTCTTTCTACTTTCCTACTCTTCCTTTTCCTTTTTAATTTTCTTTTAGCCCATTCAAAACATACAATGAGGTTTTTTTCTTTCTTTGGTTCACAATTTTCACTAAAGTGAGGAGAGGCATCTTCATCTATGGGAAGAAACCTCTTCATGTTACCCTAATAAATGATAAATTCTCTATACCCCCTACCAAGTCCTTCTTCTTGGAGTAGTTTCTTTTTTCTAATTGTTTAGGGTTTCCTTGATATTTTTTCTAATTTACTAATCCAAGACCAACATTTTCCCCTTGCTCTAGGTTAGTGTTAGATAGAGAAAATAAACAAGGGTTACTTTCTCTTTTATTCCAAGTAAGATCCTCCAGGTAATGCCACTTATTTTTCTCTTTCTTGTTGCTTCTTGTCTAGGGCTAGTTGGAATACATTATCACTTTTTCCAGGCTTAGTCTTAGGAAAATCAAGCAAATTGAGATTAGTTTTAAACAACCTATCCTTAAGATTAATTGGATTTTCTTTTGTAGCCATGTTTTATTTTATTTCAAGTCCAATGTCATTATACATTAAATTTTTAATGCTTAAATCTTTGTTTGAATCACTGAGGGATTTTTATAGATCAAATATTAAATTATTTTCTAATTTTTCAATGTTATCTTTGTATCAAATCTCTCAATTAATAGAAGAATCTGTAGACACCTAAAAAATTCCTAAGAATATCAGACACCTGATATCACTTACTAACACCAATTTCTCTCCTAACTCATCTAATTCGTCTATTTAATTAAATAATGTCAATTATTTAGTTAAATTCATCCTATTCTCCTATTAATGGAATAACTAAGGTTATTTTTTTAATTCATCATTTTCATGCTAATATTCCTCTCATTTGATTAAATATTGTCAAATTATTTAATTAAATTCCATAATTCTCTTTGATTAAATAATTCATAACTATTTAATTAAAGGTCCTAATTTCATCCACTTGCACAATTAAATTATTTTTATGAATTGTTTAATTCACTAAAATATCCCTTGACATCGATGTGAGATTCACTTGAGTCTCTTCAACAAGGTGAGTCTCATCAATGTCAAGGTGACATATGTCATTTGGTGTGAGTTTCTCGAATGTATGTTAGACATTTTGATGATGTTCCAGTTGGAGCTTGTTGGTGTGCCATGGTGGCATTAGAGAGAGATCCTCCAAAGTATTGGTGACATCCCGATGGAGGAATTGGATGAGGGTGGTCAACACGGTGGAGAATGACAAGTTGGATCATGAAACTTTGTAACATGATATTAGGTGTATTCCAAATCGTTGTTGTGGAATACATGTTCTGTGGACAACTTGGTAGAGTTGTTGATTATGATGTAACCACTTAGATATCTCGGATGTTGATTGGATGACTAGATGAAGCTTCTGATAGCGAGGTAACTGTATGATGGAAACTACGTCATGGAGAAAGAAAGATCAAGGCTGACCTAAAGGATGAACAAACGTATTTAAAGAGGTGGTGAACAATAAGATCGAGCAGCCAACAGGGAGGAGAGGTGTGGTAGAGAAGCCTAAAGAGGAAGGTTGAGAGAAGCATAGGGGAGTCTCGAAACCAAAACTCAAAGAATAAAGAATCATTTTCAGGAAAAGGAAAGGCATCTCAGACATCAAGAAGAAGTTATAAAATAAAAGAAATTGTTGATGAAGTGCAAACAAGTAAGCACAATTAACATGAATCTTGAAGGCACTGCCAACACATATGAGAAATTGTCATTGAGGAGACATGGACCCATTGGATAGAGATTTACAAATGTCTCTTTGACAACAGGAACACAACTATAAGAAAAGCATTGTTGATGAGACAAAGAGGTATCGATGAGAGATTATCAAATGTCTCTCTAACATTTCAAAGTCACAAAAGGGCCACTTTATGAAACACTGTTAAATGAAGAGGTGCCCAGGTCTATCGATGAGTCAAAGAGGCATCGAAGGGAGATTATAGCATGTCTCTTTGACATTGTAAATTCACGAAAGGTCAAATCAATGAAACACTATTGAAATGTGGAGCTCGAGTATGTCGATGAGACATAGGCTCCTCAATAGGAGATGCTCTCTAGTCTCTTTGACATCTCAATATTAGGTAAACGCAGAGCGAACAAAGGCTTTAGGTGCAACCATCGATGAGACTTTGTGAGATCAAAGAGAGAACCTCAAAAGTGGTTATCAAAGACATTTTGAAGAAAGAAATGACATCTCAAGAAAAAAATTAGGGTTTCCTCAACATGATGAAGTGATTTTTTACCAATTTACAGCTAATGAAGAATGCTGAAAAAGGATATATTGAGAAGCTATCAAGGATCAATCTATTCATCACATGGGTTAAGGATGAAAAAAGCTCTGTGACTTTGATGTTAGAAAAAAGGATATATTGAGCAGCTATCAAGGATCAATCTTTTCATCACATGGGTTAAGTATGAAAAAAGCTTTGCGGCTTTCATTATCTATAGTTGGATTTGGACAAACATAGGGTGGCAGTTGGTGAAGATTTGGTGGATGATATCAAGAGACAAACCAATGCTCTGCTGACTTTGCTTGAATATGTTAATGGGTGACACACATATAGTGTATGTAGTGTAATTTTGAGGAAGTTTTTCTAAATAGTCAATCTCAATATAGGGAAAATATGGGGTTGTGGGTATGTGCAGGATCATGATGGGCCAAAAGTGGTGATATGATGGGTATGTGTAGGGTATGTGGCTGACGACTTTTTTTTACCCAAAATTGATGAAACGAAAGGGGTTTTTAAAGGAGATTCTTAACTTTCCACCAATATAAATTATTCTTTACATTGAATTTAATAAATAATTATTATTTATTTTCTATTTAAATTACGACTAAAGTCCTGATTGATAGGCTGATTGAAAAACATCTATAGCTTTCAAACAGCTTTCACATTTTTGAATCCAAAATATGCATCACATTCTATGCTTCAATACTATAGGATTAAAAAAGAAAAAATTGAATTTCATGAAGTTTTGACCAAGTTAAGGTGGTTAGACATACGAGTTTTTTATATTTTTTAAAAGTTGTAATAAAAAAATCATAATTAATTATTTAATTACAAAAAAATATGCATCACATCGGGACATGAGTCCTCTACTTATATGTAAAATATTATAAAAATATATTATCATTTTATTGTGGTTAGGTTGGTCAGACAGACACACACTTCTTATTTTTTCCCTAAAATTTAAGTACTACTGCATTGAAATTTCAAATTTTCACCAAATGATTTAAAAAATAAATAATAAACCTAGTAGTTTAGAAACTACATTCAATTTTCTACAGATTCTATTCTTACATATTTTTGAAATAATATAGATAAATTGTTCAAATTTTTATGTCAAGTTTCCTAACTCTGATTTTTCTGAATTTTTCGCCACTTAAGGGCCTGTTTTTTCCATGATGATCCTATGCATGCCCTTACTATAAATGTTTAAAGTCAGTGGTCCTATATGGGAATATTGTAGATTTTTATAGTCAGTGGTATTATAGATTGTACATGGGGCTTTTTTGTTAATTTTGTCTACAAAAAGAAATCATGATATCAATCTTGGTTGTCAAGAACCATGGAAAATCTTATTTTGTAACCTTTTATTATATATTAATATATATTGGCTTTTAGCCTTTCACCAAATTTTGTTTTCACTAATTATCCCTCCAATCCTCCAACTTATCCAACTTGCACAAGAATATTCCCTTGGAATATTCCCTATTCAAATTCAAATATTTCCCTCTAAATGGAAATATCTCTCATAGGGCTTCCTAAAATCAAGGGAATTTTTTGGAACTCTCAAGGATTGTGAG
This sequence comes from Sequoia sempervirens, assembly GCA_007258455.2. Taxonomy (NCBI): domain Eukaryota; kingdom Viridiplantae; phylum Streptophyta; class Pinopsida; order Cupressales; family Cupressaceae; genus Sequoia; species Sequoia sempervirens. Next base: position 647,281,545 of record VDFB02271358.1, read on the forward strand.
CCATTGATCTAATTCTTGATCCATCTTTGATCCATGTTCACTTCTCTCATTCAATTTCATCTCTTGATCACCATTTTTCATCTTGATCATTGATCAATATATCTCAAATCTATAAATACCTGACCTATTTCCTCTCAAATCATGCACAATCCTTCAAGAAAAGTTATACTATTAAATCAAGATGACTCCATCAAGGAGAAACTTGAGAGCATGTTGTGAATCAACTTCATCAATCTTCATCAATTGCTTTTGCACATCAATGGATAATGCATAAACTAAGCCATCCACATTATATCCACTCATTATGCATTAATCCACAATGGGCTTGAGAGGTTTTCACATTAGTTAGGTTTATTTTCTTTTAATTATGTTTATTTCTTTGAATTTAATCTTCTTAATTTTGTCAAATTGAATTTCATTGAAATTGTGTAGTTAATTGATCACTTACATAGCTTTAATGGTTCAATTTGATGCTATTTGATCAATCAATTTTATACATTCACAAAATGGAATTCCTAGTGGGACCCCACATCCCTAGCTAATAAATTTGTTTGAGGTTTCCTAAAATTTATAGGAGCGGGAAGTAGGGTGATGCACTTGCAAGTTTACATAGTGATGTAGTTGAAATATTACGACGCACTTGAATACCGTGATGTAGATGCAAGTCAAAGGTTGGCACACTTGAATATTATGCTGCAATTTTTGATTTCTTTCTTTCTATTTGTAAGTTTTTTGCAGAGTGACGCATTTGCATTAGAGTGATGCATTTGAAGTTTAGCAGAGTGACACATTTGAGAGTTGTTACACATTTGCAAAGAGGTAGAGCATTGCACTTGTTTGACAGTCCAATGCAGTTGTAGTGGCAAAATGACACATTTAAAGGTTAAACAAAGAGTAAAACTTTAGGGCTTTCATTTAAATTTTAGTTTAATTTTACATTTAACCATAATTTGTTATTTGTTCTCTATTTTTGGTTAAGACTAACATTTTGTAGAAAATAGGTAAGGTATCAAGCATGGAACAAAGTGTTTATTAATACTAAATCATGAATTCATCAAATTCCAAAGTGTTTATCAACACTTGTGTGAAGGATAACTTTAGAGATTTTTAATTTCATGCTTTATATTAAAATCTCAAATTTACTTTGGGGCTTAAGAGTTGAACAAATCAACTTTCATTTTCAATTTGGGCCTAAAATTGAATCATATAATTTCACCCTCGTTTGGGTTTTAAAAGGAAAAATATAACTTACACACTTCATTTGGTGCTTTAAAAATTCTCACATTTGTCTTTAGTGCACCTAAAAAGAACAAGAGTGTGTGCTTTGTTTTTCATTTTTGGTAGACTAGCAAGTGTGTATCCTCTCCCCTTGTGCTTCATGCGATCTTGAGTGAAGAGAAACACTTCTAGTTTGCACTATTTGTTCATTGTAAACCCTATAAGGTTGCTATGTATCCTCTCCCCTTTCACTTCATGTGATCTTTGGTGAAGAGAAATAGTGAAACCTTCTTTTTTTTATTTTGAAGTAAGAGGCCCACCTTGAGACACATCCTAACAGAGAACTCAAGGGTTCAACCTCAAGTGGCATTTACGGGAATGTTATATAAATTAGTTGAGAGAGAAAGATGTAGGTCAAACCATGAATGTAGCACTTTGGAATTGCATTGTGAGACTATGATTTTTTGGTTCTTAGAGGTGATTTCTAAGAGGTCGATAGTGTTCACCTAATGGTGTAGGAGCACCTTTGCAATTTTTGGTTTGTCAATGAATTTTGGAGTCTAGGTTAGGTGTGAGTATTTTTATGATGTAATAAGGTCAATATGACCAACATGTGGTGTAATTCAAGTTGTTTAGGGTCCTAGGGAAGTGGTGTCAAAAATTTGTTAATAATGTTTCAATTTTTGTAAAAGTTGCTTTGTGCATTTTGTCAAATTTTGAAGTAGTTGGAACATGAACAGTCATTCCTTCAAAATTCTGTTGTAGACCATTGATATGCTGTAAAAAAATGTTTACAAGGCCTCTCATGTCATCGAGGTAGGTTGGCTTGTGAAAGTTTTGAAGATACAATACAATATTGCTCTATTTTAAAGTGAATTTTTGTGTAAACTTGCATTTCTCGAACTTGTACGGCTTCATACTGAAATTAATCAATGTGAAACCTATATGATCAGTTGGAGATTTGTTTAAGCTTTCATTTTAATCAATTTTCAGATTTTTTCATCAATATTTGTAGGAGATAAAGCATATTTTCTGTAGGTTGTTTGGTTGTTTAGGGTTTTCAAGGGTTTGCTGAAAAATATGGAATTTTAGGCCATTCCACCATAGGATAGATTTGTAAATTGGTGGAATGGGCCTATTAGGAGTGTGCTTTTAAGATTATTGTGTTTGTAGGGTAGGTTGATAGCGTTAGAGGTGGATTTCCATGTGCCTTAGCTTGACAAGTTTGATTGTTAAGCATGAAATTATTGGTTTTGGAGTAGGACAACAAAAAGTTGGTGTGAACTGTGAAAACCAATGATGAAATTGTAAGTTTGGTGACTGGTTGAAGGTGTTTTTGAAGAGTTTCAAGTTTTTTGGGAAGGAAATCAAGGACCTCCTTTGGAAAAGAGGCCTAATTAGGCCTAGAAATAGCATTAAAAGGAAGAATTTGGCATGATATTCCAAAACAACCCATGGCAAGGGTTTGATATGTTGAATGGAAGAAAATTGGGTTTCTGAATGTGATTGAGACATGTCCCTAAAAGGCCTTCTTTGGGAGATATAGTTGAATAAATGTGTCTATTATGCTACAAGCAAGTAGGTGGATTATTGAAGGAAGATACCCTAGATTGGGGTTGAGACCTTGAAGACAAGTTGGAACCTATTTTTCTGAGTCTAATATCACCCTGCCTTGCATCAGGTTGTATTAGAGCTTAGGATGAGATTATTTGCAAGAAATTTGGGATTTGGAAGAAGGGAAGTTGAAGAGTTCCAAGGCAAAGTGTTGGAGATGCCTCCAAAAGGAAATTATGTTGTTGTTGTTAGGGAATTGAGGGCCCTAAGAGAGTCTTGGGAAGCCATCATAGCTAGGATGGAAGCACTAGAGAAGAGAAATAGAAGAGACAAAGGTATTGCAGAGGAGAGTGACTCTGAAGATGTGAAAGAGGGTGAAGAGGATAACACCCCAAAAGGATCCCAAGGATAGATGGATCTAGAAGAGAGGAAATTTCTTCAAGTGCTCAAGGTTGTGAAGGGAGAGACACAAGATGTGAAGATGGAGCTACCTATGTATGGTGGCAAGATAGATGCTGAGGAAGTAATTGGATGGATAGATGCCTTAGATAATTATTTTGAGTTCAAAGAGATAGTTGAAGATAAGAAGATCAAGTTTTCCAAAACCAAGTTTAAGGGACCAACATTCACATAGTGGAATTACACTCAAGAGGAGAGAAAGAACATGGGCAAGTCCAAGATAAATTCTTGGGACAAGATGGTGGCAAAGGTAAAGAGAAAATTATTACCTACTGATTATGAAATACAAGTGTTTAGGAGACTATAAAATTTGAAGCAAAAAGAGTTGGATTTGGCTACATACATTGAAGAATTTCATAAACTTAGCATAAAATCAGGCCATATTGAAAAAGAAAAAGAAAAGGTCGCTAGATGCTTGAATGGCTTGAGGTCTACAATATAAGATGAAATCAACCTTGCCACTCCTAGGACCGTGGAGTGTTTTCAAATAGCCATTAAGGCTGAAGAGAATATCAAAAGGAGGCAGGAAAAGCAATCTAGGGGTAGAGGAAAGAGTTTTAGGGGTAGAGGTAACCCTACTGGATGAGGTTCTCAAAGAGGACCAAATGAACAAAGAACAAGTCAAGAATCTGGTGGAGAAACAAGAGTAAATTTTAGAGCTAGAAGACCAGGAGGTAGGGGCATATTTAATGGAAAAGGAAGGGGGTCTAATACCTTCTCTGGAAGGTGTTACAACTATAATCAATATGGACATCTTGCTTGGAAGTGCCCAGAAAAACAAGATACAAGTTCTCACAATTGAGAAAGGAGGACACAAATTGTACATGAAGAAGATGAGGAAAGTGTGAACTCACCATCTCTTTGAGCTACACCTGAAGTGGGAGAGGCTTTGATGATTAGAAGAACATTGATTAAAGTTCCAACTACAAATGAAACTCCTCAAAGGAAAGCTCTATTTAGGACAACATGTAAGACCCTAGGGAAGGTATGTAAAGTCATCATTGACTCTGGGTCAATAGTTAATATTATTTCTTTGGAAATGGCAGAGAAACTTAAGATGAAAATAATACCACACCCAAATCCATACAAGATTTCATGGCTCAACAAGGGGCAGCAGGTGCTTGTGAATGAGTAAGCTTGGGTAGAGTTCTCCATTGGAACTTATAAAGACAAAATTATTAGTGACAATGTGCCCATGGATGTGTGCCACCTACTCCTTGGAAGGCCCTGGGCAATATGACCAGAAGGATCAACATGATGGTTACAAGAATGAATATAAAATTGAGAAGGATGGTGTGAAAATCAGCTTGGAACCTCTACAAGAGGATGGAAGTACAGTCTATGAAGGTCCTAGTGTGATGGTTGTAAAGGGAAAGGTGTTCTTGAAAGACTTGGAGAAGGAAGAACTTGGATTTACAATTGTGGTAAAGCCCATTTCTGATGTAGCAACAGATCAAATAGAGATTCCTAGTGAAGTGCAAACCTTGTTAGATAAGTATGAGTATATAGGGACAAAAGAGTTTCCAAATGCATTACCACCAATTAGAGAAGTAAGTCATCATATTTACTTGATATTGGGTGCAAGTCTGCCAAACAAGGCAACATATAGGATGACTTCTCAACAAAATGAGGAAATCAAGAAGTAGATCTAGGAGTTGTTAGATAAATGACTAATCAGAGAAAGTCTAAGTCCCTATGGTGTACCAATAGTATTGGCTCCTAAGAAGGATGGAGATTGGAGACTTTGCACTGACTCCAGAGCAATAAATAAGATCACTATAAGGTATCATTTTCCTATTCCCAGGATGGAAGATTTAATGGATAGTTTGGCTAGTGCTAGATACTTTTCAAAGATAGATTTAAAAAGTGGATATCATCAGATCAAAATAAGGGAAGGTGATGAGTGGAAGACTACCTTTAAGACCAATGAAGGCTTATATGAATGGCTAGTGATGCCATTTGGACTATCAAACGCTCCTAGCACATTCATGAGACTAATGAATGAGGTGTTGAAGACCTTCATAGGAAGATTTGTGGTAGTTTATCTAGATGACATCCTTGTGTATAGAAAAAAAAAATAAGATCACTTGGATCACCTTGACAAGATCTTGAAAAAACTCAATGAGGAGAAGCTAATGATAAAACTCAAAAAGTTTGAGTTTATGAAGAAAGAATTGATCTACCTTGGGTTTGCGATATCAAAAGGGACTTTGAGGATGGATCCTACAAAATTTGAGTTGATAATCAGTTGGACAACATCTACTTTAGTTGGAGAAGTCAAGAATTTTCATGGACCAGCCAACTTCTATAGAAAGTTCATCAAGAACTTTAGTCATATATGTGCACCAATGATTGATACCATCAAAGGAGGGAAGAAGAATCGGTTTTGTTGGACTGCAGATGTAGATAAGAGCTTTGAATACTTGAAGTCAAGGGTGGCACAAATTCCAATCCTTACACTCCCTAATTTTGACAAAGTTTTTACTGTGGAATGTGATGCAAGCGGGTCTACTATAGGGGCAGTTTTGAGCCAGGATGGAAAACCAGTAGCCTTCTTTAGTAAAAAAATAAATGATGCTAAGAAAAGGTACTCCACCTATGATCTTGAACTTTATGCTATGGTTCAGTCTCTCAAGAAATGGAGAAACTATCTCTTTCCAAAGGAGTTTGTGGTATTTACTAACAACCATGCATTAAGTTACTTGAACACTCAAAACAAATTGAATCAGAGGCACATGAAGTAGAAGGAGTACTTGCAGGCCTATACCTTTTCAATTAATCACAAGAAAGGACAATAAAAGAAGGTTGTTGATGCGCTGAGTAGAAGAACTATGTTGGTCCAAGAGATACAACTTCAAAGCATTGGAATAGATTCACTCAAAGGTATGTATGAGCATGATGATGATTTCAAAGAAGCCTATTCTTGTTTGCAGTCAGTTTCAAGGTAGTTTTCATAGTGAATATGTAGATTATGTCTTGCAAAATGGCTTGTTATTCAAGGGGGCTCAGTTGTGTGTGCCTAAGTGCTCCATGAGAGAAAATTTGGTAAGGGAAAAGCATAGTGGAAGCTTGAGTGGTCACTTTGGGATTGACAAAAAATTGGAGTAGGTTAAGAGGATCTACTACTAGCCTAGGATGGATGTTGATGTTAAAAGGTTTTTTGAAGGATGTGGAATTTGTCAAAGGGAAAAAGGGACAAGCTCCAATGTTGGTTTGTATCAACCTTTACCTATTCCTAACCATCCATGGGAGTCTATAAGTATGGACTTTGTTTTAGGTTTACCTAAAAGACAAAAGGGGAATGATAGTGTCTTTGTGGCTGTAGATAGGTTCAGTAAGATGACACATTTTATTGCATGTAGAAGCACTAATAATGCAACTCATATTGCTCATTTTTTAAAAAATAAATTGTAAGGATACATGGAATTCCCTTAAGCATTGTGTTTGATAGAGATTAAAAGTTTATAGGTCATTTTTGGAGGACCTTGTGGAAAAATTTGGGGGCTAAGTTGCAATTTAGTTCAACATAACATCCACAAATGGATGGCCAAACTAAAGTTGTTAATATGTCTCTTGGAAACTTGTTGAGATTTCTGACCAAGGAACATGGTGAGTCATGGGATGTTGTTCTTCCTCAATCAAAGTATGCATACAATGACTCCATAAACAAAAGTATAGGGAAAAGTTATTTTGAAGTGGTCTATGGGATGAATCCTAGAGGCATTTATGAGCTTAAAGACCTAAGAGATATGGAGAAAAGGAGTGTAGTAAAGAAAAAATATGCATTTTCTATGAAAGACATTCATGATCGAGTAAGGGAAAACTTGAAGAAAAGTGTAGAGAAATACAAGGAGAAGGAAGGTTTGAGAAGAAAAGATGTTCAATATAAAGGTAGTGATTTGGTGCTTGCACACCTCAGGAAAGGAAGACTTCAAAAGGGAAAATACACTAAAATTATGATGAAGAAGATAGACCCCTACAAAATAGTGCATAAATTTGGTCAGAATGCCTATGAGATTGAGCTACCCCAAGGTGTTGCCATTTATCCCATATTCAATGTTGCTGATTTGTATCCTTTTAAGGGTGTTGTGAATGCAGGTCATGTTGCAGGTACTGCTGATGCTGAAGATGATGAATGGTTCAAAGATTTACCTCCTAGCTAGCCAATAAAACTTGAAAGCATCATAGATACAAGGGAGGTCAAAAGAAAAAGAAAGAAGGTATACAATGAGTATCTAGTTAAATGGAAAGATCCACCTATTGAAGATGCCTAGTGGATGATTGAAGATGACATTAAGCAGCATGGTACCTCTGTTAAAGACCTCATTTCATCTGGAGGATGCAATCTCTTCCTCCCCAATTGAATGGTGTAGGAGAACCTTTGCAATTTTTGGTTTGTCAATGCATTTTGGAGTGTAGGTTAGGTGTGATGTAGTAGGGGGAGGCTTGCAACACACAATCACACAATTCCAATCTGCAAACACAATTGTTAGATCACAAACCCTTCAAAATTTCACCACTTCACCAAATCAACTCTTTCCCTTATAGCATAGGGAATCCACTCAATCGAGTATAATTTCACAAAAAATTCCTTTAAACCCACAAATAAACTCACATAAAGGACCCATTATAGAGAAAAATAACATATCAAACAATCACTCATGGTCATTTTGTAACAAATTGCTCAAATTAGGTATTTTGCACCTTTTAGGGCTCAAATTAGCCCACTTTTTCAAAGCAACTACTCACCAAAATTAGGAAAACTCTCTGAAACTTTGGGGCAGCAATTAAAATGCTTCAAAATCTTAGATTCCTCAATTAGATCACAAAAAACCAAACATCTTATAGCCGAACCATAAAACCCTCTCCCTATGCTTAGAAACCCTAGGGTTTATTGCATCTCCCACTTCCCAAGCACTCCAAAAATTAAAAACTATTCAAACAAGCCTAAAATACCCTACTCATGCTCAATCCAATATAAAATAATGTTTCCCAACTCAGAAACACAATTTCACTCACCAAAACTTCATTTTTCTTAAGGAAAACTCAAGATTCACTCATGGGCTTCACACCCAATTCACTTCCAGACCTCCCCTGTTCAAAAATAACCATCCAAACACCTTCCCCTAACATATTTTACCCATTCCACCAAGAAATAGATTAGACAGAAAGGTGGAATGGGTTTATAGCATGGTTAAAACTCACAAAACCCCAAAACCCTATTTTTTGACCGCTCTTAAGAAATTAGTGATTAAATGCACAAAACCTAATATGAAACCTTAAAATTGGATTTAAATGTAAGTAGGAATAATATTCTACAGATATCACCACAAATTTGGGTCAAAAAGATGTTGTACGACCTGTACAAGCTGCTGCTACAACAGAAAAAACAAGAAAATGGAGAGAAATCAAACTTGTATTCAATTTTCAATCTTCAAAAATGATTCAACAACCTTCATTTGAGTTCAACAAGGCATTTTATAAGGTTTCTCACTAAAAAAAACTACTTCAACTTCCCCAGCAAACTTTTAAACTTATGTGACCGTTGGTATCCCTCAATGCATTTTTAAAACCTTATATTATTTGATTTTGACAATTTAGCATTTTTTTGCACATTTTGAAAACCTTACCACCTAGGCTCCTAAAATTTACCACAAATGACTTAATACATTAACATATGGTCTTATAGACCTTATTTAAAAAAAAAATTCACCCAAAAATCTATACCCTAGACCTTATGACCTTAAATGGATTAACACCTTTAAATGGTGCTCCTGCACCAAGATGTGAGTGTTTTCATGATGTAATAAGGTCAATATGACCAACATGTGGTGTAATTCAAGTTTTTTAGGGTCCTAGGGAAGTGGTGTCAAAAATTTTCGAATAATGTTTCAATTTTTGTAAAAGTTGCTTTGTGCATTTTGTCAAATTTTGAGGTAGTTGGAACATGAACAGTCATTCCTTCAAAATTCTATTGTATACCATTAATATGATGTAAAAAAATGTTTAAAAGGCATCTCATGTCATGGAGGCGGGTTGGCTTGTGAAATTTTTGAAGATACAATACAATATTGCTCTGTTTTAAGGTGAATTTCTATGTAAACTTGCATTTCTTGAACCTGTACAGCTCCGTATTGAAAGTAATCAATATGAAACCTATATGATCAGTTGGAGATTTGCTTAAGATTTCATTTGAATCCATTTTCAGATTTTTTCATCAATATTTGTAGGAGATAAAGCAAATTTTCTATGGGTTGTTTGGCTACATAGGGTTTTCAAGGGTTTGTTGAAAAATATGGAATTTTAGGCCATTCCACCATAGGATAGATTTTTAAATTGGTGGAATGGGCCTATTAGGAGTATTATTTAAGATTATTATGTTTTTAGGGAAGGGTGATGGCATTAGAGGTGGATTTGCACATGCCCTAGCTTGACAAGTTTGATTGTTAAGCATGAAATTACTAGTTTTAGAGTAGGACAACAAAAAGTTGGTGTGAACTATGAAAACCAATGATGAAATTGTAAGTTTGGTGACTGGTTGAAGGCTTTTGTGAAGAGTTTCATGTTTTTTGGGAAGGAAATCAAGGACCTCCTTTGGAAACGAGGCCTAATTAGGCCTAGAAATAGCGTTGAAGGGGAGAATTTGGCATGATGCTCCAAAACAACCCATGGCAAGGGTTTGATATGTTGAATGGAAGAAAATTTGGTTTCTAAATGTGATTGAGACATGTCTCTAAAAGAACTTCTTTGGGAGATATAGTTGAATAAGTGTGTTTGTTGTGCTATAAGCAAGTAGGTGGATTATTGAAGGAAGATACCCTAGATTGGGGTTGAGACCTTGAAGACAAGTTGGAACCTATTTTTTTGAGTCTAATATCAACCTTCCTTGCATCACCTAATACCCACTTAAAATCTATTGTTTTAGAGACCTAAAGGACATCGAACATCTTCCTAGAAGGTACGATGAAATAGCATCATTCCATGAAGTTATTTTCCATGTTCTAATCATAGTTGAGGTGAGAAACACCTGATAAGGAAATTTTCATTTCAAGGTAAGAGGTGTATCGTGTACGCGTGCATACTCTAGTTACTCACTCTATGGGAAATATTTTATCGTGTAGACTCGACTTAAGAAGATAAACCCACTTGAATAAATAAGATTGTGCTTGCTTTGTGTTCTATCAATATTTTCTAAGTGAGCTTTGTGGAAGAAAGCTTGTGAAATATCCCTCCTTACCTATTGAGTCAGTGAATACATTGCTTGGCATCAAAACACTCAAAATAAACATTCAACATGGTTATGACAAAACTTCAAACCCTTTTAACACATTGTATGAACTTTAATGACATTATACTATTACATGCATCTAAGTATTTTTTTTTTTTATAAAAACAATATCTTAGGTTGCTTCCTAGTATCTTTTTCTACATATTCATGCATTGTGTCAAAGTAAACCTAGGAAACTATAATTTAGCATTTTGGTTTTCACAAGTTTGAGCTTTTATGGAAAACAACTTGCTTTATTATAGAAATCTTAGTATTGGAAAACTCATAATCAAGATCTTTTATGTGGTAAAAAGAATTCATGCTTAAATCAGATTTTAAAAATTGAACATCAAAAACAACATTCAAATCCACTTGGTTACTTGATTCAAAAACACTTGGTTACTTGGTTCAAACAAAACAAAGAAGGAAATTCATGCTTAAGAGTATTTTTATCAAAACAATTTTTGAGTTATCATTAGACCAAAAAATTATTCTCCATCAAACATTGAAGCATTATACAAGGTTCTTTATCAAAATCATTTGGAAGTTGTCAAACATAATCCTAGGTTGTCATCTGGGACAAAGAGATCAAATTCATTTTGACATCAAACATCCATCGTCCAATCAAACATCACAACATTCCATCTCAAAACAAAAAACTTAACATTTGGACATAAATCATTTAAGATTGAATCCTTTATCATGTCAACTAATTTAGCCTTATACTTGGAAATGATATTTATTCAAGGTGTTTAGGTTAGATTAGCAAAACCATCTTGGAAAAACTCACTTTGGAGTCATGAGTCTACTCCCAAAGTAGTAAGTTCATAATCACCAAAAACATCGAAATCAAGAATCCAATCAAACAATCAAAGTCCTAAGTGTGGTCTAGATCAAAATTTTCATATCCTCCACTCATTCACATCAATCATTTCATCATTCATCCAAATCCAATCAAAATATTATTATTGAAAAAAATTCGAGGTAGCAAATACGTGTCAAAATAATTTGTCTCAAACATCTTGTAAGATTGACACATTCCTTCACTATTCAAACATTTATCCTATATCATTTAGAGGTCTTGAAAATTTCATCTTAAAAATATGATAATACCAAAAAATTATCCAAACTCACATACATACAATTCATGCATGGGGTCATCATATCGTACAAACTTCAATGACACAACAAATGTGGGTATACATAGCCAAAACTTTGGAACACCTTGTCATAAGATAGATGTCAATCAAGGTCAAAAATTAAAAGACTATCAACCTAATGATCAAAGCATGAGTCTTCACCAAAACAAAATTATCTCACCAAATCAATACATGTCAAACATGAACATACCAAGTACAAACATATCAAATATGAACATGTCAAAATTTCACTTGATGAACTATGGGATGGATCTATTCACACCTCAACAAAGTCAAATACTATATCAAAATCAAAATACTCAACGCCCATATAAAAATCAACTGCATCAAGAGTCACAACAACATCAAGTAGTGTTACAACAATATCAAGGGTATCAAAATCAAAATCTATAACATCAAATTTCCCTAAATTCACTTGAGAATATAGTTGAAATACTTCTCCAACAAACACCTCAAGGTCCTTATCAACAACACCTTGAATATCATCAAAATATTGAGTCACATTATCAACAACATCTTGACGATCATCAAAACATGGATTCGTATCATCAACAACATCAACAATCATCACAACAACAACAATTTTTTTTATCCCACACCAACACTAAATGTGAATACACTCCTTTAGGGGAGCCAATTGAGGTGGTGTTAAACACATTAGTCCATGATAATCTTATTACACTTCCAAAATCACTATATGATTACAAACCTATCTTCAAATTATCATGGTACAATGACAAAGCTTATTGTAAATATCATAGAGTAAAAGTTCATGACACATAAAACTATATTAAACTCAAAAACCTCATACAAGACCTCCTTGATCAAGGAGAAATAACTGTTGAAGACAACATTTAAGATTCAACCTGAAATATTTAAGACAATGGTCAAGATCCATCTACCAATGATCACATTGACAATGTCTTTACCTCACCTAATGAGAAAGTTGACATATCTCGAGACTCTTTCCTAAAGCATAATCAACATCCCCCACCAATGTCTAGAAAAGTGTTAGGAAATAATGCATCAATACCCACAAACTTATTCCATTTCCTACATAACCCCATGAGAGATAAGCATGCATACAAGTAACCATAATGCATAGATCAAATAGACAAGCCACAAGATAACACAAGATATACCCTGGGAAAACCCTCAAGAGGGAAAAACCCAGCCTCCAAAAGCATCCATACTCCATCATATTATTTAGCAATAAATAAATACAAGAGTTACAATGAATACCTATGAAGCATCAAGCCTCTCAATGCATCCTCATGTGTCCAAGCATGAATCCACACATCCCATGCCATGCTTCACATATGCACTCCTTAGAAAGAATCAATAATGACAACCCACTCTCTTAGCCAACCTTAACCACTAAACATGTGCTTGCTTTTATAGATTCAAGCTCACACAAGTACAACCAAGTGGTAAGACAAAACCATATGCCACAAAACCATGTGAACACAAAACCACTAATCCCTTATTTAATATTGGGTACTGTGTTTTCACTTTTTAAATATTTCCCTAATATTAAATTACTATCACATGACTCCCAAACATTAAATAATAATACTATGTTACAATACAACATACAGTGGTCCCCAAATAATTAGGTAGTGTGACTAACCACACCACCTTGGTGCATCAAAACAAAATAATTATTTAATTATAACATTGTAATAAGCCATTTTTTGCAATGGTGTACAAGAACATATCCCAACATTATCCCACTTGTTGTATGCATTGCATAAGGGATCAATCAATGAAATACATCATCATATCCATACATGAATCTCCAACATGCTCTCGTGCTCCATCTGCAATAAGAACAAAGTGACCACCATCTCAAGAAATACCTCCTCTCATCCTCTAGTGTGCCACCTATGAAAGAAAAGGAACATGCCAAGGTGAAGATGCACCAATCCAAGAACACAAGCATCAAACCCAAGTGATAACAAAGGCTCTAACCAAGTTGCTATCAAGTAAAAACCCACATGATTAGAAATAGCATCCACAACACATGCTAATACATCCAACCATTCATACCTCTTAGGTATCAATAACATTAGTAAACTCATGCCAACAACAAATGCAACCCATAAACTACAATCACAAGCTCCCTATATCAAACCTATCAATGAAGAACATACATATCCAAGAACTCCCACTGCATAGGTAATGTCAAAGCATATCAAGTCTACCAATCAACACTATATCAAGGTGTGATAAATAATAAACAATTAAGTACCAAGAATAATAAAAATGATCCACATATGCAACCCAAATAGCTGCATAATCTCTCACAACATGTTGCCACCATCCTCCCAAATCATATGAACATGAACCCCTAGGAAGGAACCATGAAGAGAGAAAAATTGTAAACCATAACATACATGTCCTTCCAACACCTCAAAAGTGAAATGTTGTGTCAAGTATGGTCTCCTAACAACCCCAAATGAGAAGCCTCAACAACACCCAAACCAACTTTCAATCTCTTAGATCAAACAACATATGAATCGATGTACTAATGCAAACATGGATGTAAGAATCTCTAACCAAGAAGATCAAACTCAAAGTAACCATTCCCAAATCAAAAAATCAGCCCATAGAACATCTCCTAAAATCATCATCAATGAATGATAACATGAACTCCAATGCACAAGGAGATAACCATGCCAAACATCTCTCAAAATGAATCCTCCAAAAATAAATATCCCTAGCCCATGATCCATATCAATGAAAGATAAATCATCATAAACTCATACTAAACAATCCTCAAACGAGTCTCCAAAATCAATCACCATGAATCAACTCATTCCCATGAGAAAATAAAGCACAAAACATAAAAACATCTGAAAGAAATAATGGGAAAATACCTCCCAAATGATAAACTGCCAAGTAGACCAAGAGTGGGGAATGAGAATTCTCCTCTAGGATAACCAAGCCATCATGACTCACTCCAAGAAAAATATCCTCTATAGGTCCATCATGAACTGACATCCATACCTAGGTGAAAGATCCTCGATCTTCCTACTAAAACCTCCAAAGAGTAACCATCTCAAGCAAATGTATCTAATCACAAGAGAAATCAATCCTCACCTATATATCCAAGTATCCATGAGCATGTGTAACTAATCAATACATGCCAAACTTCAAATGCAACATAGCACCATCATTAAGTAATCAAGAAAATGATCATGTACTCAATATAAAGAGAACCACCAAGATCAATGCCAAAGCTCCAATCGTAGAATCAAGAACCTATCATGAAATCATGATCTAATCATCTCCTCCTACCTAGGAGATCACATGTAACAACACATACATGATCCTAGTATCAAGAGAGCCCATATCATGCCAAAAATCTAAGCTAGCATCAAGTGTAAACCATGACACAATACCAAAACACTCTAAACCAAGAAACCACATCTCCAATCACATGAAGATAACCATCTTCTCCATGAAGACCATTCAAGTCTACACACACAACTAAAATGTCAATAACATACCAAGTAGAACCAAAATCTCCAAGACAATAAGATACATACAACCACCAACAAACCAATCCAACATTGCTAAGTCATCACTATCAAAAGCTCCCACTAAAAGTGTATAACCAATGAATGTACCAAGATATCATGACATCATGATCAAACCACATGCTACAAGTCCCATGAACCCAATAATCAAGTACTCTAACCATCCATCCTCTCATCCCAAAGCAACATACCAATGTGTAAATGACCACAAACAAGGCCAACTAAAAAGACCCCAACAAAAATGAATCAAACCTAGTGGATAGAGACACTCGACATCTAAGTCATCCCACTATGATCAATAAGCTATGTATACCTACCAATCAAATAACTCATAGATCCAATCACTGAAACATGTGAACTCATAATCAAATTATTAACCTAAAAATCGAGATATCAAAGATGATCCTCAAGACATCAAGACTCAAACACCAAATCAACCACATATTTTTTATTTTCTAAACATTTCCACAAATGAGTAACCATATTCAAAGAACCATACAAGCATCAAGGAGATAAAAAAAACCTCCTAATACCAAACCAAATCACCACCAAACAACCACATACATGATCATGTCATGCTAATGCATAAATGTACTTGCATACCCATGACACTATAATCATATCCATCACTATACCTGCACTCAACTATCACCCATGATACAAGACTCCAAGTCTCCACTCATGTGAAACCATGCCATCAAAATCGAAGACAACCTGTTTACCTATCACCATCAATTTCCAACTCTAAAAAACACTTGTAAACCTATACCGAGAAGCACCAAATTGATAATTATTTATTCCTATCATATAAAAGCATGTACTCCCTCAAGGTTTCACCACTTGACTCATCTGAATGCTCACACAATCACACCCAAAATCTCAGGTACCTAAAAGTGATAAAAAAAGTACCATACATTCCCTACACCATAAAATGATAAAAACTCTAAACCATTGTGTAGGACAATGCACATGCTCTCCAATGTCTATTCAAAATCGAAAATCTAATTTTGTATGCAAAAGTTATGACCAAAACCCTGAAATAGAGAACATCTAGCTTCTAGGCTTAAAAAACTAATCAAAACTACAAAATCAGGAAACCAAACCTATACCACTAGGTAATGCTCGGAACTAGCTTTCTAACAAGTATAAGAAGTCAAAAATCTGAGCTCCTGGGTGAAAGTTATGCAAGTTTAAAAAAAAATGTCTGATTTGCCCATGTAGGGAGGCTACTAGTGGCCCCCAAGCTAAGCCACTAATGGCCTACTGGTGGTGGTGGCTGGATGGTAGCACCCAGACGACGCTGATTGGTTGTAGATTTTATTTTGCTTTTAAATTCATTTTAATTTCCATCTTTAAAAATTCACCATTAGACATCAAATTTTATATATTCTGCTTTAATTGTTGGCTATCAGTGGATTTTTTACTATTTTAAATTTTAATTAAAATTAGGAAGTTTATTTTTTTTTGTGGGATTTATTTCTCATGGGGCCCGCACCAAGGGTTTAACCCCATTGACGACGAGACCGCCACCAAGGCAAGTTGACAGCCACCGATAGAGTACCATACAGTACTTTGCAGGCACTACCACACTTGCCAGGGTGTATAGTGGGCGGAGGGGGGGTGTCTGCGGAGCCCCCAAAAGCTTTTAATTTAATTTAATTTAATTTTAAATCTTTAAAATGATTGTTAATATAAACCTTTTTTCACCAAAGATTATTTTTGCAGGGTTTTAAAACTTTTCCTACAGGTATTATATTTTCCAACGACGATTTTTTTTAATATTTTATTTTCCTACAACAGGGTCGTATGATCGAATAGGTCTTGTGATTAATTTTTTTTTGCCCTTTTTTCAAATTTTCCAAAATAGGTTGAATTTTATGTCATTTTTCTTGTCTTAGGCCTCTTGAATGCAATGGTGAGGTCCATTTTGCCTAAAGAGGTCATCCATGAATTTTCCCCTACAAAACCCTCATATGAAAATCTCAATCCAAGAAAACCCTTTTGATCCAAAATTTGAAAACTTTAGATTTTCAATAAACCCAACAAATATTGACAACGCAAAAGCCCAAATCTACAAACAATCACCTACAACATGTGTTACATATCTTGCAATGCCTCAAATATATCATTCATGTCCATGGATTCAACTTTTTAAAAAATTCTCAAATTAGGGTTATAACAAAAACCCATCAGCCATTATAGCTCTAATACCACTTGTTAGGAAATAATGCATCAATACCCACAAACTTATTCCATTTCCTACATAGCCCCATGAGAGATAGTCATGCATAAAAGTAACCATAATGCATAGATCAAATAAAAAAGCCACAAGATAACACAAGATATACCCTGGGAAAACCCTCAAGAGGGAAAAACCCAACCTCTAAAATCATCCATACTCCATCATATTATTCAACAATAAAAAAATATAAGAATTACAATGAATACCTTTAAAGCATCAAGCCCCTCAATGCATCCTCATGTGTCCAAGGATGAATCCACACATCCCATGCCATGCTTCACATATGAACTCCTCATAAAGACTCAATAATGACAACCCACTCATTCAACTAACCTTAATTAGTAAACATGTGCTTGCTCTTATAGATTCAAGCTCATACAAATACAACCACGGGGTAATATAAAACCATGTGCGATAAAACCATGTGAACACAAAACCACTAATCCCTTAGTTAATATTAGGTACTAAGTTTTCACTTTTTAAATATTTCCCCAATTTTAAATTACTATCACATGTCTCCCGCACATTAAATGATAATACAATGTTACAACAACATAAAATGGTCCCCAAATAATTACCTAGTGTGATTAACCACACCACCTAGGTGCATCACAGCTAAATAATTATTTAGTTACAACATTAAATAATAAACCATTTTATGCAATGGTGTACAACACCATATCCCAATAGAATGCTCCACTCCAAGATATATTAACATCATTCGACCTCATGGTTGCAAATATTAAAGAAATCCTTAACACACCATTTGATCCAAGTCCACTTGAGGATCATGAGATTCTTGAAGCAATGCTCAAGCATGAAGAAAATTTAAGCCAAGAAGTATCACCAGCATATACATATTTTGAAGATATTCAAGAACTCTTTGCAAAAAATCCATCCTTTGAAATTGACCCATTTCAATAATTGAATCCAAAGCATACTAAAAATAACACCAAACTGAGTCAAGATCAAGGATCCATATCTTCTCAAGTCCTAATGTGTTTATTCCAATCCGATACTGAAGATAACTTCGATAAAAGCCAAGATCAAGGGACCATATCTCCAAGATACTACAATGATTTAATGGGTATCTTCCAATCCATACAAGATTTCACAAGCGATGATCATATCCATATATATCACATACTCTTACATATACCCTTGAGATGCTTACTCCTAGTGGGCACATATATGATCTTAAAAAAAAGAGTCTCTTACTCTTGACATCCTTATAAATGATCAAGGTATAACAAAATCTACAAACATATCAAAAATTGATCATGAGGAAGACCCTTACATGGACTATGGAGTATTAACATCTCTTGAGGAACAATTAGGATCAGATACATCCCAAGTTCAGATTAAAGACATTGAGTATGAGGATATCCAACATTATCAAAACAAAGGGTTATGTTTATAGGAACATAGTATCATGGAATCAACAAAGATAATCAATACACTTGAGTAGCAAGAAATTAGTTTGATAGCAATCACATAATCAAATCATGTTAGTGATACCTCTATAATACTAGGGGCAACCTTATCTAGTGTAAACACCAACATGGGTAGCATGAAGATTCCTTATGATGAAACCATTACCAACACTACAACCATTCATATATCATGAAATATTGTCCACACATCTTTCCACCCTCTAATTAGGACCAACACAAAGAGGAAAAGATATATCAAAGAAACAAGAAAGTCATTGAAGTAAAAGAATTGAAAAATAAAAATTAACAAGAAAAATTCAAATGGATACCAAAGAAAAATAAATAAAATCATCCCTATCAAACCCCATTAGTCCCAAGTTTGGAGAGTCAATGATTCCAAACTATCGACCAATCCATCTGCACCTCGTATCCCTCATTACACTCTACCATTCACTTTGACACTCATGATATCCAAATCTCACATTGATTGTGTCTTGGAAAAAACCCTTTATCATAAAAACTCTAAGGGCACTCTATCATGATGTGTGCATCTAGGTAAGGTTAACTTCGACATTGACAAAGAAGACACGAATATTCAGGGGTTACATTTGTGTGCTTGCATCTTAGCAAAGAAAATCCTCCAAGTAGGATATCATTGGCACATCATGACAACAACAACATCTACATCAGCACCACTAGGTGGTTCAACATGAGCATAAACCTTTAAAACAATTGAAAAAATCAAGAAAATAGTCAAGAGAAAAATTGTCCTCTAGTGAAAACCACTACGCTAGTGCTTTGGGAAAGTACCATGATGAAAACCTATCAAACAGGTGCCATGAGTGGAATCAAGCATCTACATGGGCCATTTCAAGTGGAAGCATCTTACCCTCCCATAATAAATCCAACATCTCATCTAGATCTTATTCGTAATAAATCCAACATTTCATCCATCCAATTCATTTGCATCCAAATCCCAATTATCTTGATCTTGACAAAGGTTTGGCATATACTTCACACTTGCTTGTGGTAAACATCTTGACATGGGCCATTATCATTGATCCTACCGTATCCAATATTATCTGAGCCATGATGCATTATCCAAAAGAGCATTCTCTATCTTTATATGCTATCTTATTATAAGATAAGCCTTGGCATCTTTCACATATCTATCCATCTATCCTTCCATCTATTTGCACATGAGATTCCATACATTGCTAGATGCTGGTGGTAGGTGTGTGATTGTGCTTTCAAATAACTATTGATCCATGTCTAATATCTCACAACTTGGCATTGCCATCATGATCTAGGTATCATTTATAAAATTCAAAAATATTTAAAACATCTCAAAAACCCAAAAAAAAAACATCCATGTAACATTTCAAAATTCAAAAACATCCAAATCACTTCAAAAAAATTCAAACAAATCCAAATCATTCAAAAACCAAAACATTTGAAAACTTGAAAATCAAAACATTTAGAAAACTATTAAAACTTCAAAAACATCCTCAAAACATTTCAAAACGTCAAAATCATTGAAATATTTAAAAACAAAATCACCCATCCCATTTTTCTTTCACCTGCAATAAACTTTCAAACATAATAAATTGATCGTCATCCTCACCTTTTGGTACCACGAGAAGAAACAAGTGCAACACTTATCCAAAAAGTAAAACTTCAATGCAAAATCAAAATCTTGATCATTAGCAAACATGTCAATCGAACCTCATATCAACAACCTATCGAACCAATCAACATCCAAACATGGCTTATGGATATATCTTTCCTACAATAGACATTAGTGGATATTAACTCTTAAAACAGTCTTTTATCAATAGATATGAATAACATTGATTGTTTGTTCATTTTGATCTTTTCTTATGATTTATCTTATTGGTCCATTTCGATGATCTCTCGATGATGTCTACAAAATGACTTAGAGAGAAAGGAATGGGGTATTGATCATTTCTTTCATTTGTTGTGCTCGTTGGATGTTCTTGTACTATGACCTTGGCGAATATTTTCCTTGCATGTGCAGGGATAGTCTCAAGTAAAACAATGACTAAGAGATTTTAGGTTCTTCATACCTTTTGTGTATTAGTCTCCTTACTTTGATGGCTTCATTATTTCACATGATCAAACAAGGTTTCCATATTTCAAGTTTGAACAAGGATATTCCTATCTGATTGTAGAGTCAAAGTCCATGTATTAGATACAATTCCATCCTAGATCTTCATACCTTGGTGCATCATGTCTATTTGCTATATCCAAAATAAGGATGGCTAAAATCATTATCCTGTCTCATCCCATATCCATTAAAATCTTGGAATAATCATAGGTTTATTAGTGTCTTTATCAACATCACCATTCTTCTACTATCTCATTCTCATTCCATCTCCTATCTCATTCTTCTATCTCTACTAACATTTCTATCCAAATGCCAATAAATTAGTGTGATATACATTAAAATATACATGAGGCTATCCATTGCTGATGAGTGTATGCATCATAATATCTATCTACATCAAACATCTAAGCTTCCTAGAATTGTTTTTCAAAATCTATGCAACATAACAACTACTCTCCTAATCCTATCATGATCTTGACCTAAAAATCAGTCTTTCTGCTTGATCTCTTGAGTGGGAATTATACCAACATTCCTTCTTCTAAACATCATTAGTTCTTTGAAACAATGCAACAAGTACATTTCTTCAAAGAGGGGAAAAATGTAGACACCTAAAAATTTCCTAAGAATATTACACACTTGATATCACTTACTAACACCAATTTTTCTCCTAATTCACCTAATTCATCTATTTAATTAAATAATGTCAATTATTTCTAGTTAAATTCACCTTATTCTCCTATTAATGGAATAACTAAGGTTATTTACTTAATTCATAATTTTCATGCTAATGTTCTTCTCATTTGATTAAATAATTTGTCAAATTATTTTAAAATTAAATGTCATAATTCTCTTTGATTAAATAATTCCTAATTGCATAATTAATTTTTTTTTATGAATTGTTTGATTCACTAATTATCCCTCCAATCCTCCAACTTCTCCAACTTGCACAAGAATATTCCCTTAGAATATTCCCTATCCAAATTCAAATATTTCCCTCCAAATGGAAATACCTCACATGGCTTCCTAAAATCAAGGGAATTTGTTGGAACTCTCAAGGATTGTGAGCCATTGATCTAATTCTTGATCCATGCCTCATGTATTATCAACCACTTGATCTATATTTAATCCATGTTCACTTCTCTCATTCAATTTCATCCCTTGATCACCATT
>VDFB02271358.1:647303817-647467416 GCA_007258455.2 Sequoia sempervirens
ATACCAAGCTGTTTCATGACTCCAACAGGCATGATGTTTATAGCAGCACTAGAATCTATCATGCAGTTCCTTAACAAGTTGTTATTAATAAGCAACATAGTAAAGAAGGGATCAACTTGAGGAGTTGATAATATATCACTCAAGCAGACTTCAGAATTATTTATTTTCTCCTTCCTATTGACTACTTTAATAGTTATTTTATTTTCAGCATTGACATGTTCTCCATTTGTTATCAATTGAACAACAGTATCCCTATATTCTTTAATTTTCATCATCTCAAGTAGTGGAACAGACATTTTTACCTGGGACAATGCCTGAGTGAAATCAAAAGAGGAGCTCTCCACCTTGACAGTCTTCTTTAATTCTGGCACTTCTCTTTTGTTTTCTTCTTTTTCTTTTTTACTGGACTAGTCGGGCATCTGTATTTCTTTATTTAATTCCTTTACTTCCTCCTTTTAGCCTGGTTTCTGTTCAATTTTATCATGCTATTTATTTCCTGGCTTTTTTGCAATTTCCTGTGTTGTCTTTTGATCTTTTATAAAAATTCCCCCAAGAACTCCATCTGGCTCATTTGCTTTTATGTTTCTCAACCAGTATTTACTTCATGCTTCCTCAACTACAGCAACAGTGATCCTTTCTATTTCATCCTCAGTAAGTCTCCTCACATTGCATTGAGCAGGCGCTACAACAGGATGTGGCTCTATGTAATCTTCATCAGAATCATAAAAGATCTACTGTTTAGCCATATGGACATTATACTTTTGATTGGAAACATCATATTTGTAGCCTTCATCCTTTGAAGATGAATTTCTTTCCTCAACATGGTGAAAAACATTTGAAGTCAAATACACTGTGTGATCTTCTCCATTATTTTCCATCAGCATCCCTTCTTCTTGCATCCTTTGAGCTACAACACAATAGTCTAGAGAATGTGGCTGATTACAAACTTTACAAAAATAATTATTACTCACCATGTAAGTTCCTTTCTTGCTCAATGGATTAGAAGTCTCTTTGTTTCTTGGCTTGGCTGCCATAGGTTTCCCATCTTTCCAGTCTATATTGTAAGGCATATCATGCAACCTTGGCCTTTCATTCATGTTCTCATTTTTGTATGTATTCTCTTTTCTGTACTGATAATTATTGCTTTGCTGAGGAGGCCTCAGGTTGTCTCTTTTATTAATTATACCAGCAGCCTTCCTGTTGTTTTCAATTGTCAGTGCTATCTTCTGTGCTTCAGCCAAATCTCTTGTGGATCTACTTCTCAGTTCATACCCTATCTTAGGATAAAATGCATTTAAATAAACACTCAATGCAACAGAATCTAGCAACCTTGATCTAGGAGGTACTTTAGTATGCAGCTTGTTGAATTTTTGGTTGAAATCATAAATTGAATCATTCTGATTTTTCTAAATTCTCATTAATTCATGAAGAGCTGCATCTGGAGCATTTTGATTCCCATATTTCTCTAAGAGTTTGTCTTGAAATTCCTGGAGAGAATTAATTGAGAATGTTGGCAGGCTGTTGAACCAATCCCTGGCATCTTCAAGAAGTGACATCATGAACAACTTCATGTGTAAATCTTCATAAGGAATATCTATGTCCTGAATGAAAATATTAAAACTCCTTAAATGTTCTTCAGCTGTGATTGCTTTACTCCCTATAAATTTGGGTACCATATTCCTCCAACTTCCATTCATAGGGTAAGGATACAACTAAAAACTAGCTAAATCAAATTGTCTGATCATGGTTGCATGCTGGTGAGGGGGAGGGATAGGCGGATGCTGATACTGAGGCATGTGATTATTGTGTACTGTGCATTATAATGTGGGATATAATTCTGACTAGGAGGTGGATACATACCTGTATGCTGTGTAGGAATGTGGGGTGGACGATTTGGCTGCTTGTGATGGTTTCCTATCTGATTGTGAGGAGCATTTTGTTGATTGGAAGGCCCTGCACCATGGTCACCCTGCTTGTGAGGTGGAATATACTTTGTGCCACCAGCTGTCTGATCAACAATTTGGGCTTTCTACAATTTAGCCTCTAGTTCCTTTATCTTCTTCTCTTTCAGTTTCAACTGTGCTTTTACTTCATCAGGAATCGAGAGCTCATGGTTTCCTTTAGGAGTTTGGTGATTACCCTCCATCCTTCGATCATATTCATGCTGAATTCTGAGTCATTCAAGCTCAAGTCTAGCTTCAAACTCAGCCTATTTCTTGGCTTCAAGTTCAGCTTGTTTCTGAGAATCGTGAAAAGGAAAAGGATTTCTTTGATCATCAGGGGTACAAAGTTTTGCACTTGAATCATCTCTCCATGTATCAAAGCAATTATATGTTTCACCCTGTACTCTTGGTGCTTTACCTTTGTTTGTTAATCACATGTCCTCATTTGTGCCTTTTCCCTTATCAGCTCTGTCATCCTTATGTGTCCACTTACTGCTATCAGCAGGGGCTCCATTATGACCTCCCTTGTACTGAGACCTTCTTCCATTCATGATGAACAACCATAAAAAAATTATGTCAGAGTCGCCGCTCACTTTTATCAAAAATGAGAAAAGGTTTGATACTTTCTTATTCCCAGCGGAGTCTGTGCAAGATTTCTGACTCTATGATTAAGGCCTTGATTCTGATTGTTCCCCAGTAGAGTCACCAATTTGTTAGATCTCAAAAATGCAGGCAAGATGCCTCAAGAGGCTGCCAATCTCTTGATACGCTTTAGGGTAATAGACAAGGTTGGAAGAATTCAACCTTCTACTCTTTAGGTGTTGCAAAACCTAGGCAGGTGTACCTCTCTTGAACAATGCAGGCTTAACTTGTGATTATTTTAAAGCAATTTTTTCACAAGGGCAAGGAGAAGTGAACAAATGAAATCCAACTTGAAAATAGTAACAATATTCTAATCTGTATCCTAAAATAAAAGCTCAATTAACAGATGTAAAGAAAACTGAATAAGTTCAAATGGTGAAGTGTAGAGACCAGTGCCATCACCATTGAGACCACATTTCTTTGAGGCTTTTTTTCAAATAGTTTGATGCCTTTTCTATGCTATTGCTTATTAGTATGCTTTGATAGATTTTTTCGTGCTTGCATCCATAGCATTTTTGGAAGCACCTATTTTAGGCTTTTAGCCATAGCAACAAGGAAGCGAACTATTTGATAAAATGCTTTGGTAAACATGTATGATAAATGTAGTAGCATAGACAAGGCAGTGAACTGTTTGAAAAAATGCCTCAAAGAAATGTGGTCTCATGGTGATGGAATGCCAATCCCTGTCTAATTTGCTTGTCATGGCATTCCACCACCATGAGAGGACCATTTCTTTGAGGCATTTTTGCAAGCAGTTCATTCCTGTTGCTATGCTTACTATTATGCTATGATAGATTTTCCTAAGCATCGAGCTTGTTCAAAAGCACTTGTTTAAGTTTAGCCATAGTAGCAAGGCAATGTTGTTTGATAAAATTCTTTGTTGGAGCATGTATGAAAAATGTGTTAGCATAGACAGAAATGCATTGAACTCTTTGAAAAAATGCCTCGAAGAGAATGAGGTCTCATGGTGATGGAATGGCATGATGTAGATGCCATGACAAGCAAGTGCTATGGATTGTCATGGCATTCCATCACCATTGAGACCACATTTCTTTAGAGACCTTTCAAACTGTTTACTACCTTTCTACTACTATTAGCAATAGTATGCTTTGATAAGATTTTTAAGTAGCATCCATGGCTTTTGGAAAAGCACCTATTTTGGAGCTTTTGGCTACATAGCAACAAGGAAGTGGTTGTTTGATAAAATGAGTTTGGTAAACATGTATGATAAATGTAATTACTTAACGGGCGAATGGAGTGAACTATTTGAAAAATGCCTCAAAGAAATGTGGTCTCATGGTGATGGAATGCCATGACCAATCCTAACAATTTTTTTCTTTTCATGGCATTCCACCATGAGACCACATTTCTTTGAGGCATTTTTTTCAAACAGTTCATTCCCTTGTCTATGCTATTGCTTACTATTATGCTATGATATATTTTTTCTAAGCATCCATAGCTTGTTCGAAAGCACTTGTTTTAGGCTTTTAGCCATAGAAGCAAGGAAATGAACTATTTGGCTAAATGGTTTGATAGACATGTATGAAAAATGTGTTAAAATAGACAAGGCAGTGAACTCTTTGAAAAAATGCCTCAAAGAAATGAGGTCTCATGGTGATGGAATGCCATGACAATCAAAAGCATTTGATTGTCATGGAATTCCATCAAGTCATGAGACCTCATTTCTTTGAGGCATTTTTTCAAAGAGTTCACTGCCTTGTCTATGATATTGCTTACTATTATGATTTTGATAGATATTTTCCAAGAATCCATAGCTTCTTCAAAAGCACTTGTTTTAGGCTTTCAGCCATAGCAAAAAGGCAACACTTGAACTATTTGACAAAATTCTTTGGTAGACATGTATGAAAAATGTGGTAGTATAGACAAGGCAGTGAACTATTTGAAAAAATGCCTCAAAGAAATGTGGTCTCATAGAATGCCATGACAACCAAATGCAATTGGCGGTACTCCTAGTTATTAGTTATGCAATGTAATTGCATAACTACTTGGAGATTGACTTTGCAAAACTATATTGTAATTGAAATTTTGTCATCCTACTCGGCATCTAGTTATTAGTTATGAAAGTAGTATGCTTTAGGTTTGAAAGATGTGAAATGCAATGTAATCAATGTTATGAATATAAACTACAAAAATCTATTTTTTAGTAAGTTACAGGTTCGGGATTGGGTTCGAGAACCTGGTTTGCTGGTTCGGGAAATTTTTTTGGGGGTTGGGTTCATTTTGGGTTCGGTAATACAAAAAAATATAAAAATATAAAATATAAACATATTTGCAGCAGTAATCAAGTTTAGAATACATCACCATATTAATAGTCAAATAACATAGAAAAAATATACCACCACTTTCATAGTGAAATATTAAAATATTAATGATCTACTCGAATGTCATGATACAAAATTATAAATTATAGTTCAAACATAAAAAATGTCAAGTGTTTACAATCAGCCATTATTGATCATTGATCAATCTGAAAAGTGTGAACATTTTTTTGTGTGGAAGGAAAACAAGAAAACAGTGTTACATAATTATTTACATTGTGAAAGAGCCAAAACCTTTTTCTTGCATATCGTAGAAGAATCTCAGTGATTTTTTGGGTGTCCTTGCCTTGGAACGAAACTATCCTGAGCCATGAATGATTGACCAGGAACTGTGAGAAAGAAATAAGATAAATCACATGCAACTTGTTGCAATTTCTTTCCTTGGGAAAAAGGGTAAAGTTTTCTTTTCAGGGAGAATCTCCTTTAGAGTTTGAACACATTGATAATTTTCAAGATAGACTTAGCCAAATATGTCATCTAGGTTTGAAGCTTTTAGGTAAAATGTTTGCTTCTTAAAATTTTGTTCAAAATTCAAGATGTAGGCTCTCCTCCCTTAGGGAAGAGAAGGCCTATCAAACCTAACACTCTTGTGCAACACTTCTTAAGTTCTTGTTGATGTAGTATTAGATGCAAAGTTTCAAAATAGGAATGGTTATATAATTTCTCATCTCACAACTATCATTACATCAAATTAAGAATTTTCAATCCTTTATGGTCTAGACAAGAGAAGTATGGAGTAGTGTTCCAATGCTAAATTCTTATTGTGAATATCTTTGCTATGAGTGGTTCAAAAATGAGGAATCTGTCTTCTGCACCAAATGAGAAATATTCACAATATGTGCTAGGAAGGAATATAAGTCCATAATATCGAGTATGCAAGAACTGAGAATTGCAAAATTGGCTTACATTTGACTTCCAAACACATAAATTTCACACTTTTTGATGTTCACACGTAAGTCAAAAATTATATGTGCATAAGTTGTAAAGTATACACTTGAATACACGTAACTCATATCTATTGAACCATGAATTTATAATGCAAATATGGACACCATCGATAAAAAATATTTGTATTAAGCAAATAGCCATGTACGCATACATCAATATATGTCGATATAAGTATAAAATATAGTTACAAAATAGCCATATAGGCTTACGAGAATGCCATATAGGCATACAATGTCAATTATATCCAATATAAAATATGTACAAAATTGCCATGTAGGCATACAACAAAGGTCTTTGTGCATTCAAAATTCATTTCTCTCCATGCTCCGGTTCAAATACAATTTTCTTTCCCTTTTCTAGGTGATCCGATGGCGATAAGTCTGTCACCTGTTTCTACTGTGCTCGAGGAGTGCTCTTGCTACTCCTCCTAGTGTTTAGCTCTTGGTGAAGTTTCAATTGTTACAATAAGAAGTAAAGACATTAATATATAGAAATTACATTATAAAAATTAATATATTTAACAAAATAATCACTTACAGCCAGCTCACGATCACTCTCCTCAATGGAAATATTTGCACGCCGATGCTCAGGCATGCTCAAGCCCTGTATAAACCATCCAAATAGGAATTAAACTATGAATCAATAATGGTTTGATTTTTCACTAGAAATAGTTCATCTATAACAATGAATGTAAATTGAAATTTAGTAATTTTCTTCATACCTCCCCTATAAGAGCCATCAAGGATTGTATAGCGGAGGAAACACCAATATCCATTTCCCTTGTAACATTTGGTGATGTTTCTGTCACCAACATCTGAAAATAAAACAACAAATTATTCAATCACAAAAAAGTTACAATAGCTCGATCCATGTGATGACTTATAATGTATGAGATCTAATGAACAAAATTTTGAGTACAAGTATTAAACAGATATATTTCTGATTATTAGTTATCAAATTTGAAGTAATGCTTTGAGTTTGAATGACGTGTAATGCAATATAACCAACAATATGAATATAAACTAAACAAATCTATTAAACTTAGAATTCATTACTTAAGTTCTCTTTAAATTCTATATTACCTCTGTGAATGTTTGATCAAATCTACTGGCACTTGGAGGTGTTTCCTTGAAACCTCCAATAGTACCTTGTTCAACATCCAAAATCACACATTAAAATACCATTCATAAAAGAATGCTATTAACACATGTAATAAATTTATAATTGTTTACTAACTTTACATACCCCACCGATAGGTGTACTGCAAAAATAAGTAGGTGGATGATTGCTGTATCTAGTCTCTACACTGTGACCCTACAATTTTATTAAAATATTAAAACTAAATTAGTTAATCTTGCATTCCACAATCAAAATTTAATAAATTAAATTCAAAGAACATGCTGAATTTTACCTGAGTGCCAATGCCATATGCATCATGCAAAATGTCAGCCGTCCTCTCCATCCCCGTAGATGCATACAGATTAGGATACGTAGTAGCATATGGATCCTGCATAGAACCCTCCTGAGTGCCGGTAGGTTCATACGAACAAGTCACCCCACAAGATTGACACACATGGGTTTGAAGGCCACCACCTGAAGACTCCCCTAGATGGCATTGTACAATAGGACTAGTGTGATGGATGACACTCCAGGTCAAAGTTGTGATTGCCTGCAATGTCTCTATGTCAGCACTCTCCTTTGCAATGATAAGAATCACAATATGCTCATGGGGGGCCTAGCGAGAGGTTGTCTTCTTTGTTGCGTAGGATCTGGCTGTTCATCGGGCCTATCCTAAGCTGACCCCCCACCTCTCCCCTAGAACTCCCTCATATCAAAATAATTTGGGATTTGGTGCAATACAAACTCACTGTATAGTTTCCTAAGAAAATATTAGGGGACTTCACAATTATTGCACAGTGAGTAATCAAAGACCATATACCATCTTTCATAAAAATAGTTTTTAATCTCTTGGTGGTGGCACCAATGAATAGGAAACCTCTTTGCATTGAGGGTAAGATTTTGATTTGTTTTAGGGTCAGTGAATAGAGAGCACAAATCACCTTTAGTAATTTTTAAATCTTTTACTTGTTTATATGATAATTTGTCTGCATAATATGCCTTGGCTGTCTACCTCCTATCTTGCCATCTAGATATTTGTTGGGTGATTGCATCTACATTTTTTAACATGCCTTTCAATGAATTTTCTAAAAGCATTCTTTCTGTGGTTGAAGCATTTGGATCACTCAACCTATTGATAAGATCCTCAAGTTGTTTTCTATTGTTCTCAATTTCACTCAAATTTTCTTGAGTGCGAGGAGGGAATTGAGAGAATGGTGGCGGAGGTTGATTTTGTTGAGAATTTTGCTATTGAAGATTTACCTCCTCTTCTTGTTGAGGATTTGTAGGATTTCCTACAAATTTTTTTTTAAAAATCAAATCTAACCTAAAACAAACAAAATCAATTTCAAACTAACAAATTCAAAAAAAATAGCAAACAATACTTACCTCCCGCATCTCTTCGTCATCGTGGTGCCATATTTGAAAACAAAATCTAACTGTTCTTGATGAAATTTATAGAAATCCTTCCTCTTAGAATGTGAGCGCGAAAGTGAGGGTTTTTGGCCGTGGGCAGAGCTGAGAAACAGTAAAAAGCAAATGATATAGATTTCACTTTTTTTTTCTTTTAAAATCACATAACGCGCTCGTGTTATCTCTTTCCAATTTTTTTCCCCATTTGGCCACAAAAGTGCGACCAACTTCATGCACCTGCCCCCAATATAAATTATGCTTTACTTTGAATTTAATAAATAATTATTATTCATTTTCTATTTGAATTACGACTAAAGTCTTGGTTGATAGGTTGAATGAAAAACATCTAAGATTGCAAATGGTATCACATTTTTTGAATCCAAAACATGTCTCACATTCTATACTTCGTATACTATAGGATTAAAAAAAAATTGAATTTCATGAAGTTTTGACCAAGTTAAGGTGGTCAGACATACAAGTTTTTATATTTATTAAAAGTTGTAATAAAAAAATCATAATTAATTATTTACTTAGAAAAAAATTACAAAAAAATATGCATCACATCGGGACATGAGTCCTCTACTTATATCTATAATCTTATAAAACAATATTACCATTTTATTGTGGTTAGAGTGGTCAGACAAACACCTACTTCTTATATTTTCCCTGAAATTTAAGTGCTACTGCATTAAAATTTCAAATTTTCACCAAATATATTTTTTTTATCTTTAAATAAACCTAGTAGTTTAGAAACTAAATTCAATTTGCTATAGATTTTATTCTTACATATTTTTGGAATAATATAGATAACTTATTCAAATTTTTAAGTCAAGTTACCTAACTCTAATTTTTCTGAATTTCATTGCCACTTAAGGGCCTATTTTTTTCATGATGATCCTACACATACCCTTCTAGTTTTTCTTAAATACATCAAATCATTTTTTGTATTGATCAATCCATTTGAACTTATTGTTCCTCTTTTTATTTAAAAGGTCTTTAACGAGACTAGATATAACTTTTTAATTTTCTTATTTCTTTTAGGTGGAAAATTTAAAACAATAGTTAATTTAAGAGGATCTACCATAATTCTTTCTTTAGAAATGATACATTCCAATAAAATTCCAAATGGGGTTATAAAATAATCATAAGCATATGACATATACCAAAAAATTATCCTAAGTTCCTAAACAATATCCTTTATCATCTGAGATACCATTCATTCATCAAGATATAATTTAATAAAATAATGTGTAAAATATTTGAATGCATTGACCACAATCTAAAAACCACTATGGGAGAATTATTTGAGTTTAAATGGTATCATTATCCCCATTCTAATATAACTATGTTTTTTTTTGGATAGTATTCAACTAATACCTTTACCTAAATAGTAATTTTTACACCCATTTATGAAGAGGCTTATCTATTGGTAAGACCTTCTAGAACTCTTTCTAGAAATGGTGTTGAAAAACAACTATCTCCACATGTTTTATTGAGTTCTTTAAAATCTAGACATATCATTATATCTCATGTCGTCTTATTTTTAACTACCAAGACTTATCATGTCATCATTCTCTCTCATTTTAATGATATCATTAGCTAAAATTTTATCTATTTTATTTTTTAACTTTTACTTTCAAATTTGAGTTGGGCTAGTAAGGTCTTTGATTCTTAAATATATCTTCAGTCTCTTTTAATTATTTTTACATTTTTTTCTATTTATTCTTTGGGTCTTTATTAATCTATAATTTTAGCTAATTTTGGTTTACTCTTTCTAGAAATATTTTTATTTTTAATCTTTAATTTTGATAAAAAAATATTTTTTATACATTAATGTTTTTATTATTTCTCTTTATTCTTCCTCTATTTGTATGTTCACATTTTTTGGTTTTTATTCCTCTCCTAAGGTATTCTTATATTATTTTTTTACTAAATAACAAGTTGTTTGTAGTACTTGATTTATTTGCAATATCCATTCAATATTTTTTTCAGTTGTCCTAACTTTGAGGATTCTTATGTATAATTTCTTAAATTTATATTTTATTTATTTGTAGTTCCCACATATTTGTGTCTTTTGTTGGTAATTTTTAACATTATATTTTTTATTATAAACATAATATGACCTAAATCTACCAAATCCATATGAATTTAAGCTAGATTAAGTCCATTAAGTTACAACCCCAATGAAATTATTAAAAGCTTTAAACCAAGCCACCATTAAACTAAGCATGAAATAAACCATAAAAGCATAAAGGAAACCTAATTTAAGGCCCAAACTTCATTCCATTGGAGGAGTGGTGTTGCATATGATGTGGAATGCATCCCTTTCCAAATCCCTTCAATAAAAAATCAATTCAATACATTATATTGACAAAAATTGATGAAGACTGATGGAAACCTAAGCTAAACATGAATGCAAAGCTAGATTAACATGGATATTGAATGATAAATGCTAAAATGGTGATGCTAATGCAAACTAAGCTAAGTGGAAACAATGCTCAAAGGTGGTATCCATTAATTGAAACTAAGCTAAAATGGATGCGTAAACTAATTAAGATGATGCTAAAATGCTAAACATTTCTCTAAATATTGCTCTAAATTTTGCTATAGTAACTTTGCTAAAGTGAGTGGATCCCTATTTCATAGAAGTGAGGTCCATTTATATGTAAAATTATCAAACCAATGGTCAAGAATGATTAGCTTAATCAAGGGATGAAAATCAATGAGAGGATTAGGTGTGGATTGAGGATTCTAATCCATGGTCAAGGCTGAAAGTTGACAAGGCTCAAACAATTTAATCAATGGTCCTAATTTTCTCTCAACAAACACACTTCCTAAGAATTATGAAGTGGGTAAAAGTTATTTCATTTTTAATGCATGCACAAGGAGGAATATTCCATAAGAATATTCCCTTGCAAGTGGGAGGGTGAGGATAATTAGGAA
This sequence comes from Sequoia sempervirens, assembly GCA_007258455.2. Lineage (NCBI taxonomy): Eukaryota > Viridiplantae > Streptophyta > Pinopsida > Cupressales > Cupressaceae > Sequoia > Sequoia sempervirens. The sequence continues at coordinate 647,315,162 of VDFB02271358.1, forward strand.
TTAGATAATTAAAATAATGTTTTAATTGTGCAAGTTAGAGGAAATTAGGATTATCATTGAATAATTAATTTATTTAATGAATAGGGGTTAAGTGACATTTAACTCAATAATTTAGATTATTTAATTAAATGAGAGGACATAAGGGGGTTTAGTTTAAATAATTTGCATTATCCAATTAAGAAAGATGAAATGTTAATGTGAAAGGGGGTTAATTAACCTAATGAAATTATTTATCAGATAAATAGATGAGAATGATGCATTTAATTGAATAACTAGGATTATTCAATTAAATAGTCGAAAAGAAGGTGAATTCGGGACAAAACAGTGTTATTAATAAGATTTGAGTGTGTAATATTATTCATGGAAATTTTAAGTGCCTACATTTTGCCTCTCTTTGAAGCAAAGTACCTATTACATTAGTTCAAAGACTGACGTTTTTCGGATTAATGCTACTGGTCAGATCAAAAAATTAAAAAAATCCTAATTTTTTTGGATGCCCCACTATTCCCCAACATAAGGAATTAAGCTAAATTAAGTCCATTAAGTTATAATCCCAATGAAATTCTTGAAAGCTTCAAACCAAGAAATCATTAAACTAAACATGAAATAAACCATAAAAGCATAAAGGAAACCTAATTTAAGACCCAAACTTCATTCCATTGGAGGAGTGGTGTTGCATATGATGTGGAATACAACCCTTTTCTCTATCCCATGGGTAAAGAAGCCATTTTATGGATAATATTGACAAAAGTTGATGAAGATTGATGAAAAATAAGCTAAACATGAATGTGAAGCTAGATTAACATGGATATTGAATGATAAATGCTAAAATGGTGATGCTAAATACTAATGGAGAAGGAAGCAAAATAAGCAAACTGAAAACAATCCCCAAAGTGGTAGCCATTAATGGAAACTAACCTAAAATGGATACATAAACTAATTAAGATGATGCTAAAATGCTAAACATTGCTCTAAATATTTCTCTAAATTTTTCTATAGTAACTTTGATAAAATGAGTGGATCCCTATTTCATAGAAGTGAGGTCTATTTATAGGTAAAGTTGTTAAACCAATGGTTAGGATTGATTAGCTTAATCAAGGGATGATAATCAATGAGAGGATTAGGCATAGCTTGAGGATTCTAATCCATGGTCAAGGTTGAAATATGACAAGGATCAAACAATTTAATCAATGGTCCTAATTTTCTCTCAACAAACACACTTCCTAAGAATTAGGAATTGGTTAAAAGATATTTCATTTTGAATGAGTGCATAGGGAGGAATGTGCAAAGGAGGAATATTTTATAGGAATATTCCATTGCAAGTGGGAGGGTGAGGATAATTAGGAATCAGATAATTAAAACAAATTTTTAATTATGCAAGTTAGAGGAAATTATGATTATCATTAAATAATTTATTTATTTAATGAAAAGGGGTTAAGTGACATTTAACTCAATAATTTAGATTATTTAATTAAATGAGAGGACATAAGGGGGTTTAATTTAAGTAATTTGCATTATCCAATTAAACAAGGTGAAATGTTAATGTGAAAGGGGGTGAATTAACCTAGTGAAATTAATTATTAGATGAATAGATGACAATGATGTATTTAATTAAATAACTAGGATTATTCAATTAAACAGTTGAAAAGAAGGTGAATTCGGGATGGAATATTGTTAGTAATTAGACCCAAGTGTGTAATATAATTCATGACAGTTTCAAGTGTCTATAGTATTTTTAACTATGTATCATAAGATGTGTGAAATTCAATCTCTACTTGCCTAACCATGAACAAACATAAACACATTAGTCATTCAAATAAGCACAAATAGCATTCCCTATGAGATTCTTAAGCATGCTAAGAAGATGAAAACATGATCAAAATAACAAGAAATACCAAGTAAATGAACATGAAATCCTAATCTAAACTACCCAAACCTCATCCCATAGGGGAATTGGTGTCACTTTGATGTGGAAAGTGGCCCTTTCCTGATCCCTTTTTGATAAGCTCCAAGATGTTGATTTAAAGTGGTGATGTTGATGTAATGGGATAGTAGATTCAAGCTAGAATTGATAAAAAGAGAATGTGATGATGGACCAAAATGAGCAGAGTAACAATGCATTCAAAAGTGGATCCATATTCAATAGAGGAAGCCTCTATTTATAGGAAGGGTTGAAGAAAGGGGTAAATTTGGAAAATTTGGGACTAAAATGGGAATCAATACCCTTGTGACACTCGTCACAAGGCTAATGAAAGCCATGGGGATATGTGTGAGCACATTTTAGGAGAAGGGATGAGTTAAGGCATGTAGGTGAGAATGTAAGGGAATGTAAGAGAGAATTTAAGGAATATGGTTGGGGGTGTAAGAGGGTTATATGCCCTTGTAAGAGACAAGATGGCATGTAAGAGGAATTGAATTCCCTTGTAAGAGGAATTAAAGGAATTTGTAAGAGGCATTTAAATTCTTTGAGGTAAAGTCGATAAGTGGGTTGTCGAGAGAATATTTTAAAAGAATATTCCTTTGTGAGGATAAATAGCATATTTATCAATTAGAAGAAATGAATTTCATGTGCAACTTGGCTAATTAACCATGGGTTTATTTGACCAAGGTGAATTTAAAAGCTAGAGGATTGGACAATGAAGATTGGGAGGTAGCTTAAGGTTAATTAATTTAGAATTAATTATCTTAAGTAGGTTAGGGGTTTGCGACATTTGATTAAATAATTAGATTTATTTAGTTAAATGAGAAGACATAAGGGTTTCAATTAAATATTTTTTTATTTAATTAAATGAGATGAAAATTAGTGAGAAGAGGATGAATTAACCTGATAAATTTAATTATTTGGTTAATAGGAGAAAGTGACAAATTTAATTAAACAATGTAAATTATTTAATTAAATAATTAGAATAGAGTTGATTTAGGAAGAAATGATGTTAGTAATCAAGTTCAGATGCGTAATATCGATCAGGACCATTTAAGTGTCTATATTTTCCCCCTCTTTGAAGCAAGGTACCTGCTACATTGGTTCAAAGGCTGATGCATTTCAAAATCCACTTTGCTACTAAGATCAAAACTCAAAAATTTCCTAATTTTTTGGATGTCCCACTATTGACATAGTTGAAGGGATTACATTGCTACATTGGCCCCTCAAGAGATCAGGCAAAAAATTTAATTTTTAGGTCAAGATCAGAACGAATATTCAACAAAGGTTCAAACAGACTACAAGATGCGAACATAGGCTCAAGATGCGAAAAAAAAATCTATACAATCTCCATGGCTCAGAAAATGGATGAACAGGCTCAAAATTACAGCTTCCCACCTTAGTTAGGGAAAAAGCCCTGATGTCTAGGCTTAAATATGAGAGGAGGAGTCATTTTCAATTCATTTGGGCACTCACTCTTTGAAAGTTCTTACAATTTTTCTTTGAGTCTTTAACGCTATGGATGGTTGTGTGCTTCCCAAATATCACATGGATCGAGTTCATGAGTACCAACAACCTCCATACGTAGGATGCCCAATATGCAAATTGAAAGTTTTCCCATTTTTTGTGTTTTTTATGCATTTTTTAGGGTTCAAATGTGTTAGTCAAAAGTGACGCTATATTGTGTCATGTTTGCTCTGGTCGACATTGCTATTGATGCTGGAATGTCACCCTTATGGGATAGGGTCGCAAGGCCTGATTTAGATAGGGTGTCACTCTTAAAATGTTGACTCACCTTTATCATAGAGCATCACACAGTCAAAGTTAGGTATAGCATCGTTTCCAAATGTTGATCAACCTTTGGCATAGAGTGTCACCTAGGTCTATAGATCATGATGAATATTCAACAAAGGTTCAAACAAACTACAAGATGAGAACATAGGCTCAAGATGCTAAAAAATAATCAATACAAGCTCCATGGCTCAAAAAATGGATGAACAGGCTCAAAATTACAACTTCCCACCTCAATTGGGGCAAAAGCCCTAATGCCTAGGCTTAAATATGAGAGGATTCATTTTCAATTCATTTGTGCACTCTCTTTGAAAGTTCTTATGATTTTTCTCTGAGTCTTTGATGCTATGGATGGTTGTGTGCTTCCCAAATATCACATGGATCCATTTCATGAGTACCGACGACCTCCATACGTAGGATGCTCAATATGTAAATTGAAACTTTTTCCATTTTTCATGTTTTTTATGCATTTTTTAGGGTTCAAATGTGTTAGTCAAAAGCGACACTATATTGTGTCATGTTTTCTCTGGTCAACATCGCTATTGATGCTAAAATGTCACCCTTGTAGGATAGGGTCGCATGGCTTGATTTAGATAGGGTGTCACTCTTAAAATGTTGAATTTCCTTTATCGTAGAGCATCACATAGTCAAAGTTAGGTATAGTTTCTCTTCCAAATGTCGATCTTCCTTTGGCATAGAGTGTCACCTAGGTCTATTTAGGTTTAGTGTTGGCCTCAAATTTTGATTTGATTTTGTGAAATTGTGTTGCCTTTTCTTTTAGAGTCACTATTGTCAAAATTTTGGGCAATGCTCTTGAAAAAAAAAGTCACTTTTTCTTTGTTAGGGTTCAGACTTAGGTTTCTTTCATCATTTTCCATAAAGTTTGACATGGTGCACTTTATGAGTGTCGGAGGTCCTTCATCTATTTCTATCTAGGGAGCATCGATGTCATATCCTTCCTTTGACAAGAGACCTAAAAGATGAGGTGATATATTTCTTGAGAGCCATTGGTTTTGGGTTTGTGGCATGCATGCTAACGATTTGCACACACCTGGTGATGATGATAGCTTAGGTCGAGCGATAGCAGAGTGATACATCTTCATTTCACCTACCTACTAGAGAGGTGACATTGACTCTCAAGGACATATGGTGGATCTTGTGGATCCCCATCCATGGTGAGAGGATCATTTATGAGACAAAGGATGGAGGTGATGCCATATTTTAGGTTCTTGGCATTGATGAGTATGATCTTGATAGTGGCCAAATTGACCCTCATGCCTATGAGGGGATTGCCCACAGACCTGACCTTATTTATGGGAGACTTGATTTCAGGGGTCTTGGTACCTAATAGATGATCAAGATGATTCAGTGTTGGTTGGGGCATAGTGTGGTTGTGTATGATGGAGGAGATGACAGTATATGCCTAGGGCCTAGTGGTTCTTGCCTTGCTTTATCATGACATGCATCAAGTAGTACATTGTGATGAACACATCATTGGAGCCAGGGTGACTCTACTGTATATTTGGGCCTTTGAGCACATTACAATACTACGACCAGTTATTACACTCATCGACATATATCGTGACGAGCCTGCAATATATAGATGTGGGGCGATGACTACCCTATAGTATATAGGCATCATAGGGATCTCACATTGGAGGAAGGTGATAGACAAGATGACAGCGTTTTGATGGAGGCCATGGATCTAGGCTTGTTGATGGTTTGATGACAATGAGAAACTATTCTGCATGAGGCAAACTAGAAATATGCAGGGGAATGAGCACCATATGATAGAGTGCTACCTCTCTGAATGGGTAGCTCGAAAGTTTGGAGAGGTGTAGGATTCACCTTAGGATGGGTACAGGGTCATATTTGCAAGGACTTCTAGGGAGACCGATTGAACAATAGATCTCTCCCTAGGTCATTGTTGATGAGTTTAGGTAGTTGGTACCAAATCCGTGGGTTTACTTTGATGGGCCCTGGGATGCAGGGACGATAGTAGCTTATGACACATATTGGCAGACTCATGCCTCAATACAACTTATAGATCTAGCTATTTTAATGGCTCCAAGGAGAGGATGGTAGAGGGTTCCTCAGATAGGGAAATGCCAACAACCACCTCATGGTAGGCATGATGGCCATGATAGGCAAGATTAGAGATAGGACTAGAGATAAGATGATCAATAGAGGCAAGATCAAGAGCCTCCCCTGATACAACCATTAAGGTAGAGACCCTCACAACAACCACCATAGTAGCCACTATCAGGTTCTAATCAGAGGGATGCTCATATTGTGGCATTAACAGCATAAGTGTAGTAGTTGACACCCCAACTTCAATAGTTGAAAACTTAGTTGTAGGTGGTTATTATGGAGAGAGATTAGGCCATACATCAGCTATAGAATGTCACAAGAGAGAGGGATCATGAGAGGTAGTTGTGGCAGGATGCAAACATTGCACTGGCTTAGGAGATAGGGTGCAAGAAATAGTTAGATGTTGTTGTGCAAAAGGCATAGGGATAGGTGAGGGCAATGGTCCCCATAGAGATGTATGGTCAGACCATGTAGCAGGTCTCATACTACAAGTTATTGTATTATAGGGAGTTCCCTCACCACTGATGGTATCCTGATTTCTCTTGGATGAGTAGGGTGGCACCAAGTGGGTCCCATGGTGCCCCATCTATCAATCATCATCAGTTAGGTTCTCACCAAGGTGATCACTATAGTCACAAATAGTTGGTCTTGATTATCGACACTTTTTGGATGTACAACCTAATTTTTTATGTATATACATTCATTAGATGAGTTTTTGATAGCCTCCTATATATTATTTTGATGATATTACACACTGATTCATATTTTTACCATGACATTCATTTTTTTGATATATATGAGATGGCTCTGATGTGGATTTATGAGATGATGTATATTTATTTCATGCTTTATGGATGTATAGATGCATATGATGTGTTATGGATGTACATACTTATGCTTATGATATGATGTTCATGATCATGATGTGATGTTCTAGATGTATGTGATGTATGATTTACTTCTCTTTTTCAGTATTCTTTCTATGTGATATGATTTGATGATGTAGGATGTATGGATGTATTTACTTTAGTGATATTTTCATCATGATATGATGATGTATGATGTGATGATGCAAGATACATGTATGTATATGTATGATTGATATGTTTATATTCATCATATGGATGTGATGGATGATTATGTAATGTGATAATATGCTTAGAATAACAAAACTATATTATCCTAAACAACTTAAATGGTAATGATAATGCAAATGAGATGGATTAAGATGCTCAGAATAACAAATCTTTATTATCCTAAAAAGCTTAAATGATAATGATGATGGAATGGATTATGTTTCCTATTATGATGATATGTTATGATTATGCAGTATGTATGGATGTTGATGGTTTGTGGATATAGGATGGATACATGATTTTTTTTTTAAATGTCATGATACCATATTAGTGCAAAAAGAAGATATAAGAATAAGAGGAGTCAACCCTTGATTCAAAGAAGATGTAGAAGTCTAACAAATCTGAGTTGTCAATACTTTATTAGATATGGTGATGAGTGATGATGATTATCTTATCCAGGGATTGTGACATGAATGACACAACTTTCCTTATGTTTGATAAAACACATAGATACGATGCATCAAGGTATAGAAAAATAGGATGGTGTGGTATCTAGTGCGATGGAATTTGACTTGGCAAATAGATAGGAGTATCCTTGTTCACACCTGACATACAAAAACCTTTCAAGAATGTATTTCAAAAGCTTTAAACACCTCTGACCAAAACACAGAAAGGTATAACCTCTCAATGTAATAGTCAAAAAGCTATCCAAACTACCTTCCATACACATGATCAAAGAAAGTATTCACCAAAGTTATATTACGAAAACGCCCAAAAAGCACAACAAGCAAAAGATAATGATTCATTCCCCATTACTTTCTCTCTAAATCATTTTGATAGACATCATTGAGAGGTGACTAGAATGAGCACAATAAGATAAATCATAAGAAAAGATCAAACAAAATAAGCAAGCTAATGTTCTTCATATCTCTAACAAGACTAAAAATATGGTGATGCCTCATTATGATGTCCATTGTAGGAAGGATGCATCATAGGACATGAATATTAGTTGATTTTAAGACTAATGGGATGATGGTCTATTGATATAAAAATTTAACCAACTTATTTACTTACCGACCTAGACTCAAGACCTTCATGTTTACTCCTACACTTTATGAAGTGCCATACTTGTTTCTACTTGTTTTTCCAAAGGTTGTAAATGAAAAACATTTTATTGTGGATGAGTTTATTGTGAGTGGAAGTGAATTTGGGATGGGTGGTTTTGGGTTTTTTTAAAATATTTCAATATTGTTAGTGTTTTTGCAATGTTTTGATGCTGTTTTTGGAATTTTTGGTTGTGTTTTACAATTGTTTTGATTTTCAATCTTCTAAATTTTTTTTTGTGTTTTCTAAGATTGTGACCAAGAACCTAACCTAAAATACTATCCTATGGGCCTTAGGGGTTAATCAAAGATTAGGCTTGCCTACGTTATATACACAAAGACCACATAGTTCAACTGACATAGACTCATTTATTGATGAGAAATATGAACATGTATGGATTGCTAGTTTATTGTGATGGATACCTAAATGAACTATCCTACTGCCTTGGGGGTTGATCAAAGATTATCCTTGCCTACATTCAAGCTCAAAGACAATGTAGTTTGACATGGTGACTATGTTTTTGACTTTTTTTAATTTTGACCTATTTTTGGATTTTGATGATTTTTTGAATGTTTTGGGATTTTCTGATTTTATGAATATTTTTGGATTTTATGATGTTATGAAATATTGCCAGGAATATACATGAATCTGATTTGATGAAAGTATAGACAAATTCCCCTACTGTGATGTGATATACTACCTTGATATAAGCAGGTAAAACTAACCTTAGGAATGTGCCAAGTAGTACTATAAGGGAACATGATACTTACACAAGATCCAAGTATGATACAGACATGGATGGGTGATGGAAAGAATAATGGAATGAAGGGTGAATGCAATGGAAATTGATGCATGATAAACCAATAGAGCCAATGGTGGATATAAAGTGCTTATTTACACAAGGCACCTAATTGCTATATTTTGACAAAGGTACTTGCCCAAAGTGCCACCGAAGTGGTTTTTACTAGAGGACAATTTTATTTTTTTATCGTTTTCAATCCTTTTATTGATTTTTTTGGATTTTATTATTATTATTACAATTATTATTATTAGTGGATCTATACCTTGCAAGCCTAGGCATAATTTTTTTTGAGATGAGAGCTATTGATAGGCTCTTGTAAGGGTTCATTCTCAGGTGTTGAAAATTGATATACTCCTAATTTGTAACTTGGTGTGACAATGAAGGGTCCCAACCAATTAGGTTAAAACTTCCCTTTTCTTTCTAGATTAGGTGCATTCTTCTAATTTTCCTTCAACACAAGCTCTCCTACCTAGAAGGACCGAATTTTAATCTTTTTGTTGTAGCTCCTCTTGAGTTGATTTTGGTAAACCTATAAGTGATTCAAAGCATCTAGATGTTGTTCATCCAATAGCTCCATCTCATTCAATTGTGACACCATGTATTCTTCATTAGTGATAATATTCTGCAAGGATATTCTCAAGGATGGGAGCTCGACCTCAATAGGTAGGATAGCCTCAAATCCATATACAAGGGAATAGGGTGTAGCACCTATAGGCATGTGGATACTAGTTTGATATGACCATAAGGTAGGGTTTAACTACAAATTCTAGTTGTGGCCAGCTTCATTTACTATGTTTTGAGGATTTTCAAGATGGTTTTATTGGAATCCTCAGCTTGATCATTACTTTGGAGATAATAAGGGGTGGAGAACATGAGTTAGTTTAGGATGAACTTAGAGATATGATTTCTCATGATACAAGTCATAGGAATGGCCTCAATCCACTTCGTTAAGTACTTCATGGCGGTAATGATAAACTTCTGGTTGTTGGATGAGGTAGGTGTGATCTTTCCTACAAGGTTGAGCCCCCACTATGAAAAATTCCAAGGTTTAATGATGGGTTGAAGTTCTTGAGTTGGTGCATGGATTAGGTCCTCATGTTTTTGACACTACAAACATTTCCTAACATACTCAAGAGCTTATCTCTCCATGTTGGGCCAATAGTACCCTATCCTCAATAGTTTCATGGCCAAGGTCATACCACTCAAGTGTGATTCACAAATACCTTCATGTATTTCCATTAAAATAGTCAGGGCTTCCTCAAGGTTAAGGCATCATAATAGTGTCCCATTGATACTTCTATGGTATAGGGTTTCACCTAAGATAACGAAATGAGATGAATTTTTGACAAAGGTTTTCTTTAGGTTTGATGTAAGGTTAGCTAAGAGGATTCCTCTACTTAGGTATGTGAATATGTCATGATATCAAGGATCATTGGGACAAAAAATTTCATACACAAGCTCAAATTCTAGTACCTCAAAAGCTGGTATGAGAAACTACTCAACAAGGAACTCACATTGATGTGTGTTCTTTGGAATATCTACAAAAGGAACCAATTGTTGCCTAGCATCTACTACTATGTTATTTATTCAAGGTATCTATTCAAAGTTGATATCAATGAAGAAATCCTTGAGATCTTCTACCGGCTTCTTGTAAGGAGTAAGCTTGTTGTCTTTGGTTTGGCAGTCATCATTAACTTGACTGATTATTAATTGTGAATCTCCATAGACTTTCGATGCTAGGATCTACCATTGCGCTACTATTCTAATCCCTATGATAAGAGCCTCATATTTTGCATTATTTTTGGTACATGGGAAGGATAGCCATTATGATTTTGGGATGCAATCCCCTTGTGGGGTGATAAAAAGGACACCTGTTCTTGATCCATGTAATGTATAGGAACCATCGAAGTACATTTTCCAATGATCTATTGCATTCAGGAGGAATATTAACTCATTTGGAAATTTTGACACTAGTGGATTATCTACATATATGGGTGCTTCATCCAATTGATCTATAATGACTTGACCTTTGATGGATTTTTTTTCCATGTATTCTATGTCAAATTTTGTCAATATCATGACCCACTTAGTCATCTGCCTTGTGAGAGTTATCTTAGCCAATAGATATTTCAGTGGATTTATCAATGATGAGATTTATATGATGGGTGAACATATAATGCCTAAATTTTTGTGAGGAAAATACAATTGTGAGGCAAGCCTTCTCTATGAATGCATAATTCAGCTCATGTCCCACTAAATTTCTACTGATATAGTAGATTTCCCTTTCTTTTCTTATTTCATCATGTTGAGCAAGAAGAGCACCAAGGGTCGTTGATGTAGCTGATATGTATAGTATCAAGGGTTTGTTTAGGATTGGTGGCATGAGGACAGGAAGCATTAGTAGAGACTCCTTGATTTGGTTGAATGTTGTGTCACATTTCTTGTCCCATTTATATGGTATCCCCTTGTGCGGTAAATGAGAATAGGGGACAGTATTTTCTACTAGTTGTACTATGAACCTTCTAATGGATTGTAGCCATCCTTGTAGACCCTACAACTATTTATAACACTAAAATGTGAATTTCAATCTATACCTTCCTAAACATGAACAAACATAAACACATTAGTCATTCAGACAAGAAAAATAACATTCCCTATGAGATTCTTAAGCATGCTAAGAAGATGAAAACATGATAAAAATAACAAGAAATTAAAAGTAAATGAACATGAAATCCTAATCTAAGCTACCCAAACCTCATCCCATTGGGGAATTGGTGCCACTTTGATGTGGAAAGTGTCCCTTTCCTAATCCTTTGTAGACAAGATCCAAGATGTTGATGTAAAGTGGTGATGTTGATGCAATGAGGTAGTGGATTCAAGATAGAATTGATGAACAAAGCATGTGATGATGGACCAAAATGAGTAGAGTAAAAATGCATTCAAAAGTGGATCCATAACCAATAGAGAAAGCTTCTATTTATTGGAAGGAAGAGTTGAAGAATGGGTAAGTTTGGGAAATTTGGGACTAAAATGGGAATAAATAGCATTGTGACACTTGTCACAAGGCTAATGAAAGCCATGGGAATATGTGCTCACACATGTGTGAGCACATTTTGGGAGGAGGGATGAGTTAAGGCATGTAGGTGAGAATGTAAGGGAATGTAAGAAAGAATTTAAGGAATATGGTTGGGGGTGTGAGAGGGGTAAATGCCCTTGTAAGAGACAAGATGAAATGTAAAAGGAATTGAATTCCCTTGTAAGAGGCTTTAAAGACATTTGTAAGAGAATTTTAAAGCCTTTGGAGTGAAAGTCAATAAGTAGGTTGTTGAGAGAATATTCTCAAAGAATATGCTTTTGTGAGGATAAATAGCTTATTTATCAATTAGAAGAAATGAATTTCATGTGCAACATGGTTAATAAACCATGGATTTGTTTGAACAAGGTGAATTTAAAAGCTAGAGGATTGGATAATGAAAATTAGGAGGTAGCTTAAGGTTAATTAATTAAAAATTAATTAACTTAAGTTGGTTAGGGGTTTGTGACATTTGATTAAATAGTTGGATTTATTTAATTAAATGAGATAAAAATTAGTGAGAAGAGGATGAATTAACTTGATAAATTTAATTATTTGATTAATAGGATAAAGTGATTAATTTAATTAAATAATGTAGATTATTTAATTAAATAATTAGAACAGAGCTAGTTTAGGAAGAAAATATGTTAGTAATCAAGTTCAGATACGTAATACCGATCAAGACTATTTAAGTTTCTACAAGATGTATAGGGAATGTTGTTAGAATTGGGTATGGTGATAGCATGCCAAGATCTTGAGGCCAAATGGAAAGCACAAGAGAGAGAATATGCATATGCAAATATGATTGAAATAATATGAAAAATGTAGTAAAAATCCATTGGTTATAGAGCCAAGGTGAGATACAAGATGTCATAAGGTTATGACAAGTGTCTTAATCATATGACATGAGACAACTAATCACACTTACCTAGGTCACATGTGTTACAACTAAAAAGATAAGATAACAACTAATGAAAACTAACACCATCTAGAAAGATTCTTAGGACCTAAGTAAACTTAACATGTAAATAAGTCCCCTAGTAATGAATTAACTAGGTACAAGTATTTATTTACACCAACACCCCCTTAAGTACAACTTAGGGAGTAGAATATTATTATACAAATGACATAAAGATACAAGGATGGGTCCTGGCTACTAAGCCATGTTAGGTACCCATGTACAAATGTAGAGCAATCTCTCACAAATGGAGAAAAGGGTAAAACCTAGTGGAACAAAACTCCTCCCCAAAAGAGAGATGAAATACAATAATGAAATTCTCTCAATGATGCTTGAGATTTTCAAAACCCCATGTGAGGAAAAATATCCCCCCATAAGAGAGAAGAAGAAGAGAGGCGAGATAGTCCCCCCTCAATGTTGAGTCTCTTGCAATGATGGTAGAAGCTCGACATTGAATGTTGAAGATGATCCAAAAGAATTGAATAATGTTCCTCCCTTTAGGAAGAAGAAAATCCATGAATGTATGCAGTATGTTAGGAATATGGATGATGTATGATGTCTCTGAAGAATTCTCAAGTGCCTCCATTTTGATGTCAAAATTTGACTTACTCCAAACAGGTATTCTAGGCCACACTAGACTGAAGAGGACAATTCATAATCTAGTAGAGATGAATGTAGGACATGATCCAAAGACAAAAATATCCCCTCTAAAGACAAAGAATCCTCCTCCAAATTTTTTCCAAAAGTATCCACAATCACATCAAACTGCAAAGAATGATCATGTAGAGATTGAACAAGAGGGCCAAGGAGTTCCCTCACAACAATTGGAGAAGGATCTTCTCCATCAAAGAGAAGATGAATGTCATAAATTACGTCTCCCAAATCTAAAACATGGGACTCCACAAAAAAGTCTGAAATACATGTCAAGAAGTCATCCCAAGTAACCAAATCTAAAATACTATGTATGTCCTGTTGCATCGAATCACAAGGAACCAAAACTATGAAATCACAAGCATCCTCAGGTATAATAGTAGATGGAGGAGATGAAATGCATGGCTCAAGAATTGGATTTGATGTGAAAATTCACAATTTCAAGAGGCCAAATTTATCCTCTAAATCATGGTTCATACTTGAAATGTGATTGACAATCAAAGGAAAAATGTCATCATTAGAAGTAAAATCTATAGAGGTATACAACTGAGATGAATGATCAACCATCACAGTAGCAATGATCTCTCTACTTCCAAGTCTTGAATGATGTCTAAATCAGGAGTGAACTCCATAGTTTTCCCATCTCCACCATGTGTAATCTGATATATGGAAAGAAGATTTTTCATCAAATGAGAAACACACAAAACATCTTGAAAAGTGTTGTCCCCAAAAATAATAGATCCCTTCCCAATCACACCCATGTATGTATTGTTTCCCATCAAAATAGGACACACAGTAGAAGGATGAAAAGAAGAGAATATAGACTGTAAAGATTCCATATGATGAAATGCTCTTGAATCTAGAAGCCATCTCCCTGATCCATGACCTGAAAGAGCAGAAAGAGCATGTCTTTTATATTCTGATGTAGATGCTTGACCTTTGTCCTTTTTATATTGTTTTGAAGGAGAAGAAGATTTGGACATTGTAGAAGGAAAATCAATGTGATTATTTTTGAGAATATGTTTCAACTCATCAATATCCTTCTTATAACAATAGTTTTCTTCATGTACATCCTTCTTGTAATATGCATAAGTAGGCCTCTCCTTCTTAGATGATTCTCCTTTTGAGTGAGTGAATTTTGATTCTTTATGTGGCTTGTTCTTTTTCTTCTTTTGCTTCTTACCAAGATTCCCTATTTTTTTTGTACCTTAGACTCACTAGCCAATAATGTTTGTGACTTGGAAGAATTGATTAAAACCATGTTCATTAACTTATCTTCCTCTTGTATTAGGAGATTTGTAAAGTCATCAAACTTAGGATCAACATATGATGCTCCCATAGAAATTTGATGGGTATGAAATCCAAAAATAAATACTGAATACTTAGGACCAATCTTGGATAACAAATTCAAAATCAATTGTAAATCTTCTTTATCAATGTTGTATTCCTTCAACTATGTTCTTAGTTGCTTAACTATGGATATGCAGTCTTGGATGTGGTCAAAACATTTTGGATCAAGATTCATCAAATAATTATCAATTTGATATCCCCTAATCTTATCTATTTTACAATAAAAATTTTCAAAATCCTCCCATGCCTCTTTAGGTGTTTTTCATGATTCAATATGAAATTATAAATCAAATGAGACTAATGAACATATACATCCAAGTGTTTTTTCATGATTAATCTCCCATCTTTCCAATTTTGAAGCATTAGTAGGTTGAGAAATGGTTTCCTTTAGATATCCTATTAGACCTTTTCCCATGAGATAGCTCCATATTGATTTTCTCCATGTAGATAATATGTGGAGTTAGGAGTTCAATTTGAGATTTCCCCATTGCAAGAACACAAACCAAGAAAAATGAACACAATCAACCATTGTAAGATTACCCTCCCAATTTACTCAATCATGAAACCCCCCAAGCAAAATTTGATTTGTGGAACTTTATACTTATTGCATTTATAGTTGTCACTTGCCAAAAACAACAAAGTGGTCTTGATCTTGGTACATGCAAATTCTATAGGTTCAAAGTAAAAAATTTACAACATATGAGATCAAAATTATTACACCACTAGAAAGTACATGAAAAAATATGCACTTTCACAAAAAAATTCATCCAAAAATGTTACCATAGGAGCAAGATATGAGCTCCCGAAGTTCCCAAGATGAGGACGAAGTAGCAACACCTATGAGAATCTATATTTTTTGGAAAAACCAGACACCAAAACCAAAATTTTATTGTACCATCGTGAAGAACGCAAAAAATTATCCCAAATAAAAAAAATGCTCAAAAAAAGGAGTCAAAATGAGCAAGATATGAAGCTTCAAAGTTTTCCTTCCAAAATCAAAACAAAAACGGTGAGGGGGGAATTTTTTTTTAGACTATTGACATCATCGTTGATGCAATGATGATTTCAACACTCCAAGCAATTAAATTTGACATGCTACCACCTGTCAAAAAAGAATATACCATTTTCTCGCTGGAATATTCGTTGTCCCAGAATCTCTGCAGATGCCTTCGAAATATTCTCAAATCAAAACTACCACTGAAATTTTTTTAAATGCCCACTTGGTATTTTATTAGCTATTGGTTTGATGAATACTTTCACCATAGATTTGATAAATGTAGTCATTAGATATGAATTGAAAGACCCATAGATTTATTATTCGCCAATTATTGAAAAGCTCCTAATGGATTATAATAAATGGTCATAGAGTTCAAATTTTATTGCACTAGTTTTAAATTTTTGACTATCAGTGAAGATTTTTCTTGACTGCTAGTGTTGAATAAAGTGTGTGAGATTTTATAATTGTTGGCTATCTAAATTTGATTGGCACTTTGTTTATAGCTCCACTAATTTTATGGGAAGTGATAGGTACAACGCCACGTGTATCCCTATTAGGCCTAGTACAACATGTAGTACTGCGAGTACAACAGTCTACAAAAAATATTTTTTCTTTTCAATTTTTTTTAATAAGAATTTTCAAATGAATTTTTTCAAAAACTTTACATTTTTTTTTTTAAATTTCCAAAAAAAAAAAGAAACTTCTAAAAAATGTTGATGAAAAAAAATTATTAATTTTTTTTCGTATTGACTATGCATTTATGGCAAGCTAGGGGGGTCTTACAACTCTTTGGGAAATTTTTTTTTCCTCAATGGACAACTAATCTAAATTCGATGATTTGATAGTAAATCTTAAGGTTTTTGGCCCTTCTAGACATGATGGCAAGGTCAGATTTGACCCAAAATGCTCTGAAAATGTAGCTACCTTTTGGATATGGCAACCACTCTTTAGCTTCAAACCCCCATAGATTTGACCTCGTATGTCTGATTTGGACAAAACAAAAGGAAAAATATGCTTTCTCCAATATGATGGACTCAATGGAGATCTTAGATTTGCACCAACAAGCTCTGATTTGAACCTGCAATAATGAGCCAAAAATGAAACCCCCCCAAATTTGGTATTTCTATCAAGTTCTTTTGATTCTCTAGATCATCATACAATGCAAGAGAAGAGCATGCTCAACTATTCAGTATTTACCATATCTCTTCAAAAAAATACTACCCAATCGCACCCAACATGCTCTGATACCATGTTAGAATTGGATATGGTGATAACATGCCAAGATCTTGAGGCTAAATGGAAAGCACAAAGGAGAGAAAATGCATATGCAAATATGATTCAATTGATATGAAAAATGTAGTAGAAAACCCCTTGGTTATATAGCCAAGGTGAGATACAAGATGTTATAAGATTATGACAAGTGTCTTAATCATATGACATGAGGCAACTAATCACACTTACCTAGGTCACATGTGTTACAAGTCAAAAGATAAGATAACAACTAATGACAACTAACACCTAGAAATATTTTTAGGAATTAAGTAAACTTAACATGCAAATATGTCCCCTAGTAATTAATTAACTAGGTACACAACTTTATTTACACCAATACATACTTGTATATATTTCTTTGAGTACTTATCAATGTTTTAGCTTCACTATTTTCATTCATATATTTGATTATGATGATTGATTATGTATTTGATGTATTTTTTCATGCTAGAAATAGATGATTTGCAAATGATTGTGATTATTAAATGGTCATAATATATTATATTTTAATTTATTATAATATTTCCATGTTTGGATAGTGTGAATTGGCATAAAATTATTTCTAGATGATTATTATAGGATTTATATGATGTGTTCCATTGAACAATTTGATATTGATTTAAATATTATATATTTGGTTCAAATAGACTTGACATGTGAATTAAGCATGTAGGTATGGGGTTTTCTCCCCACCTAAATATTATTAAGTGCAATAAAATGGGTCCACCTTTAGAGAAAGATTGTGAGGTAGATCTTTTCCAGAAGGAACAAATTTTGGCAATATGACTAATGAATTTATTTTTAATTTTGGATGAAATTAAAACCCACTATAAATGACAATGAATAGTTTTCAAATATTTTTTTTTTTAGTTTTAAACATAGTTTTTAATGTACTAATTAATTTTTAAATAAAAAATTTAGATAATTTTTTAAAAGGAATGGAATTTGGCAATATAGCTCTTGATTTTTTTTAGAATTTTTGGAAAAAATTAGAATGTATTATAGATTACAATATGCAATTTTTAAATATGCAAGATTTTCAATTTCAAACATATATTCTATTTATTAATTATTTTTTAAGTAAAATTCTAGTAAACTTGAAATGACATATATTAATATTTTTTAATAACTTTAATTTTAATTATGCTTAACTAATCTATACATCAATTGTTTTTAAAAGAGGTGGTAAAATTTTATTGAAATTCAAAGAAAAAATACAAATAAAAAGACCATAAGTCAACCAAGAAACAACCAACTAACAAAAAGAGTTCCCCAAAGGAAACCCACAAAAAGAACCAACTACATATTCTTGTCCTCCATAATTAACTTTTCTAAAGTCAAAGAATATTTCGATGAAAATTTTTCTTAGTAATCAATACCCCACCACTCTAAATGCTCTGAGGTGAACTTAGATAGACAATCACTCTATTCCACTCTCTTGGAATATGACACAAAAAAATATATTCCAAAGAGCAACAAAGATTAAAAATTTGTCCAACCATTATGGCGAGTTGCCAATTAGCTCCATCCAACCTTTTCTCATTCAACATATGCACCATAATCTATAAATTATATTCATAAATAATCTTTTTCCATCCAAGAGAATAACCTATTTCTATAGCATAAATAATAGCAAGGGATTCCATAAGGTTATTATTATGCTACCCTTTATAGATAGAAAAGAAAAACCTAACACCTTCATCACTATCTCTACCAATACCCCCAATCCATGAATTCCCAAGATTCACCTTGGAAGAGCCATCTGTATTTACCTCCAAGAATCCTTGAGGAGGGGGAGACCACTTTCCATCCCAATGAATCCTTTTTTTGACCATTCTAGATATTTTACCTGTAGAATAGCCAAAAATGCTATCAACCAAATTCAAATTCCTATTAATAGCCAAATCACTAGGATCCATTGTAACTAATAGGTTACATTTTTTTGAAATAGTCTCTTGCATCCTGCTAATGATCTTTTTCCATAAATGAGCCACCACCATTTTCACCTCTTAAAATATCCTTCAATTCCTTTCTAACCAAAGATGCCAAATAATGAAAGTAGGACTAATAATCCAAACAATTTGAAGAAAAGAAGTCTGAGTTGGAGTTCTACCCAAATTTTCCTAGAACTCAACCAAATATGTAGCATGAACACAAGCATGATTCCAAGTCCTACCAAATATTTGATATCTCCCTCGAGTAAGGACACTATAAGAAGAGATGTGAAGCACATTTCTCACTATTATTACAAATAACATAGATAAAAGGACCCTTGATGCCTCTTTTCCGTAAATTCTCCTAGGTAAGGAATATGTTTTGGACTACCATCCATAAGAAGAAATTACATTTGGGCCAGAAAAAATTGTTACATACCTTCTTACACCAAGGAATTCCAACCCTCCCATACAACCATCTATCCAACTCCAAGTAATCCGAGGCAATTGACAATTTTCCATTCAGATGAAGACCCTAAGCGAGAATATCCCTCCCTCTAAGGAATTACACATTCTACCTACCAAAATCTTAGCTAGCTCTTGTCGAGCCTCCTCTATACAATGTGATAACCACTCCTGAGGATCCTTCCAACACACAACCTCCACCTAACCCAAAATATAAATAGTTTTAATGTCCACCTTACTCCAATCATATTTAACAAAACTTTTAGAGAGACTATGAATGAGGATGCATTGTTATGATAGGGGGATATGCATCACAATAATCATACTATAAAAGAGCATCATATCCCTTATTATAAATCTATAAAATCTCCTCTATGATGAGCTTAACCTTTCTTTTAAGAGTATTTCAAGTCATAGATCTCTTCCCCTGAAGGATCACCAAGGAACATTAGAAGATTTCACCCTCAAAAGTACTTATGAGTAAAAATTATTGCCCAATCCTAATCCTAGCAAGTGCACCATAACCAATATAATTTACCAAATAATATCTAACCATTCAAACCGATAGGATTGATCCTAAGACCTTCCTCCTACTTCATCCTGCAAACAAATTCCCATATAATCAAGCTCCACTTTGAAGAGGAAAAATTCATTCTTAAATAAAATGATAGGCAAGGGAATCAAACTCCTCAACAAAGCTCGAAGGGGAAACCTACACAAAGAGCCTATGAATAGGAATGGTTTGAACCACCAATTTCAAAAGAGTCACATGTCTAATTGATGAAATCCATCTACAAGTCTAATGGCTCACCCTCTTGTGAAACTTATCTAGAACATCCTAAAAAAGCTCTCTAAATTAAGAACCCATAGCTAGGGGAATCCCAAGATAAACTAGAGGAAGAGAGCCAGTTTAAAATCGAATAATTTGACCAATATTTCTTTGAATGAGCCAAGGACCTTATTCAAGAAGAAAATTAGACAACTTGCCATCATTAATATTTTGACTATAATCTCTACTGCAAATACAAATTAGACTTGCAATACATGTTAATTATGATTCAGTAATGCATTGGTAATGAAATACATACTGTGAAATACTTGGTTTTTCAATCGACACATTTGGGTTTTAATGATGGCACTATCTATGCATTTATCTCCTCGAAATTTTACTTATAATGATAGCTTTTTGTAAAGTTTGAAAGAATAAGTTAAAGTTGTTAGCATTTATTAGCATAAACTGCAACTAATTTGGGTCTGTGATATTTGATCTTGGTGCAATGGCACTTCGCCCCTAGAATTATAGAGTTGCATTACCAGTCAAATTGTGGGAAAAACCCATTGAAGAATATATCTCACAAGAAATATTGAACTCTATGTTCAGAATTGCTTGCTTAAGAGTTGAGGAATGTATTTGCATCATCTTGGGGATAAAAGTTACAAGTCCTCATGCTTACCATCTTCTTTTTCCTTCACAGGTGATTTATATTTTTCTCTCCATTGCTTTAGATTTACTACAATCTCTAAATGAATTTGAGGAATTACCAAGGAATTTTATCAAGTTTCAATTCCGCAAGGATAATGTTGTTCTTCAAGTTGTCTAGCAGTATAACTTTTTAAACGGGGAAGGTTTTTTTGGTGGCCATTTTCCCAGAAGATTGGTGCAAAAAAGTCAAGGTATTGAAGAAATTTATGATGCTATTTAGTTGGCTTTGCAACACAGAAATGAGAACATTCTATTAAGGGAATTAAGGAAAAATGAGTGTAGTGTTTGTATGCTAATGGAACTAGAAATCAAAGATAGATTTTATGCTTTGTCTTTCCTTGAAGCTTATGCTCCGAGGCTTTCTAACCAAAACTTGCAGCTTGACCTACAATTGAGGTTTAATTCTTCCAACCAAAGGCCATCTTCTCCAAGGGTGCCATCTCGCATTGTATCTCAAGGCTCCCAATATTATGCTCGATGAGCTGGTAAAAGAAATGTTTCAAATTCTCTGCATGCAATAGGTATGTATGAAAATTTGCAGGATGAAAGAGCTTCAGGGGGAAACAACCATTAATTTTTATGGCTCTTTATGAATTTTTTTGGGAAAATCAAATTTTTTATTCGATCTATATATGTGGGGCTTTAATCTCTCCAATGGGTTAGGTCAAAGTCTTTTGAAAAAAATTTAAGGGCATATATGTTTTATGTATTTATGGTTGTACGGGTGTATCTATGATCCTTTGATGATGTCATGTAAGGGATGGGCTTTATCTATTTTGTATCTGCTAAGTTGGGTGGTTTTTTGGGAAGGTCGTTTAAGATTGTGTCATAGGTTAGATTGGAACTATGCCAAACCCTGATGTTTTAGATCTCTTTGTAAAAAAAAATTGTACTTTTTTTCTTAGGGGCTATAACCAGAGGTTTTCTTATTGGTTCTTTCCTACTGATATGGCCCCCGAAACCAGTTTTTGTAACTCTTATTCAATTACATAATAAAATATATTAGTGGCTTGCCACTTTCTCCAAAAGAATAAAAAAAAATTGACTAGAGGAAACCAAATAAATGTCCAAGGTTTTCCTTAAAATCATTGCTTCATTATTTTTTTTCATTCCCATCAAATTTGTATCATCCACAAACTAAAGGTGAGAATGAGCAGGTAGACTATTTCCATAACTCCAACCCTAAATCAACCCTTGTCTAGCATGAGACTTAATAAATATTCCCATCTCCTCAACCATAATAAGGAACAAGTAAGGAGATAGATGATCCCCTTGTCAAAGACCCTTGGAAGCTCTGAAAAACTCAAATGGCTCACCATTGATAAGAATAGAAAAGGAAGTAGAATTTACATAACTTATAACCCAATCAACCCACTCTATAAATCCAAAATCCAGGGGAAATTTCTACAAGAAGGCCTATTTGACCTTGTGATAAGCTTTTTCCATGTCAAGTTTTATAAACATGACCTTTTCCTTAGAGGTCATCATAGAATGAATGGCCTCAATAATAATCACAATCCCATCAAGAATTTGCTTACCAACAAAATATCCACCTTGTTATTGTTGGATATTGCTGATATGTGGTTGTCAATGATGTCAAAACTACTAGCATTAATGTCTTTGAGGATGCGTATGTCGAGGATATGGAGAAAATTGTAATAACATAAGTTGTAGGTTGTTGGTGATACAGTAAAGTTCAGTATGGTGGCTAGCTCAGTATATTGATGATAAGAGGTTGTGGATTAAAGGGTTTTTTGACAAGTATATCTAGTCTATCCACATGAAGTTTTAGAGGTTCACATGAAGATTTGATTGAGCTATGAGTATTTATGTTCTAATAGTTGTTCTATTGCTTTAGCTAGTGTTCTTGAAAGAAGATAATGTGATTCTAGTAATTTGAGTTGTTGTGGATGCTTTTGTGGTGATTCATGATGCTTGTGGATATTTCTAGATCATGCTTTATCTATGTTGTTGGTCCGCATAGATCGTTGTGCTCGCAATTGGTGATTTTCCTTTTTGAGATCATGTTTTTCATGATCATGGCTGATAGGGTGATTGTAGCGTGTTGCCGATCTTTGAGGCAATTTTTTTTAAGGTGTTTCATGTTCGAGACATGTTGCTTTGGGTCCTTACTATGTTTTGGGTGACATTGTTTTGTGCGCATTGATAAATTGTTTATTGTTTTGGGTTGATAGTTTATACATGTTTTAGATTTTGTTGGCCTAACATGTAGCTGATGTTATCCTTAGTTGTGGATATATATGATCAATTTTTTATACCATTTGGTGGTATGGTGTGTGATGTATGTTTTGTACTACATACAAATAATGTTCTAATCTTTCGAAGGAAGAAGTAAAGTGTGAAGAAGAGCGAGCATATGAAAGTGCTTATGTGCTTAGCTATAACTCTTATCAGGCATTAGAATATGTTATTTTCTTAGTTCAAAATCTTCTGGATGTAATCCAAATGTTACTGTAAGACAGTGAGTCTTCCTTTGGGCAGTAAGCCTTTTTGTATTTGAGTAATGAGCTCTAGGCAGTGTGCCTAAATGCATTTGCATTTCCCATTTATAATAATTTTATACTTTTAACAGGGTATAATCTTGTGGATTAACCTCCACCATGGTTTTTCCCCTAATAGGGTTTCCACGTAAAAAATATTGGTGTTATGTGTGTTTTTGATGTGGTGATGGTTTATGCTTTCATGTTTATTTATCATAGATTTGAATAAGTTTAATAAGTATAATTTCTATGACAACTGATTCATCCCCCCCTCTCAGTTGTTTTTCCTTGTGTTTCCAACAATTGGTATCAGAGCAAGTTCCTCAAAAGAAGTTTAATAGCTTGAGGTGATATGGGATGGCGACATATAAGAAGGATAGTCTGAGATTTGATGAAACTAATTACTCTCTATGGAAGACTCAAATGGCGTGTCATCTAAGATGCATTGGTGAACCTTATTGGAAAATTGCAAAGAATAGGTATATCATCCCACAGAATGGTCCTTCTACTACAGGTGAGATTAAGGAAGTTGAGTACAATATCAGGGCTAAGGAAGCATTTGGAGTGCTCTGACTGATTCTGAGATGACAAATGTAATGGATATGAAGACTGCTTATGAGATTTGGAAAAAGTTGGAGACTTTGTATGAAGGTGATACCCATGTGAAGATTGCTAAGCTACAAAGCCTAAAAGGGAAATATGAAATGTTGAGAATGGGTGAAGATGAGAATATCACTTCCTTTATGTAGAGAGTGAATGAACTTGTGTGTAGTATCAGATGTGTTGGTGGAACATTGGAAGAATCAGAGATTGTTGCTAAAGTGCTCAGATCCTTTCCCGTTGCATACAAACACAAAGCTACTACTATTGAGGAGTTCCAGACTATGACAAATGTAACTAGAGACATGTTGATTGGTAAGCTTACTGATTTTGAGTTAAGTGAGTTTGGTAAATCTCTTCCTAAGATAGAATTTGCATTCAAAGCTACTATCTCTAGAAAAGATAAGCAGAGATATGATCTGGGAGAAATTTCTTCTAGAAAAATGTCCAAGTATGAGAAGTAAATGAGGGAGATTGAAGAGGAAGAGAGAAAACTAGATGAGCTTGAAGCACTTATTGTCAAGAGGGTAGCCAGAGGAGAAGGTAAGTATAAAGGGAAATTTCCTCTTAAATGTTTTTCTTGTAATAAGATAGGTCATTTTTCCTCAAGGTGTCTAGAAAGAGTTCCTAAGCCAAGAATTAACAAGCCTAGATTCCAAAGAAAGTGTTATTATGCTACTAATGAAGGTGTGATAGATGATGAATCTGATAAAGGGAATTTAAGTGAGGATAAATAGGTATTTATTGCTATTAAGGAAAATGATCCAATACCTATTGAATTTGCTAATTGCATAAATGTGGAGAAAGCTCTAGCTGCCAGAGTTGAAGAAAAAGATGAATGGGTGATTGACAGTGGATGCTCCCATCACATGACAGGTGATAAAAGTAAATTTTTGAGCTTGGAAAAGTATGATGGTGGTGTTGTAAGATTTGGTGATGACAAATTTGGTGTAATCCGTGGAAGAGGATCCATTTCTCTTGATGGTAAGCATAATACTGATGATGTTCTATATGTGGAAGGTTTGAAGCATAATCTCTTAAGTGTTGGATAGATGGTTGACAAGGGATACAATCTTCAATTCAAGAATGGAAAGTGTAGAATGGGTATGTGTAGGATCATCATGGAAAAAATAGGCCCTTAAGTGGCAAAAAATTTAGAAAACTTAGAGTTAGGTAACTTGACGTAAAAATTTGAATAAGTTATCTATATTATTTAAAAAATATATAAGAATAGAATATGTAGAAAATTGAATGTAGTTTCTAAAATACTAGGTTTATTTTTTTAAAAATCTATTTAGAAAAAATTGAAATTTCAATGCAGTAGCACTTAAATTTCAGTGGAAAAATAAGAAGTAGGTGTCTATTTGACCACCCTAACAACAATAAAATGATAATATTTTTTTATAAGATTTTATATATAAGTAGAGGACTCCATGTCCCGATGTGATGCATATTTTTGTAATTTTTCCAAGTAAATAATTAATTATGAATTTTTTATTAATTTTTTTAAAAAATATAAAAACTCGTATGTCTAACCATGTCAAAACTTCATGAAATTCATTTTTTTTTAATCCTATAGTATGTGAAGCATAGAATGTGACACATGTTTTGGATTCAAAAAATGTACTACCGTTTGAAATCTATAGATCTTTTTCAATTATCCTATCAATCAGGACTTTAGTTGTAATTCAAATAGAAAATGAATAATAATTATTTATTAAATTCAAAGTAAATCATAATTTATATTGGTGGATAGCTGAGAAACTCCTTTAAAAACCCTTTTCGTTTCATCAATTTTGTGTAAAAGAAATCGTCAACCATATACCCTACACATACCCATCATATCACCACTTTTTGGCCCATCATGATCTTGCACATACCCGAATATTGGGGAGTTCCGAAAATGTGATTGCATGTTGTACAAAAACAAGAGGTAATATCTTTCACCTAAGTGTTGTTAGTAAAAGTTGTTTGATTGCTCAAGTTGATGAAAGTTGGTTGTGGCATAAGAGATTGTGTCATGTAAACTTTGGCAATCTTATCAAGATAAGTTCTACTAAGACAATGAGAGATTTTCCTAAGTTGATAAAACCTACTAATGCTATATGTAAGGAATGTCAAGTATGGAAGAAAACTAGAGTTTCATTCTGGAGTAAACAATATTGTTCAAATGAAGTGTTGGAGCTTGTGCATGCTGACTTGTGTGGTCCTTCTAGAGTCAGAAGTTTACAAGGAGACATGTATTTCATGTTACTTATTGATGATTATTCTAGATTGATGTGGGTTACTTTCTTAAGGGAAAAATATGAAGCTCTACATAAATTCAAGATTTTTAAGGCTATGGTTGAGACTGAGATAGGTCTGAAGATTAAATGTCTAAGATCAGATAGAGGTGGTGAATTCACTTTTGGTGAGCTTAATTCCTTTTGTGGAGAGCATGGGATAAAGAGACAATTATCTACCCCACGAACCCCTCAGAAAAATGGAGTTGTGGAAAGGAAGAACAAGAAAATTTAAGAAGCTACTAGGACCATGATGTTGGAAGGAAATGTTCTTCATACCTATTGGAGAGAAACTGTGAGTATTTTCATTTACACTCTCAACTAGGTACATATCAAAGGTGATACTAGTAAGACTCCTTATGAGCTATGGTTTGGTCATAAGCCTAAAGTTAGATGCTTCAAAATATTTGGGAGTAAATGCTATATCAAAAGAGATGAAGATATAGTAAAGTTTGATGCTAGAAGTGATGAAGAAATCTTTCTTGGTAATTCTACTAAAAGTAAAGCCTACCAATGCTACAATAAGAGATTGAGGAAAGTAATTGAAAGTGCTAATGTCAAGGTTGATGAAGACACTGTTAGACCATCCAGAACCTACATATATGATTTAGATGACCAGAATGACAGTTCAAATAAAAGAAAGAAAGTACAGACTCTAAATCAAGTTCAAATCATTACGGTGAATCAGGAAAATCAAGAGGAAGAAACTAGTGAAAGTGTAGAAGTGAGATCACAAGAGCCTGAAGTTCAAGAAAATCCTAAAACTCCAAGGTATGTAAGACTAAATCATTCAGAATATCATATTATAGGTGATAAGAACAAATGTGTTCAAACTAGGAGAAGAATTGCATAAGAATATTGTTTGATCTCAAAGATTGGGCCTAATAGTTTCAATGAATCATGCAAAGATGAACATTGGTTGGAAGCAAGGAAAGAAGAACTACTGCAAATTGAGAAGAATGATACATGGATTCTTGTTCCTAGACCTAAGGAAAAAAATGTAATTGGAACTAAATGGGTCTTTTGAAACAAACTGAATTAGCAAGGTGAAGTTGTTAGAAACAAAGCAAGACTTGTGTGTAAAGGATATTCTCAGATGGAAGGAATTGAATTTGAAGAAACTTTTTCTCCTATTGCTAGGATTGAAGTTGTAAGACTATTTCTTGCTTATTCTTCTTACAAAAACTTCAAGGTTTATCATATGGATGTCAAGTCATCATTTCTAAATGGTGAAATGGAATAAGAAGTGTATATTGAGCAACTTGATGGATTTGAATTGACTGATCAAGGAGATATGGTTTTCTGGTTGAAGAAAGCATTCTATGGACTTAAGAAAGCACCAAGAGCATGGTATGATAGATTGGAAAAGTATTTATTGAAGCTTGGATTTAATAAAGGTGCTGCTGATAGTAATTTGTATTTTAAGATTGATCATGATAAAGATTTGATTGTTGAAGTATTTGTTGATGATATCATTTTTGGAGGAGATGATAGTTTGTGCATGAATTTTATTGATGAGATACAAAGTGAGTTTGAGATGTATATGATTGGAGAAATGAAATTACTTTTAGGATTGCAAATTACTCAACTAGATAAAGGGATATTTATATCTTAGTCCAAGTATGTGAAATAATTGCTAAATAAGTTTGGTATGGAAGATTCGAAGCTAGTTGGTACACCTGTGGTGACCGGATGTAAGTTAACACAAGATGATTCTCCTAAAACAAATCAGACTAGATACAGATCCATGATTGGTGGATTGATCTATTTGAATCAAACTAGACTTGATATCATGAATGTCATATGCATTGTTTCAATATTTCAAGATGATCCTAAGGAATCTCATGTGACAGTTGTGAAGAGGATTTTCAAGTACTTGAAGGGGACAGTTGATTTTGTCCTATGGTGTCCCAAAGAAGATGACCTTAATTTGAGTGCTTTTACTGATGCTGATTGGGTAGGAGATGTGAATGAAAAAAAGAGTACTATTGGTGGTGCATTTTTCTTGGGAAATAAGTTAATTTCATGATTAAGTAAGAAGTAGAATGTCATTTCTTTATCTACTATAGAGGCAAAATACACTGTTGATGCTAACAATTGTACTCAAGTATTATGGATGAAGCAGATTTTGAAAGATATCAGAGTTGTGTATGATGAACCTATTGCTATATTCTATGATAATTCAAGTACAATTTAAATTTTTTAGAATCCAGTGATGTATTCAAAAACCAAGCATATATCTATCAATTTTCACTTTTTGAGATAGAAGGTGAGTGAAAAGGAAGTCAGATTGGAGTATTTGCCCACTAAGGAACAAATTGTAGATATCTTTACCAAGCCCTTTCCTAATGATACTTTTGATTATCTTGAAGGGAAGCTAGGGGTGATTACCCCTCCTAATCATAATTAAGATGCATTGAATTTCATTAGTCTGTGCATTTCATAGTCATGTCTTGTGATTTGGATTGATGTTGTGATGGCTACTACTTAGGGGGAGTAGTCAAATGTTCAAAAATGTGATTCAAAGCTTGTGTGGAGAAATATAATGTGTACCTTTGTCATTGATGTCAAAGGCAGAGAAGATCCATGTGAAAAACTATGAAAGAGTTAAGGAGAAAAGAGTAAAAATATAAGGGGGAGAAAGTGCTAAGAGAAAGTATCGTTGATGGTATTTTTCACATCACGTGTTTCCATCAATGACAAAGGGGGAGATTTTTGGATTTTTCTGATATTTGGTTGTCATTTATGTCAACACTACTAGCATTAATGTATATAAGGTTGTATATGTCAAGGATATTGAGAAAATTGTAATAAAATAAGTTGTAGGTTATCGGTGATGCAGTGAAGTTCAGTATGGTGGCTAGCTCAGTATATTGATGATAAGAGGTTGTGGATTAAATGGTTTGATGAAAGTATATCTAGTCTATCCACATGAATTTTTAGAGGTTCACATGAAGATTTGATTGAGTTATGAGTATTTATGTTTTGATAGTTGTTCTATTGCTTTAGCTAGTGTTCTTGAAAGAAGATAATGTGATTCTAGTAATTTGAGTTGTTGTGGATGCTTTTGTGGTGATTCATGATACTTGTGGATATTTATAGATCATGATTTATCAGTGTTGTTGGTCTGCATTGATCGTTGTGCTCATGATTGGTGATTTTATTTTGTGAGATCATGCTTTTCATGATCATGGCCGACAGGGTGATTGTAGCGTATTGCGGATCTTCGAGGCATAATTGTTTAAGGTGTTTCATGTTTGAGACATGTTGTTTTGGGTCCTTACTATGTTTTAGATGACATTGTTTGGTGCACATTAATAAAATTTTTATTGTTTTGGGCCGACAGTTTATACACGTTTTATATTTTTTTGGGCCGACATGTAGTTGATGTTATCCTTAGTTTCAGATATATATGATCGATTATTTATACCATTTGGTGGTATGTTGTGTGATGTATGTTGTGTACTATGTGCAAATAATGCTCTAATATTTCAAAGGAAAAAGTAAAGTGTGAAGAAGAGCGAGCAAATGAAAGTGCTTATGTGCTTAATTGGAATTGTAATAAGGAATTAGAAGATGCTAATTTCTTAGTTCAAAATTTTCCAGATGTAATCCAAATGTTACAATAAGACAACGATTCTTCATTTGGGAAGTAATCCTTTTTGTATTTGAGTAGTGAGCTCTAGTCAATGTGCCTAAATGTGTGTGCATTCCCCATTTATAACATTTTTTATACTTTTAACAAGGTATAATCTTGTGGATTAACCTCCACCATGGTTTTTCCCCTAACAAGGTTTCCATGTAAAAAATCTTGGTTTATGTGTGTTTTTGATGTGGTGATGCTTTATGCTTTCATGTTTATTTATCAGATCTAAGAATAAATTTAATAAGTATAATTTATTTGACAACTGATTCACCCCCCCTCTCAGTTGTCTTCCCTTGTGTTTCCAACAGTTCTTTAGAAATCAAAGAGTTGAGCCAAGTCTTAATCCTTTCTACCATCAATTTGATAATAATTTTATACATCACATTACAGAGAGAAATGGGTCTAAAATGTTCTAGACAGTTAGAACCTTTCATTTTATGAATGAGAGCCAAAAAAGTAGAATTCATGGATTTTAACATTTTTTATTTCTTTTCAAATCTTGAACCAACGCTAAGAGATCCAATTTGATAATATCCATGAAAGGAAAGGAAAGTGAGGAATACACCTTCTTAATTCTAATCTTTAGGAGAGAGATATAGAAAATCACTTAAAACATTTCAATTACAATTCATTTAAGTGCACATGAATAACAAAATAGACAAATAAAAATCAACAAAAAATAAACACTAGATTTGCATGGGAAAACCTTTTTGAGAAAAAAACCATACACCAAAGTAGAGATCACTTGTATTAATGTAAATATCAATTAAATACAAGTTGTAGAGATATGCTCTTTTAGGCGTTGATTCATAGAATCAGTTCGGTAGCATTGCTTTGATCTTCAACCAATCACCCTCTTTGTTTATTACAATGCAATACATTGTACTATCATGTTCAATATGATTCCCTCTGATTTATCTATCTCTTCATTCAGGTTGGCTTAACCTACATTACCATAGTACTGCCACATCACCCAATCAAGTATCAAGATATCACAAGTAGTTACATGGTTATTAGAGAATTCAATTATTGCCTTTAGGTTGAAATCATCAGTCCAATGAACACATTGATTCACAAAAAATAAAGTGCAATCAACTAATAGTTCCATACCATGTATCACCATCTAATTCATCTATCATTACCTTCATGCTCCAATAAATTCATATTAGAATATTGAGGAGAAATAAACTATGTCCCTCTAGACTCTTACCATTACCTTGATATGTGGGTTTCTCATTGTTGTTACCACCTCCCATCGGATTATCAAGGGGACAAATTAGCACCTTCCATCAATACATAGAAGTACCATCGACAAAGCTTATAACATTACCTATGGTCCCCACCATCAATCTAAAATCCATGTCATCATCATCATACAACTGACACCACCTTCCATGCTTATTGGTCCCACCTTAATACTGCACTAAGGTTCCACTCCATCGACACATCGAGAGGAATACATTCCATGTCCTGACGATGTTCTTCACTTATACTAACAAGAGTCCCCAACTTCCCACTGGGATGTTGGGGGGACAACATTTAAGGTCTTGGAGACAACAACAAGTCACCTCGATGCAATCTCACTAGAGTATCGAGGGGACTGCTTAGAGACTCCCTTTGACATATACATGTCTTGTTGATGATGCTTGTCCTTATTGCCAATGCATCTCCAAAATATTTCCGCTAATGCAACTCCAAAAGAATGAAGTCCTTTTGCAAGTTAGGACTTGGGGTTTCTCAATACCTGATATTATAGACCCTTCAGTAAAGCATACAATGAAACTCAAAAGTTTGATTGCTAAAAGCCTTCAACTTTTCTAAGTCTTTTCCAACTGCATCTAACAAATGATAATCCTAAAGGCTGATGCCCTAACATCTCAATATGCTAGTAGGTTTGAGACATAATTTCTCAAAATTCTCCCACTTGAAGAATATGGAACCTTCCAATGCTTGAAGTCATTGAATTTCATAGGCCCCAAGGCCCATTGAACTAGCACACCATTTGAACTTATCTATCCTCATAGTCTTTTTTAATGCATCAGCAACTTTCAGTAGAGTATCAAACTTTTCCAGATTAACCTTTCCATCCTCCACATTGTTAGCTCTCAAAAATGCAGGAAAAATACCTCAAGAGGTTGCCAATCTCTTGATACGTTTTAGGGTAATAGACAAGGCCAAATGGTTTATACCTTCTTCTCTTCAAGTGCTGCTAGACCTAGGTGGGCGTACCTATATGAATGAAGCAGACTTAAAGTTGTATGACTTGATTGATTTGATGGATCTATTACAATGGCACAAAGTGTAATATATGAAAGATTGTTGACTACTCCTACTCCTAGTATTGAATTTGAAATGTGGATGGTTTAATAAAGTTTTATGAAATTCAAAAATGTGAATAGTGTGACTAGTGCCTACTTCTGTTGGGCTAATGGAGTCAAGATTTGTATAATGGGTGACTTGCTTAATGGTTATAATTCAAATTTCTTGCCACCTATGACTGTTTACAGCTTGGGTAAACGTGCAAGAGTATAATTATCAAATTCTTCTTAATGATCCAAATGTCCTTTTCCAAATTACTATGATTAATCAAAAGGATTTAATCTTGTCTTGCAAGAACCAGTTAATTGAACCACAGAAGAGTAGAAAGTGTGCTTTGATAAATTAAAAAATATCCTTGATATTTCAATTTAAATAATCAATAAATGACAACCTTGGAGACAACCAGATAATGTTTTTAATAAATTCGACAAACAATTGACACCATAATTGGATCACTAGATAAAAATTTTCTTCTCCATTATATAATTTTAAAACATTTTACAATGTACAACATGATATTTATTTCGGCAACAGTTCACCCTATCCAACTACCTAACCTACTTATTCTTTCCCCTAAATCTAATCCCCTTAATGATTTTATTTCATCTTACATATATACATGTTATATTTTTAGGGTTATGACCCTTCGCATGCCCATTCACTACAACTCTTCGTTTAATTGTCTTAAGTAAAATATTTAATTAATTGCCTTTTGACAAATTAAATATTTTAATCTTCATTATCTTAGTTCCTCGTGAAGAATAATCATTTTGTAATAAACTTTTGATATCTTAATAATCTTCATTAATCCTTTTGTTGGAAAATCACCCACTTATTCAATTTAATTAATTATTCCTCAGGTAAAATAATTACCCCCTCCATGACTCTTCAAATGATTTTAACTCCCTAGAGGAACGTTTCACCCCCAATGAAAACGTTTGTTCTTTGAGTTACCTCAGTGAAAATTTATGATTGCAACTTTATTTCATAAAAATAATCACACTATGATTATTGCTTTAAATCTCTGTTAGTATTTTTCACCCAATAAAATACGCGTTTCATTTAATAATAATTATCTACTCTCTAATTCCGTTGGTGAAAAATACCCACCTCCAAGTGCAAATGCTTTATAAAATTTTACCCCATATGCTTTTGTGGGTAAAATTATTGTTTACCTTATAACTCTCCTTACCTATTTCACATTTTAGTGAAAATATTTTATCTCTTGAAGAAAATATTCACCTTCATTTTTACTTTATCACTCTGCAATTTCAATATTCCAATATCCTTTCAATCTTCACCCACATTGCATCGACACCACTTATTTTAATATTTATTCCCGCCCTCAAACTTTTTGTTGTGACTTGTATCATTGGAGGGACCTATATTTTTGCCACTGATTTTATTTCTTTCACTAATGAAGTTCCATCGGTATGACTTGCATGATCGGCATAGTTTAAAAGCTTCACTCTAATTTCCTTCTCTCGTTGAAGAATGTGAGCATGTTCTCCAAAAAATTCTCATGGGTGTGAACAATATGGTTGGAGAGACTCTCACTTAGATAATAGATGTATTCCTAGTGGCTACTTTCCTACATTATCGATGGGAGTAAAAATATTTCTGACCAATGATTTCTCCATCAGCATGATAAACACATTTGGCATGACTTCAAAAATTTGCTTTGATAGGTAGTTCATGTCATTCTGATGCTTTTATTCTGTAGTGCACTAACTTTAGGGTTTCCTTGAACACAAATGCATAAAAATCTCTAAAGATTTTTCAATAAACCTAATTTATGTGCAATCCGCAATCATTACATTCCATTCATCTACCTTTACACATACTATTAAAACCCCATTTGTTTGTATTTTGTGCAGGAGGGTGATTCAAAATAGCTTGAGTTGGGAACCATATTATTTAGAGTAGCCCCTCTTTTATTCTTTCATTCACGAGAATCAAGACATTGCATCACTCCTTACAGTCCTAAAGGCTTTTGTAGTCAGATTAATTGAAAAACACATGCACTTTCTAAAACAGTCACTAAATTTTTTCTTTGAGCATATCCATCTATAGCCGTGCAGCTAGCCTTCCTTCCTATTAACCTCTCAAACGATTTGGATGATCTATGTCTATCTAACTTGTTTGTTGTCCTCCAAAACCATTGTCATCATGCAACTTAATCAACTATAATTCATCCCAAATCCTGTTTCTGAATGCCTCATAATCCCAGAGAGATACCACACCAAGGTTCCCCTCTGTGGCTCTCCAAAAAAAAAAAATTCAACCTTTGTATTATAATTTGTGCATCTATGATTGTCTGACATAGCTTGAATTGCATTATCACCTACTTTATCACAAGCCCTATCATCTTGGGCCATAGAAGATTCTTTAGGAAAGTTGTGCAATGTCTTCCTGTATTTCCTCTTTTAATCAAACTTTTCCTTTAATAAATTTGAAATAAAGGGATCTTGTTCTACAAGCTTTAAATATTTCATTTCTAGCCACTATGCCATTTTCTCTTTTAGCAATCATCTTTCATGGCATTGAGTCTTGGTGAACCATTATTTTTGTGCTATCGGACTCCTAATGCTTGGATAAATATAAAATGTCCCCTAGGCAAGTATGCACATTACTTTGTATTGGTTCTAATGGAGGGCTCTTAGAAAGGCCGTGATTAGAACATGAATTTTCTATTTACTTCAAAGTGCTTTTCTGATTACCTTAAGTGCACCCTTCTAAAAAATTTATGCCATTAGTTTATGGATCACAACTTGGTGTGGAATGTATCTGCAGCATATACATACCTGAAGCATTTTTGTAAACCAACTCCATTCCTTATCTCAACTCCTCAAAGTAGATCAAAGTTTTCAGATATAATTCCTTCATCTACCCCACTAGCACAAACGTTTGCAATGAGGGTCTTCAAAGCAAGAGATGCCTCTTTAATTAGGTTTACCACAATTCAGGGATTGTTGTCTTCATTTATTTTTTACAAGTAATTTCTTAAAAACATCATTACTTGTTTGCAACATATTTTTCACCTCATTCATTTATTGGTGATTTCGACTCTTCAAAATTGTCATCTTACCACTTGCAAGAAAATATGAGATACATTTCAGTTTGAAGTGGGTAATCAATAGTATTTATTTTTAGACATTTTGCACTGTGCCTAAAATAAGCTAGGTAGCCTTTAGAGTTGCTTTAGAGAATTGATCAAATGATCTCCAAAAGCCATGTAACATCGCTAGCATGTTATTTGAAGGTAGGAGAGTATGCTTGTAAAATTATTTGGCATGAACTTGTCAAAATCAAAAACTATTAATGTTCAAAATTGCTTACTTAGCACTTTGAAATATTGCATTCCTCAAATTGTGTAAAACTCATTCGGTTTTGTCTTTGCAAAAATATCAAATGATTTCCAAATGTTCTGAAGATTGGCATGGAGGTAGAATTTGATGTAGAGAATCAGAAGCACCAATCATTTCATTTTTATCATCATCCATTTGCTCAATATTTACCCTCAAAGTTGACCATTTTAACAGGATTTTCACTATACAACAAAATTTCTCCAAAGAACCCTTCAACTTGTCACTTTGAAATTTTGTCAAATCAAATCGTATGAAGCTGAAAACCTACAAAGATACTCCCATATGATAGATGAACATGTTTGCAATTTGATTTCGCTTGAAACTATACTAACTTTGTTCTATGATTTTTCAAAGTGAGCCATTCGAGCAGATTTTTTAACTGTACTCCTAAGTGTTAAAATCAATTTTTTGAATATGGGAGACTAAAATTTGAATGAAATTTTAGGGTTGAACACACCTTATCACCAACAAAGTGGAATTTTACATCAATATGTTTCGTCTAGGCATGGAAAGTTCGATTTTTCACCAAAAAAATAGCAATCTAATTGTCACAACAAATTACAAGTTGCCCTACATCAAAACCAATGTGAGAACACAAACATCTAATCCAAATAGCTTCCTTGTAGGTGTGATTTTTTTTCATGTACTCTACCTTAGTAGTGGATAAAGAAACTACAACCCATCGCTTGCTCATCCAGCTTATTGCAACACCAAAAAACATGAATACATATCCACTGGTGGATCTTCTACTGTCAATTTCCCCTGCCAAATCAGAATCCACATATCCACAAATGCTAACTAAAATTTGTGATCTAGTAGAGTGACCATAATAACATAAGGTGTACTTAGAAGTACCCTTCAAATACCTAAAAACTATTTTTGCAGCATCCCAATGTAGCCTTCCTAGATTATCCATAAACTGACTAAGGACTCCCACTACTTGAGAAATGTTTGGCTGTTACAAACAATTACATACATTAAACTACCAACTGCACTTGCATAAGGTACCCTGGTCATGTCCTACATTTCAGTAGGATATTTTGTACAATCTTCAATAGAAAGTTTCATTCCTTGCAACAATAGAACAACTAATTGCTTGCAATCTGTCATATTAAATCTCTCTAAGAAATCATTTATATACTTACTCTAGCTAATCCAAACTTTTCTCTTTCCTCTATCCCTTCTTATTTCCATCCTTAGAATATACCTAGCTGCACATAAATCTTTCATTTCAAACTATGCTGACAAAAGATATTTTAATTCAAAAATCATTCCCTTACTATTCCCAATGAGAAACATGTCATCCACATACAAGGAAATAATAAGAAGATGAACACTTTCAATTTTAAAGTGCACATAATGATCTAACTTTGACCTCACAAACCCCAATGACAACACAAAGGTATCAAATTTATTGTACCATATTCTAGGCGACTACTTCAAACCATAAAGAGATTTCTTTAATTTGCAAACTAGAATTTACTTACCTTTTTCAACAAAGTGCTTTGGTTGGGACATATAAATTTCTTCATTCAAATCACCATGAAGAAACACTATCTTTACATCCATCTGCTTGATCTCTAAATCATACACTGCTGCAAGTGACAAGAGAAATCTGATAGATGTCATCTTAGTTATAGGAGAAAATATTTCTCCATAGTCAATTCCCTCCACCTAGGAATATTCTTTCGTGACCAACCTAGCTTTATTCTTTTCAACACTACCATCCAGACCAATTTTCTTTTTAAGCACCCATTACATCCAAGAGGCTTTTGAACTTCGGATAGAGGCACCAGATCCCATGTATTATTTTTCTTCAATGATGCCATTTATTCATTCATGGATTCTAACTAGGAATCTACATTAGACATACCCATAGCTTCTCTAACAGTCCTAGGCTCATCAGTGTTAGCAATCAAAGCATAGGCACAATTGAATCTAACATAGAATATCCAAACCTTTCAAGTTTCCACTTCACACACATAGACATTCTCACAGGTTGAGGTTGAGGTTCTTCTTGATCAAAATTTTCAAAGTTGTTTGAGCTCTCCTCATTATCAGGTCCACTAGGAGTGCGTAGTTCATCCTTATCTGGAGTAAAAGGAATTCCAAATACCTCCTTTTTAGCTTCTTTTACCTTTGGTTGTAGATCAACTATAAAATATTTCAACTCACAGATTATCACACTTTTGTTGTACAACACCTTCTTTGTAATTGGATTCCAAAGCTTGTACCCTTCCACACCAATTCCATAACTAGTGAAGATAAATTTTATAGATTTATTTTCCAATTTTGATCTTTTTTCATTGGGAACATAATCACACTTCCATATGTATTTTATCCATGAGCACCAAAGTGGGAGATCTCTTAATGAGATAACATGCTCTAGCTATAGCCTTAGACCATAACTTCTATTCCAAACTAGCACTACTAACCATAGTTCTCACCCTTTCCATCAATTTTTTTTCATCCTTTATGCAACTCCATTTTTTTGTGGACTATGAGTGGTTCTATGCCTTTTAATTCCATGATCTTTGCAAAAATTATCGAAATTTGTAGAACAAAATTTACCACCATTATCTGTCCTCAAGCACTTTATTCTTTTACTAGTTTGATTTTCAACCAAGGTTTTAAATTCCTTGAACCAAATGAAAACATCTATTTTACTTTTGAGAAAATACACAAATTCCCTTCTCGAATAATCATCTATAAAAGAAAGAAACAAAATACATAGATTTTGATAACAAAGGAAAATTAACTAGACCAAACACATCAACATGAATATAATCCAGAATTCTAGAAGATTTATGAGGACTAGAATTAAAAAAAAAAGAATTTTCTTTCCATAAATGCACTATTCACAAAAAATTAAACTCAAGATTACAATCATCAAGCCCTTCAACCAATTTTTTATTTTTTAAAGCTTAAGCATTTTTCACCAATGTGGTTGAGCCTTTGATGCCACAACATTATTTTCTCAATTAGCACCCACAGGTACAACATTCCCCTTTTCTACTTGGTCAGATTTAGTAAACTTTACAAAAACATTGTTACATTGCACTGCACATGCATCCAGTTTGTATAGAGTACTAATTTGTGCACCCTTACCCAACACCATAGATCCTCTAGTCATCTTGTAAACACCATTCGAGAAAGAGACTTGTACACCAACATCATTAAGCTTACTAATTGAAAGCATATTTTGAGCCAGACCTAGTATATGCATCACATTATTGGTCCCTTTTATTCTTCCATCAAGGAATTGAATCCCAACTCTTCCATATCCCACAATTTCCAAGTGAAAATAATCTCCCAAATACACCGTTCAACCAACATACTTCTCATACTTTGAAAACCAATCCCTATGAGAGGTCATATGAAAGGATGCACCTGAGTCAATTAGCCAGAGATCATCAGATGCCTGAGTCATCAAGGCTGCTATGAAGGCATTTGCATCACTCTGAGAAGATTCATTATTAGACAAGTTGTTTTTCTTTTTCTTCTTCTTTTCCTCTTTGAAATATTTCTGGATATGTCCAGTCTTCCCACAATTCTAGCACTTCACCTTAGAATTTTTACAAGGACACTTTGATCTCCCCTCTGACTTGGATCTAGACTTCTTGTCTTTCTTTTTTCCTCTTTCCTTTGATCTACCTCGAATAACAAGGGCCTCCTTGGCTATCTTAGAAGACTTCCTTCACATTTCATTTGAAAATAGAAAAGCAACCATATCTTCCATCTTGAAAGTGGTTTTTGTACTCCCAATAGCAATTAGACATTACCAAGTGATCCCATGTGTCATGCAACAAACACAATAGGAGCATGCAATGATCCTTGTCATCAATTTTCACACCAAGAAATGCCAACTGAGCAATGATCATATTAAAATCATTTAAACAATCTACAATAGATGCTCCTTCCTCCATTTTCAAAGATTAAAAATTCTTCCTCAAGAATAACTTATTTACTAGAAATTTCTTCTAGTAAATTTCACCAAGCTTCTTCCACAAAACTTTCAGTTTCTTCTCTTCATGGACATTCAAAAGAACTATATCAGCCAAACACAGTTTGATCAGACCCTTTCCTTTCCATTCCATTGCATCCCAGTCATCTTGCAAGAGGTTTAATGTTTTTTTAGAAGACACTAGAGTCCATAACTCTCAATCCACAAGAAAATCTTCCATTTTGAGTTTCCACAACTCAAAATTTCTACCGTTGAACTTCTCAATCTCTATTCTTTAGGATGTGCTTTCCATCTTAAACCTACAATAATTTTAGAAATAGATTCCATTGCAAAACTCCAATTGAACAATATCAACACAAAAAACCCATCTTACCCACAAGGACAATAAAGCTGGCCAAGCTCTGATACCAACTAAAAGGAAAGCAAAGTGTGGACTATGCCTTCTTAATGCTAATCTTCAGGAGAGAGATATAGAAAATCACTTAAAAAATTTCAATTACAGTTCATTTAAGTGCACATGAATAATAGAATAAAGAAATAAAACATCAATGTAGAATGAACACTAGATTTATGTGGAGAAAACCTTCCAATGAAAAACCCACACACCAAAGTAGAGATAACTTGTATTATAGTAAAATATCAATTACATACAAGTTGCAAAGCTACAATCTTTTAGGTGTTGATTCACAGAATTAGTTCAATAGTGTTACTCTGATTTAAAATTTTGAGTTGGTTCTTTCCTTATCATGATTTATTGCCTTTGTGCCCAAGGGTAGGGTTTAGGGTTTTAGTTCAAAAGCCCTTGTTTCATATTTGCGTAGTCATAAACCCTGGGCATTCTATTTCTTCACTAACTTGTTATACCTAATTAGTGGTTACCTGAGTTATCACTTGAGCCATCAAAATTGTTGTTATTACCATCCCTTTGGTCTAGGTCTGTGTATTGCAGAATATATTTCCATCATTGTAATACTTCCTATGGCCAAGTGAAATATTTCATGTTAAAAAATTGACTTAAGTCTTAAGTCATCAATTCCCAAGGGTCTTAGTCACATCGACATAGTTGGGTTCCCTTTGTTAAAACTAACATTAGTGCATGTGTAGATTACCAATCGTTGGATTGAAGGATTCAATCCTAGCCACTCCCCACCAACCCCACGGGATTAAAATAATAGTTTCCAAAAAGAACCAAGGTCAATGGGTTGTTGACACATGTTCAGCCGTAGGTGTGGGGCCCAGTCTCCACTATCATACCTAATGCGTTAAGCCTTCAAATAAATAGCTATGAGGTAGTGTTGAGAGTTAATCTTAGCATTTCTTCGCTGACCCGACAAGACTAAAATAATGCTTTATAAAAAGCAGTGGGGTTAGCGAACTAATGACACTTATATCTCTATCTCCACTTGGAAAAGGGTGGTGGAGCCCATGGACAAATGAGTTGGCCTTCTAGTTGGAAGATTTTTATGGGCTGAAGGATTGGCAAATGATGGTGATGGAAATTCAAATCTTGTTAACTTGATTTAAGTCATCCAATGTGCCATCTAAGAAGGAGATCAACGACTATCATTCAAAATAAAATATGTGAATATCAAAGTCATTTTACTTTGTGTGAGCGAGCAGTAATGGAAAAAGACACATGCAAGGTTACCCAAATATGATCCTGAGGCACATGAATGATTGCTTTTCTACAATGATTGAAGATGAAATTTTTTTTTTAAGGCATAAGGGAGATTAATGGTTGTGATTCAAAATCCAACAATTGATCATCTACTCACTCATGTAGACCTTCTTTGAGCATTAATGGTTGACATGCTCAAGATGCTCGATAAATGGGAGTTGGCAGTCATATTTGTTGCACAATTGCAATTAGAAGATGAGGAATTGGGCTTAATTCAAAGATGGAGATGATATGAGTGACTGTGTTGAGGAATTGCAAGGGTGGTAAGTTTTTCTCTCTCGAGTAAGTTGATGTCTGCATTCTTATAGGTTGACTAATTATCCGTTGGTTTGTCTGGAGAAACTATCATAGGCTCTATAAGTTTGTTACCTAGGGTTTGCATTAGAATTATTGCTAGAATTTCACATAAGTCGATAATGTTTGTATGTTGTTTGGGTTGTCTCTATCCTACAAAGTTTTTCAAGTTTCTTTACTGAAGATGAGTAAACCCAATGTATCTGCCTCCCTAGTCAAAAGGTCTAAGAGACTTAGTTTGCTTGAGTCCCATGACGATATCCGTGAAAATTAATGAAGCATGCTTGGAGTTCTTATAACTCCAAAGGAAAAGGGCAAGAGGAGTGTCTGTGGTAATAAATCTATGTGGGATAGTGTCAAGAGCACATATCATCTGAGGAGTAGGATTGTTTTGGGAGAGTTGGACATGTTTAAAGAGAAAGATTTAGTGAAATATTTGAGGGAAATAGAAAGGAGGAATAATTATCACAGAGCTTACATGGGATGACATAACTCTCCCATTGAAATCTTAGATAGTCCCTCGAGTAGTGAGGATAAAACTAATTCAGGTTACCACTAGCACCTACTCACCATGGCTAATCTAATGGACTTTGATGAGGATGAAGTGTTGATTTCTCTAATTTCTACAAGGGCATAGAGTTGGCATGCATACTCTAGTACTAACTGAGCAGGATAACATCTTGGTCTTGGTTTTTGTTTCTGATGGTAGCATTTCCTTGGTGGAATTTTTTTCCTTCTCAACACATGTTTAGTTTTTGTCCTTAGTGCAAATTTGGAGGCCTTCTAGTTGGTATGATGGACAATCTTTTTGCTCGATGTGGACATGGATTTTTGAGGCTACTGCAATGACCAACAATACCTTTTGGTGCTTTGGTTGGTCTTCTTGGATGGATCATGTGAAATTTTGTTTTTTTCTTTTCCATGTTCTACAAATAGTTACATGTAACTATTTGGGGAATTTCTCAAATTTAGGTGAAATTAGCTTTCAAGTGTAAATGAAATATAATTGTGATTTGGCATGTTGCTTCTTGTTCCCTTATTCTATAAAATAGATTTCAAGGCCAATTACAAGGGTTCAATTTTTAGGTCTCAAAAGGGTCTAGGTGGAAATAGCTAAGCTCATGAAGGAGACTATTGTAAATACATGAATTGATGAATAGATCAAGGAGTCTAGGGTATGAGTTATTATGTAATGATATTAAAATATTTTTACAGTAGAAATAGTTATAGAAGGAAGTATCATTTCTAAAGCATATGCTCTCTTATGTAATTCTATTTCAGATTATGAATGAAATGGTTAATGATCTTTTCATTTTTCTTCAATTCTTTTAATTGAATGAGTGAGTTTATTTCTACTTCAATTCAAAGAATTGATTAAATTCTAGAATAAGTTCATAGGTTTGTGAGGAAAGAGCATAGGATTGATAAGTAGTTGTGTTTTAGGCATAGTGAGTTGAATACTGCAAAGTAGTATATCAATAGTCCACCAATTACTGAGTTAAATTGGTAAGGTATTACTGATTATTACAAATGCAACTCCATTATCCCAAGATGGGGCACTAATATTTTCATTAGGTTATCCTGAGGATAAATGAGTTAGGCATGCACCTGACCAAGGGCTTGGAATGAAAATAATTTAAAACACCTTCAATTATAACATACTAATATGAAGTATCATTCCATTCCTTGCAATAGATAATAATTTGTTTAAAGGTCAGCCAAATCATTGAGGAATGTTATTTGTATGTGGATGTGTTCTTGATTGAATAAATATCATATGGACATGTCAAGGATTACCCTACTGGGTTTCACAGAGCTTGAAGAGTAGGAGTAAGGGCCTCATAATCCTTACTTGTTTGTTGGAAAATCCTTACCCTTTCTAACCATGGGATTTTGGTAGATCAGTAGGTAAGTGGTAAGATTAAGTTTGGTTCTCTTTAAAAATCACCAATAGATTGGTGACTCTACTAGGGAGAGATTTGAATCTCTAGTTTTAGACTATCATATCAAATAGTCAAGAATTTGGTGAATCTGACCTTATGGTTCAGATATTGAGAAGTTCTTGGACCTGGAAGAGGTTTTGTTGCAGCAAAGTTCAAAGAATTTGTGTGTGAATTTGTTGTTGGAGAAGAGCCAAAATGAGATTTATCTTTGAAAAAGCTTTATACTGCTTGAAGTTTAGTCCTCTATGAAGAGAGGTGGTGACTCTGTCTAAAGAACCTGATGAAGATATAAAGGATATAGAAAAGTTATATATCTACAAAAATTTTAGTCAGGAAGAAAGGCTAGAAGCTGCTAAAAGTTTCTAGGTATCCTCATAAACTTAAAGAAAGCATTATTATGTTTGAAAGCAATTTATGAGAATTTTTCAAGACTGAAGATGATAAATGGTTTCCTATTAGGTGAAATAGCACTAAGAAAGGGAATACTAGTAGTAATTTTACATACTTCTAAGGTGTAATTTAAAGTTTCTATATTATGATGAACAAGTGTGTTTATCTTTAAACTTTTCCCATTAGAGGTTCTTAATCAAGTAGAGATATAAAA
Source organism: Sequoia sempervirens (assembly GCA_007258455.2). Classification (NCBI taxonomy): domain Eukaryota; kingdom Viridiplantae; phylum Streptophyta; class Pinopsida; order Cupressales; family Cupressaceae; genus Sequoia; species Sequoia sempervirens. The sequence continues at coordinate 647,359,329 of VDFB02271358.1, forward strand.
TTTTCATTGGAAAGGATTAAAATCATGTTGCAAAGGGAGTTTGAGTTTCTTTGCATAACTGCAAGGTTGATATGACAAGGCTTGTAAAGGTGTAAGAAAATGTATCATCAACCTATGCATCCCTATTTGGAACCAAATGTAACAATGCATAGTGTGCAACCCCTGTTATGTCATCAAAGAACTTTTAGTACTGAAAGATATAGAGCCATACACTTCAGTGGTATTTTGGGGTTTCCAAATGTCATAACATCTAAAATTAGGGAACACTTGCCAAAGTTTAGTGGTGAGAAGTATTAATCAACTAATAAACACCTGCAAGAATTCAATAATTTGATTGATGACTATGAGGTAGATCATGAGGCTATTTTTTTAGTCTATAAAAGGAGATACAAGGGATTAGTTCTCCTATTTACCAACATCCTCTATCTACTCCTAGGAGGAGTTCAAAGAAGTGCCCATGGAGAAATTTGGTGAAAGAATAAATGCTAGTTTAGTGAGACAAAAATTTATGAGTATATTGAGAAAGAAGAGAATGAGTTAGTTCCAACTTTCAATCTCAGATTTGCAAAGGCAATAAGGGATATTCCAGAAAGTCTAAGACCAAATGATGCAGTATGTTTGATTGTGTACTTAGGTGCATTTGAGGGAGAAATGAGTTATCTACTAAGAGATAAAGAGCTTGCAACATTACACCAAGCATATCAAATTGCCATGAATATTGAGAACAATCTAAAATATTCCATGATCTAAGGATATATGGCTGCAAGTGTTGGCTATCCTAGTACATCTCATGCAAATAGAATTCATGGATCTGGCAATAGAAATGCTTTTCAATATGGTAATGCTTCTACTATTCTGATTTTTCCATCACCACAACATGCAAATTATAGTCACCTCCAAGTTGAACATCAACAAAATTTGAGCAATGTTGAGCATATGTCTTTTGTTCAAGAATTATCTAACATGAAGAGGCAAAAGGGAGAATCACCCTATGATTTGTTCTCAAGGTTTTTGGATGCCTTTTTGGAGGTCCCCAAGAACTTTAGACCTAAGGATTCAACATGTATTGATCTAATTGGTGAAATCTATGAGTCTGGTCTGAGTATCTTTCTAAAAGAATTGAAGCCTCATAGTTTTGACCAAGTACTTGATTGGATAAAGATTGTTGAAGGATCCCAATATAATTATGCACAAAATGTGATGTCTCAAAATGAAGATAGAAGCTTTTCTATTGAGAAAAATGAGAAAATAATACAAAAAATTGAAAAGAGAATATCACACAATTAACATCCATCTTGTTGTATGGATGAAGGTAATGATTGTAATCAGCTCACAAGTAGTATATTTATAGATCAATATAACAGTGATGAAGATGAAGATACATTGGATGATGACAAAATAAATTTGCACGAAAGATCTTCTTATGATATCTTGGGTGATGAAGAAATAAAAGAGATGCAAGATTTCATCCCATGTCATGTTTTTATTAGTAAAAATAATGCAAGTGTTGTTGATATTTCATTGCAAACCAATGATCATGATCTTGAAATTGCAACTTTAAGCATTCATTCTAAAAATTTTGAGCATAGTTTATGTAGTGATGAGTTTTCTTGTGATAAAGATCATGATGATAGTGAATCTGATTATTCTTCTAAGGATTATGAATGCTCCTATGAGGATGACTTAGAAATATTTTATTCACATGAAGGATGTAATGACACGAATGCTCATAAAGTGACTTGTCCACAAGTGAATAAAAAAATTGCATTTGATCCATACCTGGAATGTAATTTGGGTTTTCCATAGATGGAGAATGTTAATTTTATGAATAGTGAAGAATTTAAAGATAAGAATGTGTGTTTTCAGTATTCTAATCCTAAGTACAATGTTAGAAATGATAAAGATGTTGATGAATGTGTTTATGTCCTTGCTACTCATGATTGTTTATATGAAGCAAAGATAGAAATATATGTGATGTATGAAGAGGATGATGATGTGCACATTGATGAAAAAATGGGTTCAATTTTGAATGATCAAGTTGTACATTGTGACAAGCATATGGATCTTGAGTCAACATTATTACCCATTGATAATATTGAAAAGATTGTTGATTTATATGACAAGAAAATTTCATATTGTGTTGATATTGCAGAACTTCTTGATCCATGTGTAGAGTAGCCAAAAGATGAAAATAATGGTGGATATCATGTTAGTGAATGTGAAATTGAGTATAATTGCTTATTTGTTGATGTTCCTTATCTTCACAACATGAATATGGACATGTTTTCATCCAATGAGAAAATAATTTATGTGAAAGTGAATGAAGGTTATTGCTCAATTGTTAATGAAAAAATATCATATTACAATGAGTCTTTCACATTTGGGTCAACACACGTATCAATTGATAGTGCACGTGAAGTTACCAATGCACACGAGTGTCTTTTTGTTGACCCTGTTGGTTCTAAATTATTTGAGCCTAATTTTGAAGTATTTTGCATTGAGCTAAATGATAATTTGAAAGATGAATCAAAATATGTTATTGAACCTAAGATGAATGCATTTACTTAGTTTTGGGATGTTGATGATGCATATGATCTCCATGTCTATGAAACCATGTGTGTTTTGATATAGCTAAATCAACCTACCTAGATATGTGCTTTTATCATGATTCCCAATTCAAGGAGGCTCTTGAATATGCATCTTTCCTTTTTGATGCATCCGGGGGTTGTTTGCATAATGCACAACAAAGTGTTTATGAAAATTTTTAGTTTGATGTGCAAATATGATGTCAATGATCAAGTGGACTACTAATCTTTCACTTTTTCAATTCAGTTAGATAAGCTTGTATTGGAGTAGGTTAATTAGTAGATTGGTTATATACATTACAAAATGTATGGGTTCCAAATGTTGTTTGATTATGTTTTTCAGTCAGGGACATTTTATGATGATGAGGGAATTGTTGGAAACATGGCATGTATGGTTGATTATGTTAATCATAATCAAGTTGATTGTTGGGAAATTCTTGGTAGAATCGTTGATTCACTACAAACAATAGAGAATAAATTCTTTGAAAGAGTAATATTTTCCTTTAGGTTTTGGGGGCCTATGGCCACAAATTTGAGGATTGAAGCCTATGGAATTACATGAGGTGGGCTTATAGGTTTGTACACTAGAAGAGGCTTCTAGAAACTTTGAAAAAGAAGACATATTATAAGTCATGTAAATATTGTATAGAGGTTTGGTGTGGTTACTTCTGGTTGTGTATGCTTGCCTTGTCCTCACAAGCTCCTAGGTTTTGTCTCTTAGTGTTGGTCTACTTCAACCATGAGATCTGAATTCTCACCATACCCACTGGGAGCATGCATCCCCGAGCACGATCAACTAGTAGAGCTTCTAAAATTCTAAGAATTTTGAGTTGGTTCTTGCCTTATAATGATTTATTGCCTCTATACCCAAGGGTAGGGTTTATGGTTTTAGTTCAAAAGCCCTTGTTTCATATTTTCATAGTCATAAACCCTAGGCATTCTATTTCTTCATTGACTCGCTATACCTAGTTACCAGTTACTTGATTTATCACTTCAGCCATCAAAATTGTTGTTATTACTGGACCTTTGGTCTAGGTCTATCAGTTGTTGAATTTATTTCCATCGTTGTAATACTTCCTATGGTCGGGTGAAATATTTCATGTTAAAAAATTGACTTAAGTCTTAAGTCATATATTCCCAAGGGTCTAAGTATTATTGACCTAGTTGGGTCCCCCTAGTTAAAACTAACATTAGTGCATGTGCAAATTACCAACCATTGGATTGAAGGATTCAATCCTAGCCACTCCCTGTTAGCCCTTAAAAATTAAAACAATAGTTTCCAAAAAGCAGCGAGGTCAGTGGGTTGTTGACATATGTTCAATCGTAACTGTGGGGCTCGGTCTCCACTATCATACCCAGTGCTTTAAGGTTTCAAATAAACAACTATGAGGAGATGTCGAGAGTTAATCTCATCCATTCCTCATTGACCCCATGAGACTAAAATAATTCTTTATTAAAAGCAGTAAGGTTAGCAGGGTAACAAGTGTATATCTCTCTCCACTTGGAAAAGGGTGGTGGACCCATGGATGGATGAGTGGGCCTTCCAATTGGCAAATTTTTATGGGATGAAGGATTAGTGAACAATGGCAATGGGAATTCAAATCTTGTTGACTCAATCTAAGTCACCCAACGTGCCATCTCAGAAGGAGATCAACAATTTTCATTCAAAATCAAATATGCGAACATCAAAGCCATTTTGCTTTGTGAAAGTGAGCAGTAATGGTAGAAGACAAATGCAAGGTTACCCAAATTCAATCCTGAGGTGCCTGAATGATTGTTTTTCTGCAATGATTGAAGATGAAAAACATGTTTTAAGGCATGAGGGAGATTAACGGTTGTGATTCAAAATCTAGTAGTTGATCATTTGCTCACTCATACAGGCCTTCTCTAAGCATTAATGGTTGACATGCTCAAGTTGCTCAATAAATGAGATTTGGTAGTCATATTTCATGCACAATTGCAATTAGAAGTTGAGGAATTAGGCTTAAGTTTGAGATGAAGATGATGTGAGTGACTATGTCGAGGAATGACAAGGGTGGTAAGTTTTTCTCTCCTGAGTAAGTTGACATCTGCATTCTTATAGGTTGACTAATTATTAGTCGGTTTGTCTAGGGAAACTATCATAGTATTTGTGAGTTTGTTACCTAGGGTTTTCCTAAGAATTCTTGCTACAATTTTGCATAAGTTGATAAGGTTTGCATGTTGTTGGGGTTGTCTCTATCTTAGAAATTTTGTGAAGTTTCTTTACTGAAGATGAGTAAACCCAATGTATCTGCCTCCCTAGTCAGAAGGTCTAGGAGACTCAGTTTGCTTGAGTCCCATGACAATATCCTTGAAAATGAACAAGGCACACCTGGAGTTCTTATAACTCTAAAGAAAAAGGGCAAGAGGAGTGCCTATGGTAATAAATCTGTGCGGGATGGTGTTAAGAGCACTTATCATCTAAGTAGCAGAGTTGTTTTGGGAGAGTTGGCCATGTTTAAAGAGAAAGATTCGGTGAAACCTATGAGGGAAGAAAAAGGAGGAATAAGTATCATCGAGCTTGCATGGGATGACATAACTCTTCCATTGATATCTCAAATAGTCCCTCAGGCAGTGAGGTTGAAACTAATTCAGGTTACTACCAGCACCTACTCACCATGGCTAATCTGATAGACTATGATGAGGATGAAGTGGTGGTTTCTTTTTATTTCTACAAGGACACAGAGTGGGAATGCATACTCTGGTGTTGACTAAGCAGGATAGCATCGTGGTATTGGTTTTTATTTCTAATGATAGCATTTACTTGGTGGAATTTTTGTCCTTCTCAGCATATGTTTGGTTTTTGTCCTTATTGCAAATTTGGAAGCATTCTAGCTGGTATGATGGAGAATCTCTTTTCTCAACAAGGATGTGGAGTTTGGAGGCTGCTGCAAAGAATAACAATACCTTTTGGTGGTTTGGTTGGTCTTATTTGATGAATCATGTGATTTTTTTTTTCTTTCCCCTATTTTGTAAATGATTGCATGTAACTATTTGGGGAATGTCTCAAATTCAAGTGAAATTAGCTTTCAAATGAAAATGAAGTGTAATTGTAATTCGGTCTATTGCTTGTTGCTCCCTCACTCTATAAAAGGGATTTCAAGGCCGGTTATGGGGATTCGAGTTTTAGGTCTCAAAAGGGTCTAGGTGGAAAAAACTAAGCTCATGAAAGAGCATATTGTAAATACAAGAACTAGTGAATAGATCAGAAAGGAGTCTAGGGTATGAGTTATTATGTAATGATCTAAAAATAGTTTTACAATAGCAGAAGTTGTAGAAGTATTAGTTCTAAACCATATGCTTTGCTATGTATTTTTCTTTTAGATTATAAATGAAATGGTTAATGATATTTTCATTTGTCTTCAATTTTTTTAATTGAATGAGTGAGATTATTTCTACTTCAATTCAAAAAATTGATTAAATACTAGAAAAAAGTCATAGGTTTGTGAGGAAAGAGCATAGGATTGATAAGTAGTTGTGTTTTAGGCATAGTGAATTGAATACTGCAAAGTATTATCTCAATAGTCCACTAATTATCAAGTCAAATTACTAGGGTATTACTGATTATTACAAATGTGATTCCATTATCCCAAGATGAGGCACTAATCTTTTCATTAGGTTATCTTCAGGATAAATGAGTTAATCATTCACCTGACCAGGGGCTTGGAACGAAAATAATTTAAAACACCTTCAATTATAACATACCAATCTAGAGTATTATTACATTCCTTGCAATAGATAGTAATTTGTTTAAAGGTCAACAAAATCTTTGAGGAATGTTATCTACTTGTAGTTTATAAGAATTTATCTATATGTGGATGTGTTCTTGATTGAATAAATATCATATGGATATGTCAAGGATTTCCCTCGGTTTCATAGATCTTGAAGAGTAGGAGTAAGGGCCTTAGAATCCTTACTTTTTTGTTGGTCAATCCTTACCTTTGCTAACCATCAAATTCTAGCAAATCTGTAGGTAAGTGTTAAGATCAAGTTTGGTTCTCTTTAAAAATCACCAAAACAACTGACACCACCTTCCATGTTGATTGGTCCCACCTTAATAGTGTACTAAGGTTCCAATCCATTGACACATCGAGAGGTATACATTCTATTTCTCGGCGATGTTCTTCACTTCTACCGATAAGAGTCCCTAGCCTCACATTGGTATGTCGAGGGGACATCATTCAAGGTGATGCAGGAGCACCTTGAAAATTTTGGCTAGTTGATGCATTTTGGAGTCTTTTTTTGGTTTTGTTTTAGGATGTTGTAAATAAGGTCTATGTAGATCAAATTCAATGTAATAAGTGTCATATAGGGTCTTGTAGGTGTTTTGTCAAAAGTTGTCAACAATAATCAAAATGTTGTAAAAGTTGCAATGGCAACTTTTGTTGACTTTCTCTTTGTGCATATTTGTCTTTGATGTCAAAAATGATAATATGGCACTTTGGTCTTGGCATATTTCATTGGTTCAGTTATGGCACTTTGGTATTATGACTTATGGAATTTTTGCATTGACATTGTGATACTTGATTCAGTCTTGGCTTACTCTTGGTCTATTCCTGTTTTGGCATTCAGTACCTTGGCTATGGGTAGTATTATGGCTTTGGTTTACATTCAGATTTGTTATATCTTGTGGTACTAATCAGGTTGAGCTTCATGTGTAGATAAAGGTTATCTTGCTTATAAAAATGTTGGGTTATGGTATTGGATTTTAGGTGATATCATTTTATATGTTTGATCATTATATTGCTTTGATACTGAATTAGATGGGACTCATTTTGGTACAGGTGACTGCTTTGTTACATCACTACTCATATTTTATGTGCTTGGTTTATATAATTAAATCATCTTTGACAACACATATAGTATATGTTATTGGCAGTATAATTGTTCTTTTGCGTTCACAATGCTAGTGATGATAGCTATAGGTTTTGTGCATGATACCTTGAGCATCCTTCACAAAGACAATTTTTTAACATTTTCTTTATAATGGTTTACATGGTAACATTAATTTACAAGGAGCAATCAAATGCAGTTTGGTGGTTTGCATTTCTTATAGCAAAATATGCTATATTTGGTGACTTTATGTTATAACCATTCTTGGCTTTGTTTTGGTATAATCAGGCTCTTCACAATGGTTATAATGTTTGATTTTCATATCGGCCTTTTATTAGAGTTTAAAATGAAAGCCATTTAAATGGTTGTTGGTGATCATAACATTGGGAGTTATATTAATTTTCGATCACAACATATGTGCCAACCATTGTACACCAAATACTTTATTTCATTGGGCATACCAAACTATTATTTGTATCGGGCTTATTATTTTTTTCACCGAGCATATCATATTTCATTGGTCTTACTATGATTATTATCAGCCTCATCATATTTGTAAGGTAGTTGACTTTAAATTACATGGCAGTATTATTTTCTCTATCGACAACCATCATTGTGTTTTGATAATAATGTTGTTGGTGGATTTATAGTGATCATTATGTGTTGTTCGGACTTCAAACATTATTAAAAGTTGAAAAAGGCAGTCACAAGCCTTGGATCGAAAGGAAGTTAGGGCATTGTCATTTTGTTTCACTTTGAAGAAGCAACACAACACCGCCATGGAGGATATGAGGTCACAATATACAACTAGTTTTCGAGCTGAAAGCTAGAAGAGCTTTAGTGAGACCGTTATGAATGTTTTACATAGACAAATGGTAATATTTTGGCTGCCATGACATGAATTTTTTTTTTTCAGTTTGGAAGGTCTTATATTGGTTTCAAATATAACTATTTTATGGTTTAAGAAATTTGTTGAAGATTAGAGATTTGTTAAAGACTAATCTTAGTTTTCATTAACTCGAGTTTATACACAAGGGTTTCATTATTTCAGTGGAATTCATCGATATTTATGTGGTTATTATTCAAACCCATTATGGGCATCATGATTTAATTTCTTTATCTATCAGTTTATCAAAACCCTAGTTATTGTGTTACAGGTTTTTGAAAAGGATAATTTTTTTGTGCTCATTGTATAAATGCATGGAAAAAGCCATGACTCATGGAAAAAAAAAGAGAGAGAAGATATAAGTTTGAATAGAGTATTGTTGTGGGTTTATTACTGTGATATCATTTTGTATTTAAAAAGAGAAAAGAGGGTTCATATTGTATACGTCTCTGGTTGTATTACAGAGATTACTTTGAGTTTGGCATTATTGAAAAATCATTTTGTATCCTCTTGTGATTTTGTGACTACAAATAATCGTTGCAGTTATAAGGTCCTAATAGGTTGCAATATCATTAGGTTATTGATTCAAAAGAAGTTGGTGTGCTTGTAACTTGAAGTGGGTGCTTCTATTTGTTATTGGAGTTGGTGTTCCACATTGTTATTGGAGTTGGTGCTCTGAAAATATTGTAAATAGTTTGGAGTTAAGCTTGCAAGGCATTTTGGAGTGGTTTTTCTACCCCAAGATGGTTTTCCACTCGACAATTTTTTGTGTCTCTCTTTTGTGTGACTTGTGCCTATCTTGCATAATCTTTCTTTCAGTCATTTGTAAAAGTTGTTCATGCAATGCTATGATACTTTTCATAGTCTCAAGTTGTCTTCAAGATCATTGTTTCAATTTGTCTAAATGTGATGAATTTGTCATTATTGTGTTTATTGTCCTGTGTAAAAAAAAAAGCATTAAAAAGTTGTTCACTCAGTATCATTTGAACAATTTATTTTATGCTTTAAAAATGGTTTATTAAGTCATGCATGTTATGATTGGTTAAGTAAATGAAAAGCAACCTTTCTTTTCTAAATTTTAGTATTCACACTGTATATATAAGTCACACTCATTTGTTCAAGGTCAATAGTTTAAATCTACATTTCAAGTCATAAATTTTTTTAAAATATATTACTCTGATTCACACCCCCCCTCTCAGAGTAATTCCACTTCCAACAACTTCAGATTTTGCTTTGGTAGTTGAAGGTGAACAGTCACCCCATTCAAAATTCTTTTGGGGACAATTGGATTTTGATGGAAAATATGCTTAAAAGCCTCAAACATCTTCAAGGCATGGTTGTTGAAGGATTTTCTGGTGAATGAGCAAACTTTACTTTTTTTGGTGTAAATTTTTGTATTTCTTGAACTTCTTACACTTAGTATGGTTTTGTACAGGAGCTTTAATATCTAAAATCTATGTGAATGGTTAGGAATTTGTGTTATCTTTCATTTGAATCCTTTCTTATAGTTTTTCATCAATATTTAAGGAAAAACAAAGCATTTTTTATATAGGTTGCTCTGTAATCAATGGTTTGGAGTGAAAACCATGAAAAATTAGTCCATTCCACCATAGGAAAATTTTGTAAATTGGTGGAATGGACCTTTTAGGAGCATTTTTCATTTTTGTGTTCTTTGTAGGGTAGGGTGAAGATGGTTGCACCAGATTTGCTTGAGCCCTAGCCTAGCATCTTCTTGTGTTAGGCTAGGTTATATAGTGATTTGGTAGTATCAACAAGTTTTGTGATGTTTTGGTCAAACAAATGGTGGTTTCCAACCCTATGTGACTAGAGGATATTGTAGAAGAAGAGAATTAGGTTTTAAGAGTTGTAATTAGCATACTTCCTTTGTCAAAGTAGCCTATTTAAGCCTAATTCCAATGTTGCAAGTTAGTTTTGGGAAGAATGTTCCAAAAAAATTTGGGGAATCAGTTTGATATGTTGAATAATAGGGTAATGGGTGCCTGAAAGTATAAAGTTTTTCCCCATTTTAGACTTTCTCTAAAAGATATAGAAAGAAAAGGTTGAGTGGACAACTACAAGTAAGTAGGATAGAATTGAAGATATCAACCCTCTTCAGGGTTTGCAAGCTTGAAGACAAGATTGGTTTGATTTTTTGAAGCCTATATCACCTTGCTCTACATCAAGTGGTATCAAAGCTTAGGCTTTAGATCATTTGGAAAGAAGATTTGAATGTGAATAAGAGAGAAAGTGCAAGGTAAAGCACATAGGATTCCTCCAAAGGGTGGTTTAGTTGTTGTTGCTAGGGAGTTAAGATCCCTAAGAGAGTCTCAAGAAGCCATGATAGCTAGGATGGAAGCACTATAGAAAAGAGACAAGAGAGATAAGGGTCTTACAGAGGAGAGCGACCTTGAAGATGAGGAAGAGGGTGAAAGTGAGCAACCCCAGAAGGATCATATGAGTAGATGGATCCTGAAGAAAGGAAGTTTCTACAAGTGCTTAAGGTTGTGAAAGGAGAGACACAATATTTAAAGATGGAGCTACCTATGTATGGTGGAAAAATAGATGTTGAAGAGGTGATTGAGTGGATAGATTCCTTCGACAACTATTTTGAATTCAAGGAGGTGGCTGAAGACAAGAAGATAAAGTTTGCTAAAACAAAATTGAAGGGACTAGCATTGACATGGTGGAATTACACACAAGATGAGAGAACAAAGAAAGGAAATCTCAAGATCAATTCATGGGAAATGATGGTGGTGAAGGTGAAGAGTCATTTCTTTCCTATAGATTATGAGATTCAAGTGTTTAGGAGATTATAGAATTTAAAACAAAAAGAAATGGATGTGGAAACATCTAATGAGGAGTTCCACAAACTCGCCATAAGATCTAGACACATTGAGAATGAAAAGGAGAAATTAGCAAGATATTTGAATGGCTTAAGGTCCACTATTCAAAATGAGATAAGTCTCACTACTGCTAGGTTAGTAGAGGAGTATTTTCAAATGGCCACTAAGGTTGAGGAGAAGATAAAGAGGAGGCAAGAAAAACAATCAAGGGGTAGAGGAAAGAGTTTTAGGGGTAGATGAACCCCTAGTGGAAGAGGATCACAAAGAAGACAAGGTGAACAAAGTGCAAATCAGGAATCAAGTGGTGAATCAAGGGGAAGTTTCAAAGGAAGAAGGGCAAGTGGTAGAGGTAGGTTTAATTGTAATGCCCTGTCTTGTAACCTAAAGAATGATGCATTGTCTATGAAAGTGTAATAATTTTTTTTTAAAGTGTTAATATTAACTTTATTAATTGCAAAAATTCCCTAAGAAACATGACGACACACTACTTGAAAATCCCATAGACGACTATAGTATTTAGCATTGCATGTATTTAATTAACATAATCTTAAAAGCATACATTGTTTAAAATTTCAATTTCATCAATGAAAGTATAAAGTACAAATAAGATTCTTACATTGCCTTTGAAATAACATTACAATACTCATTCTCCAAATGAGGTAGATCAAATAATAGTTTACAATTACATATTACAAATGTTCACCTCATTAACAATTGAGGAGTGATACAAATATAAAATTTCCAATGATACAAATAAGAAAGTACATATATCCACATACGAGCTCTCCTTCCAAGAAGCACTCTTTTCCACGAAAATGAACTGGGGACCCAATAGAGTAAGGTGCACATTCGACCCTACCATGTGGTACCCGTAGGTCCACCCCCCGTGCTAGGAGATAGTAATAAGGTTCCCTAGACATAACCTACAAACCCTAGACACAAGTAAAACCTTAAAAAAACTATACAAGTACAAACTTAACCTATTGGTTACATTGCTTCCATATTTAGGGTAATCAAACATGCTAAGTTCACATGGTTACTATTATTTTAGGTGGAGTGTCATCACAATGTTGCATAGGTTACCCTGGTGTTTCTTCCTAGGTTCCGACCCCCAACTTGGGTTACCCTAGTAACCTCTTACAAAACCCGGCCCCACATGCAAACTGTTGTGGAATCGAATATCTTTTAAAATAACAAGATATCGATTTTCCATTCTAGGCCTTCTCAACTTATTCTCAAAACTGAACTAGCCCTTGAGTCTATAAGTGAGGCTAATTATCTAGTTAAAGGTTTTTAACTAACTAATATGTTGATTTAGTTTTCACTGACTTACTAACTCTACATGAGTTACCCTGGAACCACTTTGTGTGTTGGCCCTCATAAAGAGCCACTCCCCTAAAATAACTCAAGAAATATAAGTTTCAATCACTAAGGTAGAAAAAGTGCACATAAACCAAAAACAAATATCAAACATAAATCATGGATATCACATCTTGTTTATGGTATCAAGTGTCTATAGGACATACAAACCCATGTGCACTACCCTAGTCAACTCAAAAGATTGTATTTAAACAAATAACAACTCCCACATTTACAAACTTATCTGGAAGGCTTGAAATCTAATACAATCCCAATTTTCCCAACAAAAGAGAAAATACAATTTAAAGCAAATCAGAGATTATATACATCTAATCTTAGGATCTAATAATTCCAATCAAATCCATTTCTTATAGCATGAAATTCAAACAACATGATTATAGTTCTTTTCCCAAATAATAAAAGAAATTGTTACCATTAGTCTAATTTTGATTTTCTCAATTTCACATATCAATAAATATCAAATTTTCTTTTCCAACCTTATTGTTTTAAATCTAGTTGATTTCATACTTAACATGCATTTTAACCAAAAGAAATTCTTATTTCATTACTAAAATAAATATGAATATATATTTAAATGTATTAATAATCGAAATCTAAAATCCAAATCTCATTTAATAAATGAATATTCAAAATTCTTTTTTTATTAATAAAGGAATTCACAAACAATTTTAAAATTTATAGGAATCGCATACTATACATAGAGCACTATGTATTCCATACAACCCTCCCCATATGGGGAGGCAGTTGTGTGGTAGTCGCGTGCTGCCTGTGAAGGTAGCGTCGGCTACCTCCACAACTGTCACCCTATATGGGGGCGGCTATGGGGGTAGCCCCTGCGGTCCCCCTTTACTCATAATTATTTTTTAAAAATAAAATTAAAAAAAATGAAAAATTGTGTTTTCATCCTATGTTTCTGGAATTTAATTCCGTTTTCAAAAAAAACTTCAAACCCTTATTTCACCTATACAACGATTTCAAAAATATTCATGTAATGAATATAAAATTTTCACAATCCAATATATATATGAATGTATATGTGTATGTATATGTAAATATATATATTATATATATATATATATATTTTATATATATATATATACATTCACAAATAAATGATTAATAAAATACTCAAAAAAGGCGAGTGCTTTCAATAGCGTTTTTCATCAGGTAATTGAGAAATTTAGCAGTATACACAATTTTCCCTCAACAAATTTAATTCAATCCCCAGAGGGTTTTTATTTTAATTTCCAAAATAGAAAATTTCCTTCACAATCTATGTATTCAAAATATTTTCTACAGGAAACTTTTAACAGAGATTGTTTCAGAGGTTTCCAATTCCTCAATTTATCTACAGAGTTTTCTTCTGAAACTTTCCAATTGCTTAACAAATTCTATAAGGTAAAATCAAAACAGACTAAACAAGACAACCAAAAACTCTAGACTTAAACTGACGACAAACTGTGATTGGGTTTGAGACTAGACTAGGAAAAACCTTGTTACTACCTCCCAATCAACATTTCCATTGAGTCTTGACACGCTCAGACCTGAGAAACTAGGTGGAGTCGGTGTCATGTACCTGTAATCCTGCAATCAGACAAATAACATACATATATATAATCCATGTTTCAAACACACCATGCAGAGAAAATCACAGAAATCATAGGGCACTCGCAAGCGAGTGATGTAACTCCGTTCTCCACACCAATACACATCACATCAAACTGACATAATAACATCAACTAATCTAACATAAGCATATGTAAGGCAATAACATATGAAGTAAACATCTATGCTAACATAAAGCATGAAAAAATTAATTACCACCATAAAAACTTGGAGAATCAGTTTGATATGTTAACAATGTAATGGGTGCTTGAAAGTATAAAGGTTTTCCCCTTTTTAGACCTTCTCTAAAAGATATAGAAAGAAAAGGTTGAGTGGACACTTACAAGCAAGTAGGACAGAATTGAAGATATCAACCCTCTTCAGGGTTTGCAAGCTTGAAGACTAGATTGGTTTGATTGTTTGAAGCCTATATCACCTTGAATTGATTAAATACTAGAATGAGGTCAGAGGTTTGTGAGGAAAGAGCTAGGATTGATAAGTAGTTGTGTTTTAGGCATAGTGAGTTGAATACTACAAAGTATTATATCAATAGTCCACCAATCATCAAGTTAAATTACTAAGGTATTACTGATTATTACAAATGTGATTCCATTATCCCAAGATGAGGCAAATATTTTCATTAGGTTATCTTGAGGATAAATGAGTTAATCATGCACTTGACCAAGGGCTTGGAATGAAAATCATTTAAAACACCTTCAATTATAATGTACCAATCTGGAGTATCATTTCATTCCTTGCAATAAATAGTAATTTGTTTAATGGTCAAGAAAATATTTGAGGAATGTTATCTACTTGCAGTTTATAAGAATTTATTTTTATTTCGATGTGTTCTTGATTGAATAAATATCATATGGATATGTCAAGGATTACCATCCTGGGTTTCATAGAGCTCGAAGAGTAGAAGTAAGGGCCTCAAAATCCTTTTTTTTTGGCCAATCCTTACCCTTGCTAACCATCAAATTCTAGAAGATTTTTAGGTAAGTGTTAAGATCAAGTTTGGTTCTCTTTAAAAATCACCAATGCAACTGACACCACCTTCCATGTTGATCGGTCCCACCTTAACAACATACTAAAGTTCCACACCGTTGACACATTGAGAGGACTAAATTCTCTGTCTCAGCAATGTTCTTCACTTCTAATGATAAGAGTCCCTATCCTCCCATTAGGATGTCGAGGGGCCATCATTTAAGATCCCAAAGACAACAAGAAGTCACCTCGATGTAGTCTCACTAGAGTATCGAGGGGACTACTTAGATACTCCCTTTGACATATACATGTCTTGCCAGTGATGCTTCTCGGTACCATCAATGTATCTCTGAAATCTTACAGTAAATGTAACTCTGAAAGAATGAATTCCCTTCGTGGGTTGGGACTCGAGGTTTCTCAATACCCAATATCGCAGACCCCATCAATAAATCATACGACGGAAATCCAAAGTTCGATTTCTGAAAGTCTTCAACTTTTCTAAGTCATTTTCAATTGCATCTAGTAAGTGAAAATCATGAAGGTCGATGCCCAAACATCTCAATACACTGGTAAGTTTGAGACATAATTTCTCAAAAATCCAAAAATTCCTAGAATAATTCTATTGGAAGGCCATCAAGGCTTGGGGCTTTACCTTTTTTATTTGAAACACAATTATTTACAATGCCTGCAATGAGATGGGGTGAATGAGGGCCCCATTTATATCACTAGATGCTAAATAAGGAATGTAATAAATAATAGAGTTTTCATCTTAACACATAGGGGAAGAGTTCTTAGTAAACATAGTTGAGAGGAACTAATAAGCCTTCCAATAAATTTCTCCCAGAGATGAAAGTTGAGCCCCTTCTAAAGATACAAGAGAGTCAATAATATTTCCATTACTTCTAGCTTTAAAAAATTTGTGAAAAAAGGAAATATTTCTATCCCCTTCCTAAAGCCAATAAATATGTGACTTTTTCTTCCAAAAAAATTACTCATGCAACTCCCATTCCTTCAACTCCTTAACAGCTATAGAGTCCTCCCTTCTCAAATTCTTAGTTAGACAATGACCCCATATCTAGTGTTGGAACTATAAAATTCTAAATATTTTCACAAGTTTTCCATTCATAATTTTCCAAATATGTCCCATCTTGAACACTTTTTGCTCACATTCTGCCCTTATAGCCCCATAAATTCCATCGAGTCATGCATTTTTCACATTCTGGTTCATATCGGCGTGAGATGGTCAAGGTCTCCCTAACCCATGTTGCATTTTTCTACTTGTAAACGTCTGTGTTGCCTATTAGCAAGACATTTTCTATGTCACAACAATTGGAGTTTACTCATTGGAAGTTATTGGTAGGACTTTCACATTGTTTCGGCGACTGAGGAGGATTCATATCGGCAGGAGTATATTTCACCGGGGTGAGGTCTCCTAGAACGACTTAGGTCTCACTGACTAATACATGTGGAGGTTCATCGGCAAGAGATGCTGCTCTCCATATAAGGTTTTAGCGAGATGTATATGTCTCACCGACGGAGCACAAAAGGTTTCTTTCAAATGGCTTTCGGTGAGAGGTTGGTTGTGTCTCAGCGATCAAGTGTGGGTTCGGGGTGCTTCGGTATGACATAATGTAATCTCCAAGAGGTCTCCCTGACATTGATATGTCTTGGCAATGCATAAAACAAAAGGAAAATTTCAGTATGACATAGTGTGCTCTACGAAAGGTCTCCCAAAGAGCAATATGTCATGGCGAAAAGTTTGATCACGGGGGCTCTCGATAGAACAAGGACTTGTCTATGTGAGGTCTCCCTAATAGATGGAAGTTACAATGACATACATAAGACAGATGGACTCATCAGCAAGAAAAATCATGTCACGGTGACCAATATGTATCATGTGGACTTTCGGTGAAACATGGGGCAATCTATATAGTGTCTCCCTGACTATATATTGTCTTGGCGAAGGCAAATGTTGGGCATGTCTTGGTGAGAAAGACTCTTGTGTCTCAGTGACTAAAACAAATATAACAGAAATGTGATCTTGGGGAAACATAAAGGTATTCGATATGATTTCTCCCCGACTGTAGAAAGTCATGGCGAAAGAAAATAAAGCACGGGGCAGATGACTAGTGATATAATTGCCTTCGACATGACTATTTGGATGTCTTGGCCAACGATTAACAAAACTCAAACTCTGTGGCCGATGTGTGAAAGCTAAATACCATTGTTGGCTGACATGAAATTGGCCCGATTACTACAGTTGGCCGACATGAATTTGAAGTGATATGTTTCCTAATGCTGGTGTATAAATATGCACTCCTGATTGTAATTGAAATATCAGATTTTAGATCAGATCTTAGGATTCGATACAGTAGATTAGGAATGGACATAGTAGAATAAATTTCTCATTCCAGAGACTATGTTGCATGTTTTCAAATGGCGATTTCAATGAAAGTTAGTTGGTGTGGCAGTTTATTTTTGGTGTCAATTGTTTGTTGAGTTTATTGAAAAGTATTGCTAAGCTGTCTCCATGTTGATTCTTTGTGGTTGTTTAAATTGATATAACAAGTTTATTTTCAGTTTATCAGTGCACATTTATTGTATCTATGTGGTTAATTAATTGGTTCTCTCAAGGAGAGATTAAATCCTTTTGGTTGATCATAGTAATTGGCGAGATTCATCTGGATTATTAAAGTAGAGCTTAGTAGTCATAATCCTGCATGTTTATACAAGTTATAAATAGATCATATGCCAAAAATTTGAGTTTCTACCAGAATATGTTGCCCACTTCTATTTCATTTGACTCTGCATACCCAATAAGGCAATGGTCTCTGCAATTTCATCATTTGAATTCACTCAATTTCTTTATATCTATTAATTGAGCATTTTAGGATTTAAATCAGAAGATTGCTATTGCTATCAAGTTTGATTTCATTTGTTCACTTCCATTTGCCATTGTGGACAAATCATTGCAAGAAGGATAACCATAAGTTAAGTCTGCTTCATTCATAAAGGTACACCCACCTAGGTTTAGCAGCACCTAAAGTGTAGAAGGTTGAGTTCTCTTGACCTTGTCTATTACCCTAAAGCGTATCAAGAGATTGGCAGCCTCTTGAGGCATTCTACCTGCGTTTTTGAGAGCTAACAAATTGGTGACTCTACTAGGGATTACATCAGAAAATTTGGTTAAAGACCATCATATAGAGTCAGTAAAGGAATATTTGTAATTTGAGAAGTTTCAAGAAGGGTGATTCCACTGGGAAAAGATCAGAAAGAATTATTTTCCAACTTTTGGAAAAGTAGGTGGCGACTGTGGAAATTTTTTTGATGAAGGATGGAATTTGTGCATGGAACGAAAGAAAATTTTGAGAAGCAGTAGTTGATAAGAGGAATTGAAGAATTGAAACCAAAAAAGCTGCAATTGGAAAAGAATGAATACACAAATGCAAGAAGGTATTGGGCCCCTCAAGCACCTGATAGTACAATTGGAAATTTCTACAATGGAGGCAGTGCATATCATGTACAGCAGAACACTTATTCTCCACAATTGTCGAAGCAAGTAAATGCTTATCCAGTCCCTCTTGGACAAAGATTGGCAAGTTATCAAGAATGTCAATGTGATCAATGTCAAGTGCAGCACAACTCTAGCCCACTTGGAGATGTCTGTCAGAATCTGCAACAAGGTATGCATCGAAACCAACAATCTAAAGATGATGAATATTTCAAAAATATTTTGGATGCCTTTCTTGACATAAGGAGATATAGAGGAGAATCTGGGTACTCTTTGCTTTGCAGAATGACTGATATTTGTAAGAAAATACCTATTAAATTCCCACCTAGTGTGTTTGAGATCATTAAGCAGTTTATGAAAGTGTATGAGCCAAACCCAATTTATTGGCCTGAATCATGGATACCAGTTTCTCTTGGTCAACTAGATGAATGGGCTGATATTGTAGATAGGAAAAATTATGAAGATAATTGTGACATCATTGATGAGGATGGAGAAATTGATCAAATAATGCAGCCAATGGAAGATGAGATAAATGCAAGTCAGAATGATTCATGTGATAACTTGCATGAGGAAGATGAAGATACAAGTGATCTCTCTTGCATGACAGATTGTGGCAGGGAAAGCAATGTGTGTTATAAGGGATCTAGTGAATATTCAGATTGTGAAGATGCACCTGAGGATTTTGATCTGCAGTCAAGGGATTCTTCTACCTCTTATGAAGATCAGGATGAAGAGGCAATGGGAAATGTTGATTCATTTGATATTTATGATGAAGTGATAAAAGAGGATTAGATAGTATTTTGCAAAGGTATCTCCAAGAATGAATTTCAGGTATTTTCAGATCTACTTGATGTTGAGCAAAAGGTATTTTTAGACAAACTAAGTGATGTGTCAAGTTATGAAACAAATGACTGTGCTGGTAATGTTTCTGATTTTTCATTCTCTAATGATCCTGGGCCTCTTTTTGATGATGAAAAAAGTGGAGTATAACTGTAATAATGAAAATTTTGAGACTTGTTTGCTTAGCAGTGAGCAAGTTTCAGATTTGCCAACTCTTGAATATCAGAGGTATACACATGAAGGTGATTTTAAGGTTTTGTGTCCATAATGCATCTGTTTTGACAGTGAAATATTTTTATGTGATGATTCTTATGACTCTCAGTGCATTTCTCAAGTTGATGGTGAAACCTTTGAAGTTGATCAGAAGTTTGTGTTCATTCAAGATAAGGTATGTGACTTTGAAATGTTTAACTCATGTGGAGGAGACCTTTATTTGCATACCAAAGATGATAGAGATCCAGATTTGATTGGTTCATATATGTTTGATATTGAAGATGTGAGTCATAATTCAGTGTTGTATCCAAACAGTAGTGTCAAAGAGGTGCAAAAGGTTTCAGATTTGTTTGTTTCAGATAATATTTGTCTGATAGGATTCTTTGGTTCTCAAAAGAAGCACTTTGATGGTCAATTTTCAATATAGCTAGGAGGGTGTTTCATAATACATAACAGTGAGAAAGACAATGAGGAATTTTGCATTAAATATGCATATACTTTGTATGTTGAAAATAATAGGGGTTTGTCCCATGATGATGAAGAATTTGAATTGCAGGATGGTGTATGAATTTTGGGCCAAACTAAGCATGATGATTCTCTAGGAACTTTCAATAATTGTGACAAAGCAGATTGTATGAGTATCTTCAAGAAGAATCTGATGAACTCAAGAGAAAATCAGGTATTTGACAAGGGAAAGTGTGGTTTGAGTTTCAAGTTGTAACAGCTCAGAACAAGTGAAGTGGAAACATAGAGGATTAAGGGTTGCTAGTGCATGGACAACTCTTGCTTGTCCTCTTTAAAATTATTTTCCATGCACAGTAGTTTAGGGTTTTGGTTCACCTCCATTTTGCATTCATTTTGCATTCATTCCATCATGCTATTTGTCCATTTCCATTTTGCTCATTTTGTGTCTAGTCTACACACCCAAAGTTTCTGGATCCTTGCAATGATCTCACTATCATTCATCCCCAGACGGAGCCACTGTTGGAACTGTAAAATTTTGAATATTTTCACAAGTTTTCCATTCATAATTTTCCAAATATGTCCCATATTGAACACTTTTTTCTCACATTCTTCCCTTATAGCCCCATAAATTCCATCGAGTCATGCATTTTTCACATTCTGATTCATATCAACTTGAGATGGTCAAGGTCTCCCCAACCCATGTTGCATTTTTCTACTTGTAAATGTCTATGTTGCCTATCGGAAAGACATTTTCTATGTCACAGTAATTGGAGTTTACTCACTGGCAGTTGTCGGCAGGACTTTCACATTGTTTCGATGAGTAAGGAGGATTCATATCAGCAGGAGTATATTTCACTAGGGTGAGATCTCTCCAAACAATTCAGGTCTCACCGACTAATACATGTGGAGGTTCATCGACAAGAGATGCTGCTCTCGATATAAGGTTTTAGCGAGATGTATATTTCTCACCGACAGAGCACAAAAGGTTTCTTTCAAATGGATTTCGGTGAGAGGTTGGTTGTGTCTCAACGATCAAGTGTGGGTTCGGGGTGCTTCGGTATGACATAATGTAATCTCCAAGAGGTCTCCTCGACATTGATATGTCTGGGCAATGCATAAAACAAAAGGAACATTTCAGTATGACATAGTGTGCTCTATGAAAGGTCTCCCCGAGAGCAATATGTCACAGCGACAAGTTTGATCATGGGGGATCTCAGAAAAACAAGGACTTGTCTACGTGAGGTCTCCCCGACAGATGGACTCATCGGCAAGAAAAATCATATGTCACGGTGACCAATATGTATCATGTGGAATTTCAATGAAACATGGGGCAATCTATATAGTGTCTCCCTGACTATATATTGTCTTGGTGAAGGCAAATGTTGGGCACGTCTCGATGAGAAAGACTTTTGTGTCTCAGTGACTGAAACAAATATAACAAAAATGTGATCTCAGGGAAACATAAAGGTATTCAATATGATTTCTCCCCGATGGTAGAAAGTCATGGTGAAAGCGAATAAAGCACAGGGCGGATGACTAGCGATATAATTGCCTTCGACATGACTATTTGGATGTCTTGGCCAACGATTAACAAAACTCAAAATATGTGGCCGACGTGTGAACGCTAAATACCGTTACTGGACGACATGAAATTGGTCTGATTACTACAATTGGCCGACATGAATTTGAAGTGATATGTTTCCTGATGTTGGTGTATAAATATGCACTCCTGATTGTAAATGAAACATCAAATTTTAGATCAGATCTTAGGATTCGATACTGTAGATTAGGAATGGACACAATAGAATAAATTTCTCATTCCAGAGACTATGTTGCATGTTTTCAAATGGCGATTTCAATGAAAGTTAGTTGGTGTGGTAGTTTATTTTTGGTATCAATTGTCTATTGAGTTTATTGAAAAGTATTGCTAAGCTATCTCCATGTTGATTCTTTTTGGTTGTTTAAATTGATATAAAAAGTTTATTTTCAGTTTATCAGTGCACATTTTTGTATCTATGTGGTTAATTAACTGGTTCTCTCAAGGAGAGATTAAATTCTTTTGGTTGATCACAGTAATCAGGGAGATTCATCTGGATTATTAAAGTAGATCTTAGTAGTCATAATCCTGAATGTTTATACAAGTTATAAGCAGATCATACGCCGACAATTTGAGTTTCTGCCATAATAAGTTGCCCACTTATGTTTCATTTGACTCCACATACCCAATAAGGCACTGGTCTCTGCAATTTCATCATTTGAATTCATTCAAATTCTTTATATTTGTTAATTGAGCATTTTAGGATTTAGATCAGAAGATTTCTATTTCTATCAAGTTTGATTTCATTTGTTCACTTCCATTTTCCATTGTGGAAAAATCATTGCAAGAAGGATAACCATAAGTTAAGTCTGCTTCATTTGGAAAGGTACACCCACCTAGGTTTAGCAACACCTAAAGAGTAGAAGGTTGAGTTCTCTTGACCTTGTCTGTTACCCTAAAGCGTATCAAGAGATTGGTAGCCTCTTGAGGCATTCCACCTACGTTTTTGAGAGCTAACATCTAGTGCAAATGATATTGTCTAGTTGATCTTGAGCCATCATTTTATTGTAGTGAATGTTATCAAAGCACTACCTATTCCATCTCTTAAGTCTATATTTCACATACTATATTATTTTAACAAAGGAGTACATAGCCCTATCATAAGAAGGCCTCCCTTTGGGCCACCATTTAGCCATTAATTCATGGAGTGAAATATCTCTCAATCACATGAGTTAAAACTTGAAAGAGGTGTTCTTAAGAGCTTTGAAAGAAACAACACATAATTTAATTATCTATTTATTAGAACCTTTCCAATCCAATATGTTTGAGTTGGTAATCCACCTATCCCCAACCCAATAAAAATACACAAGGAATCTATCAAGTCTCTCAGAAATAGCATTTTATCCACTTATTCTATTGTTCCAAGTAAAGATGTCATTATTAGGTTTCACATCAATCAGATTCAATAGATCAATGTTGTCCCTTAGGAGGTTAGCAAAAGGATCAAGTCTACCAATGCCACCTCTTTTTCCCTCCAAGAAAGAAACAACATTAAATTCACCTGCTATGACCCAAGGAAGAAAGTGAACAAGAGATTGAACATATCTAACATGTGACCAAAGTTGGGATTTTCAAAAACTATTAGTAGGATCATAAGCATTAGTGAAAATACAAGTTTCACCAAAGTCCAAACTAGAAAAAACCATAGAAGTAGAAAAGTGACTCAAGATCCACCAGAGAGGAACAACCTTCCTTGGATCCCAAAAAGTAATCCACCCAACCACAGGAACCATGATCCTCAACACACTGATACAATCCATGATTCTAGATATTGGGAGCTCTATTCAACATACCATCAACTATCAATTTAGTTTCTTGAAGAAAGACAATATCAGGAGAATGAGTACTAATCATCTCACAAATAACCTTTTGTCTAGGGATGCTATTAATACCCCTCATATTCCATGAAATAACAATCATTTATGACATTGGGAGAAATGGATGTCAATGGTTTTTACTAACCCAAAATTCACCAATGTCTCCCCCATTAATTTTACCTTCTCTTGGTCTTTCTTGCATCCCACCTTAGACAATTTCACTAAAGGCCCCATTTTAATGGGATTTTTCTATAGACCCAAAGCATGCATGAAACCACTTCTTTTCCTAGAATCTAAGATCTCCTTTACTTGAGAAATAACAGGATCCACTAAAGCTACAACATCCTTCAAGACTAAAGTCCCCCTTGGTTCTAATACCTCCAATGTTTGAGAGGGTAAATTTGTAACCATTTGAACCTCTTGCAAAACCACCAAAAGAAAAAATTAAGTATTATTCTCTTTGTCATCTAGAAATTAGCCTCCCAATGGCCCAACACTAGAAGGAATCTCAACTGGAATCCCTCTTCCTAAACTAAGTCCTCCAAAGCATCAAATAGGTTAAATAACCCATCATATTTTCTATCCTTGAGAGTTCTCTTTTGACCTCTCACCTTATTGTGAGTCTTAGAAAGAATAAAGCCATCCTTATTAACAACCCCTTGAACTATAGGAGCCTTCCCTTTATCATTAGGAGTAGAGTTGAAGGCATTATTAGTAGCAACATACACTTGATTGAAATAGAGGGTATTTCCTTTGCAGATGCCCATAATAATGATAAAATATACATTTAAAGGAAGGGTTCCATAGTCAAGATGTTGAATCTAAGAAGAGGATCCAAGGTATATTTATATAGAATATGGAAGGATTATTTAAATCAATTTCAACATAGATTCAAGCATAAGAAATTACCTTTCAATCAAGAGTTTGTTGAGCCAAACCAACTATTTTTCTAATAAAAAGAGAAATCATATACAAAATGACACTCCTCCAAAACTCTAATAGAAGTCATGGTAGATGAAACCAAATAGGGACCCATGTAGGGAGCTCCTCCATCAAAATAACCCCACATTCCAAGGTTTCATGAAGATCCTGACTTGATTATAAAAATAAGGACTACCTTTAAAAGCCTTATTCATGTTTATCATGCACGTAAACTATTGTGCATGTTTTGCACACATGCCTCGCCGTAGGCAGGGACTCCTCTTTTTTTCGCTCCTAACAGGCTGCTTTACTCCTGTCTTGTTTTTCCTACCTCATTTTCCAAGCCCAAATTGGTCATGTGCCTTCAAACGATCAAATCCCCCTACCCAAATTCACCTACTTGGGGTATTCAAATTTGGGGAGAAATAAAGTCCCCCATCCCTTTTCTGCCCTTTGTCTTGTTCCTGCTGACTTGGTCCCTGATCGCTCGATTCGCTTGGACCATGGATGTTTTTGTGGTGCCTAAGTGAATTGCCAAGGTTCCATCAACATTTCGTTAAGTTTCAGTTGTTTCAGAACTCCATCCCTCTTTGGATGTTTAGAAACATCTGTGGACCCCTGATCGTCTGCTTTCCATACTTTTGACTTTGGGTAAAACTTTTTGGTGGATTTTGGATGTGTTTGTGGTGCCTAAGTGAATTGCCAAGGTTCCATCAACGTTTCATTAAGTTTTAGTAGTTTTGGAAATTTCCCTCTGGAACTCCCTCCCTCTTTGGCTATTTTGAAACATCTGTGTACCCCCGACAGTCCGTTTTCCACATTGTTGACTTTGGGGAAAACTTTCTAGTGGATTTGGGATGTTTTTGTGGTGCCTAAGTGAACTGCCAAGGTTTTGTCAATGTTTCATTAAGTTTCGATGTTTTCAAAACTTTCCCTCTGGAACTACCTCCCTCTTTGGTTGTTTTGAAACATCCGTGGACCCTCGATGGTCTACTTTCCACATTTTTGACTTTGGGGAAAACTTTTTGGTGGATTTGGGATGTTTTTGCGGTGCCTAAGTGAACTGCCAAGGTTTTGTCAATGTTTCGTTAAGTTTCAGTGGTTTCAAAACTTTCCCTCTAGAACTCCCTCCCTCTTTGGCTATTTTGAAACATCCATGGACCCCGGCAGTCCACTTTCCACATTTTTTACTCTGGGGAAAAATTTATGGTGGACTTTGTCCATGGATGTTTTTGTGGTGCCTAAGTGAACTGCCAAGGTTATGTCAATGTTTCGTTAAGTTTCGGTTGTTTCAGATCTTCATCCCTCTTTGGCTATTTAGAAACATCCGTGGACCCTTGACGGTCCACTTTCCACATTTTTGAATTTGGGGAAAAATTTCTAGTGGATTTGGGATGTTTTTGTGGTGCCTAAGTGAACTTCCAAGGTTTCGTCAATGTTTCGTTAAGTTTTGGTGGTTTCAAAACTTTCCCTCCATAACTCCCTCCCTCTAGCTATTTTGAAACATCTGTGGACCTTCGACAGTCTACTTTCCACATTTTTGACTTTGGGGAAAAATTTCTGGTGGATTTGGGATGGTTTTGTGGTGCCTAAGTGAACTGCCAAGGTTTCGTCAACATTTCATTAAGTTTCGGTTGTTTTGGAACTCCATCCCTCTTTGGCTATTTTGAAACATCTGTGGAGCCCCAACAACCCGGCCTTCGGGACCCAGCCCCTCCGTGGCCATTTCTGGGACTTCATACCTTTGTGGCCATTTTGAACATCCATGGACCCCTGGCAACCCAGCCTTTGAGATCCAGCCCCTCTGTGGTCGTTTCTGGGACTTCGTCCCTCTGTGGCCGTTTTGAACATTTGTGGACCTCCGGTGACTCGGCCCCTCCGTGGCCATTTCCAGGACTCTGTCCCTCCATGGTTGTTTTTAGGACTCCACCCCTCCGTCGCCGTCCAGGACTTTCCTTCCGGGCCGCCATGTGCTCATTGAATTTTCAAAAGGGCAGTGACCCTCCTGCATTCCCCGTCCAAGCTTCCAATTTTTTTCAAATGAGTCCAATCTTAAGGAATTTTTTTGGGCACTCTTCCTTCCCCTTTTCCCATGTGCTATAATTGAAAAATCTTAGTTTTTCTATATTTTGTGAGGTTCGATAACTTCCCTTTCGGTTTGTTGTCCCTCGTTCACTGCCTGCCCCCTTGGGCCTACATTAATGTTTATGGTCCAAATGAGCTCCAAATATGAATATTATGATATTTTGATTATGCATGGATGGATCTAACAAGGATTTTGCAAGATTTGACTAACTTTTTCCTTGATTTTTGTATGAAATCACTTACGACACTTCATGTATGTAGGATTCAAGGAGCCTACTGCAGGTCTATCGAGGAGACCCATCGAGAAAGTTGAACAAGGAGTTCGCATAGCTCCTATCACCTTTCATTTCATGTTTGCCTCTCCCACTAGCACCCACCAACAAGGTTGACATTAAAAGAAGGTCTGTGCCAAGGAAGTCAAGGAAAAAAATGAAAGGGGGTGGTCTTGAAGAATGCATGAGGGAGTTGTCCTACTTTTCACTAGATGATGATGACCTATCCTTCAAATCAGGGGAAAAAAATCCATTGATGCCAATTGTCAACAAGCTTGTTTGATCTAAGGAAGAACACTGCAAACACATCAAGTAAGAAGGAAAATTTTAGGCAGTTTCAGCTACAGTAAAAGGGAAATCAACTAAATGATGAAATTGCTACAGCACATGAGCACTAGATCACAAAACAGGGAAAAGACAAGGAATGTATTTTTAATTGTTGAATATTGTGGGGTAGGTGAAACCCTAATGTAAATCAAATCTGGGACACTCATTGTGAATTAATCCTAGCCATTCATTTGGGCTTTGGAAAACTATAAATAGGGGCTTTCCCCTCATTTGTAAGGGTTGGAGAACTAGTGTAAAAATAATTTGCAACAATAAAAGACAACATTGCATGATTTTATGGATGTTCTCTTTGATTTTTCTCATCTTGCATGCATGGTTCTACCTTCTATGTTATATTTAGTATTAGTTTCTTGAATGGTTGTCATGATGGTGTTGCTGTTATAGTATTTGATGAGCTTCTAGCCCATACTTTTAGCACTTGTTGATGATAAGCTGTTGTGCAAAGTTAGCCTAGGCTTCTTTCTGTCATTGCTGCAACCTAGTTCAATTTCATGTTCATGATGTGTATGTGTAATTTGAAAATCAACAGACCTTAGAAGATTGCACTGGTTTTGTGTAGCTGTAGGTTTCTCTCAGTCAAGTAAAACTCAGTTTAGGAAGCCTGTCTACTGTAGCAGCCACCATTGTTACTATTCATTCATAGCTTAGGATTAGAATAGCTTTCTTAACCCTTATCCTTTGGTTGTTTCTTTTAATCCTTGGTTAGAGTAGAATCCAAAAAATCACCATGAATCTAAATAAGATGAACTTGATGAGTTTCAACTTTTTGTTTTGAGTGGAAAACCACTGTTCATTCACTTCCAGCACTTTGAAACTACATTTGCAAGCCCAATTTCCATTCTTTGTAACTCATCCGTAAGTCTTCCTTGTGATTCTAGAAAATCACATAAATCAACTGAGATATTCCAAGCACTATCAAGACCTAAAATTGAAGACCTTGGGATAGCGTTTTGCAATCTAATTGTGGAAGATTATCTTTCAAGAGAGGTATTCCACCTAGGCACTACCTGTGTTGAGAAGTGCATAAAAAAAAAATCAACATAAACATAACTAGAAAGTAGTTTTAAGAGGCCATCATTAACTCCATATCACTTTCAAGATTCTAAATCCGATGAGCCCAAGATTCAAGAACAAGCAATGAAATTTGAAGCCCCATAAATTTACAAATTAGAGAATGATTTCTCAAGTCAATAACGTCCTTCGAGATAGACTCTGATTGAATCACCAAGACAAGGCATTCTAGGAATCTTTCAAAATATTCATTCACTTTCTTGATTTTGAGTGTTCCTTTCTTAGATGGAGAACTATCATGAGTCAAAATTTTATTTAGATGCTCCATAGCCTTTGCATGTAATGAGAAAAAAGGATTTGGTTCATCCATGCCATTGAATAACACCAAACTCAAGGATGCCCCATGCTTCTCCATTACAAATACAAGGCCAAATTATCAAAGCACCCAAAAACCAACTATGAGACCCTTAACTCCCCCAAACTCTAGCACCCAAACATGATCAGACCAAAGAAAAGTCAAGGATTCACACATAACAAGAAGAAATTCCTAGCAAGTACTCCTCATAGCCAAGAGGGAAAATAAATTCTAATAACACACGAACAAATAGTTGGCCCCACACAACCTTATCTACACATGATTCGGTAGGAAAAAGCACATCTAGGGTTTCACCTAGCTTACGTAGCCACACATAGCCATACAGCCTGTTGTCCTCCTACAATGATTTAATAACTAAGCCCTTACAACCATGATTCAAATATTGGACATCTAACCTGAATAGCTATTTCAATCATCATGAAGGTGCATTTAACTTGTCAACCTAGGGACATGAATTTGAAATGGGTTAGCATAGTATGTGCACTAGGAATCCAAAGTAGCCATTTTTATTCTACAACTAAGGAACACATAATGTTGAAAGTAAATTGCTTAGAAGGGAATACCATAAATTCCAATAATCAATCAACAACTACATCAAACTAAAATGCATAAAAAAAATTAAAATATGAGCAACAAAGAGGGCACTACTTTGGCTTCTTTGGCTATAGGAACAGTCACAAAATGAAATTCTAGTGGCTATAGGAACAATTGGTGCCAAATTTCTAATTAATTACTAGACACCAAGTAATACTAGACTAATACTAAACTAAAAGGATAGATTAAGCACCAAGTGCCCCCCCTCGGATAAGTATCCTCTAAAAATAATGAGAACTCAGATGCTTGAATTCAGAACTTTATTTTATTCACTGCGAATCATGAGTACAAAAGAGTAATGTATCTCTATTACTAAAAAATTAAGAGTGCAAGTACAATATCAAATCATGTAACCCCATAAGAAGGAGCATCAAATATTTATTTATACTATCAACTAAACAAGGTAGTCAACTCCACAACTGGGAGGACACCATTTAGGGAAAATAGAGAAAGTGGAGTGGTAGTAGTTATGCGTGCATGGAATCTGGTCAGACATATAGGTCCAAATGTAGATTTAGCAGAATAGTAACACCCACATCTGCTCAACCAACATTAAATTCCACTACAAGGTGATTACATTTGGTTTGCATGAGGACTATTTTGTCGTTGACCTCCTTTGACCTTTGAGCGATTCCTTTGTTGGATGTTACGGTGCATGCCTAGCTAGCGATGTCTTCCTCAACTTAGCATCCTCAAATTAAATTTGTATGGTAATGTTAGTACGCACAATAACTGCATATCTATAACCACCTTAAGGAACATTCATTAACCACATGCAAAATCAATATAGATAATCCACATAATATGCCAATGTCATTAAAAATTGCAGAAATAGGATTAAGCCCAATATCTATGGTTTGTGGGAAACATTATAAAAATATCAACATTTAACATCAAATTCCATGACAACTGCCAACAAATAAATTATCGATTCTACCAAAAATTGGACCAAAAACTAGGCTCATCACTACCCCCAACCTAACATTTTGTTGGTCCTCCAATTAGGGAAGGGTTGTTATTTTTCTTGGTCAAAGCTCTGAAATTTGTAATTGATAGTTGTCCAACATCAGTGTCTATTGCATGTGAATCAGGTTCCCAATAGAATCCTCCTAATCTGTCAAATTTGCTCCATCTTTATTTTTCTGTAGTAATGTCATACTAGTAGAACTTGAAGTTTGGCACAGGCCACATGAGAATGGGTGGCTGAAAAGTCAGGGGAAGCCAAAATTTCCCCTTCATTCTCCCAATCTAAATATACCTATCAATCCTTTTTAGTGTTGCAGCATAATTCTGGAGGAATGGGGTTCATCCTATTTTAGCTCGTTAGTTAGGCTATTCCATCTTTGTGATAGGTATCCTCTCATAAATTCCTCCTTCGCTGCTACCTTTACCTCATACTCACTATAAATTGCCTCAATCCAAGGCATAATCCTATTGCCATAACTAGGTTTGAGAAGCATTCTATGCCATTCTTTGTAAATATCCATTGGGTTGCTTGATTAAGCCCTAATGGACAGAGGGATGTTAGACTCCAATTGCTTATAAGCTCCATGTTTTTGTCCCCAACTAATCTCATTTTGCACCCAAGACATAAATGCCCTTAATTGGACATCCCCAACATACAATAACAGATTCCAATCATGGTCTTTAGTTCCAACATAATTATGCAAGTAAAACTCACATAGAAAATTCTTCATTTCAAGGGAGACAATCCTATAAGCATTGAAAAATTCATTAGGAGTGCCAATAGAAGGATTTAAACCTAAGACAATCCTTGATAGCCTAAAAGAGAGATATTTCTCTTTCAGGTGTAGAGCATAGACCCTTGGAGGGGTTCTACATTCCAAGATCTGTGGTACCAAGGTCACAATGTTATCCACTTTCTTCTTCAAAGTAGCGATTTCCTCATTATTTTCTTCAATGACTTCATCCCTCTTTTGAATTTCCTTCTTCAATTTCTATTTTTCCTTTTTCTATTCGTCCTCCCTCCTTTGTGTTTCTTCCCATAAATTCAAAATTTCCATACATACTATAAAATCAAGAGGATTATGAATTCTTGCTAGTATTTTTGTCGATGGTTGCTCCCCATATAGTACTATTTGTATGGACTCAGGCTGTCCAGCTATCTCTAGTTGTGGGGGTACTATTTCTTCTCCAACTTCTTATTGCAGGATATCTTGTTCTTGTTCTTGTTGCGGCTGTAGGAAATCTTGCTCTAGTTCTAGCTATTGTTGTAGGACCTCTTGTTGCAGGACTTCTTGCTCATGTTGCAGGAAATCCTAATTTTCCTCAAACTCTTCTGCAATGTTAGCAAGATCGGCTAGTGTTATATTTGTTGCTCTCTCAAATATGTCTTCTTCTTTGACATTATCTTCCCCCATTGGAGATTTAGTGTCCTCATGTGATGTCTAGCCAGGCTTAGGGCTTTCCTATGGAGGCATACCAAATGATGACCCAGCTGGTCTCAATTTCCTAGGAGGGCTCTGACATTTTTCTTTGGTTGCAGGATGAACAGGCCTTCCTCTTCTTAGAACCCAACACTTTTCTTTTTGTTGGCTTCCTTTTGGCCTTTCCTTTTCTTTTTTCTACTTCTCTCTTTTGTGCCCTAGTTTTCATCAGGGTGCCAAGTGGAACATCGCCATCAGAATCTAAGGAGGATCTTTCTTTTTCTGAGTGATTTGTTCTAGAAGAACTAATTTCTATGGTTTCTTCTACAGCAGGAGGGTTTACACTAGGGCCTGTGCTAGAGATTGAAGCACCAAGAGTGGCTTCAACCATGCTCAATCTCCTGTTAGAACTATGAGGTTGAGGAAAAACCCTAGGTTGCAAGTGCTCAGGTCTAATTTGATCAACATTTATAAATTCTTCCCAAGTCATTCTAGACACATCATGTAGAGACTTCTCAACTAGCAATTTAATCAGACAATGGTGTGAAACATAATTGTCCCTACCTTTTTGGGTCTCGACCACCATGATTGAGAGAAGCTTGTATAGCACATTAGGCACATTCATCCTCCTCCCATGCCTCATGTGACTCAAGAGTTTGACATGTACTAAATGCAGGTTCAATAGATGACCTTCATAGGTGAGATAACTTATAATGTAGACGGTTGCTTGCTTCCATGGTTCAGGTAGAGAGGTTTTTTTTGCACCATGTTTATAAATGTTGATTGGAGGGTCACCATGTACTATAAATTCGGCCCTAGCTGACCTAGTGTCTTTGGAGGTAGGGTAATGTTCACCATCAGCAAGTAACCCTATAACCTCTACAATTTTTTTATCAGTTGCCACAACCTCCAACCCTTTTACTATGGCTTTTCCTTTAGAAAATTTCTGGGAAGATTCTAGTGCAATTCCTTCATCAAAGCCATCCAACTTTAGGAAGTAATATAACCATCCATAGTTTCTAAATTTGGCCAGGCATTGTGCATCCTACAATAAAATGTCATGAACCGAGGGCTCATTTCAAATTATCCCTCCTCCCATTGTCTACAATCAACTATCACTCTAAAAAAATTCTTTCCTGTAATTCTTGTCTAAAATCCAAACACCTTCCTGCAATACCTGCTAAATTTCTAGTGCCAATATTGACTGAATTTTCCCTTTCTTTTATTTTATCTTTTTGCTTGCAACTCAAGATTACGACAAGGTCAATAATTGAAAGAAAAGGAGTGATAAATGAAAATTATGATGGTAATAAATTGATGTAGAGGTTATGGGGCTTTAGGAAAAAAACACAAAGTTTCAAGGTCTACAATGATGCACTCTTAAACCTCCTTCTAGGCACCCTTATGGAGATAAGGCTTCAAAGGTTCACTTATGACTTATAACCTTCCCTTATGGACCCAAACCCTTGTAATTATCTTAAGGAACACAATTACACTTGTATTGAATGGTTACAAAGCCCCAAACCTCTATCTCATACACAAACCCACTTATCCACCTTGACTAGGCTTCTAGCCCAACTAGGTCTCCAACGACTATTTTTATGGACTTTTCTCACAAATTTCTGAAATGACTCCCCAAAATAATGACTGATTCAAATGTATTTTCTAATGCTATATAACATACTCAAACCCTGATGACTCTTATTTTGGATCAATCTCTCCAAAATTTGTTGTTTCCACATAATTAAGCCCTAATTAGCCCTTTTTCTCAAAGGAACCCTACTCAAATATTGTCCCCTAACCATGAGACTTTCTACAGTGTCTTGAATTGTTTCCAAACTGAGAATTTTCAAGGTCTTAGACTCCTATGATTCGTTTAAGACCCCTAATCATAAAACCCTCAATTAAATCCCCTAAAACTAGGGCTTCTTGGATATTAGCCTTCCAATCACTTCCAGAACCGGTTCTTTGACTTTTCACCAATAACTCAACATGTTTTATCAATTCCAACTCATAAATATACCCCTTGTTTAGGTAGAACTCTTACTGCTATACCTTAGGCACCATTCCCATGCACCTTGCCTTGTCATATTATGGTGTACACCCTAGAATCCTCCCTTCCTACAAATTACCCTATTAGTTATATATAATAAATGTTAGATGTGATCCACTTCATAGGTTTCAGTCACAATCTTCCATGAAATGGATCATTCATTCATGAAAACTCCCAAAAATTAGTGAAAATCATAACTTTCTTTAGGCAATCAATTATATTATACAAGAAATTGGTGATTATTGCTTATCAACACATACAAAAGGTTTAAAACATGTAAATACAAGTCTCTAAGCCATCCAATTGAACATATCATCAATAGAAATTAGAAGTTCATCAAGAAAACTCAAGAAAATGCAAGAAATCAGAAGTTTTATTGGTTTTCCTGTAGCAGTCCGTACAACCTCTGCAATATCAACCACCTTGATGTACAAATGACTTCTCTAAGTTTGTAAACTCATCCCCAAATTCTCCCAACCAATTAGGGTTGGTTTGATTACATTATTATTGTTTAAACACCTAAAAACTACTTACCCACCCAAACTAAAACTAGTCGTTGGATTTCAAAATTTGAATTTCAAACTTCTAATTTATTAACTTCTACTAACTAAAAACTATTGCATATTTAGTATTCAACATTATTTGACATAATTAAAACATTATATACCTATCTAGACTCCTAGGACACTATTTGTCATCTTACAACTCATTTTTGTCCTATGGTCCTTATCTGGACCCTTAGGACTTTTGATCCTTCTACTACATTTATCCATTCCAAATGCCATTATAGGTTCTGTTAGAACTATAAAATTTTGAAAATTTTATAGTTGATTATATTCATGAGTTTCCAAAATAGTCCTCACCATAAGAACAAAATCCTCTCTTCATAACATTTTGCTCATATTTTTTCATGTAATCCCGTAGAATCCATCTAGTCCTGAATATTTTAGAGTATAATTCCTAGCAGAAAGAGATGGTGAGGGTATGCCCAATCCATAATGCATTATTTTACTAATGTATATTTGTTGTAGTCTATCGGCAAGACTTTAGGGATGTCACATCAATCAAAATTCATCTACAAGCACCTATCGATAGGATACAATTCATTGTCTTGGCAATAGAAAGATCATATTAGCAGGAAAGTTATCATTGGAATGAGTCATAACAAAATCATATATGTCTTACTGACCGGCGCACAAGGAAACATTTTGGCCAAACCAAAATTCGAAGGAGTGAGGTCTTACCGAATGCATCAAGTCTTGCCAACAAAGCGCAAGGAGATTCTATCAATGGCTATCAAGGTGAAGTTATGTAGTCTTTCCGACCCATATGTCTCACCGAATGTGGTTTCATTGGTGAGAAAGTTAATATGTCTCATCAACCAGTGCACAAGAAGACGTATCGACTAGACTAAAAGTCATTGGAATAAAGTTTTATCGAATGCATCCAGTCTTGCTGACAAAGCATAAAGGGATTATATCAAATGACTATCAAAATGAAGTCATGTAGTCCTGTTGACCCATATGTTATACCAATAGGATTGTGTGGGTAGAGGACTTGGTAGTATTGCTTAATTATTGGTGAGACTAATTTCATCGAGAAGAAATATGAGAGTCACGCTGAAGTATTGTTTCATCAACGAGAAAGTAATTATGTCTCAGCGACCAGAAAAATACCACGGGGTGTATCTCGGTAAGACACAATATAATCTATGGAACATCTCCCCAACTCAAAATTGTCACAGCAATACATAAGACTAAAGGATAACTATCGGTGAGACTCCAAATGTTGATGAGATGGCAAGACATTATAGCGATGTACATTTTTTAATAGTCATTGAGACATTGAACATCGGTATGATTACAAGATGTCTCAGTGGGTGTTTAGTGAATGTTAGTAAAATCCTGAATACAACTGATCACCAAGATTTGAATACGAAAGGACGTGTCCTTTTAAATACTAATGTATAAATGTTCATTTTTTATTATGAAAATAGAAGATAGAAGATAAGAAAAATAGGAAAAAGATATAGTAGAATACAATGTTTCACAGATATGAGACTACGATGCATGTTTAAGAATATGGAGATATTATTGAAAATCCTTTAATGTGGCAGTGTATTTCTAGTGTCAATTTTCTGTTGTGTTCATTGAAAGTATTACTAGATTTTTCTCCAAGATTGGTACTTTCTTGTTATTTAAATTGATATAACAAGTTTATATTCAGTTTATCAGTGCACATTTGTTGTATCTGTGTGGTTCATTAATCAGTTCTTTCAAGTAAATATTAAATCCTTTTAATTGATCATAGTAATCAGGGAAGTTCATCTAGATCATTAAGAAGAACTTGGTAGTCATAGTCTTACATGTTTATACAAGTTATAAACTAAAATATATGCTGAACAATTTGAATATTTTCCAGAAAGATGTTGCTCATTTAGATTTCACTTGACTCCGCATACCCAATAAGGCACTAGTCTCTGCATATTCATCATTTAGTTTCATTCATTTTTACATCTGTTAACTGAACATATTAGTTTTTAATTTTAAATATTGCTATACAGTTTATACCAAATCAAGTTTTATTTGTCCACTCCCATCTGCCATTGTGGGAAAAACACTTCAAAAGAGATAAGCACAAGTTAAGTCTTCCTCACTTCATATAGGTACACCCACCTAGGTCTAGTAGCACCTGAAGAGTAGAAGGTCTAAACCATTTGACCTTGTATGTTACCATAAAATGTATCAAGAGATTGGAAACCTCTTGAGGCATTTAGCCTACATTTTTGAGAGCTAAAAAATTGGTGACTCTACTAGGGAATACATCAGAAAATTCGGTTCTAGCCTTTCTATATAAAGATTCAATATAAATTTCACATTTGGAGTGAGGAGATTCTACTGGGGAGAATAAAAAATAATTTTAAAAAGAATCATTTTCCTACTTTTGAAAAAGTAGGTGGTGACTCTGGAAAAAATTTGATGAAAAATGTACGACAACCTTCTAGAAAAATATTTGAATGAGCTACGTGATGAACTAAACAAAGTGAAAAAAGAACTAGCTAACAGCAAGAGAACATTACTTCAAAAGTCGAGTGAATTGGGTATCTTGCCTACTTTAGATACACCACAATATATACCTATTGTGCAGTTTTCACACACACGCCCCACTGAAGGCAGGGACCCTCTTTCGCTTTAGTTTTGGTGTCTTGGCTCTTTCATTTTAAGATTTTATCTTACTATTGGCATGTGCTAAGATGTTTATTTTGATTGACTAGATGATTCCCCTAAGTTATTCATTGAAAATCTTAAGCTCTGGGTGAATTTCGGGTTTTTACCCTAGTTTAGGATTTTCCACCCTGGCCAGATTTTCTTGGATCCTGCTCGGACTCTGGCTGAGCATTGTCATTTGGAGATTTTCAGTCCTCGCAGAATTTTGTGGGCTGGATTTTTCTAGATTTCGTCCTGTTGTCAGGTTCCCAGACTTTCCTAGCTATCTTGTCGGTGGCATTAATGTTTTCGTACGAGCCTTAAATGATCTATTTAACTGATTTTGGAGGTCTTTTGTGCCATTATGCTTATTGTTTTCCATCGATTGAGATGCAAAGTGCATTCTTATGAGTGTTTGATTTGATTTTGGGGCACTAAGCTGGTGAATATTTTTATTTGAGTGGTGATTTCCTACGCATTGCTAATTGTTTTCTTCGTTGGGTGCCTTTAATTTCACATTTGTTGTTTCTAGATCGATTTCTACTTCACAATGGTATGTATTCAATTGCCCTACTTTTAATTGGTGAAGGTTAGCATTACTTTGGTGTCTTGATTTTATTGAGCTCTGAATTCTTGAGTGCCTGCTCATTTCATGGTTAGGGCTACCCAACATTGCTTTATTTATCATCTCCCAAGTGATTT
Organism: Sequoia sempervirens; assembly: GCA_007258455.2. Lineage (NCBI taxonomy): Eukaryota > Viridiplantae > Streptophyta > Pinopsida > Cupressales > Cupressaceae > Sequoia > Sequoia sempervirens. Next base: position 647,396,867 of record VDFB02271358.1, read on the forward strand.
TTGAGGTCCTTTTTTATTTGCATTTTGATATATCTTGCTTGAGAGCCATGATTTTCCCCTAGTCAAGAATTAGCAGTTGAAATGTTTAAATTATGAGCTTTCCTGTGCGCTAATGGCGGATGTATAGGGTTTGAAACCTAGGGAAATACCATTCCACCTTATTTCACCTTAAAACTAGCCTAGAATGCAAAGAAAATCTATGGAAGGCCCATACCTAACTCGTCTCGAGCTTAAATCTTTGAAATTCATAATCGATTCATGAGTCTAAGAAAAATCGTGATTTAGCATCGATGTTCGGATTTCGTAGTCCCCTTGGGATTTTCCATCTCTGGCAGATTTTCCCGGTCTCCTCTATTTTTCTAGAATTTGCTATCATTTTCGGAGTTTTATGTATTCTGTGGATTTCCATTGACCCTCAATTTTTCTGAAGTCCTATGTCGCCTATATTTTTTGAAGTTTACGAAGTGTCTTTCCCTTCGCAGAAATCCGTCTTTGGTGGATTTTCCTGAAATCTAATGAAGTGTAAGGAAATATGGAATAGTTGGATTTATTAATGATTTATAATGCATTTTATGGCTATTTCATGCTATCTTATGATCTCCTATGTGGTTTATTGATTGATAATGATTAGATTTAATTGCTAGTAGGTGTTTCATAATTATTCTGTCAGAATCCGTCTAGTCTAGAATTTCCCGAAATTCCTCTCTGGCTCAGATTCTGCGGATGGTCCTGAAACTTGAAGTTTATCAAGATCATTTTATATGAGTTTTAATAACACCTTGATTGTATGAGGTTCATTCTGATGGTGTTTTGATGGATTAACATTGCTTTCCTATGGTTTTTTACTATGATTTTCGTGTTGAGTGTAGGCTGAATCTAGCAAGACAGTGGAAGGATCCTCAATATCTAAGGTAGAAAGGATTAAAATGGACATCAAGAGTAGGATCCCTGAGAGTAAAGTTACTTCTATTTGGTCAGAGGTAACTGATACCAAATTTGGATTGTGGGATTACAAAGAATTTAAAGGAAGAATGGCAGCATAGGATCTTCCTTTGGTGTCTAGAAGGATGAAGGAATTGGGTTTGTCACATGTAGTCAGTTTTCCTTCCACAATCTAGTGTTATGAACTTTTCCTCGAGTGTGCAAGACACTAAGACCAAGGTACACAAAGAATTATTGGTCCTCAAGGAAGAGTTGTAGCAAATTTCAACCTTGTTTCCATTGCTCAGAATTTTGATATGCTGGACAGATGTCATGTGGTGGCATTCAACATGAAGGCAGCTCAGGAGTACTATGATGAACAGATTGTTAAATCTCAATAGCTTATCAATTCCTAGCTAGAGAAGCCCAAGTCTCATTATTCCAAGCTGCCTAAATAGTTATTCAGGGAAAAATTCAAGGAGTATTATGATGCCATCACTCTTCTTAGTAGGGTGGTTGGATTAAAGAACGCTGGCATTTTTGAGAATTGGATGTGCCATGTGTTTGTAAGGATGGAACAGGAGAAGACTGACTACCATTGGGCAGGTATCATTAGCAAAGTGATTCATGAATAGTTGTCCAATGTGTTGTAGACCAAAACCTTCACAATGACTTCATACTTGGTCTATGCTCTTGCAAGATTTCACCCCTACAAAGGATTGAGTACAAGGGGAACCTTTGGATAGGATATTATTTATGAGGTGTGCCCTCACTTTCATTTGGTAAGTTTGAGTTATAGGAGGGTGAATGATGCATTCACCATGCATATCACTAGATTACTTCAAGGTGCGGAGCATGTAAGGATTTTTGACGAAGCCAAGGAGTTAATCAAGAAGTATGGTGCTTGGTTTATTCAATTCCCAACCTTCTCATACATCTAGACTGATGGTTGTCAAAGGGCTCCTTATAGGCTTCCAAGGTATCCTACTAATCATATCATACTTCTGGAAGTCACTAGACAGATATGTGACTTTGATGCCATTGTTAAGAGGGACAAGCATAAAAATGGTTTTGGTGGAGATTTCCCATTAAGAATTGGCACTCAAGAGGCATGTCCTTCCATTGGTTCTACCCAGGCTTCTGAGGAGGAGATGAGTGCTCATGGTTTATCCTTCCACTCCAAGAGATCAAGGTTTGACATCACAAGTGAAGCCCAAAAGAAGGCCAGTAGAGAGTATAGCCATAAGGTTGATTTGGAGGACTATTGGGCCAATTGTAGCAATGAATATGAGGTAAGGAAGAAGAATTTTTCTTGCCTTACAGTTGAATTAGTCCATTTATATAATGTGAAGGCAATCCCTGATCAACTTGAAGATGATGGAAACCTGATTCAGGATCATGCTTATGAGGCAATAAAGGATAGGCCAATTGGTGATGTGGATTGGTTAGAAGAGGAAAAAATAGAGCTAAAATAGTTGATGGACCCGGTCACCAAGTTTACTAGAATGTGGCTAAGGCATAAGCTGTGGGAGTTGGAAAATAAAGGTTTATAGTGCACCTATGAGCTAATGGGAGATTTGGATCCTCATTCCACTTCTGAAGAGTCAACTGAGCAAGATCCTAAGGGAAAAGGTAAGCTAGATTCTCCATTCAAAATCAAGATCAAAGGTGTTCAAGAAGAGGAGGTCCAAGAAATAGAAAAATAGAGAAAGCCCATTTCTAAGAAAAGGTCAAAGACTAAGAGGTCTAAACAGAAAGAAACAGAGAAGCAGGGTCTTGAAGTTGATGTTCCAGTGCCCAAAAGGAGAAGAGTCATAAGATTGTCACAGAAGGTAGGCTCCAAGGTAGGAGAAGAGGAAGTTACTCTACTGGTGGTAAATGTCGAAAGCTCAGAAGAGAAGGCATGAGTGTATACAAGGAGGTCTAGAACTCCTTCTCCCAAGGATAGTGTGCCTAAAATAGACCTTCCTCCAGTTATTTCTCATGAGGAGCAGCATGATGATATTCCTTCCAACCATGAAGCTCAAAGCGAACCAGGTGAGTCTGAGAAAGTTGAGGATCATCTAGACACAGAATAGGAGGAATTTCATGAGGATGACCTTTACAGTGCAGAGGCGGAAGTTGAAAAGGTATTGCAATCTCCCTTGGTTGCATATGTAGAGTCACTTGTTGGAACCGAAGAGGTCAAATCACCTCCAAGGGAAGGAGAGGAAAAAAGGATTCCATCCACTGAGCATAAGGAAGAACATGCCAAAGAGAAGGAGAGAAAGACAGAGACTCCTGAGAAGTAGGGTTTGAGCAAAGAAGCACCTAAAGATCAGCAGGAGGAGGAGAAATAGACTGAAGTGCAATTGGAATCCACTATCCCTAATTGGTTGGACAAGGAGATAAAGATAAAACAAGTTGTTGTGGAAGACACTCCACCAAATTAGGATGAGCTACTAGCCAAGATTGGAAAGGATAAAGGTAAAAAGAAGGCTAGGGTGATTTCAAGGATTGAAAGAGATGAGGCAAGTAATAGGTTTGTCCACATTGCAACCCCTACCCCAGATAAGAATATAGATGAGGTATTTGCAAAAGATTACAATGTGCAGACTTTCAATTTGGGGCCCACTTCTATTGAGCAGGATATTGAAGATTATCAGGGTTCTAGTACAGTTATTGTGAGGATATTGAGGAAAGAAATCTAGACCAGGTAGGAGCTAAAAAAGGAAAATGAGAATCTCAAGAAATGCTTGAAGGACCTGATGAAACCCCTACAATCTATTAACCCTTTCGCTTCTACTACAAAACCTTTACCTCAAGAGACTATCACCGAGCTAGAAAAGATGAAGGCTTCCAATCTTGCCACTGCAAATTGGTTGCAAGGGGTGAGAACCAAAGGTAATGAGGCCATTAAAGATATTTTTTCAACTAGGAAAGATGCTATGAGAGCAGCTAATTAGTTGAAGGAGGTTTTAGCACAAGATAAGGAAGACATAGATCTCCTGCTACAGAAAACCAGAACCATCATGGAGTACACCAGGGATAAGTTAGTAAATGATAAAATTCTCCCTTCCTCCAGAGCTGTCAAACCTTGGGAGTGGTTTGAAGCATTGCAGATTAGTTAGAAGGTTTTGAAAATGATCTACAAGCAGAGGAGGCATATTGATGATACCCTAGCTCGTGTGTATAATGGATCTATCACTTTCTTTGAGATTATGACAGGGAGAAGGAAGATTGCCCCAAAGTATTTGAGTTTGGAACAGTTGAGGAAGTGGTGGCATGATGTTTATGCCCCAATTAATGATGATTCTATTTCTGAACACTAGTTGGATGATGCAGCCACCTACATTGTTTTCATTGATAAATATCTAATGTATAGGGTGGATTGGGATAAGTTGATGAAGCAATCCAGGGAAGAAATTGCATCAATTGAGATTCAACTTAAGGTTTTTCCTTTACCACCTATGGCCGACTTGGATAGGGTGCTTTTGAAAGTTCATGAAATGCTAGATAGGAATAAAGACAAAGGGGAAGGTAGTTAATGATTGGTTACATCAAGATTTGAGCTTCCCTATTATTTTTCCATGCATTGGTCCAAGCTGCATTAGAGATCCCAGGCTGACCTGGATGAAGTTCATGCATTTAATGCATATGTTAAGTCATTTTGAATTTCTCTTGGCCAGCTTGTTGTGCCTAATTATTATTGTAAAATCCTATCTAGGTCGACATGTTTTTTTTGGGGGTTCTATAAATATGGAATTTTTCCTCATTTGTAATGGTTAAGAAGAAGTTTTATACATAGACAAATAGAGTAATAGTTAGAGTGAATTAAGTAGAGCAATAGTTAGCAAGTAGTTGTTCTCAAGCAAATATTGTAACAGAAAGTTGGAATTGTTGCTACAATGGATAATTTGATGCAAGTAATGACATTGTGATTTGGTGCCATACTTGTGTTCTTGTCTTGCATAGTTCTTGTATTCTATCTTTAGAATTTCTTTGAGGAAAATTGATATTAGATTAGATTTGATTCAATGATGTTTATGGTTTGATATTTGAAGTGTTGCAACAATCCCTGGTCCATACTTTTCACAACCAACTGATTGTTAGTTTCTTTGCAAATTTAGCTTGGACCTTTATATTCATTGTGCTTAGTTCAATTGTGAAGGTTTATTCATTTCAATTGCAATAGGGTTGTTTGAATGAATGTTCATGATCTAAAAATCTTAACACCTTAGAAGATTGCACTATTTCTATAAGATTGTAGATCCATCTGGGTCAAGTAGAGACTAGTTTTGAGGGATTGGTCCATTTCAAGTGTTTGGTCATTTGCATTGTTAATCTTAGGTTTAATATTAAGTTTAGAAATCTCTTTGAAACCCTCATCTTTTGTTATTTCTTTGATTATTGGATTTAAATTTAGCATTGAAGTATCATCATATTGTTAAATCTAATAAATTGAGATTCAGTATTTTGCTTATAGTAAGGTCCCATTGTGATTACCATCATTTTCACATTTATCACTGAGTTGTTTCTGCATCATCAAGACCTGACATTAGAGACCTTGGGGTTATCTCTTGAGGTTTGCTGATAGAGGTTTACCTTTCAAGAGAGATAGGATTTCATATTCTGTCTGAGTTGTTGTTGTGCAGAAAACATCATCAACAATACCATTCTCTGATGAGGAATAATATTCAAATACAAGTGGTCCTTGGATTCCACAAGTGTTAGATGATAGAATTGGAAATCTTCACAATGCAGGTAATGCATATCATGCACAACAGAAAATTTATTTATCACATCCACCTCATGGTCAACAATGTGTGTTGCACCCTCATACACAATACAATAATCCACTGTACCAGTATCAGTGCCCACTTAACCTTCCTCAGCAATACACAATAATGATCAGACAATTTGATTTGATAGGGTTTCAATTATATCCCTACCCTATGGATAGCAGTTGGAGAAGTCTTGTCCCTAGGTTTATAGGGAGTAGTGCAATTACTGCTGAAGATCATTTGAGGAATTTCAATGCTTTCATCCAAGATTTGGATATACCTTATGAGATTTTACATATGAGGCTATTCCTAATGTCACTCATTCATGAAGCTAGGGATTGGCTTAATAGCCTGCTGATAGCTTCTATTGATTCTCTCCAAGGATTTCAGGATCAATTTCTTGAGAAATATGGAAATCTATCTGTACCAAATTGGGCTTCCCATGGGTTATTATAGATTCAAAAAAATTAGAACTTGCAGCAATATGTATGCCAAAATCAACAATTCAAAGAAGAAGAAGCTGAGTATGTACATACTCAAATCCAAGACTCCATCACAGAATCAGAATGTGGAATCTATCCATTAGATGTATTTCTTGACATAAGGAGATATAAAGGAAAATCTAGGCACTCTTTGTTTCACAGAATGGCAAATGAATGGACTGATATTGTAGATAAGAAAATGTATGAAGACAATGGTGACATCATTAATGATGATATTGATTAGACATTGCAACCAATAGAAGATGAGACGTGTGCAAGTCAGTATGATTCATATGATAGCCTGCTTGAGGAAGATGAAGATACAAGAGATTTATCTTGCATAACAGATTGTGATAGGGAAAGTAGTGTATGTTATGAGGGATCCAGTGAATATTCAAATTCTAATGATGAACCTAAGGATTTTGATCTGCAATCAAGGGATTCTAGCAGCTCTTTTGGAAATCAAGATGAAGAAGCCATTGGAGAGGCAAGTTCATTTGACAGTGAAAAAATAATACCTCCAGTTGCAGTTGAGGACCATGGAGATACATTTGATGATGAAGAGGTTTGTATACTTGAAAATGGTGTTCAAATTTTTTCAAATACACTACATTGTATAAAAATAGATGAAGATCAGATGATGTTTTTCCAAGGTTTGCTAGGATATGAGTTTCATGTATATTCAAATCCACTTTATGTTGAAGATGAAGTGTTTTTTGATAATCAAAGTGATGCACCAATTTGTGAGAAAAATAAATACAAGCTCAACACATCTAGATTACCATTTTTTGATGAAGGGGATAATGGTGGTATGGTGGATAATGAAGCATATTCACTCAGCAGTGACCAAATCTCAAATCTGCTGGAAATGGAGTACAAGAAATATACACATCAGAAAGACTCAGAAATTTCATCTCCAACATTAGTTGGTTTGGATACACATAATGATGAATGTGTTGATCAGAAGTTGATGTCACTACTAATTAGTAACATGGATGATACTAAAAGTATCTAAGGAAAAGTTATTCCGAAAGATGTTGATGTGGAAAAATTTTCAAACTTTCAAGAGTGGCATTTTGATAATGAATTTTCAATACAGTTGGAAGATCATTTTACAGTACAAGATAGTGAATAGAACAATGAGGAATATTGCATTGAATATGCATACACATTTAATACTGAAGATGACAGAGATTTATCCCATGATGATGGAGAATATGAATTGCAAAATGGTGACAGGAGTTTGGGTCAAGCTGAACATGATGATTCTCTAAAAGTCATCAATAACAGTGATAGAGTAGATTGCACGAATGTCTTCAAGAGGAATCTAATAAAAACAAAACAAAGCAGGGTATTTGATAGGGGAAAATAAAGACAATTCCTTTTGGTGGCCTTATGCCATCAGCCATGGTGTGGTTTCTTGGAAACCATATCAGTTCATGACAGGGAGAAATTTGAATTTGTTGCTCAAATGAATGAAGTTTGGTTTGCTCACCTAGTGATCTAGATTCTTGCAATGATCTCACAATCATTCATCCCCAGATGGAGCTACTCTTAGAACTGTAAAATTTTGAAAATTTTACAGTTGATTATATTCATGAGTTTCCAAAATAGTCCTCACCAAAAGCACAAAAGCATCTCTTCATAACATTTTGCCCATATTTTGTCATGTAATCCCATAGAATCCATCTAGTCCTGAATATTTTATAGTATAATTCCTATCGGCAAGAAATGGTGAGGGTCTCCCTGATCCATAATGCATTCTTTTACTAATTTATATTTGTTGTACTCTATCAGCAAGACTTCAAGGATGTCACACTGATCATAATTCATCTGCAAGCCTATTGATAGGACACAATTCATTATCTCGGTGACAAAAAGATCATATCGACAGGAAAGTTATCATCAAAATGAATCATAACAAACTCATATATGTCATACCGATCGGCGCACAAGGAAAAATTTTGACCAAACCAAAAGTCATCAGAGTGAGGTCTTATCAAATGCATTAGGTCTTGCCAAAAAAGTGCAAGGGGATTCTATCAATGGTTATTGAGGTGAAGTCATGTAGTCTTGTCGACCCATATGTCTTGTCGAATGTGGTTTCATTGGTGAGAAAGTTAATATGTCTCACCGACTAGCACACAGAAAGATGTATCGACCAGACTAAAATTCATTGGAATAAATTCTTATTGAATGCATCTGGTCTTGTCGACAAAGCATAAAGGGATTCTATCAAATGACTATCGAAATGAAGTCATGTAGTCCTGCCCACCCATATGTCACGTTGATAGGATTGTGTGGGTAGAGGACTCAACAGTATTGATTAATTATCGGTGAGACTAATTTCATCGGGAAGAAATATGAGAGTCACGTTGAAGTATTGTTTCATCAGCGAGAAAGTAATTGTCTCAGTGACAAAAAAATACCACAGGGTGTATCTTAGTAAGACACAATATAATCTATGGAACATCTCCCTAACTCAAAATTGTCACAGTGATACATAAGACTAAAGGATAGCTATTGGTGAGACTCCAAATGTTGATGAGATGGCGGGACATTATAGCGATGCACATTTTTTAATAGTCGGTGAGACATTAAACATCGGTATGACTGCAGGATGTCTCAGTGGGTGTTTAGCGAATGTTAATAAAATCTCGAATACAACTGATCATCGAGATTTGAATACAAAAGGATGTATCCTTTCAAATATTGATGTATAAATTTTCCTTTTTGATTGTGAAAATAGAAGATGGAAGATAAGAAAAATAGGAAAAAGATATAGTAGAATACAATGTTTCATAGATATGAGACTACAATGCATGTTTAAGAATATGGAGATATTATTGAAAATCCTTTAATGTGGTGGCGTATTTCTGGTGTCAATTGTCTATTGTGTTCATTGAAAGTATTACTAAAGTTGTCTCCAAGATTGGTGCTTTCTAGTTAGTTAAATTGATATAACAAGTTTATATTCAGTTTATCAGTGCACATTTAATGTATCTATGTGGTTGATTAATCGGTTCTTTCAAGTAAATATTAAATCCTTTTAATTGATCATAGTAATCAAGGAAGTTCATATGGATCATTAAGAAGAACTTGGTAGTCATAGTCTTGCATGTTTATACAAGTTATAAACTAAAATATATGCCGAACAATTTGAATATTTTCTAGAAAGAAGTTGCTCAGTTAGATTTCACTTGACTCTGCATATTCATCATTTAGTTTCATTCATTTTTACATTTGTTAACTGAACATATTAGGTTTTAATTTTAAATATTGCTATACAGTTTATACCAAATCAAGTTTTATTTTTCCATTCCCATCTACCATTGTGGGAAAAACACTTAAAAAGAGATAAGCACAAGTTAAGTCTACCTCACTTCATATAGGTACACCCACCTAGGTCTAGCAGCACCTGAAGAGTAGAAGGTCTAAACCATTTGACCTTGTATGTTATCCTAAAACGTATCAAGAGATTGGCAACCTCTCGAACCATTTAGCCTGCATTTTTGAGGGCTAACAGGTTCCAAAATAGCATAATTGAGGCTTTGAGATGTTTGATAGGTATTCATGACCCCTACAACCTCCCGACCCTTCAAATGGCCTTTAAGGAGCTTGGGTTCCCCTATACAATAAATGGCGATTGCAGTTAGTGTCACTTCACACATGTGAGCCATCCTCTCACTCAGATTTTAATTTGGCTCATTTTAAATTTTTTACGTAGCCTAGCATAAATTGATACATGGGCAATATATTTTCATCTTTTTCTTTCCCCCCAACCTAAATTTGGACATGTGTTTGCACATGCGAGATGGGAGTGGTGATTTGATATAGAATAATGGCATGTTATGTGAACATCTATACTAATGTACAATGATTAAATGAATGCACTTAAAAGATGATTAAAAGATAAAAATTAATGTGCACATACCTGAATGTGTGGAGGATTTGTTTCAAAGATCATGGAAAAATTATTGTTCACCTTTTTAGGAAATAAAGTGAGCAATTAATGAAAATGAAGTGGAATGAGGTGAGGTGGAATGAAGTGATTGCAGAGAGAGAAAGGTGGTGATGGATGAGTGAATGGGAGGATGGATGAATAAATGGACTTCCACAAGATCGGAAGTCTTTATTATGACAAGTACATACCTTAATTATCTAGAAGGAGGGACACTAGGTCCACTTCCTTCGGCTGCAAGAATCTCAGGTGTTGAATGTTGGGTGAATTACTGTAGGAACTCTTCTTTGGAAGTTGGCTTGTGATATAATATGAGGAAATGACCATTGAAAAGTAACTTGAATCTAACATATTCAATAGTAATAAGTTGAACAACTCCATTAGGAAAGACCTCAATGACTTCATATGGTCCTAGCCACCTTGTCTACAATTTTCTTGCATTGTTCTTATATCTTGAGTCATATAGCAATGCCCAATCTCTTGGTTGGAATTTCTTGTCCTTGATAAATTTTTCATGCCACTTGATTCTCTGATTTTGCACTACCTTTGTATGATGGGTTTCTCTTCTTATCTCATCTAAAGCAATTAGCTGCATGATTCTTTCTCTCTGTGCCTCAGAAATATCCATCCCCAAATCTACTGCAGTCCTAAGAGTCTTATATTCAAACTCAATGTGCATCATGGTTGTCTTTCCATACATCAAATCAAATGGAGTGAAGCTTGTATTTGTTTTCCAGGTTGTCCTATAGGCCCAAATAGCTTTTGGTAATCTATTTTCTAAATCCTTTTTGTGAATAGCTACCATTTTGGTCAGAATGGCTTCAATTTTAATGTTGGTCACCTTAACTTAGCCATTAGCTTGGGGGTGATAAGGAGTAGAATTCCTATGCCTTATGTTGTACTCATTGACTAGTGTTGCAACAACGATTGATGTGAATTGAGCCCCTTGATCAGTCACTATTTCTCTTGGAACTCCATATCTTGTGAAAATCTCCTCATAAAGAAATTATGCAACTTTGTTATCTCTTGCATGCTTCATGGTCTTAACTTCTACCCACATTGTCACATAATCAGTACATACCAAGATATAAGACTTACCATTTGATGGAGGGTTAATGGGTCCTACAAAATCCAGTCCACACTTGTCAAATGGAGTGATTACTACTTGAGGGAAAATTGGCATCTCATCAGATCTAGTTGGTTTTCCCATTCTTTGACATCTATCACATTTTCTGGTATACCTTCCTGCATCCTTGTAGAGTGTTGGCCAGTAATATCTTGTATTCAAAATATTCATTGTTGTCCTCTTGGCTACAAAATGTCCTCCACATGGTTCATTGTGGTATGCATACAAAATGTCATATGTCTCATCTTCTCTCACACATCTCCTCATGACATGGTCTGGTCCAGTATAAAACAAACATCCAACAATCTAGGAGAAAGGAAAATATTTTTCAATGAGTTCCCTTTTCTATTTTGGAGAGAAGTGAGAAGGAACTCTACTCGTGACCAAATAATTGGCTATGTCAACATACCAGGGTGTTTGTATACTGAGGGAGAATACATGCTCATCAGGAAAAGATTCATCTATGAGATGATTGTCTTTTGATGTAGTCAGCCTTGAAAGAAAATTTGCAACAACATTAGCCTTCCCTAGCTTATCCACAATTGTTATATCAAACTCATGCATGAACAATAACCATCTTGTCATCCTACCTATGATCAAAGGTTTATTTATGAGATATCTAATGGTTGCATGATTAGTGTGCACAAAGATTTGGTAACCTGCTATGTAATGTCTGAATTTGTTCAGTGCATAGATTATTGCCAACATTTCTTTCTTTATCACTGTATAATTGAATTCATCTCCTTGTAATTTTTTGCTGACAAAGTAAATTAAATTTTCAATAGCTCATTTCTATCCTAAGATTGCTCCTATGGCATGATCTGATGAATTAGTATGGACGTGGAAAGGAAGTTACCAATTAGGACCTTTGAGTACAAGAGCATGAGTCAAAGCTTCCTTCAAGTCAGAAAATGCCTTGTCACAAGCTTCAGTCCATTGGAATTCAACATCTTTAGTGAGAAGAGTATACAATGGTGTTGCTACTTTGTTGAAATCCTTGATGAAATTCCTATAATATCCTGCATGACCCAAGAAACTCCTAACATCCTTTTGTTTTGCAAGTGTGGGAAGATTTGTGATTAGCTCAATCTTTGTAGGATCTACTTGAATTCCCTTGTGGGAGATGTAGTGGCCAAGAACTACACCTTCTTACATCATCATGAAGTACTTTTCACTCTTTAAGGACAAGTTTTGATCTTCACATCTTTGTAGGACTCTCTTGATATTTTCCAATGCTTGATTAAAATCAACACCATAAGTGGTAAAGTCATCCATATAAATTTCCATGCAATTATAAGAAATGTCTAAGAATATGTTGATGACTGCCCTTTGAAAGGTTGTAGGTGCATTACATAAGCCAAATGGGAGTACTAAGTAGGAATAGGTCCCCCATGGATAGGTAAATGTGGTCTTCTCCTAGTCCTCTGGTGTAATTCAGATCTGGTTGTAGCCGCTGAATCCATCTAGAAAAGAAAAGTATCACTTTCCTGCAAGTGTGTCCAAAACTTGATCAATGAAGGGTAAGGGAAAGTGGTCCTTCTTGGTGGTAGCATTACGTTCCCTATAATCAAGAAAAACTTGCCATTTCCCTCCTTTATTGGGCACAATCACTATTGGGGACACCCACTGGCTATCTGAAATGGGGTAGATATATCCTGCATCTAGTAATTTCTATAGTTACCCTTTTACAATTTCTCTTAGTGTAGGGTTAATTCTTCTTTGTGGATGCTTTACTATAGTGCAATCATCTCTGATATAAATTTTGTGTGTACAAATTTTAGGGTTCAATCCCTTCATATCATGATAATCTCATGTAAATGCATGTTGATTGGTCCTTAATAAGTTTTCCAATAACAATTGTCATTCTTAACTTAATTTACTGTTAACATTTAAATATTTTCCTTCTAACACTTGTAATTGTGTAGTTAATTCTATCATGGCTGCTTCATTAACACATGAAACCTTTAGTTCATATGGAAGTAATGTATGGGACATCCTTATTGCTACAGGAAGTCTATATGTAGGAATAGTGGTTGCAGGAAGATTGGTTGTAGGAAGAACATCTATAGGAACAATGGTTGTAGGAAAAGTGGGTTGAAGTGTCTTGACTAGAGTAGAAAAATGAGAAGATGATGCTTCCTCTACTTCACAATGGTTTTGAATGATGTTAGCCAATACTTCATCCTCATCTTGGAGCTGCATGAAAGATCTTTTGCCTAACATCATAAGCTATGCCACAGAATTAACTTCCTCGACCTCTTCACCAACATGTGGCCATACAAGATTATCTTCATCATGAGTGTTAGCTCTCCAAAATGCAGGTTTGAACCACGAAAGGGTGCCAAGCTTCCATGACATTTTAGGGTAACAGAACAAGGTTTGAAACAATTAAACCTTCTACTCTCCAGGTGTTGCTAAACCTAGGTGGGTGTACCTATAACAAATGAAGTAGACTTGACTATCAATCTTCTCCTCATGCCAAGATTTGTCCACGATGGCAGATTGGAATGGACAAAATAAAATGAATTTGGTATATATTGTATACCAACAATCAAAACTAAACCCTAATATGCTTAGTTAATAGATGTAAAAAAGTATGAATAAAACTAAATGATGGAAACGGTGAGACCAGTGCCTTATATAATACACGAAGTCAAATGAAATCTCAAACAACTGACTTCTTTCTGGATTCATTCAAATTGTTTGACATATTTTATTTATAACTAGTATAAAAATGCAAGGTTGTGATTCTTGAGTTCTTCTTAATGATCTAAATGAAATTCCTTGATTACTGTGATTAATCAAAAGGATTTAATCCTTCCTTGAAAGAACCTATCAACGAATCACACAGATATGGCAAATAGGTATTTGTAAATTAGACTTAAACTTGTTATGTTGATCTAAATAACCAAGCAACACCAATCTTAGAGACAACTCAAATGATTCTTTCAATAGGTACAACACAACAATTGACACTAGAATACGCCAGCAAATCAGGTGATTTTCATTGATATCTCCATGGCTTCAAAAAACATACAGCAGAGTCTCAACCCTATGAAACATTGCGTTCCATTGTTTTTTCTATTCTCTATCCTATTCTATCTATATCCGCATATTGTTTACAAAATGGACATTTATACATTGAGAATATGAAAGGACACATCCTTTCATAAATAGAAAATACATATTATAAAATAAAAGATAGAGAATAACTAGGCTCTATTTAGCCATAAGTGAGTTTTATTGAGGTGGTCCAAATAATCCTAGCATTCATACGTATCCACATCTCCAACAGCATTTCGGATTGTAACTTCCATCTTGACCATTTCCTCAATTTGCTTACTCACTTCTTCCAATGTTGTATCCTCTGCAGAAGCTATCTTCATGATTTCATTCAGCATTGACTCACATTCATTTTTCCATCTGATGGCTTCTTTCAAATCCCCATTATCATCAGAAAATGTAATTACAGTTTTCTTAGCAGCTGCAATTAACCCCTGTTCATCTCCTTGCAATTCATCATAAAAATTTCGATGGCGATTGATTATGTGATTTGCAGCTTCAAGTGCAGAACTGCTAGCTTCATCACTTTAAGCCAACTCATGAAATTTCTCCATGATTCTTCCATCCATCCTTGTGTGCTCCTTCAATGCATCAAGAGTATGAGAGTATTTTCCCCACAATTTATTCAACCAGGATGTCAAATGATCCTGCCTCTTCTTGATAATTGCAGCAATAGCATCATGCTTCCCCTGAGAATAAGCACTTGACCCTACCTAGTGGTCTTTTGCCTGAGAGCTCTCTCCTTGAGTGATCATTTTGGTTGTCCCCATTGAAACACCAACCAAGTCTTTGAGTCTATCATTTTCTCTCTGTAATTTCTCATTATTTGCTTTATACATTTCTCTTTCTTTTATCAATAATTGAATTTGTGCTTTATTCAACTTTGCAATATTTACCCCAATATCAGCAGTCGCTACAGGATCAGCTTCTCCAGCTTTTAGAGTCAAGACATGACCAAATTCCTTCTCTGTATCAAGTACCACTGATTTCCTGTGGGGTGGGTACAAAGCCCATATCAACATTGATCCCTCATCAGTATTATACTTGGAGCCCGTATATACTTCTGTCACCTTTTCCTTATCAAGCTTGTGAGTATCATTACTGCCCTTCAAGAAACTATCAAAAACCAATGCAGAGTTCAAATCTAAACCAGGAAATATCATGACACCAGCATCCTCCAACATTTTCCTCCCCATTTCAGGAGTCATATTTGCCATTTCATCATCCACATATCTTCTCAATTGAGCCAACAATTGTTCCTCATTTCCTAAAGTAACATCATCAACATTCTCCCTTATTTCCTTCCCCTTCTACTTGTACAAGAATGCCTTGAACTCCGAGAAATGTATAAACTCATCATCAGAAACAAATGATCTATATTCCATGTGCCTTGTATCAACATCACCACTTTCAACACTTTGTTCTTTGACTGGGCAGACATATTGCTGAGTCCTCATTCTGGATACCTTTTCTATTTTACCCTGTGGCACATCAGCTCTTGGTGCTTCTTCATCTCCAAAAGACAATAACTCAGTATCTTGTAGCCCTTGATTATACCTTTCAACTACCTTTTCTGCTTCATCTTCATCTAGATTCCTGATCATATCATCAAAAGGATAGGGTACATGCCGATACCCTCCGAAGTTAATCCTTTCTTTGGCTGAATTGATATACCCTTCAGGGTCAAAGTTTGTCCTAGTTGGTCCTCTTTTCATATTATAATGCATCAATCTGTCAAGGATTGAATTATATCCCTCTTTAGCCAATACAGTGAAATCACCAAAGCATAAAGTACTAGGCATAAAAGCCTGCTTCCCAAAAGAACTGAAATGCATCACACTATAGAAATCCATTTGTCCGACAATTTCCAAGTATGCAACCCTGTTTGGAACTGTCCTTGGCAGAATGAAAGGAGCATCTTCAAATCCATACACTTTGATTTACTGTAGCTCCCTCTAAACAATACCAATCTCCCCAGTTATGGTAAATTGGCCCATTGAAGTCTTTAGGCTGAAGGAATCTTTTGATCTCATCAGTCAATGAATGATTACAAGGATAATGATACAATTTATACAATGTCTTTACAAAATGCTCTTCAAAATGAATAAAACTAGAACCAGCAAACCTACTGTCCCAAATGGCAGTCCATAACTAAACAGGCAATGCTTCACCCTCCTTACCAATCTGAGAAATTCTCATTTCTGGAGGCCATACCCCTAACTCTTGTCCAAAATATAACACCATGTACATCAACAAAGAATAATTCCTGAGATGAACAATAGAAGTTGCACTCTTTATAGCCATCAATCTTGAATCAAGCTCCTTTGAAAGATATGAAGCATAATCAAATGGCCTGGAATTGTGATATTGAATATCTACTGTAATAATCATTGGCACCATTGACATGAATTCAGGAGCATCCATCCCTAACACCTGACACACTAAAAAATATGTGTACTTCATATAGGGTTCAAACAAATCTACATGATAGGGAGGCCCTTCACTTTCTTCCAGAGGTTATGGCTTGTTACCCTATTTAACCCTATGAATTGGTAACCTCCAACCCTTGTAACTTGTATCCATTCTAGAAAATTCCTTCTGCAACTCCTCACAATTGATTTCCTCATTGCAAAACCCTTCCAATTTGAAAACATCACCAATTGCTTCTTTTGACACAACTTTATGTGGTTTTCCAGAAGGATCACATATTGCTTTATACTTTGGATCATAATGATCAGCAAGCAATTTTACCAATTTAGCATTAACGAATACATTAGGGCATACCAATTTCCCTACATTCAACCTCCATGGATTACAGACTAGCTCAAAATGATTCCTCCTATGGTAGTGGAAATTGAAAAGCTCATACCCCCTTACAACAATCCAGACATCACCTATGAACTTGCATTCATCATCTAGCTTATCAACTTCTGCCCTAAGTTGTGCAGACCTTCTAGCTTTAGGCCCCGAACCAGGTAATTGATCAATAAGGTCTTGGTTTAGCTTCCTTTCAGTACCTTCATGCTCTATATCAATCTTTTGTTTCTTTCCCTTTGACTGACTACTCTCGCTGAGTTTTTCTACCCTTACCCTTTCCAGAACTAGAAGACTCCATTTTCAAGCTTACAGAATCAAAATATAAAAAATAGAGAAGCAACTACTTACAGTATTCTACTTGAGCTCCTCAAACTGAAAAAATGTCTCGTCTCTCTGTTCAACTTGCAAATTCACCAGCAATCAATTCAGAAATGAGAAATTGATTAAAACACTATTGTCATTACTGTTTTATCCCATCGCGCCATTAATGAAGCATGAATGACGCCTCCTTTGAAACTGGCACTATCACATCAAATGTCCTTTCGATGAGAAAAATTCAAATCTGGGGCGAAATCCCTTTTCAACGTTTATTTCATCATTTGCCAAAACATTCTATGGTCTTACCGACACCTGGAATCAACTTGACGACAAATGCTTCTGCTTTTCATGTCGCCGTGACAATTGAAAGTTGGGGAAATGTCTCATAGATATCATGGAACAATACCGATATGTATTCTTCAAAGCATTTTCCAATCGCTGAGACATTAATGTTCTTCACACTGACTGAAATCCTTTATCTTTATGTTCTTCGCTATAACCTGCAGATGTTGGGGAAACCTCTCGCAGACTTCATCCTGTTTCACCGAAAGTCTTTATTTACATTGGGTTGCTAAGACAAATTTATACTCTTGCCGATGCAATCTTCATTTCACTCGCTTCGCTGTGACTTTCAAAGTCGGGAAGATGTTATGCAGATATCATTGCGTCTTACCAATATGTACTTTTCAATGTATTTTCATTTGCTAAGACAAAATCACCCTTTCACTGATGAATTCTCATTTCAGCGTGTCCACCAAGTTCTCTCACTAAAGAAATAAACCCAACCAATGAAACAATACCTTCGGCGAGACAAAAAACCTTCAGGAAGACATATACCGGCACCAAGTGTCTTACCCAAATCACTCCCCAGATTATTCCTATTCGAAAAAACTCACCCCGAACTATCTGTCGGTATAATATTCATACTTCGGTGAAGCTTATGCTGACAATTTCTTCTCTCGGTGATGCATATCTCCATCGGCATAAGATTTGAATCAGCAAGACTCCATAGGTCCTCACCAATAGCTTTGAAATACCTTTGAAATTAGTTGATCCAAACAATGGCCCCTTTGCCTAGACCTTCCCCGATGCACATAAGTCTTACCAAAACATCTGTTTGCAAGTCAATCGGTAAGAAAAAATTATTTCATTAGGAGTTCATACCGATACCAATTAGTTTGGCTGAAACAACCCTTTTGCATGCTAGTCAGTAAGACAAATTGAACTCACTATGACATTACAACGATGCCCCAACTTATGCCAATATACATTTTCATAGATGCCTGTCGGCAAGAAAAAGTAGTTCGTCGAGACATTCTCTCGAACACCTTTAGCTTGACCGATATACTACCACATGCACCGGTCGGCTAAACGCAATGTATTCGCTATGACATCACTCCGACAATGACTCTTTTTGCCGAAATGGTTCCTTTTGTCGCCGAAACAAGAAAATTGTCCTGCCGATAGTCTGCAACAAACATACATTAGTGAAAAAATCAGGTCGGGGAGACTTTTACTATGTCTTGCCGATTCAAGTCTTTTAATGAAAAAAGAAAGACTTGATGGATTCAATGGATTTTATGACAAAAAACAAGCAGGACAATACAAAGAGGGACTTTGATGCTTATGATGAGGACTCAATGCTAGAACTCTTGGATGCAATAGACTATAAAAATTTAAAAAATTTATAGTTCTAACAGTGGCTCCGTCTGGGGATGAATGATAGTAAGATCATTACAAGGATTTAGATTTCTGGGTGAGCAGACCAAACTCAAAGTGATGAAACATGTGAGCAGAATGGAACAAATGGCAATGGCAATGAATGAGACCCTTTACTACTGTACATGGAAAATTTTATTTCAAAAGGAGGAAAATTAGGATTGTCCATGTACTTGCAAATCCTGTTCCTTTTATTTCCTAAACTACTATGCATGGAAAAGAATTTCAAAGAGGACCATCAAGAGTTGTCCATGCACTGGTAACCCTTAATCCTCTGCATTACTTCAAGAGAAAAAATGTTTCAGAAATTGCCCATGTACAGGCAATTCCTGATCTTCACCAACCATATTCTACAAATAGTATGAGTCTTCGCCTTTCTTTCCAACCACCACAAAAGGCCCTAGCCATAAGGCTTCAAACTTCCCATGTTTTCCCTTCTCCTGGCACCTTGCATTCCACATCAGTACCAGATCACTTTCTCCAAATTTCCTATCCTTTTCTTTTTTGTCAATTAAATATTTCATCTGCTTCTATAACTTTATATTTTGATTTTGAGCCACTCTCCTCATTTCATCCAATTCAGCTAGCTGCTCCATTCTTTCCTCCATGGGTTCAAGAATATCTAGATCTTCTTGAAGAACAAACCTGTAAACTGGTAACAAGTTCTGCAAAGGCATCCTGGCTTTTACTCCATATACTAACTCAAATGGGGACTTCCCAATTGCCGTCTTCACCATAATTCTATCAGCCCATACAGCCAATCTTAATTTCAAATCCCAAGCCTTCTTATTTTGACCTAACATCCTTCTTATAATCTTCAGAAGACTCTTATTACTAGATTTCGCCTGTCCATTTTCTTGTGGATGATAAGTGGCTGCATAAGAAATAGTAATACCATATGTGATACAAAAGCCTCTGAATTCATCTGATCTAAAACACATCCCATTGTCAGTAATCAACCTTATTGGTGTACCAAATCTAGTAATGATATTATCCATCAGGAACTGTATCACCACCTTACTTGTAGCTCATTTAGTTGGGATGGCCTCTACCCACTTGGTGAAATAATCAGTGGCCACCAATATCCACCTATGTCCACCACTTGATTTTTCTTGTATTTCTTTGATGAAATCAATTCCCCATTGATGAAAAGGGGCATCAACCTGCAAAGGTCTTAATGGAAAAGCTCCCTGATATTTCAATTTTCCAGAGAACTTCTGGCAAGCTTCACATTTTCTCACATATGCAAAGGAGTCATTAAAAATCTTAGGCCAATAATACCCTGCCCTGAGGATTTTATGAGCAGTTTTCTTTGTTGAGTAATGTCCTCCACACACTCCTTCATGCATTTCACTCAAAACATGTTTAGATTGAAATTCATCCAAACACAACAATAATACACCATCCATAAAAACATATTTTGACACTTGCAACTTCAGCGTTCTTTTCTAGTTATCATTCATTCCCTCTGGACACTTCATGTATTTAAGATAATACATAATATCAGTATACCATTGAGTATGCTCAATGCTTGCAATTACACCTTCTTCTTCTACACTGCAAATATGATTTTCTTCAATATTTGCCTCCGCCATTAGTTTAGCCAAACCCTGACCTCTGACCAATTTAGTAATTTGAATCTCCAAGTCAAATTCTTGGATTTTGTTGATCCATTTGCATCTTTTACCTGTTACTTTAGACTGTGTCAGAATATCCTTTACTGTTGCATGAGGAACATAAGCAACTACCTTTGCTCCAACTAGGTATGGCCTGAAAGCTTTTACAGCTTTCACCAACACAAATGATTGCTTCTCCATTATATCATACTTTAGTTTAGAACCCTGTAATGACTTACTGAAAAAAGATATTGGCTACTCATGACCATCTTCATTCTTTTGTAGCATAACAGCTGCAACACTGTGCATTGAGGCAAAGGAAAAAAATTGAAAAGGTTTTGAAAAGTCAGGCGACTTGAGAACAGGAGCCTCCTTGATGGCTCATTTTATAGATACAAAAGCTTCCAAGGCTTCTGTAGTCCATTCTATCTTTTGTCCTTTCCTCAACATTCTTGCTATGGGTTTAACAATTTCAACAAAGTTAGAGACAAATCTCCAAACAAAATTTATCTGTCCAAAGAATGATTGTATCGCCTTAATAGTTTTAGGGATAGGGATTTTATCAATAGCCTCCACCCTTTCAGGGTCTATCCTAATCCCTTCCTTTGAAACAATGTGTCCCAAAAGCTTACCCTCTGTGACAGCAAAATTACACTTCTTGGGGTTTAAGCTAATACCATACTCAAGGGCTTTTATAAACACCTTTTCCAAATGATGAACATGATCCTCAGCCTTCTTGGAGTAAGCAGTGAGATCATCCTGATACACCACCATGAGAATATTGATCAAATCAACAAATGCCACATCCATGGCTCTTTGAAAATTCGCCCCTACATTAGTAAGGCCAAATGGCATCCTCAGATAAACATATGTTCCCCAAGGGGTTGTTAATGTTGTTTTGTATTGCTCAGACTCTTTAACTTTGACCTGATTATACCCTGAAAATCCATCCATCATGGACAACAATTCACAGCCTATCACCTTATGCAATATGGCCTCCATGTTAGGCAAAGGATAATTATCTTTGAGGGACACTATGTTTAGATTTCTGAAATCTACACATAATCTGATGTCTCCATTTTTCTTTCTGACAGGGACCAGATTTGACACCCATGTTGAATGTCTGATTGGCTTAATGATTCCACTGTCTCTGAGCTTCACCAATTCCTCCTGCATTTTAGGTTCTAGAGTTGGATTTATAGGCCTTTGCTTTTGTCTGAATGGTTTAGCATCTGGCTTCAATGGTATTTCATGCTGAAACAAATCTTCTCTATATGTTTTCAGATCTTCATAAAACCAAGCAAATACATGTTTATACTTTCTCAACAATTCAATCAACATTTTTCTAATTGCAGGACTGATCTGTTTACCTATGTACACCTTTTTCGATGCCATCTCAGTTCCCAAATTAATTTCTTCAATATCATCCCTTCCAACCAGTGTCTGCTTCATTAAAGACTGACCACTTCCATCATATACCCTTTCTAATGCCACCAAGCCTTTAGGAATCTTATTTGTTTTGAGCTATAAGATTTCTCTTCCAAATACTGTCTCTTTTCCATCAACTTCTTCAACAAAGGCATTGAAATCGATCTCTTGAGCTTCATACTGGTCTATACAGTGAAGGAATTTTAAAAGATCAGTGTCATCATTAAAAACTTGCCAGCTATATACATTATCAGGCACAATAGGCCTTGTTTTGAATTCAATTTGTGACACTCCTGCCAGCGTAATATCATCTCTCTTCAATGCTACATTAGCTAGAAAATCTGCCATTATATTCTTCAATCTATCCACCCACTCAATCGAGAAATCATCAAGCAATTCTATTATATCCCATACAACATTTCTATATTGCTTTAGTCTTTTGTTTTTTGCTATATACTTCGCCTTAACTTGTGAGATAACTAACTCAGAATCTCCTAGAACAATCAACAACTTTATTTTATGCTTCACCGCTATATTTAATCCA
This sequence comes from Sequoia sempervirens, assembly GCA_007258455.2. Lineage (NCBI taxonomy): Eukaryota > Viridiplantae > Streptophyta > Pinopsida > Cupressales > Cupressaceae > Sequoia > Sequoia sempervirens. The sequence continues at coordinate 647,419,625 of VDFB02271358.1, forward strand.
GTTAACAGAGCTTTGTACTCCGCCACATTATTTGTGCATTCAAAAGTTAACAAGAATGAATACTTAAATGTATTACCTTCAGGCGAAACAAATACTATCCTAGCTCCATTGCCTTCTTGGCTACAGGCTCCATCGAAATACATCTTCTACACACCATTGTGGTTCCTTGCAGCATGCTTCTCAATAGGATCACTATTAGTCAATTCTGGCTGTGCTAGTTCTATTTTGAAACTCCCAAGATCAACATCACAAAAACAATTAATTTGATCTTGTGGCACACAATCAATGAGCTGATTCATCCTTGGCTCCTGTACAGTTTCACTTCTTGGCCATTTGCAGGAATGGTTGCATAAGACAGATCGAACTGGACATTTCCACCAATAGCCACCGTCCATTTCCTTGATAAAAGCATACCGAATTAAGGAGGGGTGTCTATAACTATTATATCAATATTGTAAACTACTTGAGGGTAGGCAACTAACTTCTACATCTTTCATTATACCAACCACAGGAACAGGTCAGTTATCCATTGCGTAACACTTTTCTTCATATGTATCCACCCACATGCCTAGTTGTTTCATCACTCTTACTGGCATAATATTCATGGCAGCACCAGAATCTATCATACAATTCCTCAATAATTTATTATTTATGAGTAATGTGATAAAGAAAGGATCAACCTGTGGCGGACTTGTCAATACATTACTAAAGCAGATTTTTGGGATGTTTACTTTATCTTGCTTATTTTTTGCAACCATTTTATTTTCAGTACTTACATGTTTTTCACTCTCATTTGTTATCAATTGCATGGCACTGTCCCTGTACTCCTTAATTTTCATCATTTCTAGAAGTGGGATAGACATCTTTACCTGAGACAAGGCTTGAGTAAAATCAAAAGAACCCTCTGCCTTAATTACTTTCTTCTGTTCTAATGTTTCTCCTTTGTTTACTTCTTTTTCTCCTCTACCTGACTGATCATTTTTTTGAATTTATTTATGTAGCTCTTTTATTGCATCCTTTTGGACAGGATTCTGTTTACTTTCTTCGCGTTGTTTATTTTTAGTTTTCTTTGAAACTCCTTGCACAACTTTCTGATCTTTCATAAAGATACCCCTAGGGACACCTTCCTTCTCATTTACTGTCCTGTTCCTCAACCAGTACTTATTCTTAGCTTCTTCTACTGCAGCAACAGTCAATCTTTCTATCTCTTCCTTAGTAAGTCTCCTCACATTATTATAAGCAGGAACCTCAATAGATTGTGGTTCTACATAATCATCCTCAGAGTCAGAAAAAACATGTTGCTCAGCCATATGAACATTGTACCTTTGTTCTGCAACATCATACTCATAACCTACCTCCTCTGAAGATGAGTACCTTTCCTCAACATGGTGAGAAGCATTTGAAGTTAAGTAGATCATGTGATCTTCTCCACCATCTCCCATTAACACTCCTTCTTCTTGCATTCTCTGAGCTAGTACACAATAATCAGGGGAGTGTGGTTTATCACAAACTTCACAAAAATAATTACTATTGACCATATATGTTCCCTTCTTCTTCAATGGATTAGGAGTTTCTTTGCTTCTAGGCCTATCTGTTACAGGTTTTCCATCCTTCCAGTTTGTGTTGTAGGGCATGTCATGCAACCTCGGCCTTGGTCTTTCATTCCTATATGTATTCTCCTGCTTATATTGATAATTATTATTTTGTTGAGGAACTCGAGGGTTGTCTCTCTTATTCATTATCCCAGTAGCTTTTTTGTTATTCTCTATTGTTAATGCTATCTTTTTTGCTTCAGTTAAGTCCCTTGGGAACCTGTTTCTCTGCTCATACCCTGTTTTAGGGTCAAATGCATTCAGGTAAGCACTTAATGCTATAGAGTCAGGTAACTTTGATCCGGGAGGTGTTCTATTCTGCAATTTATTGAATCTTCTGTTAAAATCAAAGACTGAATCATTCTGACCTTTCTGAATTAACATTAGTTCATGGAGAGCAGCGTTTGGTGCACTCAAATTCCCAAATTGTTCAAGGAATTGGTCTTGAAATATCTGGAGAGAATAAATAGAAGCTGTTGCCAGGCTATTGAACCAATCCCTAGCTTCTTCAATAAGGGACATCATGAATAATCTCATATGCAAATCTTCATAAGGTACATCCAAATCCTGAATAAAAGCATTGAAACTTCTTAAATGATCCTCAGCAATGATTGCATTACTGCCTATAAACTTGGGTACTAAACCTCTCCAACTTCTGTCCATGGGATATGGGTATAATTGAAACCCTGCTAGATCAAATTTTCTGATCATGGTTGTATATTGATAAGGAGGAGGATTAGGTGGGTGCTGATATTGGTACATAGGGTTATTGTACTACATATTTTGTTGCGGCACATGATGCTGACCAGGAGGTGGATAATTATTTGCATGTTGAGTGGGAATATAAGGTGGGTGATTTGGCTATCTTTGTTGATTCCCAATTTGATGCTGAGGAATCCTTGGTGGTTTAGAATACCCTTCACCATGATTACCCTGTCTATGGGGTGGTACATATTTTGGAGGAAAACCAGATGTGTGTGGAATGTTTTGAGCTTTCTGTAGTTTGAATTCCCTCATTGCTTGAATCATTTGGGCCTTTTCTTGCCCTTCCCTTTCCTTTCTCTGAGATTCATACCGTGCCCTAACTTCCTCATAACTTAAAGATTCATAATCTTCTTGTTGAATTTCCTGATTAGCAGGTCCACTCTGATTACCTTCCATTTTTTGGTCATATTCATATTGAACTCTGAGTCGTTCGGCTTCAAGTCCAGCTTCAAACTCGGCCTATTTTCTAGCTTCAAATTCAACATTTTTTTGAGGGTTGTAAAAAGGATTTCTTTGATCTTCCGAGGTACAGGGCTCTTCAGATGAATTATCTTTCCATGTGTCAAAACAATTCTCACCAAAAGGTATCGATGATTTATCTTTGTTTCTTAAGCACATGTCCTCACTTTTCCCTTTACCCTTGTCAACCTTATCATTTTTATGCGTCCACTTACTATTACCAGGAGGAGCTCCAGAATGACCTCCCCTAAATTGAGATATTCTTCCATTCATATTGCAATGTTTGATTAGAGTCGCCACTCACTTTCTTAAAAGTGAGAAAAGATTATTACTTGGTATTCCTAGCGGAGTCTGTATATAGGACTTCTGACACTATGATTAAGGCATAGATTCTTTGTTATCCCTAGCAGAGTCACCAATTTATTAGCTCTCCAAAACGTAGGTTTGAACCACGAAAGGCTGCCAAGCTTCCATGACGTTTTAGGGTAACAAAACAAGGTTTGAAACAATTAAACCTTCTACTCTCTAGGTGCTACTAAACCTAGGTGGGTGTAACTATAACAAATGAAGCAGACTTGACAATCAATCTTCTCCTCATGCCAAGATTTGTCCACAATGGAAGATTGGAATGGACAAAATAAAACAAATTTGGTATATATTGTATACCAGTATTCAAAACTAAACCCTAATATGCTCAGTTAACATATGTAAAAAAGTATGAATAAAACTAAATGATGGAATTGGTGAGACCAGTGCCTTATATAATACACGGAGTCAAATGAAATCTCAAACAACTGACTTCTTTTTGGATTCATTCAAATTGTTTGGCATATTTTATTTATAACTAGTATAAAAATGCAAGGTTGTGATTATTGAGTTCTTCTTAATGATCTAAATGAAATTCCTTGATTACTGTGATTAATCAAAAGGATTTAATCCTTCCTTGAAAGAACCTATCAACCAATCACACAAATACGACAAATACGTATTTGTAAATCAGACATAAACTTGTTATGTTGATCTAAATAACCAAGCAACATCAATCTTAGAGACAACTCAAATAATTCTTTCAATAGGCACAACACAACAATTGACACCAGAATACGCTAGCAAATCAGGCAATTTTCATTGATATCTCCATGGGTTCAAAAAACATACAACAGAGTCTCAACCCTATGAAACATGGCGTTCCACTATTTTTTCTATTCTCTATCCTATTCTATCTATATCCGCATATTGTTTACAAAATGGACATTTATACATTGAGAATATGAAAGGACGCATCCTTTCGGAAATAGAAAATACATATTATAAAACAAAAGATAGAGAATAACTAGGCTCTATTTAGCCATAAGTGAGTTTTATTGAGGTGGTCCAAATAATCCTGGCATTCATACGTATCCGCATCTCCAACAACATTTCGGATCGTAACTTCCATCTTGACCATTTCCTCAATTTGCTTACTCACTTCTTCCAATGTTGTATCCTTTGTAGAAGCTATCTTCATGATTTCATTTAGCATTGACTCACATTCATTTTGCCATCTGGTGGCTTCTTTCAAATCCCCATTATCATCAGAAAATGTAATTATAGTTTTCTTAGCAGCTGTAATTAACCCTTGTTCATCTCCTTGCAATTCATCATAAAAATTTCGATGGCGATTGATTATGTAATTTACAGCTTCAAGTGTAGAACTGCTAGCTTCATCACTTTGAGCCAACTCATGAAATTTCTCCATGATTCGTCCATTCATCCTTGTGTGCTCCTTCAATGCAGCAAGAGTATGAGAGTATTTTCCCCACAATTTATTCAACCAGGATGTCAAATGATCCTGCCTCTTTTTGATAATTGCAGCAATAGCATCATGCTTCCCCTAAGAATAAGCACTTGACCCTACCTAGTGGTCTTTTGCCTGAGAGCTCTCTCCTTGAGTGATCATTTTGGTTGTCCCCATTGAAACACCAACCAAGTCTTTGAGTCTATCATTTTATGTCTGCAATTTCTCATTATTTGTTTATACATTTCTCTTTCTTTTATCAATAATTGAATCTGTGCTTTATTCAACTCAATATTTACCCCAATATCAGCAGTAGTACAGGATCAACTTCTCCAGCTTTTAGAGTCAAGACATGACCAAATGCCTTCTCTATATCAAGTACCACTAATTTCCTGTGGGGTGGGTACAAAGCCCATATCAACATTGATCCCTCATTAGTATTATACTTGGAGTCCATATATACCTCTGTCACCTTTTCCTTATCAAGCTTGTGAGTAGCATTACTGCCCTTCAAGAAACTATCAAAAACCAATGCAGAGTTCAAATCTAAACCAAGAAATATCAAGACACCAGCATCCTCAAACATTTTCCTCCCCATTTCAGGAGTCATGTTTTCCATTTCATCATCCACACATCTTCTCAATTGAGCCAACAATTGTTCCTCATTTCCTGAAGTAACATCATCAACATTCTCCCTTATTTCCTTCCCCTTTTGCTTGTACAAGAATGCCTTGAACTCTGGGAAATGTATAAACTCATCATCAAAAACAAATGATCTATATTCCATGTGCCTTGTATCAACATCACCACTTTCAACACTTTGTTCTTTGACTGGGTAGACATATTGTTGAGTCCTCATTCTGGATACCTTTTCTGTTTTACCCTGTGGCACATCAACTCTTGATGCTTCTTCATCTAGAGAAGACAATAACTCAGTATCTTGTAGCCCTTGATTATACCTTTCAACTACCCTTTTTGCTTCATCTTCATCCAGATTCCTGATCATATCATCAAAAGGATAGGGTACATGCCGATACCCTCGAAAGTTAATCCTTTCTTTGGCTGAATTGATATACCCTTCTGGGTCAAAGTTTGTCCTAGTTGGTCCTCTTTTCATATTATAATGTAGCAATCTATCAAGGATTGAATTATATGCCTCTTTAGCCAATACAGTGAAATCACCAAAGCATAAAGTACTAGGCATAAAAGCCTACTTCCCAACAGAATGCAACCCTGTTTGGAACTATCCTTGGCAGAATGAAAGGAGCATCTTCAAATCCATACACTCTGATTACTGTAGCTCCCTCTAAACAATACCAATCTCCCCAGTTATGGTCAATTGGCCCATTGAAGTCTTTAGGCCAAAGGAATCTTTTGATCTCATCAGTCAATGAATGATTACAAGGATAATGATACAATTTATACAATGTCTTTACAAAATTCTCTTCAAAATGAATAAAACTAGAACCAGCAAACCTACTATCCCAAATGGCAGTCCATAACTGAATAGGCAATGCTTCACCCTCCTTACCAATCTGAGAAATTCTCATTTTTGGAGGCCATACCCCTAACTCTTGTCCGAAATATAACACCATGTGCATCAACAAAGAATAATTCCTGAGATGAAAAATAGAAGCTCCACTCTTTATAGCCATCAATCCTGAATCAAGCTCCTTAGAAATATATGAAGCATAATCAAATGGCCTGGAATTATGATATTGAATATCTGCTATGATAACCATTGGCACCATTGACATGAATTCAGGAGCATCCATCCCTAACACCTGACACACTGAAAAATATGTGTACTTCATATATGGTTCAAACAAATCTACATGATAGCGAGGCCCTTCACTTTCTTCCAGAGGTTATGGCTTGTTACCCTGTTTAACCTTATGAATTGGTAACCTCCAAGCCTTGTAACTTGTATCCATTCTGGAAAATTCCTTCTGTAACTCCTCACAATTGATTTCCTCATTGCAAAACCCTTCCAATTTGAAAACAGATCATTATGATCCAAAGTATAAAGCAATTTACCAATTCAGCATTAACGAATACATTAGGGCATACCAATTTCCCTACATTCAACCTCCATGGATTACAGACTGGCTCAAAACAATTCCTCCTATGGTAGTGGAAATTGAAAATCTCATACCCCCTTACAGCAGTCCATACATCACCTATGAACTTGAATTTATCATCTAGCTTATCAACTTCTACCCTAAGTTGTGTAGACCTTCTAGCTTTAGGCCCTGAACTAGGTAATTGATCAATAAGGTCTTGGTTTAGCTTCCTTTTAGTACCTTCATGCTCTGTATCAGTCTTTTGTTTCTTTCCCTTCGACTGACTACTCACCGAGTTTTCTACCCTTACCCTTTCCAGAACCAAAAGACTCCATTTTCAAGCTTATAGAATCAAATTATGAAAAATAGAGAAGCAACTACTTACAGTATTCTACTTGAGCTCCTCAGACTGAAAAAATGTCTCAGCTCTTTGTTCAGCTTGCCAATTCACCAGCAATCAATTCGGAAATGAGAAATTGATTAAAACACTACTGTCATTACTGTTTTATCCCATCGCGCCATTAATGAAGCATGAATGACGCCTCCTTTGAAACTGGCACTATCACATCAAATGTCCTTTCAATGAGAAAAATTCAAATCTGGGGCAAAATCCCTTTTCAACGTTTATTTCATCATTCACCAAGACATTCTATGGTCTTACTGACACCTGGAATCAACTTGATGACAAATGCTTCTGCTTTTCATGTCATTGTGACAATTCAAAGTCGGGGAAATGTCTCATAGATATCATGGAACAATACCAATATGTATTCTTCAAAGCATTTTCCAATCGCTGAGACATTAATGTTCTTCACACCGACTGAAATCCTTTATCTTTGTGTTCTTTGCTATAACCTGCAGATGTCGAGGAAACCTCTCACAAACTTCATCCTGTTTCACCGAAAGTATTTATTTACATTGGGTCGCCAAGACAAATTTATACTCTTGCCGATGCAATCTTCATTTCACCAGCTTCACTATGACTTTCAAAGTCGGGAAGATGTTATACATATATTATTGCGTCTTACCGATATGTACTTTTCAATGTATTTTCATTTGCTAAGAAAAAATCACCCTTTCACCGATGAATTCTCATTTCAGCGTGTCCACCAAGTTCTCTCACCGAAGAAATAAACCCAACAAATGAAACAATACCTTCGGCGAGACAAAAAACCTTCGGGAAGACATATACCGGCACCAAGTGTCTTACCGAAATCACTCCCCAGATTACTCCTATTCGGAAAAACTCACCCTGAACTGTCTGTCGGTATAATATTCATACTTCGGTGAAACTTATGCCGACAAGTTCTTCTCCCGGCGATGCATATCTCCATCGGCATAAGATTTGAATCGGCAAGACTCCATAGCTCCTCAGTAATAGCTTTGAAATACCTTTGAACTTAGTTCGGCCAAACAATGGCCCCTTCGCCTAGACCTTCCCCGATGCACATAAGTCTTACCGAAACATTTGTTTGCAAGTCAATCGGTAAGACAAAATGATTTCATTATGAGTTCATACCGATACCAATTAGTCTGGCCGAAACAACCCTTTTGCATGCTAGTCGATAAGACAAATTGAAATCGCTATGACATTACCACGATGCCCTAGCTTATGCCGATATACTTTTTCATAGATGCCTGTCGGCAAGAAAAAGTAGTTCGCCGAGACATTCTCCCGAACACCTTTAGCTTGACCGATATACTCCCACATGTACCAGTCAGCAAAACACAATTTATTCGCTATGACATCACTCTGACAATGACTCTTTTTGCTGAAATGGTTCCTTCTGTCGCCAAAACAAGAAAATTGTCCTGCCGATAGTCTGCAACAAACATACATTAATGAAAAAATCAGGTCAAGGAGACTTTTACTATGTCTTGCCGATTCAGGTCTTTTAATGAAAAAAGAAAGACTTGATGGATTCAATGGATTTTATGACAGAAAACAAGCAGGACAATACAAAGAGGGACTTTGATGCTTATGATGAGGACTCAATGTTGGAACTCTTAGATGTAATAGACTGTAAAAATTTCAAAATTTTACAATTCTAACAATGAGATGGATGAACAAAAGGATAAAGAACAAAAATTTTAGTGCTCTTCCCATTTGAAATGGTCATGTCAGCTGACCAACATCCAATTTATGCATCTTCAATTTCTAACCATGGCCTTCCAAGAATAATGGGATATCCTCGTAGTGTAGCTTTAGGAGAAAGAATCATAAAGTATGTTGGGTACTATCAGCAGTCTAAAACTACCACAAGATCCTCCACTATACCATCAGGCTTAACAGTAGAGCTATTAGCAAGCTGCAGGATAGTAGGAGTAGATCTCATGCTTGCAACATTTAGTTGTTGCACGATTTCCTTGGTCATTATATTTATTACTGCCCCTAAATCAATCAAAGAATTCTTTACTTGGATCTCGTTTATAACAACTGCTACCACAGGACTACCTGGGTCATTGTACTTTGGGATAGTTACTTTTCCTAGTATGATGTCAGCTAGTTGTCCCACAACATGAACTGTAGTTGGGTTTTTCTTTTTCCTACCTAGCTTCTTGAGGCATGCTTCCTTGATTGCCTTGTCATAGATTGGATTATCCTTTATGGCTTGAAATAGAGGTATCTGGACACATATATGCCTCAACTGATCCAAGATGTCAAAATTTGTATCCTCCTTTTCTTCCTTCTTCTTGGAAACTTCCAATCTCTAAGGAAATGGTGGTTCTTGGTCAGTCTACTTGACTTGGACTGGTTCAATATTTTTAGGTACACTTGGCTAAATGTGATCATTTAGAGGTTCCTCCTCCTCTTCCATATGAGCCTCAGTGATAATGGACTTGGAAGGGGCTGGTAGATTAGTTCATGAATGAAAGTGGATGTCACTTACACTCACAACATATTCAAGAAATTGATTTGAGTTAGTAGAGTATGCAGGCTATTGTCATGGTTTTTTATTTGGATTAGGTGTGCGATGAGCTAGTATCTGAGTAGGTTTAGGTGCACTTGAGCTTGGATTAGCAGGTGGAGGCATTATAGTAGGCTATTGGGGTTGAGAAGGTGGCTGCATGTAACTAGTTGTTAGGTAGGCCATTGTTGTCCTTCCCTCCATTAATTTGTTTGCTGCCAATTTCCTAGAGGTGGCTGCCAATGCCCTTGAAATTGCTGCCAATTCCCCTAAGGTTTCTCCCAGTGGGGTGGAGAGTTTTAATGATTGGTTCAAGCATTTGGAGGGTTAATCCAAGGCTGTGGTGGATATCCTCCATAGTTGGATGGATATGGGGGCTTCCATTGGTTACTAGATGAATAGGAATTAAAATATGACCCAACATAAGATAGTGGATATGGTGGCATACCTTGTCTTGGAGCCCAAGGCTTCCTTTGTGCAACATAGTAGACTTGGTCTTCTTCAATCTAGATTGGTTTGAACTCAAGTGGAATCCACTTGTTTTCAAGATTAGCTACCATCTTGCATCTATAGTCCCTCTTCTTTTTTCTACAGTGGGGGTAATACTCTGTTAACATTGCCTCTACCTCCTCTTGCTTCTGCTTGGACTAAAGTGTATCTAGATGAGTAGCTAGATTATTTATAATGTCTTGCTTAAGGTCTACCAACAAATGAGTAATCTTCATTCTTGAAACTCCACTGGTAGTTGAATTACCCATGGAAGATTGGTAAGCTCTCCCTTTCTTTGAAGCTACCCTAGAGTAATTCTGGCATATTTTCTTGATATCTTCCCAAGGAACTTGGGAGATATCTCCTCCTCAAATGAGGTCCAAGGCATCAGTGCAACTATCATTGATTCCTCTTAGGAAAATCAACTTTTGTGAGTCTTCATTGAGTGTATGGACTAGATATTTTGTAGGAAAAACAAAAACCTTGCAATATAATCTTCCAGGCTCTCATCTTCCTTTTGCTACATCTTGAAAATGTCACCTCCTCTCATGCCATTGCCCCTACAAGGAATTTTGTCTTCATTTCTTCCCAATTTTCCATCGTATCTCTGCCTAGGCTCATGATCCATCTTAATGTAGCCTCTTTTAGAGTGGTAGGAAATAGCTTAAGCCTATGGGCATTGGTGGTATAATCATAACTCCTATAGAGTATGTCAAACTCAAACAAAAAGGTATCAGGATCTTCTATGACAAGTCCATAAAACTTGGGGAGTCCTAAAGTAGGGATGTTCTTGATGTTGTCAACTTCATTCTGATGGGAAATGGGGAAAGGAAAAGCTATTTGGTTAGGTATATTCCTATTTGCATCACCCATGCCTACTTGATGTAGTTCCAAAGCAAAGGGGTTCTCAAGCTGATTTTGGTTTTTAGAGGAGACTTCAAAGCTAGTCAGTTTAGGAAATGCATCAACAAAGAGGTGTGGATCTTCTTCTTCTTCTTCTTTTGGTAGGTTTTGATATTCAAATAGCTGGAATGGATTAGGATTGTTAGGAATAAATCTCCCATAAACATCCCATCTCCTCCCTCTATGAATGTGGTATCACTCACTATCAGCCAGCTCACACAAATAATTAGTAAATAATAAGGGGGGCCATTACTTCCTAAATGATGATATACTAAAAACAACTTCTAGATGCACTACAACAAGAAAAACTACCAATGACTCCAAAGAACTCCCTAGTTTGACATCATCCCCAATAACAACGCCAGAATTGTTGGCCTCCTAAAATGATTTAATAACTAAGCCCTTAGAGCCATGATTCAAAGATTGGACATCTACCCTGAATAGCTATTTCAATCATCATGAAGGTGCATTTAAATTTTCAACCTAGTTCATGAGCTTGAAATGGGTCAACACAGTATGTGCACTAGGAATCCAAAGTAGCCATTTTCATTCTATAGCTAAGGAACACACAATGATAAAAGTAAATTGCTTAGAAGGGAATACCATAAATTCCAATCATTAATCAACAACTACATCAAACTAAAATGCATAATAGAAATGAAAATATGAGCAACAAATAGGGCACTACTCTATCTGCTTTGGCTGCAGGAATAGTCGGTGCCAGATTTCTAACTAATTACTAGACAAAAAGTACTACTAAACTAATACTAAACTAATACTAAACTAAAAGGATGAATTACTCACCAAGTGGTCCCCCTAGGATAAGTATCCTCTAAAACTAATGAGAACTCAAATGCTCAAACTTAGAACCTTATTTTATTCACTATAAATCATGAGTACAAAAGAGTAATGTATCTGTATTACTGAAAATTTGAGAGTGCAAGTAGAATATCAAATCGTGTAACCCCCTAAGAAGGAGCATCAAATATTTATTTATACTATCAACTAAACAAGGCAGTCAACTCCATGATTGGGAGGATGTCATTTAGGGAAAACAGAGAATGTGGAGTGGCGGCAGTTAGGCATGCATGGAATTTGGTCAGACATGCAGGTCCAAAGATAGATTTAGCACAACAATAATACCTGCATCTGCTCAACCAATATTAAAGTCCACTATAAGGTAGTTACATTCGGTTTGCATGAGGAATCTTCTACCGTCGACCTCCTTTGACCTTTGAGTGATTCCTTTACTGGGCATTACAGTGCATGCCTAGCTGGTGGTGTCTTCCTTAACTTAGCATCCTAAAATTAAATCTACATGGAAATGTCAGTACACACAATAACTGCATATCTATAACCACCTTAAGGAACACTCATTAACCAAATGCAAAATCAATATAGATAATCCACATAATATGCCAATGTCATTAAAACTTGCAGAAATAGGATTAAGCCCAATGTCTATGGCTTGGGGGAAACGTTATGAAAATATCAACATTTAACATCAAATTCCATGACAACTGCCAGCAAATAAACTATAGATTCTACCCAAAATTGGACCAAAAACTAGGCTCATCACATCCCATCCTCTCAACTTTCATTGTGATAATCCTCTAATCTATACATCATTATGTACATGATGAAAAAATCATATTACAATTATTTTGGGTTAAATTATGTTGGTTGTACATGAGAGGTTTTCAAAAAAATCTCAATCCTAGTAAAAAATTAAGAAAATATTTTGATGAAAGCTCAACAACACATGCATCTTTTCATAATTTTTTTAAAAAAATTCGTTTACTACTAATTTTTTTGACTAGACATGTGCATTTTTTGGCCTTCTGCATACTTTTAAAAAATGATACTTTTGTACATCCTATACAAAGAAAATTTTTATCATCTCGGTATTAGAATAAATTACTTATTAGAAGACTAGAATAAAATACTATATTTCATGCTTCTATACCATTAAAATATTATATGTGTATTCAAATTATTACTCCAACTATGAAAAACCCTTATTTTTAGATAAAATACTTCCAATTTTATCCAAAAAATGGACCCAACTTCTTGCACTTACCCAAATGTAGGTCTAGGTTATTTTCCCAATGGTGACTATATTGATGATATCTCATTTTGACTAATTTGGTTAGTAACCCCTATCATAATAAAATTGAGTGTAATGTGTGTCTAATGAGATCCCAAGTTCATTTGGATTAAAATTGATGGTAACTCCAAAGTCCACCTGTGTTGTGGTTAAATCATGATTGGGTTATAATTACTTTTTTCCTCATTACATGGAATTGTATTTAGATAAACAGATCATTGAATGGTAATTGTCTCTAATGCATTTTGATAAGCAATTCATTGGAATAGAAGAAAAAGGAATTTATAATAATGATGCATTGAAAATGATATTAGTTTATTTCAATTGGTTAAATTGTAATTTGAATTATTTTATTGTTTAATATTTTTTATAATAAAATGGTTAAAACATTTAGTTAATATGAGTGTACATATTTGCATGCATGCTAAAATTTGGAAAAAGAGGAAATTAAGAATTAAAATAAAATAAAGTAAAAAGGAAAATAGAAATGAAAAATAAAGTTTAAAAAATGGAAAAGATGGATTTTTTTATTCATTCTAATATTTCAAAAAATTTGTCTCAAAACCTTATCCCTCTCAAAAAGAATTTAAAAATTATTGAAATTTTCAAAGTGTTAGATTGCAAAGGAAGGATTGAAGGTGTGATCAATTTGCATTTATATTCTTCTCAAAGTTGGAGTTAATTTAAATAAATTGGGATTTTTGTGAGCTTTAAACTAAAGGTATTTCAATTCACTTATCTTTATATTAAATAAATTGGGATTTTTGGAAGCTTTAAATTAATTGAGAAATGATGAATCCTCAACAGTCTGCCACCCATTTCTTTCCAAGTTGTGAGTTGGATGCCTATACGATGAACAAACGTCCATAAGACAAGTTTAAATGAGGGAATCTGGGAAGCTTCTCCTATGAAACATGTTGTCATGATAGAATCTCAAGTGTAATGACTCTTTTCACACATGAAACTTCACAAAACTCTCCTTTTCACTTTCATTTTCATTCATTCCTTCACCATCTTTCTTTACAAATTTCTCTCTCACTTCTCTTCTCTTCTAGATCTCATTTCTACACTGAAGCTCTATCAGACTCACATCTTTTCAGCAACCAAGGCTCTATTACAAGCACTCAACGTCATGTATATCAAGCCAAGAGAGAGCCACAGATTGTTGGTAATGATCTCTTGCAATATTATCTTATCTTTTACATTTTCTAGCATATTTATCATGTCTATTTACTTTGTGATATGAGTTCTCCTCTATAGCTAGGTTTGATTTTATCATGTCTATATATCTTGTGATATGAGTTATCCATAGAGAGGTTTACTTTCATCACTCATTATGTCTTCTTTACTTTGTTTCTTTTCTATTATCCATCTATTTGGATATCTATGGATGTGGAAACACCAAAATGGAGGTTTGACTAAGGAAATCCTTGAAACAATCCCAACACTTTTCCTCATCCACTTTGTGTGCAGGGTGTTTGTGTGAAGCTTTGCGGGAGGCTTCATAGTGGAGGACCTTTTTTGAGTTAATTTCCTTACCTTATTTGTCATTTCCTTGCATTCCTAATTTGTATCAACTTATTAGATTACTTAGGTTTCAAATTTTTGGTAGATGGAATATTTTGTGAGTTTCTACGAACAAGTTTAATTATCTATTGATATAAGATGCTAGTGCATCCCTGAGATGACAATTCATCATTCTATCATCTATCTCCTACACTAACATCATTTGGCTAAGAGCTAACCCGCTTGTCTCAAAGTCCTTCACACATAAACATATCAGAAAATATCTCTTAAGGACATTTTTACAATCTCTTTCATCTTGTAACCTTCGTCACTTGAATTTTTCTCATTGAGGTGATCGAGATAAATTTACTCCCTTTAGACCCTATTTGTCTTGCGACTTGGGAGTATTGAATCCCATCCTTCACATTTTGGTGAACTCAATGTGAACCTAATAATGTCGAATCTTTTTCTACAATTTTTTTATGCTTTTGATAATTATTTTTCTATGGAATATTTGAATATGCTAGACAATTCCCTAGATGATTTCTTAGAGCCATTTTATCCTATTGGTGGATCTCCTAAGCAAAATTATTCATTACAACTGTATACTTCCTCCTCGCAAGTTGAAGAGTCTATGAATGTAGTTGTAGTCTCTACATCTCCTCAAAATCCTAAGAGACTCATCATTCATGTGAATCTGGCTAGCCCATCTCTTAAGATGATTCATTCTATTCATTGGGTTCTAGTTTCTAATGACTTGTTAGATCTTTACATGAGGTTCTTAAATGATATAGCTCCTCCTTATAATTTCATATCTCATACGTACAATACTAGAAGGAATAAACAAAATTTGAATCAACCTTCTTTTGTTCCTAATTTTGTACCACCTTCTCAACCAAATCTTCCTCCAACACCTAAAAATATAGCTAAAGAGCCTAGTGATTATGATCTTGTCAAGAAACTTCGTGTTACTCTTGCTAATATCTTACTATGGGATTTGCTTTAGTTTTCTCTAGTTTATAAAGGTATGCTCTAGGAAGCTTTGTAAAATATCATCTTTCCTTCTTCTCCTAGACCGATATACGTTAATGCATTGATGGATCATATGTATGGATTCACTGAATATTATGTTCTATCCATAATAATCCTTCCTTCAAAAGTATAGAAACAAGTAGATCCTCTAATGATTATACTTAATATTAATATCATTGGTATTAGGCATGCTCCCATTGACACCAGTTTGGCTCTCAACATATGCACCGTTGACCTATAATTACCTAAGATTAAAATTGATTATTCTTCTCTAGATGCCTCTTCTATGTACATTTGTAGATTCAATAACATTGGTTAACAAGGCTTAGGTATGATACTTTTTCCTTTGAGGTTGGGACCCGTTACCCTATCCACCTTTTTTTATGTTATGTCAGGTCCTTTACCATAAAAAATTATCTTGGGAAGACCCTAGATTGATGATTTAGGAGATGTAAATTCTAATTTTTATTGTTGTAAAAGTTTTATTACTAATAACAAAGTCATTACAATCAAGGTTGACCCTAATGCTATACACCTTTGTGAGATGGTAACTATTGGTTAGGCCCTAATTTCTTCTACTCTTAAAACTTCTATTCCTTCCTTAACTTCTAACATGTTGAAATCCTCTTTGGTAGTGCCTACTTTGAAGGTTGCTCTTGATATGGATTTCCCTAAAGGATATCATCTCAAAGAAAAGAATCCTAATTCTACCCCTTCTACTTCTTCTTCTAAATAAACTTAATGTCTCAGTGATGATTGGGTATCCTTCAAATTTTTCAAAAATTTCATCAAAGAATAAAAAGTTGACCTTATCCTCCTTTACCTTCCAACAATTTCATATACCTCTGTCAAGAAAGCTGATTGTCCTCCCACCAAGGAAAGCAATCAAGATCCCATTAAGGAGAATGGTTGTACCCCTATAGAGGAATATGATCATGGTTTTATTAAAGAGGATAATGTTTGTAGTCACATTAAGAAGGATGAATGTGATCCTCTAGAGGATTATGATACCTATTGGTGGAATGATGATCTCTATGTAGATCATCCTCCTTAGGATTTAAAAACATATTATGGCCCTTGATTTAACTTTTTTTCTAAGTATTGTTATAGATGTAAGGATTATGGTCATAATGAAAAAGGAATTCAATCCCTATATAATGTGTACCTCACAAGTGTTACTTGGGGCTTGGTTGATGTAATGAAAAATCTAGGAAAAATTCATTGTGGTGTGTCAACATGATTTCCATTGAACTTCTCAGTCTAGTTCATCTTGAAATGATTCAGAGAAAATTAGACTCTAGTTAAGTTCCACTAGATTTTTTATCTTTGGAGGAATTCATGGAAGAATTCTTAGGTGTTTACTCTCATTTACCTTGTTATCACCATAAATAGTGATTCATGTATTGCTTGCACAAACAAGTGTACTTTGGAGAACCCATTATATACATTGATGAGGGGGATCCTTTTCTAATTTGGATGATGATGTTCCTATTTCCTATGATGAGGACCATAGTTCTCTCCTTAAATGGGATACTACTGATGTTCTCATGGATCCTAATTATTATAAAAATATTATTAATATCAGAAAGTGCCTTTCTTCAGAATAATCTAAGAAATTTTTTGATTTGTTACATTCCCATCTTGGCATTTTTTCATGGTCATATGAGGACATGCTAGGTACTGATGAGTCTGTGCTGGTTCACAATATCATTTTTTGTTTCGATGCTAAGCCTATAAAATAAAATATCTAAAAGATAAATCCCAAGGTAGCTTTAGTAGTCAAAAATGAGATAAAGAAACTTCTAAAAGTTGGCTTTATTATTCCCATTGGCCTTTCACTTTTGTATTTAATTTCATAATCTCAATAATGCTTCTCTTAAAGATTATTTTCCATTGCCTAATATCGATATGATTGTAGACTCAATTGTATGCTATTCCTTGTTATCTTTCATGGATGGCTTCTTGGGCTATAATCAGATTTGTATTAACTCAAAAGACCAATATAAGACAACCTTCACTACCCCTTGGGGTACCTTTTGTTATGTGGTCATACTATTTAGGTAGAATAATGTAGGAGTGACTTACCAATGGGAAATGACCCTTATCTTTCATGACTTCATTCAAAACATTCTAGAATATTACATTGATGAAATCTTGGCTAAGTCTATGAATTGTCAACATCATGTTGAGAATCTTCGTCTTATCTTTGAGAGGCTTCAACTCTATAAGATGAGACTAAATCCGCTTAACTATATCTTAAACATCAATGTTGGAAATATTTTTGGATTTATCATTTCTCACTATGGGATCAAAGTTGATACAAATAAAATTGATGTAATTGTTAACATTCCTCCACCTAAGAAAATCTCTCACCTACATAGTTTGTAAGGGAAGATTCAGGAAATTCATAGATTTGTATCTTAATTGGTTAATTGTATCCTTCCCTTCATGCATTTATTGAAGAAATATGTTCTTGTCTGATGGGATGATGAGTGCAAAAATAATTTTGATTCAATTAAGAGCCATTCGTCCAATCCTCCTATATTAATGTCATCTATATGGGATAGTCCCTTTCTCTTTATATATCTACTTCACCTCATGCCTTATTAGCTTTGTTAGCTCAACATGTTGATGATGGTAAAGAAAGAGTGGTCTACTATATTAGCCATATTCTAGTTGATTATAAAATGCATTATTTTATCATAGATAAAAAAAAATTATTGCTCATTTTTACAACATAGAAGTTATGACATTATCTTCTTCATGTTGAAACTCATGTCATTGTGAAAAGTGATCTTCTAAAGAATTTGTTCACTAGAACTGATATTTTGGGAAGGTTGGAAAAATGGGTAATGCTTCTCTCTAATTTTGAAATTAAGCTCAAAAAAAAATTATGGGTCAAGGTGTTATCGATCAATTGGCATAAACTCCCTCATCTCACTCCTACCATTATCTGGATTTATTTCTAGATGAAGGTATTTTTACATTGGATCATGAGCCTATATAGGAGATGTACTTCAATGGATCAAGATGTCAAATTTTCTTTAGAGCAAGTGTAGTTTTAGTTTGAACTAAAGGCAAGCCAATTCCTCTATCTTTTCAGTTGGAATTTCATTGCACTAATAACATTACTCAAAACAAAGCTCTTATTTTTGTCGTGCATTATGCGAAGGATTTAAACATTTAACATCTTTGCATTCATGGTGATTTTGAACTCATTATAAATCAAATTATAGGAGTGTATCAAGCCAAGTAGAATAAAATATCTTCGTATCAGGATTTATCCTTATCCTTGCTTGATCATTTCTCTTCTTTTACAATACACAATTCTCCCATGAGAGAAAATTATCACGTAGATGCAATGGTAAGTGCAGCCTCCCTTGTATCTTCAAATGATGGAATAGAATTTGAATCTCTACTTTATTCTCACCTAGACTCAGAGGAATGGTATTCTCATGCATTCATAATTATTTGAAGACTAGAAATTCTCTTGACACTGTGACTAAAAATGCTCACACTCAAATATGAAAACTTTCAATCTAATACATTATATTATCTAATGTTCTCTATCAAAAATATTATAATGGTATTCTCCTTCGATGTCTCACTAAGGTGGAAATACCCCTTTCCCTTCAAGAAGCTCATTTGGGCATTGGGGGTGGACATTTTGGTGGTAAATTCCTTGTGCTTAAATTGATTCACATTGGATAAGTTTTGCAAAAAATGGAGCATGATTCATTTTCCTTTGTCAAGAAGTGTTTGCAATGTTAATTACATAGCAATCTTATTCGGACTCCTGCTCAAGAGCTTCAAAATCATACCTCTCCTTGGCCCTTCACAAAATTGGGGTTGGATATCATTGGTAAAATATCACCTCCTTCTTCTAGAGGACATACCTTCATCACTACTGCTATTAATTAATTTAAAAAATGGGTTGAATTCATTCCACTTCGATCCAAAAAATTAATGAATTAGAATTTCCTTCTACCCTTATTTCTAACAATCATACTTCAATTAAGAACAAAGAGGTGAAGAATTCTTAGAAAAATTCCATATTCAACATCATTTTTCTACACCATACTATCCTCAATATAATGGCCAAGCTAAAGCATCTAATAAAACTCTTTAGTTTATTCTCCAAAAATAATGAATAAACATGGTAAGGATTGGCATACTCAATTATCATATTCCTTGTGGGCCTATCACACGAGTGTTTGTACAACTACTAGCACAATACCATATAACCTCATGTATGGTGTCAAGGCTATCATGCCTCTAGAGTTTTAAACTTTGTCTTTGAAAGTTTCCCTTAAAGTATTAGTTGATGATGACACTTACTATGGTAATTATTTGCATCAACTTGAGTTGCTCGATGAGCACCGGTTATAGGCCCTTGATCATCTCCGAGATTATCAAAAATATATTTCTAAACATAATAATCATGGTGTTATTTCTCAAACTTTCAAGGTAGGTGATCTAGTTCTCTACGAGAATCAAAGAAATGTAAATTCTCCACCTGATCAAAAGGGAACGTTTAGCCCTAATTGGTTAGTCCCTTATATTATCATCTTCATGTATGGTTCCAGTGCTTATAGACTATCGTCTATGGATGGAATGCCTCTAAAAGAACCTATCAATATGATGCATTTGTGCTAATACTATGCATAGTGTCTATATGGAATACATATGACACTCACCCCTTGTGGATTGCAGTTCATTATGCTATGAAATTTCTTTATCAAAACATTATCATTGCATTTTGTGTTATGATGCAAACATGTGTATGCAATTAATTTTTTTTAATTAGGAATTATATATACATGTATTTTATTATGCTACGTATGTGTGCCTTGAATTTGATTAAATCTTTTAGTTAGGTAATTAGACCAAAATTTTATTTAATTAACATACATCCATGTGTGTTTATTAGATAATGATAGCATATAATCTAAGCATACACCCATAAACATAAATCCTTCACATAACCATACATGAAAGTAATAGCATTCACATAAATAACACCATGATGTTGTAGAAAATCCTATATATATATATATATATATATATATATATATATATATATATATATATATATATATATATATATGAAAATGCATGTCATGTACATATATCACACTATGGTGTCAAAATTTGGTGATTTTATATATGTATGTGTCTATATGGGTAGGTGCACCAAGTTGTGACACAAAAGGGTTCCAAATTGGAAAAAAAATGAAAAAAGGCTATTTTGTGTGCACTAAATTTTGTTCTCACAAAATGTAAAAGCAAGTTCAAAAAATGAACACCAGAACATCCTTTTGTACCCTCCTCACAATTTCATCTAATGTTTTTTCACCTATGCAACCTGTTCTTGCCAAAAGGAGATCATTTTTTGCACTCCTAGCTTGTGATTCTTCATGAGGATGGTTCCAAGAAATCAAAAATGGGGAAGAGTTATGTATTTCTATTGTTTTAGTTTCAAATTTGAATTAAATTGTAGATCAAAATAGGTTTTTTTATTAAACTTTCTTTTAATTTCCAAGAAATCAATCTCCACCTCCAAAAATTGATAATTCACAATCACCTCCTCATGAAAAGCCTCCTAAAAAAGAAGAACATCAAACCCCTCCCTCAATATGTATGCATCCTATAAGAACTCAAGAAAATATTTTAAATCAAATAGAAAACAACAAAAGGGAGCTTGAATTGCAAGATTAAATGAACGTGCTACAACCTGCCCTTATAAGAGAGGCATTTTCAAATCCCTAAATTTGATTGTATCTCATGTAGGAGAAATGAGTAAATGAATTAATTTTTGGTCAAATAAGAGGGAAGAATTAAAATGATTTTATGCAGGTGGAATTTCCTATGCACAATTGAAGAAACAAAAAGTTAGCAAAGCTGACTTGTGTGCCCTTTTCATAGACCCAAAAACCAATGTATCTTTATCACTTGCATGCAAAATGTTCCCCATCCATTGGTGCCAAAATGAATTAATTAAAATAATTTTTGGGAGTTGTGGTGGATGCTTTTTGACCAACCTACATGCAATAACCATGATGTACCATAGTATTTTTTGAAGAAACTCTATTGTGATTTTTTCCTCAATAAGATGTTAAACTATTTTGACTATTTAGACTTTTAGGTTAGAGGTGGGGGCTCCACACATGATAGACCATGTACATGATGTAATCTATAGATGGCACCAAGACCATTGGCTAAACCCATAGTGGAGCATGCCATAGTTCTTTCCATTGTGAAGGAAACATTGAGGTGGACATGTTGGCATTGATTATCTTGCTTAATTATAGCCTTGTATAGTGTGTGAGGCCTCTAGCATAGCTTGATGTGGGCTAGTCATCTAGGCCCAAAGTTCCATCCCAATTTTTTCACTCTTGCAGTATTGTTTACACATATGATGGTGAGATTTCTTAGGATGTAGCTACATAGGATACATCAGCAACAAAGAATATGGTCATGATAAATGCCTTGTTGAGTTAAACATTTGGCATTGATACTCAGGCAAATTTTAGCAAGTTCAATAAAAAAAAATTATTAAATTTTATTTTGAAATGTAAGAATAAATTTAAATTAGTAAAATGAATATGCTAAAAATTTAGGGTTGGAGTGTTGATGTGACATGAACTCTTCTTGTAGACCCCTATATGTTTACATCATAGAGTCCACAGGTATGTAACCAATATTAAAGAAATTATTATTTCATGTGAATAGTATAACCTTATATGAATGATTGCCTCATAACACACTTTGGATGTGAAATAGTTTGTTGGTGGGCCTTCGACATCGATACCTCACTATTCTCATCCTTGAGTAACTTTTACTCTAGTAACCTTACTATTTAATGGTGTTGCAAAATAATGTTAGGCAATTTTGGTAATTGAAAAAAACACTATTCCATATGATTGTTCTTTTTAGCACAATTCCATATAATTTTGTATAGTTGTACTTTTTTCTTTAATGCATCTATCCTCTGGGGTTATATATGGCTCCTTAGGACTTGATTCTCCTTAATTTTATTTTGAATAAAAGTGACCTACCTTTCTTTGCTAAAAAATCCTTTTAGTTTCATGGTTGTCCAAATCTTGACGTGAATCTTCATTCAACCAACCATCTTTAAGATGATACATAGAAAATTCACTGAACAAAAAATAAAAATGAATTACTAATGCATTTCTAGTCTTATTATGGTTGAATGATTTCATTCCTACAGTAAAAATTTAAGTTTAAAACATTAAGACCTTAAACTTGCTTGTTATAAATTTACCAAAAATAACATAGATTGGAAGAATCATACACAAAATTATTCTAATGCACTAGACATAAACACTTTCATGTTCCTCCTTCCACACCTTCTTTGAAGAATACTAATTCCTACATAAACACTTTTTTTTCAAAACTACAATTACATCAAATATGTTAGCAATCTTTCCAAACTAGGGTTTTTTGTTTATTAAGGACATTTCCTTGATTATTGCTTATTTATTTTCTAAACTAATCAGGTTATTGGTCTCCAATAATCTCTAACTTTTCCTTCCTTTTAGTTACACTAGGTTGGTGAAAAATATTTCATAAATCCTTTCTTCATGGATGTTCTCATCTGTCCTTTTTTTCCCAATTATCTTAATGATAGCCTCCTATATGCCTCTTATCTCTATCTTGAATAATATTGTTATCTTCTTGCTCTTACTCTCTTCTAGTATGTTATATTGTACCTCAAATATCTTCCCTCATGCCATTGAAAAGAATATTGTGAGTTCTCCTACACTTTTTTTGTTCACATAAATAACCCTTTCTCCTCACTTCCTCTCTCAAGGCCCTCAAAGATCTTGAAGAGGATTCAAGATAGTAGTGGAATAATCTTCATATTGATTGTTTGTATGATTTTTTCCTTCCTTGATCTATTTTTTCTCTATGTTTTTCCACCTAGTCATATTTGAAGGTCTCTATCCCTACTTTGATTTATTAAGTGTGATTCCTAGTTCATTTTCATTATTTTACTATCCCAAAGTGGATTCATAGTATCCTCTCTTCCTCAGAGTAGTAGCATTTTTTATCCTTATTATTGAATTTTCAATTCTCTTGTCCAATCATTCCTCATGATTCTTAATCTTCTAAAGTATGTTCTTCTTGTAATCATATATTTATATTTGTGACCTATCATGGAGTCATATATTGTAAACATATATATATATGTATATATATATATATATATATATATATATATATATATATATATATATATATATATATATATATATATATATATATATATATATATATATATATATATATATATATATATATATATATAATTAAGGGTTTTATAAATTTTACAAAGTGAATGGTTTTATGACATGTAAAGTGGTAGGTATCATGGAGTTATATACTATATTTTTATATATATATTTACTACCATTGAATCATGTTTTAAAGGTGAATGGATTTCCTTCATTGTTTTCACCTAGCTACCTCACTAATTATGAATAAACCAATACAATATTCAAGGATGTACCTTGTATAAAGCCTTGAGCTAAGAAGCTTTGGATAGATGACAAGAGAGTGAATATAATTACATTTAAATATTATTTGAAACTTCATATTTTTTGTTTCATTTTTATATGTTGACATCAGACAATCCTTCTGATGTTTGTGGCATGATGGACCATATAGTTGGTGTAGTAATACAAGGTTCTGATCATTTGATAGATGTATGAAATAAATAGTAAATTTCACATTATATTTGGTAATTTATTGGTCTATTATTAAAAAAATTAATGATACTCATATTTAGTTTAATTTCTATCTTGATACTTGCTATATGTGCTTGTCATGTTAGATCATCAATATGATGTTGTGAATGAGCATGATGATTATTTGTTTGTAGTAAGTGATTCTATTATATGTCATTCCACATTTCAATTTTCATATATTT
Source organism: Sequoia sempervirens (assembly GCA_007258455.2). Classification (NCBI taxonomy): domain Eukaryota; kingdom Viridiplantae; phylum Streptophyta; class Pinopsida; order Cupressales; family Cupressaceae; genus Sequoia; species Sequoia sempervirens. The sequence goes on from VDFB02271358.1 coordinate 647,444,180, forward strand.
ATGTATAAACTTATTATTTTATTAGTTGAAATTCTAATGAAGTGAACAAAGGAGGACGAGTTACCACATTCAAAAGACAACATCACTTGCATCTCCATCTAGCCAACAATCAAAGACAAAACATGATCTATTTCCTTCCCTTAGTGGTAAATGACTATGTATACCGGTTTTTTTTTATAATATAATTAGCATTCATATGGTATTGTGCCCTTTACATGGTGATCCCAAAGGGCCAAAAAGGAACCAAACAATCAAAAAATCAAAAAAGAATTTTAGTAACAACACGAGAAAGATAAAGACACAACCTAGTAATACCAGAGACACAACACAACATAGACTCAACCACTAATTCTCATTCCCATTTCTAGATGAGAAGATTTAACACATCATCCCCAATCCAATTGGGGCCTTCATCCATGGTGTTCTTGTCCATTTCCTCCTTGACAACATTCGAGAGAGTGAAAACCGACTTGTGTATCATTTTGATAGAGAACCAAGCCAAGCAATTGAATTTACATTCCAGTTTAGCAACCTCCTCTTGTAGCAAACTGAGCTCATCCTTCTTTCTTTTCTTTCTCTAGATCTCTTCATCAACACCAACCCTAGTATACAAGGAATTGATAGAGTCTTCGTTAAGCAATTTTTTCATATCAAAGAAGTTACTAGGGTCTTCTATAGAACCTTTATCCTTCTCCTTCTCAGTAACTTTAATGCCTTTAGTTCTACCACCAATCTGCACCAAATCACTGGAAATATTATCCATGGGGGCCCCTTTCTTGTGTTTTTCCAACCTATGGGATCTTCTCAAACTCATCTATTCAATTCACATTTCAAAGTTAGCATCCACCACAGTATCTCCCTTAGAATATTTTTCCTCGATACTTTTATCATCACTCTCAGTGACCGAAGGAACCAATAGGAGTAGAGGCTCTTTTTTTCCCTTCTTCTTAGCAGAAAGTATGTTGACCTTCTCATATTTCAGCTCACAAAGCCTAGCTAAAGCACTCGACTAGGTCAAACCAACCACATTTTTATTCTTCTTCAAGGAAGAAGCCTCAATTCTAGGAGCATTTTCAAGGATGGGGGATTTTCTCTTTGAAGCCTTTGAAGGATTAGGGGATGGGTTTTTAGGGTTAATCTCCAAGGGTTCCAACTCTTCCACACACACAACTAAGATTGATTTAGGAGGGCACAAAGCTAAATGGAATTTTTAGAGCCTATAGATAAAGAATTGATGCAATGGTAACAAAGGAGGAGAATTAGGGTTAAGAGCGGTAGTCTCATGAGACTCTTTGATGGAACTTTCCTGAGAAGAAAGAAAAAAGAAAGGGAAGCTAAGTAACATCTTGTTCCATAAGTGATTTAATAGTGGTAAGTGGTAAAAATAAAATTCCTTGAATCTACCCTCAAGGGTAACATATTTCATGATGGTAAGGAAAACCTTATCCTAGGGTTTAGGTAGCGCTTCAAGATTCAAACCCGATTGCTTTCTCATTGGATTCTCATTGCCCTTGAAGAATGTGTTCAGACTCTCCAAATCCTATGCTTTGGTGTATTTTTAATATTTCTTACCCTCATAGGAAAGGCCAAAGCCTTACCAATCATTTATTCATCCACTTTGAAAGATATGCCACCTATGGTGGCCTTCCTATCCTTCCATGAACTAGAAAACTAGGTCGACAACAACTCATCATGGCCCATAAGATTCTCCAAAATAAATGCAAGACCACCTTCTAAATAGATAAGCCAAGCCAGGGGGTCCTTGTGGAACTCCTCACAATTATCCAGCTCATTTCTTACTCCATCTCCTTCCATCGTGACCCATATCACATAGTATCCAAAACAACAAAAAGGTTGCCAAAAAATAGATAGCTCATCAGAGAGATTACAATTACTTAAATAATCTTTACACTGCCACCTGGGATGAAAAGGATTAATAAAGGTAGAATGAATTTTACACACATCGACAGTCATTCCCGATGACAACAACATCGCTAGCCCATAATCATCACAAAGGACACTAAAATCAGAGAAATTAGGAATAGTAATGGATCCAGATTTAAATCCATAGTGCTAATAAACTTAAAGAGTTTACATGATCACCAAAGCCATTTGAATGTAGGGGGAAGATTTGAAATTTTAAGGTACATGAAATAAAATCTAAGGTGAATCAAGAGATGCCTTAAATTAGAATTATTAAATAAGCTGGTGAAGTACATCACTTTACACAAACTCTAAGAGATTTCATAGGACATGTTGTACCATTGGAAAGGCAACCCGTAAAGAGTAGAGGCCCCATCACACATGATTATGAGATAATAAACTCACATGGCCACCCACTTGAGCCCAGTCTCCTTTCCCATCCAAGACCAAGCCATTCAATGACCCATTAGGGAGTGCCACATGTACCCGAGAAAGATATTAAATTTAACCATCATTATGAGAGTAATTCCTTCACTCCATGAGGATTAACCTTTGAATAGATGTTGATGACACTTCTATTTTTTTCTAACATTTGCAAACCTGCCAAGTGGACCCCAAATTGGCGAAGCTGTCAGCCACTTGGTTACCTTCCCTATAGATAAGAGTCAGGTGATACCTTTCAAATTTTGAGATTAAAATATTTATATCCATAAGAATATCCCTTAAGTTTCAACCAAGTAGATGGGCTAAATTAATAGAGTCTATCACATTCTTAGAATGCCCTTTAATTTTCAAATTATTTATGCCTAAAGTGACAACAATGTTGATGCCCTTGAGTAGTGCCCGAGACTCTACCACCATAAAAGAGTGAATACAAATACCTCCAACATACCCAACAAAGATGTTTCCTTGATAGTTCCTTATGACACTACCAATACTGGCTAGACCAAGATCCCCCTTGGCTGCACCGTCAAAATTCAGTTTAAACTAACCCACATCTGAAGGTTTCCAAAAGGTGTTTTTCCTAGCAAGGGATTTGGAATTATTAAAGGAATCATTACCAATCACAATGTTATAGGAGTTAGCCATCTTGATGTCCCAATCAGCTGGGGTAGAGTCTAGTGGTTTCCACTTGAGAAGAGAGAGAATTTTAGAAATAAGTTTTGACCTGCAACCAAACACTTCCTTCGAACTCTTCTTAATGCCTCTAAAAACCCTATTGTTCCTTTCCTTCTAGATGCACCAGCAGATGATGGCGGGAATTTTCCTCCAAATTTTTAGAGGAAGGGGGTGCCACAAATGACCATTCCAACCCTCCAAGAAGGAAACTAAATCTTTATTCAAGGTCTAGTGTGTCTCTAACTTTTGAAAATCAAGGTCCCAGAAATCAACAGCAAAAGGACAGTGTATTAGCATATTATCCACAATTTCTTAGTTATATTTGCACAATCACCTATTTAGGATCTGGAATCCCATCTTCCTTATATTATCTTGGGTAAGGATCCTATTGTGACAAGACATCCACCAAAAGAAGTTAATTTTAGGTATCAAGTGAAGGTTCCAAACCTTTTTCCAAAAATAACTCTGAAGGCCCTTGTCCGAGAGCAAACTATAAGCCATCCTGATAGTCAAATCACCCTTACTATCCAAGGCCCAAAAGAAATAATCTTCCACTTCTTATAGGGGTATTCTATACTAAGAGAGTAAGACCTATAATGAAGAATCCAAAATTTTCAAGTTAGGGGAAAGAGGGCCACAGGATCCAATATCTTTCCAACACCTAACACCTTGCAATCTATGGATGTAGTCACACACATTCCTACCAAAGAACTGAGTTGTAGGTTCATTATATTTTTGAACTCAGAACAAGCTAAGGGGGAATCTAAGAGCCAAGAATCTTCCCATAAGTAGATCTTACTACCTCTTCCAATCTTCCATCTTAGGCTAGACAACAAAAGCTTCTTTATTTTGAAAACATTATTCCAAGCTAGAGACCCATGGGGATGATCATTGTCAATAAATTTTATTAAGGGGAAATTACCCAATTATTTGGCTTTCATTATTCTGCACCAGTCCTTTTTATCACTTAACTGGACCCACCCCACTTTTGATAGTAAATCCTTGTTGGAAGAACAAACTTTCCTGATGCCCAACCCTCCCTCGAACTTGGGAAGACAAACCTTCTCCTAGTTGATGAGAAACATTTTCCTTTTATCCTCGGTGCTTGACCAAAGGAAGACTTTCTGAATCTCTCAAACTTCTCAACAATGTTATTGGGCATTTTGAACATAGATACAAAATAAACAGGTATACCTTAGAGAGCAGTAGTGAGGAGGTACAACTTACCTAGATGAATCAAGAGAGAATCTTTCCACCCAACGAGCTTCCTTTGAACCCTTTCAAGAATAGAGTTCTTGAAGTTAGGACTAACATCCTTAATAGTTAGGGTAAGGCCAAGGTAAACTAAAGGAAGAGTTGCACTCAAACAACCTAACATTGTAGTCACATGATCCTACAGGCCAAGAGTGCAGTGAAAGAAATAGATCATACTTTTATTATAATTGATGCATTTTCCAAAACAATTTGCATAGAGATTGATAATTTTCCACTTCTTGGCTTCCACCACCTAATCTTTTTCAAATAGCATAGTGTTGTTCAAAAATTGTTGAATAGTGATGGGGTCAAGAGTGGAGGCCAGTTTGACACCCTTGATGGAGCCCTCTGACAACATATGTGCCACATTCCTACTCAACACATCAGCCACCATAATGAACAAATAAGGGGACAATGGGTCTCCCTTGTTGCAAGATAGTGTCCCTTGGTCTTCCTTGCAGCATAGCACTTGGGTTTGTGGCATTGTCTAACTACCTCTTGTGGATCTTAACTAATACAGTTTGTATCAAGCATTAACAAGTTGACCTTTTGGTGCAATGACAAGGCCAACAATTTGTATCAGAGTTGGTCACAAGTTCAAAACTCTTGCTTGTGCTAGGGGGGATTGTTGGAAGATGGTGTGTCCCTTGGTCTTTCTTGCAACACAAGACTTGGGTTTGTGACATGGTCTAACCGCCTCCTATGGATCTTAATTGACATTTGTATCGGGCATTGATAGGTTAACCTTTTGGAGCAACAGAAAGGCCAACATCCCTGTCTGATTCCCCTCCTAGCCTCAATAAAACCTTGCGACACTCCATTGACCAACACTAAATACTTCAATGTGGAAACACATTCCATAATGATATTGATAACTTTTTGATTAAAGCCAAACTTATCAAGGACTTTGGGAAGAACCTTCCATAGGAATTTATTATAAGCTTTGGAAATGTCAAGATTAAGCACCATGCTAGGGTTGTTACACCTATCCATAGAGTGAATAGTCTCATGGGTGGATAAAGAAGCATCCAATATGTGGTGGCCAGAAATAAAACCTTTTTTACTAGGACCAATCATTTTCTCCAAGAGGGGTTTCAAGCGGTTCACCAGAATTTTGGAGAAAATATTATAAATAGTATTACAAAGGCTTATAGGATGGAAATCTATCATTGAGGGTCCTTAGTTTTAGGGACCAAGGCTATCATGGGTTGTTTTTTGTATGCCTATGCGGCATTTTTGAAACTATGTTTTGTAATATTAATGTGTAATATTCTACATCCATATGTCTTTTTTATACTAAGCTTGTATGTCTTTATTTGATATATTGTATACTTTTATCAACATAAATCATTGTATAGCATTATGGATTTTTTATTAATGTAAATCTTATTTTACCACTATTATCAAATTATATAGTTTTATCCTCGATGTTGTCAAATTGAGGATTAATTAAATCCTATTTTTGATATCTTTTCTTGAATGATATTATCATGCATATTGTGTAAATCATATTCTTGAATGTTGCAAGAATGGGTATTGTTTACATCTTGTTCTTGATTGTTATTTTTGAATATTCATTGATAATTCATCTAATGCTTAAATAATTACTAATGGTTTTTATTAAATTCAAGTTTTCATAGGTGTCTATAGCTTCCTAACATTCATGACAAATGTTATTGAGTAGACATTTAATTATCTAAAGAATCTTACAGTAGTTAAGGCTAATAAACATGCTAGCCTCTTCAATAAACTATTACCAAAAAGAGTATTAATTTAATGTTGATTTTGATTAATGATAACTCATAATATTCCTCTACTTTATTGTACTTACATTAAAACACTTAAATTTGGTAGGATTAGTGCATGATTTTTGCATAGGTAAATCACTTCACTCTTACATTTTACATATATTGCATCAAGTTATGAGCTACAATTATGTTCCCTAGAGTATATTACATGGTAGTGGAGTGCGTATGACTAATTTTCTCACTATAGATAGTCTCAATGTGATTGTGTTTGTCATTTGGAGCCTCCATTAGTGTCTTTCACCTAGCTACAACCTTGTTTTCCTTTAGTTTGAGCTCCATCATAGGACCTTTTGATTGTGCTAGCTCTGTCAATCTTGAATAACCATTAAGACCCTCTATTTTATCTTTTGGGCTACTCACTGCCACATTTCTTGTTTCCACCATGAATCTCATAGTGACTATTATTTTTTGGTAGCATTCATTAGACTTGCCACACCAATAAGTCCCTACAAAACACTCTCATTTCCTTTCTTTGAAACTCTACATTTCTACGTATTGTATTTTCTTGTATGACTATACAAACTTAATCATAGTTTGATGTAACTTCCCATAAATTAATGTTACATTTTCTTCTTAAAAAAATTCATCTTATCTAGACACTATCATGACCTTCTATTATTTTTCTCATGCCATTGAAATATTTTCCATTGCTATTGTCTCTTTTCTCCTTGTCACTATGATTCATAACTACCAATACTTCATTGAAACTCAAGATTAATGTCACTTCATTAGGAGTATGATGTCACTAGCATTTTATTAAGACTTTTTTGACATAAAGTAACAACTAAAATCCTATGATTGTCAACAAGGCACAATATGGTAGAGTGACATTGATGATTGTCATTAAATTCTCTTTCACATGATCACTACCCTCCACTTGGTTTGTAGTAGATGTTAAAATAATACTTTCCCATTCGCTTGTTCTTTTAAACCTTTTCATGACTTCCCCTTGTACTTTATTCATGTATTTTCTTCCTTTTCCCTTTGATTCCATAGTGTTATCTCATGGCATTCACACTATGTAAGCTTCACTCTTTCCTTTGTGACTCTTTTCTTTCTTCATGTTTTCAAGGTTTATAACTATCTCATATTGTACCTTTCATATCAAATCCATGTTGTAACCATCCCAAGGAACATAGGTTTATAACCTCCAATCCCAACTCACTAATCGACTTAAAAGAAACAATATTTGATTGAGAACATGAGTCAAATAAAGCGTTGAACCTCCACCTTTCACTTTTACCTTTACATGAAGCAATTGAGTGAGCTCTTCCATTACATGAGAGCTATCAACAGTTTTTTTTAAAATCCCTTCTTGAGTGTGGCTCAAGATAGGTATCTATCATTATTGGATGATTCTTTATTGGTGTACATGCCCATTTCCATGTATATGGCACTTTTATCTTTATCCTTCTCATCAGGAGTCAACATAAAGGTCTAGTTTCTAATACCTTTCATCAAAATGGTTATCTTTCTTTCAATGTGAGAAATGAAACTTTCCCTTACTCCTATCCTTTTTTTCTTGATGTTTTCTTCTACCTACTACTATGGACTACCCACTCTTCAAAAGCAATGAAAACCTTTACTATGCTCATTAGAGTGCTCTAGTCTCATACACTGAAGAGTATAATGAAAGTTATTCAAATTTTATTCATATGAGGGATGTTTTATGAAGATGGATTAAAAAAAATTCAATAAACAATGCACTTGTGCATAATCTAATAGTGATTGTCTACCATTGCCACTTTTTGAAATGCTTGACACAGTGTAGTCTGAAATGTTCAAAAGAGTTGGGTTGTAAACTAGGACCATGACTAGCATAGATGTGCCCATATAGATGTTCCCATATAGATGTGTTTGTGCTAATGGTTTTTCCCCATGGAGAAAAAAAAAAAGTTAGCCTACCTTCCAACTTTACACTACATGCATTTGACAGATTTTGGGAAAGTAGAAAATATTTCCCCATAGGAAAATAGATCAAACATATGAAAATTTGAGAGAGGTTATTGTAGAAGGACCCAACATGACCATGCACCTTCAAACATAATATTTCTAAGTATCATTTTTTTTAGTAACATCTCATCAGATTTTTCTCCCCTTTTGAAATTTGGTCTATTAAGAGAAATTGCTATTGCAATGTAGCCCAAAATGTTCTAACATGTTGGGGTACAAAACAAGAATTTTCTTAGTATAAAAATATCTATATAGAAATTTTAGAACTATTAGTTTGGATACACAATGAAAAAAATCAAAATTACACCACCTTGCAACTTTACATTGCATGTATTTGACACTTTTTCCATCAACTGAAATCTTGTCACCATGAGAAAATGGATTGGAGATATGAAAAACCAAGAGAGGTTATTGTAGACTGGACCTACATGATCCTATAAAATTAGTCAAAAAATTTCTAAGTACCATGGTTTTTGAGTAAGAGCTCATAAAAATTTCTACCCTTTCACACTTTGGTCTCTTAATGGAAATCATTAGTGCAATGTAGCCTAGAATGTTCTAGCATGTTGAGGTGTGAAATAGGACCTTGACTAGTATAAACCTACCCATTTGGATGTGTTGGAACTATCAGTTTGGTCACATGATGAATGAAACAAAAAATTACATGTTACACCCCAAATTGTGAGATTACTATTTTCTATTGCTATGTAGGGTAAAGTGTGAATGTAATGTGAATTTTGTAGATGAATAAATTGTGCTTTCTCTTTGTTGTAAATGCATTATGAATGAATCTTATCACATTTAGTGATATGTGAAAAAATTCATATGTGTGAAATGGGTGGATACTGATTTTATATTCTAACTATGAGATGTATTTTGTGTAATGCATATTTTGTTGAATAGCTGACTACCTTGGGCATATTTTGAGAATGTGGATGTAGGTATATGTTCATTCCTCCAGGTGGAGGGAAAGTATCACTTAGGAGAAGGTCTTGGTTGGGTAACCAGTAATGTAACCTACCTGAGCTTACACACGCCATAGTAGAATAATTGATTTGGGTTATTATGTGGGAAGCAAGTAAGTCATCCTTAGCGTAGGGTATGTGCAGGATCATGATGGGCCAAAAAAGTGGCGATATGATGGGCATGTGTAGGGTATGTGGCTGATGAATTTTTTTTATCCAAGATTGATGAAATGAAAATGGTTTTTAAAGGAGATTCTCAACTTTCCACCAATATAAATTATGCTTTACTTTGAATTTAATAAATTATTATTATTCATTTTCTACTTGAATTACAACTAAGTCTTGATTGATAGCCTCATTGAAAAACATCTATAGCTTTCAAATGGTATCACAATTTTTGAATCTGAAGCATGTGCCACATTCTATGTTTCACATACTATAGGATTAAAAAAAAATTGAATTTCATGAAGTTTTGACCAAGTTAAGGTGGTCAGACATACAAGTTTTTATATTTTTTAAAAGTTGTAATAAAAAATTCATAATTAATTATTTACTTGGAAAAAAAATACAAAAGAATATTCATCACATCGGAACATGAGTCCTCTACTTATATCTAAAATCTTATAAAAAATTATTATCATTTTATTGTGGTTAGGGTGGTCAGACAAACACCTACTTATTTTTTCCTTGAAATTTAAGTACTACTGCATTGAAATTTTAAATTTTCACCAAATAGAGTTAAAAAAAAAAAAACCTAGTAGTTTAGAAACTACATTCAATTTGCTACAGATTCTATTCTTACATATTTTTGAAATAATATAGATAACTTATTCAAATTTTTACATTAAGTTTCCTAACTCTGATTTTCCAAAATTTTCGCCACTTAAGGGCGTTTTTTTTCCATGATGATCCTGCACATACCTCATAATGTGTCTGCATTAGTAAAGGTATTGATTACTATTGAATACATGCTTGGATGGTGTTTATCTATTTTGATCTTGTGAGTCCTTCCTCATGTTACCATACTTGTTTGTTTGGTTGAATGAGTCTTCGGATATATGCATACATGCATATATGCATATGTCAACATACAGGTATGATGGATACAATGGGATGTCCATATGAGTACAATGACATATGTATAGATATGCATACATGTATATAAATGATTGAAATGATGTTGTAGTTACATAGGTAATTATCATTTAGATATAGAATGGATCATTTGACTATTGTGTTGATGGATAATATATATGTTTATATATATATAAATACACACATAAGCATAAATGCTTAATAGCGGGGTGTGTATACGTATATATAGATATATAATATATATTATTATCATACCACTATTGACTTGTTCGTATTCCCCTATATGTCAAATATATTCTTACTTGATTGACCTTTGAGAATATATGTTGAGATATATATATCATCATTATTCAAATTATATATAGATATATATAAGTACATATATATGTATGAATGTATGTCTACTAGAAAATTACTTGATGGAGAATGATAAAATAGGTATGTGCACTCACATATCGAATGGTGCTTCAAAAAAGTAATTATATATATTATATATGTTTAAGTATATATATGTACATAATATAATATAAAGATATAAATTATATTATATATAGTACAGATATTCAATGCAAGAATAAATGATTATTTTATTTCTAAACATTGCTATATCTATAGTGTACAAATAAAGTTCCATATTTAAATGAATATAGGCAACATACAATGAATAGAGGGTTGTGTGCTTTTGGAAGGTAAAACCAAGTGCCTATAGCTTAGGTTTTAAGTACAACTTGCTAAGTATTTAAATTAAAATATGCCTACACCTTAATCCTTGAGATGTGCCTTGAGTGGAGTTAAACAATGTGTGAAGTAGAGAGATTAGTTGTTGCACATAGGAAAAGTGTTTTAAGTAGCATACAATTGAATGGATATTGACTATATGTATATTTTATACCATATTGTTTAAGGTCGACTATCAATGGCAATGATTTCAGGTTGACATGATGTGTATTTGACTTAGTAAACCATAAGATGCATTTTCATCTGATAAATATTTGCAATAAATGAATGCATGAACAACAGGTTGAGGACCGAGTCATTGTGATTAATAAGATAAAGTTGACTCATGTGTGACCAAGTCAACATATTCTATGTGTTTCATGTTATATAAGTGACTGAATCAGTAGCAAGAAACCCCACCAGCTATGTAAGAGAATATTTTTTCTTTTACACCACCTTTGAATCCTTTACTCTATAGATATCCTTTCTGAATGAAAGTTGAATTCAATGCTGAATTGGATTAGTCTTTCATTTTTGTCAAGTAGAAAGGTTGATCTGAAGCTATGAGCAACTAAGTTAGCTCTTTTATATGCACCACATTTTAGCTATGGATTATGTGTTGTTGTGCATATAATTTTCCATCAAATTTCATGCCTAATCTATAGGTTGTGTGGTCTCCAAGTTGTATAAATAGTGGAGTAGGTTCATTTGTTTGGATGCATTCTTCTACACATTCCTTGAGCAAGTTTCTACATTCTATTTGCATTCCCTTCTACATTATTCTACTTAATACAATGAGTGAGAGATTTGAGCATTAGAAAGAGTATATTATTATTTTGAGAGAATTATTTGTCAACTTGTAAGTTAGTGGTTATTGTGACATTATTGGAGGGATTGATACCAGGCTAGTTGTTTTTTGGAAGTGTTGTGCTTGCACCTAGTTAATTGGAAAGCTTATCATAAGCATAAGGATATTCTTCCTTTGTTTGCATTAGTTGTGAAAGATTAATTCTTTTTTGTTTCAAAGTCTATTATGGTTACATGAATTTAGAGAAAAGTATTGTTTACTTTGAAAGAAAGTAGAAGCTGCATATACTATTTGTGAAATGCTTGTAATTACTCCATAATAGGAGGATTATGTTTATAATAAGTATTACATACTAGATATGAATAAACATGGGAAGGATAAGGATTATTCATATGTTTAAACCCTTTTAGTCAAAGAGGTGATACTTTTGAATGGAATCATCTATTGTTATGACAACTCTTCGATTGAGGCCATACATTGTGTTTTCATTTAATCCATGATAGGAGAGATTTTTGTCATAGGTGTTAATATTATAATATATATGATTAAACATGGGAAGCTTAAGGGATACTTATATCTAGATAGATAATTAAGCTAGATGGCTGGTAGGTTACTCCTGGGATTGTTATCCAATGAAGGGAGGGAACTAGTACTTTGCTTAATGAGTTTTGTTACCTTAGGTTGTGTTAAAGAGATAGGTTATCTTGGGGAGTATTTTTCCCATGGAGAGGGATTTCCTAAGCATGGATATAATGGCCTTAAGTCAAAATGAGCTTTCTATAGTGTAAGTGAATGGTATACCTCCACTCAAAGTACTGAGTGAGAATACTTTGGCCAAAGTAGTGTGATTGCTCATGGATCCGTTGTTAGTTCACCATGTCCATTTAAAGGCATGAAGGTTACCTAGCATAGGTCATAAATACTAGTCCACTAAGCTTAAAGTGGTATGTCATATGGGGTTATCCAACCAATACCTTCATCAAAGGGTAGGGCCATCTATCATTGATAGATGTGCATGGGAGCACATATGAGTTCGTGGTTGGTAGAAAAGCACTTGAGTGATGCTTCTCCTCCTCATAAGGCAATAGAAGACCAAGGTTTTGAAAGGTGGATTCCTAAACCATCTATATCTTATGCTCTGAAGATCAGTGTAGTTGTGTTTATAATTGCGTACATTCTTGGAATTTTGTAATTTGTGAAATTACTATATTGGAATAGAATCCTTATTGAATATTGTATGACATCTTTTTTCAATAAGATAACTATGTTTTGGGAAGATTTGTATAATTAATTTGTATTGAAATGAAAAATTAGAATTTTTGTTATTTCAATTATGCATGTAATTTACATCATTGGTAGAAAAAAATTTATTGCTATGTCATGGCATCATGATTTATTCACTTAAGGTGAAAACATTAGAAATTTTACTATGAAGAACACTGGGGTTATTACACGTGGTATCAAAGCTACCAGGTTGTTGAATAGGACAACTACGAGGGGGGTGAATCACTTGTCACAAAAGTAAACCTTTAATCCAATCACCGGAACTAATACTTAATATTGCTTAAATGATTAATCATCAAATGCAAATGAAAAAACTCAAATCCAATACATAAACACAATAACACCAGATTTATGTGGAAAACCTAATGAGGGAAAAATCATGGTGAGGATTAACTCACATTATAAAGAATATCAAGCCAATTACAAAAAGGCTCACTACCAAAAATAAGGACTCACTGTCCAAAAAAAGGACTCATTGTCCAATAGGGATACAACCTGGAGGGGCTCACTACCAGAAAGATACAAAGAAGAAAAATAAGAATTGTTATAGAGAGACTACAATCCCAATGCAACAAAGGATTCCACCATGGTCACTCGATCAACTTGCATGAATGATAGAGTTCACCTTCTGCTCATTGTATTTAGAAACTCAACATCAAGCTTCACAATGATCTCCAAAACTCGCAACACACACACTTACTAATTAGAATCAATGCCACACCAAATTTCACTTTCTCTTTTCTCTTTATCGCTATTCTTCTTCACTCTTGTATATTTTCCATCACTAACTCATCTTGTATTTATACCATCTTCAACTTTGAAACATATCCAAAGTCAACCATCCAAATCCAAATTCAAGCTAGGTTTGTGCCAAAACATCCTAGGGTGGAATTAGAATAATGGTGACCCAAAAATATTCTTCATAGAGATCCAAATAGATCCAACATGCTTCATCATCCTCAAAAAGTAGTATTTCACACAAGGTTAGCCAAACAAGTGTAAAACACATAGAACCATTAAGCACAAACTTTCCAAATGCTGAAATTAACTACAATACAATTAGGGAAACTCAAATTTAGAACCACATGTCATAATACTTCATCAAAGTGAAATATGGACTAACAACATTTCTCTTGGACCTCAAGCAGAAACATAGAGAGCCATAGTTCACAATGGGTGAACACAACTTACACTGTACAATGAACCAACAACCAAAAATATGGATATAGAACCTTCTAACAACCATGAACAACATATCTGAACTACACTACCACAAGAGAAAATCCAGACCAAAAATCAGAGCAACCACTGAATACTTGCAACATATCTTTATTACAATTTTCTCAATATCCTTGACATATAAAGCCAATAGAAACTAGTGGAATACCAGTTGACCAATTGACATTAATGACAACACCTTCAATCTTTCCATTCTTGCAACAATATCCCCCTTTGTCATTGATGGAAACACATGATATGAAAAACCATCAAAGACAACATACAAGCTCTTAATACACTTTTTGTTTCTCCCCCTTAGAAGATAATTTCTTATACACTTATTTTTATTTTACAATCTTCTTCTCTCAATATTCCATTCCTTTTTCACATGCTTCCTCTCCCACTTTGACATCAATGCAAAAGGAAAAATAATATTTTACATTGATTTCTCCTTTGACATGAAAAACATAATACTCATAATGACAACACCTGATACTACCTGCTCCCCTTGAGAGGTAGCCACCAAAACATCAGTCCAGAATAAATATAGATCCATAGATCCATAGGATGAATGCATCTCCATATGCATCTAGTTCAAGAAAGGACAGGAAATAACCCCAACCTCTCCCGGAGATACTCAAAAGTATCTTTAGGAAAATCCTTTGTGAAAATATCAACAATATGATCCTTTGTTGGAACATACTCAAGCTTTACTTCATTCTTCATGACCTTCTCTCTCAAGAAATGATATCTGATAGATATATGCTTTGTCCTCGAGTGCATCATTGGATTCTTTAAAATATTAATTGCACATGTATTATCAAAAAAGATAGAAATGGGATCATCATATACCACTATTTTATCTTTCAATGTTTGTTTCATCCATAGAACTTACGTACAACAAGATGCAACAACAATATATTTATCTTTAGCAGTAGACAAGGAGACTGAATCTTGCTTTTTACTCGACCATGCCACCAATCTGCATCCAAGAAAGAATGTTCCACCACTTGTACTTTTTATGTCATCTACACATCCAACCCAATCTACATTTGTATAGGTACTAAATGTAAAATCATTATCTTTAGGATACCATAATCCATAATTCAGAGTTCCATTCAAATATCTAAAAATTATTTTAACAAAAACATGAGTTTCCTTAGGGTCTTCTTGAAATCTAGCCACAAGAAAAAATGCATGCATAATATTTGGTTTAGTGGTAGTCAAATATAGTAGTCTTCCAATCATACATCTATACTTGCTCTGATTAGTCTTAGGTGAATCATCATCTTTACCCAATTTGCATCCAGTCACCAGAGGAGTACTCGCTATGAACACTTCAGCCTAGATCTGTTAAAACATGGACAAACAAAAAAACATTAGTCATCAAACAAGTATAAACAAGCATTCCCCATGAAATTCATTCAAACACAAGAACATGAAATCAAAGCAAAGCAATCAAATAAACAACTAAAGAAATCCTAGATTCTAATGCTCAAACCATCATCCCATGGGGGAATTGGTGCTTATTTAATGTGGAAAGAAACCCTTTCCCAATCCCTTGATAAGCTTGATGATGGATGTGTGATCCTTGATGCAAAATGTCAATAACGTTGCTATGAGTGATGAATTTATATGATAACTTGGATGAAAATATGGATAATGAACCAGCATACACTTGTGGATTCAAATGAGCATAATGATCTTACATAGATTGTGGATGCCAAATCAAATAGAGAAGGCCTCTATTTATAATGGAAAAGGATTGGAGAATGAAGAATAGGATGAATGTTGGATTAAAGATAGAACAATGGCATTGTGCCACTTGTCAACATGCTAATGAATGAGAGTGGAACACATTTTGAATAATGTGCATGTTAAATGCATGTAGGTGGAATTTGAATTTGAAGAAGTGACTTGTGCAAGAGGGGATGCAAGAGGAATTAATGCCATGTAAGAGCCTTGAATGCCAAGTTGGAGGAAAAAAGTCTTTTGGGAGGGAGAATTCAAATAAGTGGAATATTCCAAGAATATGCCATATTTGAATGAAAATAGAGGAATTAATAATTCAAATAAATTGATTTACATGTGCAACTTGCAAAAGCTAGAGGAATGGAGGATTAGCGTTAGGAGTTGATTAAGATTAATTAACTTAGAAGAAGTTAGTTTGATTTGAAATTTGATTTAGATATTTAGATTTATTTAAATCAAATGAGAGGATAGTTGGGAGATTAGTAATTTAATTAAATAAAATGATTTATTCAATTAAATGAAGAACATTATGATTTAATTAAATAAAATGATTTATTTAATTAAAGGAAGAACATTAGGATTTAATTAAATAAAGTTAATTTATTTAATTAAATGAAGAATATGATGATATAACCTGATAACGTGTATTATCTGATTTTTAGGAGGAATTAATTAAATAAAGATTATTCAATTAAATGGTTAGTGTGGACATGATAAAGGAAGAATTAGTCTTAGTTAATCAATATCGAATGCATGATATCAATTAGGATATTTTTAGCATCTACATTTTTCCCCTCTTTGAAGCAATGTACTTGTTGCATTGGTTTAAAGAATAGCCTTGTCAAGATCAAAATTAAAAAATTTCTTTATTTTTTCGGATGCCCCAGTGGAAAGATGTATACTGGTACACAACCCCCTCAAGAGATCGAGTGAAAAGTTTGATTTGAGGGTCGATCTCATGACAAAGAGGTTCAAGATGGATGTATGGATGCTTATGATGATGATGCAAATGAGATGGATGAGATGGATGATGTTATGATACCATGTTAGTGTAAAGAGAAGAATGGAGAAATGAGATGATGATAAGAGGATCCAACAAGTCCATGATTTGCTAAGAATTTATTAGAAATAATGATAGGAGATTGATGATATTTTTCTTATCAGAGATTGGGATTTTAAAAGAGCTTACTTACCTTATGTTTGATAACACACATAGATACGATGCATCAAGGTATAAAGAACCAAGATGGCATTGTACCTAGTGCGATGGAATTTGACTTGACAATTAGATAGGAGTATCCTTGTTCACACCTAGCATATGAAATCCTATTTAGAATGTAGTTCAGATATTTTAAACATCTCATTCCAAAACATAGAAAGGAAAGCCTTCCTATGTGGTCAACAAGATATTGAAAACACCCTCTCTACAGACCAAACAAAGTAAGCATGACCAAGGTTATATTACAAGAATATCTAACAAGCACAATAGATAAAAAGATAATGATTGTTGTACCATTCCTTTCTCTCTAAATATTTTTTATTAGACATCATCAAGAGGTCATTGGAATGAGAGAAATAAGATAAATCAAAAGAAAAGATCAAGTAAACAAACAAGCCAATGTTCTTCATACCTCTAGCCAAGACTAAACTACAGTGATGCATGATGTTCGAATAAAGAATGCTTATTTGGATAATACTTCATGACTCATTTAATGTTGGGTAGGATAGGATCAATAAAAATGACCCATGTCAAGATGTTTACCATAAGCAAGTGTAAAGTGTGCACCAAAATTTCATCAAGATCAAGATAATTTGGAAGATGGATGTAGATGGATGAAAATGGATTAGATCATTGGTTTATGAATGAATAGATTTCTTATGGATGGGATAAGATGCGTTCACCTAAAATAGCACAAACAGATGCTTGATTCTACACATGGTGCATGTTTTCTAGGTTTCCATCATGGTACCTATCCAAAGTGCCACCATAGTGGTTTTCACAAGAGAGTGATTTTTTTATTTACTGTTTTCAATCCTTTTTTTGATTGTTTTTTTTAATTTTTAATTTCTCTATGATTTCTTTTTTAAGATCATTATGAATCACCTGGTGGTGTTGATGTAGATTCTTCTATCATAATGTGCCATCTATATCCTTCATGATTTTTTTTTTCCAAGATACATGCACTTGAATACAACTTTTGAGATTCCTGATCTACTTTGTTGATACCGGTGTTAACTTTGTCTTTGTGCGCACATCACGATAGAGTGCATTCGAAATCCTTATGATGAAGGGTGACTTCCAATACATGGTCAATGTGAAAATTGGATATCATGCATTGAGGCATGGATGGAGTGTGTTTAGGAATAAGAGATGGATTGGTTTATAGTTTGGAACCTTTAACTCTCTAGACTTGGGAAGATGAGCAATGATGGGTGCATATGAAAGTGTGTGTGGAATTAGGACCAACTACTTGATATACTTTGTACATTGCTTGAGAAGCCTATTGTTTCCTTTGTGAATGTCTTTGATGGATACCTTTCCCTTTTTCATTTTTCCCCATAGTTTCTTTGATTGACAGAGATTGATATGGATAATCTTTCTTTGTATTTTTTGGTATCCATGTGTATTTGATTTGTCCATTATGCTTCTTAGCTTCTTTTTCTTTGATAATTTTCTTTGTGCTTTGATTCAAATCTTTCTTTTGATGTCAGTCCCAATTCGTGGATGGGGTGATGGGTGGATGAAGATTCATGACATGGTTGGTTGTAGTATTGGCATTGGTTTCCTCATAAGGACTCTTCGTGCTCCCTATGTTGATGCTTGCACTAGATAAAGTTGCCCCCAGTATTACAGAGGTATCACTAATATATTTAGATCCATTCATTGTTGAATAACCAAGACCTTGATGCTTAGTATTGTCAATAATCTACACTGGTTCTAGGATACCATGTTCATGAAAGCCTAATCCTCTACCTTGATAATTCATCTGTTGAAACATTTTATTTGCAATAGGATATGATTTACCTTAGAAACAAGGTGCTAATCCTTCTCTACTTTTTTGTGGATCTTCAAAGGTGATAGATTCTGCACTGATAAGATAGCTTTCCCTAAAAAAAGTAAGTGATCCAAGTTTATAAGTGATAGGATCCTCCATAAGTGGGATAACTTCCTTATTCATATCTTTGGCTTGATCTTGTGAAATATCAAATTTTTATGCTTCTTCAAGAGGTGTTGATGATTCACTATCCATGTAAAAGTCTCCCTCATGGTTCTTTTTTGATATGCCTTCATAGGATGTTTCTAATTCACAACTTCTATAGAAGCCTTCTTCATGACCCATTTCTGATGTCTCTAGATTTTTCTATATGTGTACAAATGTTAAGAGGAGGAGACTCTTGTTCCTTGGTAATGATATCAAGAGTATGAGAATTTTGTTTTGAATGAAGATCATCTACATGTCCATTAGGAGTAAGAATCTCATGGGTAGATGGAGGAATATGTGCTATATGGATATGATCATTATTTGTGACATCGTGTATAGATAGGAGAGTTCCCATTAGATCATTGCAGTATCTTGGAGATACAAATTCTTGATCTTGATTAATTTTGGAATTGCTTTTGGCATGCTTTGGATCAAGTTCTTGACATGGGTCAGTTTCAAAGGATGGATTGCTTACAAAGGGTTCTTGGATGTCTTCATTAGGCATATGAAGTGACTTAATATCCTCTTGATCTTTGAGTCGACTTGGATCAAATGTTGAGTTGAGGATCCCTTTAGTATCTGTAACCATGAGGTCAAAGGATGTCAATATGTCTTGGAAAGTACCATTGCTAGACTTTGGTGAAAGATGTTGATCATGCTTTAGAATTAATTCTTGAGATATGTCCTCTAACTCATTAGGTGAAGTAGAGACATTTTCAACATGATTATTGGTGGAAGGATCACCGATTATAGGATCAAATAATGTTAGCACTCCTTTGAATAGATCATTGTTGGATATTGTTGAGGGGTATTTATCATGATCAAAAATTGACTCTTGATGTATGTTGAGTTGATCTTCGGATGAAGTATAGACATCTTCAAGGTGCTCATTGATGGATAGATCTTGATCATTGTTTTCAACAATTATGGTGGAGAGATTGCCAATGCTATCACTAGTGGTTGAATCTTCACCATTGTCCTCAATAGTTATTATTTTTTAATCAATAAGGCCTTGGATGATATTTTAGAGTCGAATACAATTTGTTGTTGAGTGTCCCTTTATTTTGTGAAAATCACAAAGGTGCTTCTCGTTATATCCTGGTGGTTTAACTTGAAGCTCTTGATAATTTTCATAAAATGAGATTTTGATGAGATTTTCTTGTACCAATTATTGCATGACTAATTCGATTGGTTTCCCAAGTGGTGTGTATTTTTTTTTGTTACCTTGTGAGATTTTTACTTTAAATTGACCTTGTGGTGATTGATTTTGGAGATATGGTGATTGATCTTTGAGATGTGGAGGTTGAGTTTTTTTTTTATGTTGCTGATCTTTATATCCAACCTCTTGACATTAGAGATATTGTTCTTGATGTGGGTGTGAACACAACTCAATGCTTTGATGGCATGGTTTAACCAATGGAAGAGTGTATTGATTTTGGGGTGATGTCTCTTTGTGCAATGATTCAATTATTTTGGCAAGTGAAACAATTTTATTTGGAAAAATTTGATCTTGATTTTGATCTTGACACCCTTGATATAGTTGTTTTGGTTTTTGTTCAAGTAGATTTGGAATGCATACTTGTGGTGTTTGTATGGGATCATGGAAAAATTGATTTTGGAATTTTTTTTATTTGAGATGATGTTTGGATTTGGCATTATAGGTTGAAATTGAACAATGTTGTGGTTGGGAATCCCATTGGCTTGATTTAGGTAACTTTGATTTTGCATGGTGTTACCTTGACTTGGATCAATACATGGAGTTTTTAACAGATTGTTTGGACTTTGAACAACATTTGTATGATTCACAAACATATCTATCCCACATTTGTATGATTCACAAACATATCTATCCCAAATTTTACCAAGTGTGGATTTGAAATGTTCATGTTTGGTAAACTTGTACTTGGTATATTCATATTTGGCATATATGGATTTGGTGGGATAATGTGGTTTTGTTGAAGACTCATGCATTGATTGTTTGGTTGATAGATTTGTAGGTTTGGACTTTGATTTAAATCTATCATAGGGAAAGGTGTTCCAAAATTTAGATTGGGAATACTCACCATTTTTTTTACCATTGAGGTTTGTAGGAGATAATGATCCCATGTATGGATTTTATAAATGTGAGTTTCAATAGTCAATTGACATTGTAAGGCTTTGATAGTTTGGTTGATTTAGATTACTCATGATGTATGGGTCAAGTTTATATTCCATGCTCTTCTGGTGTTTTTACCTTGTTGACCTCTAAGGATTTTAGGATCAATGATGAGATGAAGAATGAAAGGGTGAGTGATATGGGTGTTGAACTTTTAAAATCCTTGGAGGAATACTAGACTTTAGGATTCTTTGGATTTTTTTATTTGGATTGGATTTTATTTGATTTGGATAATGGACTTATAAAACCCAAGATGTTGGAAGTTATCTTGGAATAAACTCATCCACAAGGATGATACTTTAACTAGATGTATGAGGAAGGATTCATCCATACACAGTTAGCCAAACAAGGTGATTTTGATGCTGATTTGAAGGATTTTACCAAAAGTCTAGTATGAAAGATTTTTCCAATGGTTAAATTTTTTTTGTGAGATGGGATGTGATTGATGTTTGAGATGGATAAAATGAGTTATTTGATCCTAAATTAACCTAAGGAGAACTTTTTTTACAAGACCAAGATAGTGAAGAACATGCTTTTCCCTAAGATTACTTCAAACCAAAAGATCAATGTTTGCTCAAAAGACCATAAGACAAAAGATAAACAAGTACATGTGTGGGGTTCAATTGATTTCATCTTGATTAATGAATTTATTTTACCACATCCACACTTCTTGCTTAGTTTTTCACACTAAATGTCTATGTCTCAATTTCCTTTTCATCCCACAAGGTCCATTATGTGGAAATCAAGAGAATCAAGGCAATAGTTCCCTAATGTTGAATTTAGTGAGATAAAATTGAGATGTAAATCCAAATACTTAGAAGCCTCTAATGATGAAATCCCTAGGGACAAGCAGTAGCACTTGGATTTTTCAAAGGTATTTGCTCTTCTAAAGGGTTTGAAATTTGATAACCATTGTTAAATGTTTGTTTTCAAGATTTTGGATCCAAGCAATGTGTTTAACTGACTCAAAGATTGTACAACCCTAGGATAGAAGATAAAATATTTGTTGAATTCCCACTTGGATAAATCCAACTGTGGTTATTCAGAGCAAATGATTAGAAGCTTGATGACATTGGCTCCCCTCCATGGCACTCACTTCTATGGGTCAGCCAAGCTTCAGTTCTCATGAATCTCCCATGAAGAACCTTTCATCTCTACAAAGAATCACAAATATGTGGGACGGCTTCAGAGGTCTAACCTCCTAACACCAACAAATATTGGGATTTTGGATTCTAAACAAGAGTTTGTAATAATGGAATCTAGTTCAAAGGACACAATGATAAACTCCCTCAAGAGGTCTCCCAACCTTTAGAACAAGGTTTTTACACATCATAAAGATACTAGGGGAGGGCTATCATGCATCACTTTGTTGATTGCAAAATTTCCTTGCAACCAAAAATTTGTATAATGGTTCGGAAGAGCCTAGCTTATGCTCGTTACCACTTGGGTTGTTCCCTTGGGGTGAGTACTTTTTCCCACCAAGGTAGACCCTCTAAAGGTACAAAAAAGTGAGTAGGTGCATTTGTAGTTCAATCAATCTTTATTTGTGTGAACAAAGAGAGAACACACATAATTTCCTTTCTCACACTAGCAAGATTTTGTTCAATTTTAGGAGCCCAAATTTGAAATGCGGAGGCAATCTTTTAGACAACCTAATATCACTAAAATGCTTTTGATTCTCAAGATTATCGTGAAGCACAAGAGAAGTGTATATGCATTTCAATGGTATTAACTTGTGAAAAGGATTACAAAACAAGAACGAAACATGTTATTTTTAAACCTCAAAATCAATAATGGGTTTTTTTTATAGCACCAAATTTGAGTGTTTGAATTTGTTTGTTCAATTCTTTAGACCCAAATCAAGTCTAGTGAGTTTCTAATGTTCTTTTTAACCCTTTGTGAAAAAGAAATATTTTGTATGTTCTTTTTAAAACCCCAAAAAAATGTAGTTAAGTTCTAAAGATGAAGATAGCAATATCCAAA